>CM060581.1:7622500-8205000 GCA_030625065.1 Alectoris magna | reverse complement strand
CCTTTCTCCCCAACCCCCTTTCTCTCTCCAACGAGCCCTTGTTGGTTTCCGCGTTCAAAGTGCTTCTTTGGGGAAGAACTGAGGAACCTCAGAACACTGACAAGAACTAACTTCAGCAAGGCAAAAAGCAAAAGGGAAAAGGTAAACCATGTCCATAGAGGAAACAACCACCAACTCGGTGTCAGGGCTGATCCCCACACCAGAAGCCACCCCTGGTTCCACACTGGTGTCTCCATGTGCAGTGCCTTTCCTGCAGTCCCCACATGCAGTGTCACCTCTCTGAGGCCACCGGTGTCCCTGCAGGTCTCCCACATGCGTGCCTCCCAGCTGAGCCCGGAGCCTGCAGTGCACCCCTGCAGTGCACCCCTGCCTGCACACAGCCCTCCCCAGCACTGCAGGCGGCGGTGGCTGCACACTGTGCTCCACCCTGGCAGGACAGAGCAGTGAGCTGCCCGTGGGGCTGCGCAGAGCAGGGACAGGCAGAGAGGCCGTGCAATGCTCCCAGCTGCACTGAACCTCACCAAAAGTTCTGTTGTGCCTTAAAAGAGAAATAAGGAGAAAACAGACAGAGAGAGAGCGTCCATTCACCCATTGCAATCACATTCAAATCTCCCCCAGGTCAGGCTTCTCGCCGGCCTCAGTGGAGCAGATGCTGGGGGACCGCTCCAGTGGTATTCCTTATCCAGCATTTAGGAAACAAACGACACCTCCAATTAAAGCCCAGCCCCACATCTTTGCCAGGCTCTGGAGAGCACCCACTGGGGCGAGGGAGGGCATGCAGCTCCCAGGACAGTGGTGGGAGCCTTGGCCATGCCAAGGAACGATTGGATGTTGTGTTGAGGGACATGGGGTA
Source organism: Alectoris magna (assembly GCA_030625065.1). Classification (NCBI taxonomy): domain Eukaryota; kingdom Metazoa; phylum Chordata; class Aves; order Galliformes; family Phasianidae; genus Alectoris; species Alectoris magna. The sequence continues at coordinate 8,204,147 of CM060581.1, read as the reverse complement.
GTGGGAGCTATTGGTGATAGGTGAATGGTTGGACTGGATGATCTTTTAGGTCTTTTCCAACCTCGGTGATTCTATGACTCTATGATTCTAAGATTCTGTGCTGTTTCTGTTACGTGCTATATCCACGTTTCATTGCTCAGAGCAGAACCCTCCTGCACCCACCCCTTTGGGGTGCCCAGAACTGCACATGCTGCATTCGGGGTGTGCTGGGCACGCAACTGGAGACCGGCCAGCACGACTGCCACTGCGCTGTGACCTGCAGGCAGCCGACCGCCCTGCTGGAGATACCGCTCCCCATGGGCTGGCGGACGTCCGGTGCTCCAGGCCTGTGGCCAAAGCCCACACGGTGCCAGGGCCAAGCATCCAGGCTGGGAAATGCGGCCGGGAAATGCGGCCATCTGGGGGCTCTGCTCCTCCTCACAGCCAGGCGAGAGCCAGGAGGCCGGGATGCACTGCAGTGCTGGGGCTGTGCCTATTTTCAGCTCTGTTTGTACCGGGAGGAGACGGCCGTTACGTCGGTGACATTTCAGGATTGGCGGAGAAGACATCAGGACAGCACACATGAAAAAGATTATGTTAGGATTAATCAAGTTAATGTACCGCACATTGTTAACACTGAGGTTTTCAGAAGAGGCGTGTCTGGTTTGCATGCGGGAAGTTTAATTCCTCTTGATTAGAATGGGCGAATTTCCTACAGAAGAGTGCATTTCTGAGACGATCACTTTTTGCTAAGGTCACGGCACAGGCGAAGCGTTCCCAGCGCATTTTGCTTTTGGGGTATCGCTGACCCCAAAGCAGGTTAAAACACATCATCCCACCCTGAGCATGGCTGGAAGCAGTGCTTTCGGGCAGAGGCCTGGATTGTGGGGGGGGGGGGGGGGATCACCCCAACAACTTCCCAAAACATCACCCACCTTTGTGTACACCAGAGGTCACCACCGGCTGCGGTCCCCAGGACAGGGATGCGGGCTGCAGGGATGGGGACTGCCCTGGCCACGTGCAGCATCGATCGGCCCTGCGACGCCTCCCGATGGGGATTTAATGATGATGAGCAGCAGACCCCATCCCGCTTTTACACCGCCCCTGGGAGGCCGGGCAGCGGGCGGCTCACGCGGGCGCCGTGCACTTTCCCTGACCCTTGAACTGCAGGGCCGGCACTTTTATGGGATGGAGCGACACAGTTCCTGTAACCTGCCTCGGGGGCCCTGAAAAATTAGACTGAATCAAAGCAGAAAATGAGTTTTCATTTATCTTGTGATGATGCACGAGGTTACATGAAAGACAAATAGCTGCTTCTGACTCTTCCTTTATCATTGTCACTGCAATTAATAGGCTGTGGCCTTCGTTACTGTGTTAGTACTAAAGAGACTGCAGGCCCTGGGGGACGTTAATGAGAAGAGCAGCCCAATGTTCCCAAAGTTCTGCCATGTTACGGCACGCAGACCCACTGCCTTCAGCTGGTGGCACAGCGATGGGCAGAGTGTTCAGCATGCTGATGGCAGCATCACCGTGCATGCATGCATGCATGTAGGGATGGGGCTGAGGGACACATGGGGGCTCCCCAAGGCTTGACAGCTGCCCCATCCCCATGTTAAGGGTCTGTCAGTGTGCAAAGTGGGTGCCAGCATGGCAGTGGTTGTCTGGAGTGCATTGTGCACCAGCTGATGTCCTCACCTGCCAGGCACGTGGCAGCAAGGACAGCAAACAAGAGTGGGGCCACACAACGTACACCCATCCCCACAACAGCCCTGCCCCGCTGCTCCCCCTGGATGTGAGACTCCACACGTTCCAAGCTCTCATCCATACCCCAGACAAACTTGCTGTATAATGAGAAGCTTAAGTAAATCTACCCCAAATTTTCAAGAGACTTTGCAGGCCCGTGCTCACATTAATTCTGGGGTTTCCCATTCAAATTAACTCTGCACTGCAACTTGTTTTTGACCTTTATCATTAACTTTTGGAGCAAAAACACTTCTAAAGGCTTTGGCATAGCCCGCTCTTAGGAGTCTGCTGCACTATTCTCTTTAATTGGTACTTTTTGAGGTTAATTGAAAAGGAGTCCATGACTGGCAAATCGAAATTAAGAGAATTTCGTAGGGATTAAACTAGTCCTGAAACAGGAGGCGGAAAAGTAAGTACTGGGGAACACAGAACTGCCATGCTGCTGAGCTGCACCACCTCCCCCCAGCTGGGTACCCCAGCTCTGCGGTGGCACAACGAGGGGTGTGCAGGGGTTGGTCCGGGCTCTGGGTACACAGGCTCATTTTCATCTAAATGCAGTTAATATGCTCAGAGTCATTTGGGATAAATGGGATACTTAAGGACACATGATGGCTAATCTCTGCTATGACATTTGTGGAGGAGGAGGAGGAATAATTTAGATGGAGGGCATTGTGCTGCTCGCAGTTATCCCCTCTCCCACCACAAGCAGAGCGAATTCCGGGGGCATCGCTAAGCAAACTGCTGGCACCTCTGCCCGGTGTCCCTGCTGGGGCAGGAGCATCCTCGTGTTCTTTGCACCAACCATGGCTCTGGGGGAACCCCAAGGCAGCACACAAGTGGAAATGCTGCTCCTTCCAGGTCCTGACCCCACTGAAGTCAGAACTCCCCCTGACTTCATGGAGCCGGGATTTCGCCCCTAGATGGCTCTAGGATATAAGTTGTTTCAGGTTATGCCGAAGGATGATTTGCAAATCTCAGTTCCTTGTTTGTATCACAGCAGTGCCTGAAGCTCTGGGTATTTCCTATAGATGACAGGGACAGTGGGAGTCCGTGTCCCCATGCGCTTGTGCAGCCTGTGCCACTCGGTGCTGAGCGCAGTGCGGTGCCTCTCGGCACAGTGCAGAGCCCTAGCAGCACGGCAAGCACTACAGAACAGACAAACAGCTTGGCAGCACTGGGAAGCACCTGTGCATTCATGAGCTGATGTCCTGAGCCAAGGACAAGGCCCTGCTTGGGGCATGGCACACTGCTTGTGGCAGAGGGGCTGCATCATGGAGCTGGCTCTGGGGCTGAGAGCAAAGCCAGCACCGCGTCACTCCGGGGCACAGAAGTTTGTGAGGACAGCTGATGGGTCCCAGGCAGGGAGAGAGGCAACCCAGGGAAAGAAGAAACACAACAGCTCTCCCCCTCCTGTTGTGCTGGCAGAGCTCTCCCCACTTCCTAGCAATTAAAACACAAGTGATATGGATGGGCCATCCCTGCCCGCAGAGACACATTGCCCACTTCCGACACAGAGATGAAAAGTTTAACCACCAGTAATGGAGTGGTGGGGAAAGTGTTGCTGTATACACTCCATCACATATTTATGATGCTTGAAAAAAGATCAATAGAAGCTATATGCAAGGGTCTATAAATTTAATGTTGCATGATCATTTAGTATCAGTTGTTTCTTAGATTAATAACACAGAGATGGGCCACAATCCCAAAACACAATAAAGCAATGCTGACTTGCTCTGCACAGAACACTCCGAGATGTCTCCAGCCCACTTGCTGTACTGCAGTGCTGTGGTGCTGTACCATGCTTAGGTGCCGTGCCATGGTGCCATGTCTTGGTGTCATGTCATGGTGCCATGCTATGGCGCCGTGCCATGGTGCTGTGCCCGCTGCGGGCAGCAGAGTGCAGCCAAGCCCCCAGCCCAGCACACTGGCAGCCAAGCGCTCAGCGCTGCTGCTGCTCCACACATGGGCTGTGCGGGGGCCAAGGACTGGCTCTCACATTGACCACAATATGTTACGGTTCAGTGGAAGGACCTTAAACTTACCGACAAGGACAAGGCAGTAAAAGATGAAGCACCTGAACCCCCCATTTCCAGATTACTAGACCCCAGGTGTGTGCTAGGGAGCAGTTAAATTTCATCATTACCCTTTCTTCTATGGTATTTTTTATAGTCCTTTTTACTACTGGCACTAAAGGTGCCGGACGCATCCCAGGAGCTAAGAGGACATCACTCGTCAACCTGACTGCTCGCTGATATAAAAAAATGACAAGTCCTGGCTTAATCTTTCTGATAACTGTGTTCTGCATGGCCCATCCATCTCCATGGAGGAGTTTTGGTGAAGCCGGAAGACAAGAACATCACAGCATTTAAGAATGAAAAATTAAGTGCCCTTTTTGAGCACAGCATGGAGCTTATTACTGCAGAAGTGCTCGCCTGCTACTCCTGAGGTTGTGTGCATGTGCCTGCACTTGTCTGGAGCGAAGCTCCTGCGCTCAGCCTTTAATATTTCGGCTGTAAACGGGAAAAGAGAAAACCCACATGGACCAATGGGCAGATTCAAGCCCTACAAATCCAGAGGCCTTTGATTTCAGAGCAGTTAAACCTGAGATGCAGGGAAACGCTTAAGGCACGGGCAGTAAAGGCCCTAGGACAGACAGCTTTCTTGTACCTCCTTTTGTCATTCAGTGCACTGGCACTGCTGAGCTCTCTCCTGATGTGCCACAGCCAGTCCTGAGATCCAGGGCAAGCCGCTGCATGCCATCCAGCTGCCCTTGGCCTGGAGGGTTCTGAAGCGTGGGCGCTCACCCCACTGTCCGGGAAGCTGGGCTTTTTGGGAATCCTGTGCCGCTGTTTGGCTGCTCACAGCGCTGCTAAGAGCAGGTGGAGACCCAGCCCCAGCGGCAGGACGGCAGCTCGCTGCCCACAGATGTTGCAGCTTCGTGGGAGCTGCCAGCATAGCAAATCGGAATTTAATTAACTCTTAAGCGCTCACATAATCCGGGCTGACAGGCCGCCCCAGCCCTGCCCGCTGCTCTCTCTGGAGCCTGGGGTGATGCTGATGGAGACGTGCTGGGAGCAGCACCTGCGGGCAGCTCAGCAGGGACACACAGCCCAGCACAGAGCACCCACAGCTGCCTGCTTCCAGCCCTGCATCTCCTCAGCACAGCCCATCCTGCCGCCCGCAGCGCATCTCTGTGCCCATCCATCCAGCTCCGAAGCATCCCCTCGAGCACAGCAACCCCCAGGGGCGCCCATGGGGAGAAGGCAGCCGACATCCAGACGATACCCAAGGGAGAGGGGGAAATTCTCCATCGAAACCTACTTTGCGTGGAAAATTGGGTTTCCAATGAAATGAAAGCAAGTGTTAGAAGTGCTTCTTTTCCTGCTGTTTTGATTTTTCATCAGAAAATTAGAGAAGAACACATTGTCACAGTTTCTTTCCCAGTTTTTTTTTTCTCTTTCTTTTTCTTTTTCAGCTTCTTTTGACCAAAGGCTATGAAAGATATTTTGGGTCTCTTCCATACTTTCTCAGGCTTCACGTTTTCAGCTTCCTGATGAAAACCTGGGATGCTGCACTAATTCTGCACAGCACAGACAGCAGCCTCCAGCCCCGGGCTCCCTGCAGCCCCCACCCAATGCAGCACAGTCCCTTGGCTGCCCCGTTTCGCACATGGATTCTGGGTTTCCCAACTCCCCCATGGTCCTTCTGCCCCTTAGCTGCCCATGTCCTGGGCATCACCTCGATCCCTCAAAGAGGACCTCATGGTGCAGGCAGGGTTCCCATTGCACGCTGTGCCACGGGACGCTGGGCAGATAACAGCAGTGCATCCAAGACATGCCGTGCAGATGGAAGCAGTCCTGCTCCTCCAATCACCCCAAGCCAAAAACCTCAGCCCCATGGCAGCAGGACCCGCTGCCCACACACCCCTCGCCCAGGGCTTTAGGCATCACCAGTGGGTATTTGCTAAATAAATTCTGCCAATTAGAAAACAACAACAGCCCGCTCCCTCTGTTCTGCCTATCATTAGGGAAAAAGTTTCATTTATGAAACACATTAATCGTTGGATCTCCAAAGCCCCATAAACCTGTGAACCTGTGAATCCTGCCTGGTGTATAATCTTCTAATCTCCTCCTCCTTAATCTGCTCACTATGGAAACCCCTGTCATTAGGAAACAAATGGCTTTGTGGGCTGCCTTATTATTTGCAAGGCAAGATGTAAAAGAGGGCGAAGCTGATCTGGAGGACAGTATGAATTACCGTGGTGTTTACTTCAGCCATGTAAAAGAGCTAAACAGCGCCTGGTAATAAAATAGCAATCCTGTTATCAGGGAAAAGTTTTGAAACCAGATTAAGGGGGATGCTGTTTGCCTTGTTATCACACCTGCCCTCTTCCTGTCAGGGCGTTTATCAGGTAAGTGACTGCAGGAAGATGCGTGTGTTCATTCATTAGCAATTCCCGTGTTGTTTGCCAGGGGTGAAGCCCCAGCTTACTGACAGTGTGCCCCTGGGACAGCCCTGGTGGCACAGCACAGCCCTGCTGGCACAGCATGGCAGCTCTGCATGCCGTTCACACAGCGCTGGGCACCGAATCACTGAGCAGGACCGACGGCAGCCAGGTGTAAGAGAGAACCTGGGCACACACCATTGAGCAAGCATCTGATTTCCCTGAGCTTGAAGGACATGAACCTGAGCAGTGAAGGTTGGAGACCTCTCTCCACGTCAAGGTGGGGTGCCATGGGGGGGGTGGGGGGGGGAGGATGAGCAAGGAGCCAACCACCAGCACCCAGAGCCACAGGAACCCATCCATCAGTGAGTGCGGGGAGGCAGTGGGACGGGCAGTGGGAAAGCAGGGGGAAAAGTGATGTGGAATAGGAAAAGAATTAGAAAAGCGGGGACCCCAATTCTAAATGTGCTGACTGTGCTGTGCTGTAATTAATAAGCACCAAAGCTAGCGGGGATTCGTACAGCGCAGGGAAGAGCACCTCATTAATCAAAGCCCAAGGTGTCAGGATGCCATGGAGGAGGAGGACCTGCCAGCCCCAAGCAGGGAGGGGAGCGAGGGATGTAGCTGCTGCACTCTCCTGGTCTGGGCATCCACAAAGTAAAAACAAAATCCCTAAAACATGACCTGCAAACCAAGAGCCACAAACAGGCTGAAGCACAGTGCTCCCGAGGATGTGTGCATGGAGAGGTGGGGACAATGCAGGCACAATGTGAAAGCCATGTCCGGTCTCCTGCCACTGGCTCTCATGTCCAAAGCTGTTACCAGAAGACACAAGCCAGAACTCCAGTGTCCATGCTGGCTGACACCAAGCACCGGTGTGTGCAGAGATTGGTTCAACAGCATGGAGTGTCATGGCACAGCACATGCACATGCTACGGACCTGCTTCACCAGTACATGGAGCCATGAAAGGAGCAGAGCAATGCTTGTCAAAGAGCTGAGCAGCACCTGAAGCCATCTGTGTGCTCCTGCACTCAGCATGGCCATCCTCCTCAGCCCAAGCGCTCAACCTCTCCTTACTCTGCAGGCACCTTTTCACTGCCTGACCTCAGATTTCCCCAACCCCGTGGCACCGGGGGCTTCGACCAGCACCCCCCATCCACAACAGCACTCTGCATGCATTTCCTTACAAACACAGATCCACAAAAACCAGAGCAATCGCAACGTATTAATGCCTCTAGTTGCGTATTCACAGTCAGTGGTTATGTTTTCCTTCAAGCAAGCCATTAAACTTGTTAGCTTCTGGTTAGACACTAATTTTCTTTTTTCAAAGAAGCAATGTGTTAGGAGTGATGTTAATGAAGTATAAATCAAATCCATGCTTAAGCCAAAAGGCTGATGCCATCTAAACGTATCCTATGTATCAACAGCAATACGACTTTGTCAGTCTAATCCATCAACAGCCAATCTGGCCAGTTACTTCATTACAGATAGATAATTAATGTCCGGTAATAATCTGCTGCCTTGACTTTGTTGTTCTTGAGGAAAAAAACCAAACATTTTTAGGCAGTCTAAAATGGCCTGTTTAAAAGGAGGCAATTGTTGAACATTAATTTGCTATCAATCAGTGGTGCAGTTATTTATCTCCTTACCTGATCAAATCGGAGAGCAAATCACAGCAGCAAGCTGCTGGGAACGGGGAGCTGTCAATAACCACATCGGGAAGTGAGGAATTCCCAGGACAGCAGTGACACTACTTAGATATGAATGGGGCTTCCAACATAAAATATGGAGATAACCAAGCAACAAATAAGCCATTTCTTGTAGCACTTCCCTGGCAGAGAGTATTTGTGTAGCATGAGCACCATCTGTTTGCTGCAGCTCCAGCAATTTGGGGTATTTATTGGCACTTGCTGCTGTCCCAGGACCTCTCTGGAGAGGCTCCACGGGAATCGTTTCCCAGCACTGCGTGTGCCTGAGATCTGGGGAGGGGCATCCATCAGCCCCACAAGTGATGCCTCGGCCCAGGAAAGAGATCAGAAAAGGAAAAGAAAGAAAAGGAAAAGAAGAGCTCCCATTTGAGCTCTCCATCATCCAAAAGACATAAGATACCCAAGGTGTCTTGGCTGTATCACGTTGACAAATATCACTGTGTCTACACCCGGCCAGGCCTCCAGCCAAGAAAACGCTGGCATACTCAGACAAGGAATCCCAGGGAACGCCAGCAAAGCAGTGCTGGGGGTGCACTTGGCTCTCTTTGCAGTTGCTGTTTTTGGGGAGTAATTGAATGCAAGTTCTGCGTTAGAAATAATGATAATAATAAAAGGGGGAAAAAAACCAAACAAACCTGTAAAAGAGTCAAAACTTGTGCAGGAAAAGAGAAACGTGTGGGAATAAGAGGATAGGACAGGCTCAGGCTAAACGGGCAAGGAGGACTTAGTGAAGAATTTGAGTTGCAATTAAACAGAAGGGGAGAGGGAGGCAGTGGGCTCCGTTTTGCTATCACATCTCCCGTACGTCCCGATACTTTGGGAAGGCATCCTTCCTGCCCGCCGCCTCCTCATTATTATTATTTGTGCACAGTACCCAGTACAGAGCCTCATAACTCACCGTGTTTATGATAAAGCAGAGCAGTTGTTTTTGGAGACAGGCACTTTGGTATTCAGTAGCCCCAGAGGCTACGCCGCGGTGTGCTCTCCACCATTTGCTGGTAACATGCCCATTTTTTCCTCCCCTTTCTCGAGTGTGCCTGAAGGAAATTTATTGCAGCAGGCAACTGCTATGGGCAAATACTAATAAAATGCTGTTTTGCTGCAATTTGTTTAATTGGCCACAGAAGAGAAGCCTTGCATGTTAGATCCAGCTTCTGACACCTCCTGCCCAGTTCACAGATGTTCTCACCATGAAGGGCTCGCATCTCCGTGTTTATGGCGGGGAGAAAACAAACCCCTACTATTAAATCTTTACTATTGCTGCAGATCTGATTTGTTTTAACATGCATATTTACTGCGGTGGGCCGCTGGCAACCTCTCCAATGTATTCAGCCAACTGTACTACTTTACCACGCTGCCTTCCTCACCACCTTCCCTGCACCCCTCTCTCCCACATCCCATATGAACCCACAGATCACAGGAGCATCCCCAGCCTAGAGGCGAAGGAGAGAGGTAGAAAAGGAAAGTTAAAGAGCTATTTAGAGGATTTGGGTGCTATAAATCCCCCCTTTCCCCATGTTCCTGCAGGCAGGAGCTGAGGCCACCACCTCCAGCATCAGCCAGAGGGGGTCTGAGTGCATGGAGCTCTCTGTGCTGGTAATGATCCAGACGGGGAGGGCCTTTCAGGCTGAGATGCCCTAAACAGTGATTTGTACACACCGAGAACATTACAGCTCTCCCAGGATTTTTCCTGCCACTCATTAAGCTTCCTCCTTGCCACATATTTCAAAGCTTTTTGGAGTGGGAGCACTCAAACCCATTTAAACAAGCCGGCAGGCTGAGCTTTGCATCCCCTGCACGGGGGTGCGAGCAAGAAAGCCCTCCAGCTTTGCTAGCAGTGGGATGATGGCACTGTTTAAACCTTTGTAAAGCGAGATCAGAACAAAATGAGATGGAGGGCAGGGGAAGAGCCAGAAACTCTCCTGGAGCTGCATGGCTCTGGGGAGCCAGGAGATGGATAGCTGTGGAGACCTCTGCTGCCTCGCTGCCTCACCCTCCCGCGGCAGGGCTCACGTGGGGAGGCTGAGCTCTGAGCACGTTTCTGTTCACAGAAAGTGGGACAGAAAGCATCTCGTCAAGAAGCTTTAGGAAATTTCCCGACTCCACCGAGGCCACAAGTGCTGGGACAGCTGCTGCACTCCTGCAGCCCCTGCTCCTGTCTGCCCGCAGAGCCAGGCTCTCTCAGGTGGCCCTGGAAATGGGCTGAGCGCACGCCTCAGCCCTGAGCAACACTTCACAGCTCTTCTCCCGATCTCTGGAGCTCACTCAATCTCTGCTTATTGCGTCTTGCTCCTCTCTGCACTGCTCGCAGGAACCCCAGAGCTCTTGATCAACTCCAAGGAATTAATAACATCCAGCACTGGCGCAGCTAAAAGTATTTTGCTTCATTCTGTGCAAATTGAGGCGATGGGAGGACTGGATGGGGCCGGCGCCCAGGGGCAGGGCACAGACTGTAGGGCTGAGCTCCTGCTCCCAGCCCCATGCTTCCTGGCTCTGTGCCCCAGGGCCAGGTGCCAGCAGAGCACAGAGCTGTGCACGCCGCTGTGCCAGATGGCTCTGGTGCGAGGAGTGCGGTGCTGCCCCGGGCAGAGGCCTCTCAGGGCTGGAAGGAAGATTTCCAGCCCCACACACCCAAAGAGTATTGGAGCTGTGAGCAAAGCTGAGTCTGTGCTGCCTGAAAACTGCAGCAGAACTCCACTGCTCTCCAGGAACAAGAGAAACTGTGCTGCACGCCCATGCAGAGAGTTGTGCTCACTCCAGCCAGGGGTGGCAAGAGGAACAGGATCCTGCGATCCCCATTCTTAGCTGCAGTGCTCCTCACTCCCCTTTGCAGCTGCTTTGGAGGCCATGTTGGCAAAGCATGACCAAGGCTGGGTCACTGTAGCATCCCCAGAGCGGAGTACCAGGTCCTGGCCCAGCCCCACGCACAGCCGCAGGAGCACCCCGTCCTCACTCACAGTGCACATGAGAGCCTCACCAAAGGTCTGCCGAGGTCGCTCAAGTATTAAGTTAAGCTAACCAATTTACAATGCAAATGTTACACAGATTGCAAAGGGTAAATGAGTTGTATGTTGAAGGAGATAGGCTTTACCCAGACAAAAGTGGAACAGACCTGTGGCAAACTGCAATTAATGACCCGAACACATCTTGCAGAATGAAAAATTCATCGAGTCCTCTAAGGATATATAGCCCAGGCAGAAGAAATTATTCACTACCTTCTACATATCCAAGGTGTCACCAAGCCTATTTATCTGGCAAACAAAGAACTTCCCTTCAGCCTCAATATTTCTGCTACCATGTGGTCCAGAAGTTCTGGGATTTTTTTCAAGTCGATTTTACAAAGAAAGTGCAATTCTAAGAAAGCGAGAGCTCGCGAGATGTTGGACTGAGGAAACTGTGGTAAAACATATTCCCTGCTGCAGACCTGCAGTGAATCACGAAGCAGGAGGCAGGAACAGAGGGTTTCCATCACTGGAGCAACGCAACGGCCTCCACCATTGATTTTGCGACGGTTCCTCGTGCCCTTGTAGAAAGGGACAACGTGGTTTCAGCAGACTTTGTCATCTGCAAAACCAAAGCGAAGGAAAGCAATGGGTTTCTGGCACATCTGGGGACCTGGAGTTGGAGACCCCACCACACAGCGGTTCCGCACTGTGACATTGAGGAGGTGATTGGCAGTCCGACCACGTGCAGAGGGGAGATAAAACCTAACTGTCCCGTCGGAGGTGGCTCTGTTTGTTTCATTAATGCACGTAAAGCGCTTTTGTGGTCCCCAGGTGGGTTGAGAAGTGCTGTTATAAAACTGGGACTAAATCTGAGATATTCTTCTCCTTGCCCAAAATGGGAATGAACACAGAACTGCTAAACTGCTAAGCAGACCCTCTGTGGTTCGAGTGATTCCGTATTTCTTACTGTTTTACTGCCTTACCGCTCGTGAATAAACAAAGGGAATACCGCCCTTGGATGCCACGATTCATTTCAAAGACAAAACTTGTCTGTTATCACTCGTTCTGCTGGCACGCTCCTGCTGCGGGACGGCTCGGTGCATCGGTGCTGCCCAGCATGGCCAGCACCCCCAGGGCAGGGCAGGGGGAGGGGGCAGCCCAGGGCTGGTGCTGTCTGAGCCCCTCTGCCTCCCACACTCCTGCATCCCCTCTGCCCGAAGGGCTCGGAGTGCAGCAGCTCCCAGCACGCCCGGCGCCAGCTCTGCCCTTCTGCTACTGTTTGCTGAATAAAACCAATTCTGTAACTCTGAGCTAACTGGTTAAGCAGCACTCATCATGCCTAATTTACAAAAGAAGGGGCATATTTCAAAATATTTATTCTGCCTTTCCCAGTTGGATTGGCATAAGCATGTGGAAATCTTCAAGGAATCAAACAACTGTTAATCACCTCAAGCTATTCCAGGCTGAGTTTGCTATGTAAGCTGCCTCCCTCTGTTTACACATAAGAAGCAATGACTCAAAGAATCCTATAGAGACTATTTTTTTTCTCCTCCTTTTTAACGATAAGGTCTGGCCAAACGGCTTAAAGGGCCCAGCTACTTAGTATTGGAGCTGCACCTCCTCTGCCCGGTAATATCCGCATTTGTATGCGGATGGTGAGCGCCGCAGGACGGGGGGGGGGGGGGGGGGGGAGGCCGAGCTCCAGCAGCAGCTGGTGAGCACGGGGCTGGGCGCTGTGGTGCCCAGAGAGGGATCCTGGGCACTGCCTGGGGCTGCCTGAGGTCAGCACACCCCAAACTTCCCTCTGAGGCACCAGGAGCAGAATTGCAGGAGGCTGCTGCTGCAACAGGGGAACCAAGAGCAGCCTCCCAGTTGCACAGTCCTGCCGTTTGCATGTAGGCTACTGCCACGTGTGGCCCCTGCTCCCCAAACCCTTCAGCCCAGCACCCCAAGCTGGGCTTCCCCTGCTAATGCTATTCCCCATGCAGGGGTGACAGACTGGGTAGCCTCCAGGTTTGCTACCTGTCCAATCACACCGAACACCAGCAGAGCCTGCAGAGCCCATGCTCCCACCCTCCATGGCTGGGCAGGCAGCACACCATGAGCATGCACGGGCACGGAGGGCTCTCCTGCACGCCGTGGCACCGGTGCTGAATGCTGATGAGAAATTCTTGGTCCAACCCCAGGCACTCATTTTCAAGTAATTAACTTGGCACCACCACAGCACACAGCAGATCTCGACTTTCCCGACCAGGAGATAACTGAATTAAAAGGGCAGGTGTGGGATTATTTATGGCCAGACTCTTTTCCTCCCTGCTCCCGCTCTGAAGCCAGCAGTGAGGATTTCACCCAGGCTCCCCATCCCCGAGCTGCCCGTGCTGTGCAGGCCCAGCAGCACTGCAGCGTGCCCGGCTGGGAGCAAGGCTGCCGAGTGGTGACATATGAGGATAATGAGTGTTGACATATGAAGATACAGCCAAACTGAAAGCTACATCCTATTTAGCTTTTAATTTGGATGCTCATAGAGTGGATTCTGAAGCCCCGTTTCATCACCGCTCTTAAAATGGATCTGACTTATAGGAAACAGCCTGATGTGAGACTGCATTACTTATAAACTTGACTTGAATACCAGCAGCCACTTCCCCTGATATCGACCCGGTGGCACCCAGCCCTCCCCAGCAGCACACCATTTGCTTTCACAGTGCAGTTTGGGATTGGATCCAGAGAGAAGAGCAGAGCACTGCTAACCCACTGCCTCAGCATCACCACACTGCAGAATTGATGGCAGTAGTGCCCCTAACACACCTGTGTGTACCACACACCAGCACAGTGTGCAAACAGGCTCGCTGGGGGCAGGCAGCCATGCAGGCACGTTGCTCGGGTCTGTCTCTGATTGCCTCATTTCTTACACACTTTCCTTGGGCATGGTTGATTCTAACGAAGAAAATTAGAGTATTATAATGATTAAATATTAAACCACTGCAGAACATATAGCAGGAGAACAACACACACTGAGCCCTGAGGAGCTGATGGGAGCCCCAGCGCTGCTACTGCTGTGGAGCTGCTGCCTGCAAGGACTGGGAATCCCCCACATGCATGGTGCAGCTCTGCCTGGCTGTTGGCTCTGAGCAGGGGAACCGAGGGCCGGAGGACCACCTGTAATGACACATCAGTGGGCACAGAGGGGGGTGATCTGCTCCCTGCCCAGCTCAGCCCCTGACCTGCAGTGCTCCCCCTGCACCCACACTCGTGTCCTGCAGCTCCTCCCAGTGCTGACATCCACCAGCACAGAACCACGCCGCATTGCTGTTCCCATCCCTGCTTTTTCTTCCTTCCCTTCAAAAGCAATTCCCGTCTGGCAGCACAGCAGAGGCCTCCCTGATCCCGGGTAATGGCCTGGCCTCTATGCAGAGTGGAATAGAGTTAGAATGAACGCTCCAGAAACCCTGACAGCCCGTTTAACAAGGTGTCTAACATCCCATTTCCTCTGCACTTCCTCTCTCCTTAATCCTTTTATGCGAAACTCACTCAGGAGTAAGCACGTGTGAAATTGAGGACTCTCTAATACACATTGCACGACACCGGCTCACTGAAATGGAGTGTCTCAGCCTTGTTCCGTCAAACAGTGCCAAGAGGAAGCCGACGTTAATCAAAGAGTCTTTTCCATGTGTCCAGGGCCTGCGAGCCCACAGAGCAAACAAACAGATCGCCGCTGCCACAGCCTTCCCAATGCTTTCATCTCCTTAAAGCCCTGGGTCTGACAGGGCTGCTACGGGGCAGGGGACACGTGGGGCTGCAGCTCTCCATCCAAGCCCCACGGTGGCAGGTAAGGCATCCCAGCAGCACAAAGCAGCCCGGTGCCACGGGGCACCACAGCCCAGCTGGGAGGAAGGGACGCAGCAGGCAGCTTGGGAGAGTAACACATTGGATCGGATCGAGCCTGCAGCAGTTCAGGTCTCCCAAAACTCAGATGGAGCCTGCTTCAAGGATCCTCCCTTGTTTCCCCGACATCTGAGCCTCGAGTAGCCCAGCTGTGAGCTTTGCAGCAGCAGAGCTAGGAAGAGCTGCCAGCCTCAAGGATCAGCGGCTGCTGCCAGGCTCCCCTGCCAGCACACACCGAGGAAGCTCTGCCGACACGTTCTCATCCCCCACCGAGCAGCCCAGACACTTGTGAAAAGTCACTTTGCGAGGCAAAGCTGCTCACAAAGGGGTCTGGCACATGGCAGGACAGCTTGGCACAGATGGGCTGCAGAATTGGTTCTGCCAGATTTGGAGCACTGAGGATCTCAGAAAGGTATTCGCTGCTAGTAAGCCCCATTCTAAAGTGGAAAAATGCTTAAAATGTTACTCAGTGAGTTGGATTTCTAAGCAGAAATACTCTTCTAGAGCAGGGAAGAGGACGCCAGTAAGGAAACCAAACACCATCCAGATAAATTCCCACGGAATACCTCCACTGGTTTTGTGTACTTAATCACAAGCCATGTCCAGCTAAGATGCGAGCAATTTGCTATCTAACACTGGGTACGGCTCATATCAGGGGGATAATATGCCGCAATTGTAGGAAGACAGACTTGATCCAATAGGTCTATTATCTCCCCCCGTTACTATGATCCTGTCCTAATTAGGATCTCACACAGACCAGATACACCAGAAGTCAATGACAACTTCATTTATCCAAGGGCTTCGGTCTAGGAAAGCTGTCTGGTGTTTTTAAGTCACCATCAAGCAGGTATTGATTCGGTGAAGTCAGGAAACGATGCTTCATTTATGTGCTTTAGCCTGGAATTCGGGGTGCTCATTCCTGCTCAATGGACGGCTCCAGAGCTGAGTGTTGGGGTACCGACCTTCCCTCTGCCTCTGCCCACCAGAAGGTGAGGGTTACAATTCGCAGTAAATCAACAAATATTTGGATCAATAAGGGAGGCAGGGCAGCGATTTGCATCTGCACTCCTGAGCCTCTGCTGGAAGAAGGGCCTGGAAAGCGCACAATTTACAGCATCAGGCTTGCATGGAAAGACAGAATCCTTCTAATTGCAGGGCGGAATGCAGATTACAGACTTGGAGATGATGAGCAGTGCTAAACCCAGTGCCTAAAAATAAATAAACACACAATATAAAACCCCAAGTGAATGAGATTTCCGTATTATCATCACACCGTGTAAATGATAGCATCCCTCCGGATTAGCCGATGGAGAGCGGGCTGGGGCACTGGAAAGATAAGGCATTCTTAATCTGCACACATCATCAGCCGAAGGGAAAATATAAAATGCTAATAACAAATTGTAATTCAATCTAAAAAGGGTGCAACAAACACCAGAACAGTTTTCCCCTTCTTGTCTCTGGAAAAAAAGATCAGGCAGGTCCCCTCCCACCATCGCTCTCCCAGCTTTCCCTCTCTTCCCCTCAATGTCCCCTCTAAAAACGCTTCCCATAACACTTTGTGGGGTGCAGTCTTCACATAAATAGCTCGGCCCCCATTCCACCCTGCCCCGTACATCCAACTCTTCGTTGTAAATGGATCGCTTTACTTGTGACTAAATATAGAGTGGATCTCAGCATCCCTCGCCAGGTGGAACACTATAAAAGGTAAGTGGCACAATACATCATCTTAAAAGGTGGCTTATCTGGAGAGGAGGTGTAGGAAATATTGTGCGAGGGGCTGTCTGCATCTGAGGCGCAATTGGATTCCATTTTTCCTTTTGAAATAGGGAATGGCAAGGATGTTGGCGATGCCTGAAAAATAACATTACAGCAGGAGGTACACACCAGGGACAGCCCAGCACAGCCCGCGTCCCAGGCCTGGCCAGGCAGCTTCTTTTTTTTCCCCATTCAGGGCTGCTTTTTCCTACCACACACAGCAACCCTTCCATGCCACCAGTAACGGTCAGAAACATCCATTATTTAAACCTAACAAACATTTCTGAGCAGAATTCAGGGAGACCATAAATATTTTACTCGATTTCTGCACAACTCTTTTCCATCTAAAACAAAAGAGAAAGCAAGCGATGTCCCCTTCTCTGATCCCAGCCACAGTCCCAAGCAGCCCCATCACCATGCCCAAGAGACCGGTGGGTCATGAAGAATGTGCTGCTGTTCATCAGTGGGTTCCAGAACCAACACCCTGACCTGTGCAGGAGACAAGCCGCAGCTGGAGAGGTTCCTTGCAGCCCAAGCAAGGCTCCTGTCACATTTAAGGTTCTTCCTTCCATGTCCCCAGAAAATCAAGGCCATAAAGAAAATCCAGCATCAACACAGAGATTTGGGGTTAAGCCACGGACTGCAGCAAACTGCGCAAGCCCCACTGACAGCAGATTTATCTCCTCCCCACGCCTTGGCTCAGACACTGCACACAGGGCAGATTTCCTATTGCACACACGCACACACGCGTCCAGATCCTGTGTGTTGGGCAGGAAGATTATTGAACAAAAGTAAGTGATAAAAGCACGGGCCAAAAAGATGTGTTATAGTGTTTTCCTTTGAGGCAAAGACAAAGAAGACACTTTGCTGTTTGTTGTGCCAGAGAATCATCTCTGATTGTTTGTGTCACGGTGGCAGATAAGTGCAAAGGAGATAGATGTTCTGTCTCCGAGGCACAGTTCTCATCTGTATAGTATAAATTTATGCCTGCTGGTTGCAAGCCTCATGATTCAGAGCCGGTATATGACTGCGATCGGAGCTGAGGAAAGCCAGCGCCTTCACGCTTGACGTTGATCTGCTTCATCCGTGCTGTCAGGCGGCCCCTGAGAAACGTCCCCTCTGCTTAGAGCCAGGCTGTGCCGGGCCGCTTGGCAGCTCCTGCTCCAAGCCAACCCCACACACTGCAGCCATGTCCCCTTCCCTCCCCACACTCCGGGATTCCTTTGTTTTTCCAGTCCACAAACACAAAGACATTCCTCTGTCCAAGCCAAGCACATCAGTTCAAAGGAGGAAGATGCCTGGGACGTGCTGGCAGCCTGCTGCCTTCTTTCCAGGCACCTGGCTACCACGTTTGTCTTCTCAGCAGCCATCTGCAGAGCATGCGACGCTCGGTCTGGATAGCAGAAGCCACGTGTGATAGCTGCTGTTTGCCCCTTAAGTATTCACTGGGGCACTATCAAGATAAATATATAATCAAAATAATGATATTCAGACTGAGCTGTAAGAGCACCTTGGCCTCAGCACTCACCCATTCATTCAATACCCCATTAATTCAGTACGCCTTACAGTGCACTCCAGCAGCTGCCCAAATCAGACTTGGAGAGCTCAATGAGGAGACGGTAAGTTTTCTCATGTACCACTATAGAACTACTGCCAGTACACAACAATGCTGTGACAACGAGCAAGGAACCTGTGTCTGGCAGTGCCAGAAGGGACCCCAGCCCTCCGGACCCCTGACCTGGTGCTGGGAGGTGCCCTGAGGACAAGTGCTTTGGAAGCAAAGATGCAAGTATCCCTTGCTTGCCCCTCCAGTTGTTTGGCTGGGTTTGTAAACAGCCCCAATTTCCCCCAGATGCTGACTGCTTGATGTCATGCTGCCCTGACATAAGACAAGTATCTTGGTCACCTCCTGCCACCAGCTGTGCCCTGCCGGGACCTGCAGGAAATGAGCCCTGCTTCAGCAGCGGGCGCCCAGCCCCGGGGCTTCATTTCCCCCAGTGCTGATCAAGGGGCTTCCTTTTTTCCTTGGGTACCTCTGAAGTCAGGGACAGACAGAGCCAAAGACAGATGGGGGAGTTCAGCACAGGCCCGGCTTTTCACCACAAATCACCTTCACCAGGGAAGGTTTTATTGCAGGAGCTCCGGGTTAATCCAACACGGGTGCAGCAGCACCGCCAGGGCCAGGGAACTCCGCACAGTGCTCCCAACAAACACCAGGCTGAGCCCCTGAGTGCCCATTGCTGCTGGGATCGGGGCAAGCAGCACACCTGGGCAGCCCTCCCTTTGGGGTCAGTGGTTCTGCCGAAGCCCTTTGCACAGCCCCAGCCCTCCCCTGTCGCCCACCACCGAGCTGCTCCGAGCGGAGGGGTCGGCTCCTGTGCCACGTACATTGTCTTAGGAGATTGATTTTTCACCTGTAAAAGTGATCTACGCTCCCTCTCCTCTCCCAGATGCCTTAGTCAAAAGAGAAAATGGATCTTTTAAAGATACATGTATCCATCACTATTATTTACATTCTAATATGCGTACGCAGCTCTGCTCCAACAAGGGAAATGTAAATCAGATGGACATCGTTCCCTCAATGCCCTAAAGAGCTCCATTCCCCCAAATTAAAATAGAAAATGCTCTTTTAAAATGCACCTTTAATATGTAGGAGCTGCTGCATCCTGACTCTAAATAAACCAAACTTGAGCTACATGCCAAATATCTTAGATAAAGGACAGGTAAGATGGTAGTATCTGGCCAAGGAATCGGTCCTAAACAGCTATTTATATTAATGCAAAGAAGGTACAATGTTCTTCCTCTTGATATATGCTGCAGTGGGATATAGTTTTGTCCCACCAGTGAGAATAAAAACGTACAGTTCATGATAGGCAAAGTCACATGTGTGAGATAAAAAGCTCCAACTATAATATATGTCTTCACCATGTATTCTCTTCAGGATTTTCTTTAGATCTTTGGATGACAACAAGAAAACACTTACTCAAGGTTAGACACTGCTCTCCGGGCTTTTTAATAACCATTCCCCATATCCTGGGGGATTGCGTGTGCGAAATACGGCCAACAACTTCAGCGGGGGCCTTGCAGAGGCAGGAGGAAGCCTCGCGCTCGCTGCTCTTTGTGTTGCTGGGGCTGTGCCATCGGCAGCGGGCAGCGGTGCTGCTGCTGAGCACCTTCAGCCCTGTAAGGTGACCATGAAAAGCAGCAGCTGCACTGCTCGTAGCACCCGCAATAGAACCAAAACGTGTGCAAGAGCAAGGCTGTGCTCCTGCCTGGGGCTCTGCTCACACAGCTGCAGCACTCCCAGCAGAGCTCAGGGCAACCCATGGGGCTGAGGCAGTGCTGGGAGGTGATGCTATCTGCCCCTGCCCGCCCGGTCCCCTGCTGCTGATACCAGCTCCCCCGTGGAAGTGGGGAGAGATAAAGCAAGGCGTGTGCCACAAAGCTCAGCCTCCTGCGGGGCCGTGCTGGCGGCAAGTTCTGCTGCTGAGAACAGGCTCAGAGTCAGGATTTCACTGAACTGAAAATCAGGCAGTCTTAAATTGCTCTTAAACGGGGGCTACCGAGCTTCCCCGCTTTGCAGCTCAGACATCCTTTGAGCACCTTGCTCCTAACTATCCTGATGTACTGCAAACACTCCCCTTTTTTCTTTCTTGCTGACTGCTGATAAATGCACCTCTATACTCTGTCTAGGAGCCACGGCATTACAATCTGCTCGGCATGGTACTTCTGCCTGACCCCAAACAAAGCTTAATCAGGCAGTGGAAGTGGCAGTGGAGACGAAGCATCCCAGGGATGGTTTTCCTTCCAAATTGCTGCTTTCTGACACATGCCCTGGCCCTGCACTAACACACTGCACTTTGCAGCAAGACCTCAGCAGTGAGGGGTTTGGCAGCACCCAAGCAGAGGGCAGTGTTGGATGCTAGGATGACACAGGCAATGCTGGAGGCAGCGAGGCCGACTGAAGGAGGGTGCTCCTGGCTTTGCAGCCCAGAGCCCATTGCGGGATGGGCAGCAGCACCCCTGCTCCCTTCCTGCAAGGAATGGGTGGCTCTGGATAACATGAAATCCATCAGTGACCTCTTCCACACGATGGGCTTTGCAGCCAAGGGGTGCATCACAGCACACAGCTTCCCCATGCTTACCCAAGGGATGAGCCAACCTCTTTCATTGCAGCCTCTCTTTGTTTTTATCATTTAAACCTTCTCTGTAGTTCTGTGGCATTAGTCAGTGGAGACTGGGGAACCGTGAGCACAGCAAGGCAGGAGCAGAGCCACGCACAGGTGGAGCTCAGCCTCTGCTTCTGCCACCAGCAGCCCGGCGCACGGAGCCCAGGATCACGCTAGAAATGGTCAGCTACCACATATATCCATCAGGAAATAACCCGACCGTTAGGACGCGCGTCCGGCGATCATCGCGGCGACCCGTCAGCTGTAAACGACCCGCGATATTTGGGAAAAGAAAAAACAATTTGCTTCTACTATTTATTTCTTTCTCCCGTTCTTGACCCTGAGATGGCACAAATGTTTTTTCTGCACCTTCCCTGCGAAAGAGACACACTCATCAAGGAGGAGTAAATCACAGTAACAGGGAAATAAACCTTCCCCTGCGATGATCCCGCTCCATTTATTTATTTAGCCGCCTGGCCTCGCAGCATCCCACGTGTGCGCACGCGCGGCTGCTGCCTGGGGTGGTCCATGGGGTGTGGGGCACACGGAGCCGTTCCCCTTTAAATCCAACCCAGGTAATGAAACCGCGCAAGAAAATAGCGTGGGTGCATCTGGGAGCAGTAGAAAACAGTTAGATCTTCATAGAGCCATAAAGAAGTAAACAGTAGGCTGCTATGAAGATCTATGGGACCCCGCAGTGCCATTGTCTTCAAAAGGAATTAAAAACAAATTGCTGAGGGCCAGCACATAATTTAGAGACTCACGGCAATTTTATGACTTGCTAATGTTCCTAATTACATGCCCGTGAAAGGCTTAATTAATTGGGGGATGTAGCAAAAAGTGGAGCCTGTGTTTGTTATCATGGTTCCACTGCATTGATTTTAGTGCCTATGGAGAATTTAGGGCCTCTTTATTTGCACAAAGAAAATGCAAGTCTCTCGAAAAAATGCACATTAAGATCAACCCCTCGCTGCTATCTAATATACTTTCCTCTACTTAACCAAAGTGCTTGTAATCATATTTTGTAAATGTTGGTGCCGTTAATTGCATTGTGAGAGAAAATAGGTTCCGCTCGACTGGTCGTGGAGAATTTTATAAAGTTCTTCTCCTGCTCCCAATCCCGAGCGCTCGGAGGGAAACTCATCCCAAGTTGCTGCGGTGCGGGGCTGCCCTGATCATCCCCGCTGCACGCGGCTGTGGGCAGCGAGGGGTCCGTGTGTGCCTCCCCCTGCAGCCCTAATAACACGCTGGAGAAAACGGCATCACGAGACCGTGCGGCACCACAGAGCAGCTTTGCTTGAGGCTGCAACAGGAGTCTGTGCTTGTTCCCATCACCAAACCCGAGCGCTGGGCTGGGGGGATGCAGAACTGCGGTGTGGGTAGGGCCGGCGCTCCCTGACCATTAGCAATGGCATCACAGCCAGGTGCGGGGTTTGGGTGACAGCCAGGATGGCCCCTCAGTACCTGCCCCCTAAGCGCTGCGCTGCCGTGCGGCGGTGCTGCAACCGGGAGCAGCAAAGGCAGCGGTGAGTTTGTCTGCCGCTCTCGAGAGAAGGAAACGTCTCTCGAAATACAGTTGGTGCTTTGACGATAAGACCTTTGACAGGAACATGAATGACACGAATACTTTGATCTCTAGTCTCAGAAGCTTCAACAGCAATTATGAGTCAAGAGGGGTGAATATGGGCAGCAGCTACAGCAATGCCCCAGAGGGTGGTGAGGCAGTAATTAGAGACAAACCCCAGAGCATCTCTGCCTGCATGAACCAGGAGGAGGTGGGCCAGGGGAAGGCTCCGCAGCAAACAACAGCCCTTATTCTTCTGAGAGACATAAAACCGACAGGACTTTATACATTTCAAAGCAAAACATCTTCAAAGACAGGTAAAATGCTAATTCTGCTAATGTAGGTTTTTATGTATATGCTCTGAAAAGGTAAAGCAAATTAATCACCGGCTTTACCCCCTAATATACATCTGTGTTACAAATATATTACAGCATGTCAGATCTTAGGAGATATATCTGAACAGCGGTGGTTAAAAGAGCATTTCCCTTTTCATGCTCCAATACAGTTATTTTGATCTTTCAGTCTTCATATTTTTTGTTCTCATCAAAGGAACGATGGTGCCAGAGATTAGGATGTTATTTATTTCCCTCTCGCTGTCCTACCCCTGTTAATCACTTCTCGTGTCAACAGCTCGGCGGTGCCGGCAGTGCCCACGCATCCTCCCCTGCCGCCCACCTGAGGGTCACCTCCAGATCCTACCGACCTCCGGAGCTCATGGACACACGATGCAAATGGAGGGCAGGGAGGGGAAGGAGACGCCCGGTGTGCAGGCATGGCAGCGGGGCAGCTCAGCTTCTGCGACCGCAGCAGCGGAAACTGTCAGGAAAGAGAGGGGGAAGCGCTGCGGCAGCACGGTGAGGCCCGAAAGGCGTGGGGATGTGTGGGGCTGGGAGCTGGGGAGCACAGCGGGCGCTGATGCAGCAGCACAAGTCCTCTGCCAGGACAGAGCGGAGCCCCTCGTGTCCTGACAGCCCCCAGCCGCAGGCACCCTGCAGGATTCAACTTTTGCACAGTTCTTTCCTGGGCTTTATCCAGGTGCCTCCAACCGAATTCACATCACTCCCTACGTAGACCTCAACTATGGAGTAAGAAGAGCTGCCGCACGTAACTGTCAACCCCAAATACAAAACACCGCTTCGAAAGACCACGTGAGAATCCAGAGCTTACAGTCCAAGCCAGCCAGCCGCTCGTCACATTGCAGCTAGCTGGAACAGATAGTGATGAACTTGTGAAGATGGCGATTCGCAGGTATCCAATAATTATCTGCAGAGATTAACCGAGCAGGTGTACTTCAGGCATAACTAATCCTTGAGAGACGAGGAGCAGGAAGGGCTGCGGGAGCTAATGTCTTTGAAACAGGTTACACCAGTGACATTGCCCACCATCAGCATTGTGTCCCTTGCCTTTAAAATGCTGACACTTACAGGTTTGATGGTAACTAGACTGCATAGGGGCACCTTTGCTTTCACATCAGATCTGCTGACATGAACAAGAGTCGATTCAGATGGGCATCCAAACATTAAAGTCCTTGCCTATTTCCATAAAATGATTGGCAGCATGCCTACTGCTAGCGGCTGGTAGCACTGCTGATAAATGGCATCTTGATAAAAACTTTGGCCTGTTTTAAGGGGGGGAAAAAAAAAAGGCATACTCTTATTCTAATTCACTCAGCATCTGACAGATGAGACGTCTCATCTCTAAAAATTAGATCCATCTCATATCTCTGCTCTGCGTGCACAGGGAGAACAGCGTGGCCATGTGCCTCTTCCTCCCTCCTGCCTGGGAGCTGGGAGGTACAGTGGGATGCTCAGCAGACAGAGCCTGAGATCTGCTGAAGATGGTCCAAGGGAAAAGAAAAGGGGGGTTCCTCTTCTGGCCTTGAGCTATAGAAACTTCACAAGGAGCCCTGCCTTGCTGGAGGAGCAGAAAGCCAGGTGAGCTCTGAGATGCAGGGACCTGACCCACAGAGCCACCTCACGTAACAGAAATGGGAACAAATGCATAATTCTCAAAAAGAGAAAAGGGACTCTGCAGATCATTGGCTGCTGACTCCCAGCTAATCCATCAGTAGATCAATGCACAGAAAAGAGGGGGCGAAAAAAGTTAATTTCAAGCCCCAATATTATCAGTCAGGTTTTGTAGCTTCTTTAGGCACTTAATTCTAGGTATTTTTTTCTTAACTTAAGGTTTAAAAATGACTTCTAAAATGAATCTGAATGTTACAATGGGAACTTTTTACTCCCAGAGATAAAAGCTCTCACTCTTGTACCTTCACACTTCAGATCTTACAGGAATTACACAAGCTGGGTGGCCCCAGCAATGCAGACACCAAGCACGCTGCAGACCCAGACCACACCTGACAATAGATGCGGGGCAGTGGACACCTCCACCCATGTATTTGTTCTTCTTTCAAACAGATGTTGTGTTGTGCTGTAGAGAAAGAAGGAAGCTGTGTGTCTTTCTGCTCAGCACGCAGGAATGGTGGCAATGCCCCTTCTGTCCTCACCACATCTCATGCCCTGTGCAGGACAGCGGTCAGGACACAGCTTGGAGCAAGAGCCTGACAAGGGGTGCAGATGGGATGGCTGGGATTTCTGGAGGAGATCCCATTTCCCTGCATCTAACAGGGTTTGGTGTTAAAATTCCTTAAGCAGCTTTGGAAATTTCAACAACAGCAAACGGAAACAGACAGTGCCAGACAGACCTCCCTCTGTCACCACGATGCCACTTTGCATTGCCATATCAAAGTCACTCAATACCTTGGGGTGCACCAAACGCTAACAGAGGGGTGCACGAGCACACACTGCAGCTGCTGGCCGAGCACGAGAACCACCCCAGTACACGACGACCCTAACGAGCCAGCAGCAGAGCTCACCCAAATCAACCCCGTGATTTAACGGAGAGCTGCCCTCCCCTTCTTCCTGCTCCAGATGTGCTGCCAGCTGCGGTGACACCGCTGCCAAGACTGAGCTTAATAAATCTGCCTGCAACGACGTGGCTGTCCCAGCCAGTGAGCGTCCTGCAGCCCTCCTAGCAGCTCTGCACACAACAAACCAGGTCCTGCCGGGCTCCTACATTGCCCACAGTGGCACAGCTCAGAGACCCAGCTCATCCTGGTGCCCCACCAGTAGCACGAGAGCACAGCTGGGCACTGACGGGATGCACAGGCGCTGCTGGGGCTCCTGAGCCGGCCCCAGCTTCCCGCGCTGGTTGTCCACGAGCGCTGCCATACCCAGAGCAATTAGTGGTGACATCCCTACCTTGATTCCCGTCATGGTCTGCTGGAAGTCGCTTTGAGAGCCCGGGCTTCAAACCGGCTTGGCCATCATGTGATCTGACATCGTCGGGAATTTACTGTGGAAACAAAAAAACCCCACAAGTGTGAAATGTGACTGTCGATAAAGTAATCCTCAGCAATCAGACAAAATTAATTGTGTGAACATCATTGATCAAACCTACTTAATACATTGGGTTTGTAGAAAGCTGGAATGTAATTTCATTACCAATCTGCTCCATCCTAATGAAATTTCTAATAACACTCTAATTTTGATTTCGGTTAAGGAGAGAATGATGGAAATTTTCTTTTGCCTCTCCTGTAAGGGTTTCTTTTATTGGTTTTCTGCAATAGTGGGGATACTAATTTTTTTCTTAATTTGACATTTTATTAGCAGGGGGTTTAATGGAACAACACGGATAAAAAATAAAATTGCAAAACGGACAAAACTTCAAGAAACAGAAGCGATGTTGAAATTAGAGAGGTTGGTTCTAAAGAAATCGATTTATTTGATGGGTGGTGATTTGGGCTTTTTGTTTTGTTTTTTTTTTAAGTTGTGCCTGATTTTCTGACCTAAAGTGATTCGAGCAGTACAGGTTTACTGCCCCTTTGGTCCACGGCTCTCACAGAACAGTGCCCGCATAGCACATGGGAGAGGCTCCAACACACCAACATCCATAACAGGCGGATTACAGCGAGGAGACACGGCCTGATCCAAGCAAGGCTCCCACTGACTGGGACATAGCCAAGATTTCACCCTTTGGGTCAAGCTTCAAAAGGCACCATTCAGCCCTTCAGACTGAGCTCTGTTGGTGCAAAGAGGAAGGTCAGAGGTTAATCAAATCAGCAGTGGGGGAGCATCAGGTAGATAACAATGCTGAGGATTTGCATCCTGCTGTATGTGTGGTGCCTGGCACGGCAGGAGCTGGGTGCCCAGGGCTGTGTCCTCGGACCATCGCACTCAGCGTGAGCCAAGGGACCACGAGCGCAGGACCACGCGATGGTGGAACTGCAGGGCACCCCTGGCACCTTTGTGGAGTGCTCAGAAGCAGGTGATGGGCTCAGACACCGCAGCTGGATGAGCCGCCTGCATCATTCTGCCTGTGCAATCAGAGCCTGAAGGCTTGTGAAGAACTTATTTTGCTAGGGGCAGGGGAAAAGACCCGAAAAACCTAATATTTTGTTGCTCTTTCTGCTATCAAGTACTGAAAATGAACAGCGCTTGTCTCTGGCATGCATGAAAAAGCAAACCCTGCTCTCAGAGCAGCTGGGTACTACTGATGGCTCGTCTGGCAACACGGCCAGTGAATAGAAACCGCCTCTCCCCAGGCAGAAGGCACACACGGGGATCTGCATTTAAAAGCAGAGATGCACAGGATGCACACTGGCAGCCTGCAGACATCAGGGAGCTGCCAGGTGATGGGACGGGACGCGATGAGCAGACAAGGGAGCAGAGAGCGTGCCTGCTTGCTGCAGGAAGGTGATGCTCTTTGACTACTGAACTGGTGCCTATCTCTGGTATTTCCATTTTCAGCAATCTGATGTGTTTTGGTGATTTATTCATGACTGGTGTAGTGAAAAATTGGAAAAGGCTAGCGGGATAGCCATGGCCTGGAGATCCAGCATCAGATTGAGGCTACAACTGAATTACTGTCAGAGGCATCATGCAAGGTTCACTCCAGCAAATGCGAAGCTGAATCTTTATATTAATAACTGAGCATGAACGACCAGAGACTGGCAGGTTTGCAGACGGGCAGGTCTATGAGGGGCTGTCAGTGCAGCGCAGGGCTGCTGTTTGCACACTGCCAGGTGCAGCCAGTGCCGCTGTGGGACCGCAGAACGGTGGCAGCAGGCACAGCTGAATGGTGAGTTACTGCTGTGGAACCTCACAGGGGAGCTTTGGCTTTTGCTCCGCTCCTGAAGCACGCATTAAGAAGCCAGCCCTGCCCTCGGTGAGCCCAGCACATGGCAGCAGCAGTCACCCCACACTAAAAACCCCTCCAAATTGGAACTTTCGGGAAAGCAAAACAAAGCAGCAGTTGATCCAAAGGGGGGACAAAAAGCAAGGTGGAGGCAGAAGGGGAAAGCCAAGTGCAGTGTTACAGCAGCATCTAGCCGCTCCTCATAATTACAGTTTCAATTCCACATCCAGTTTCCCTCCTAATTACTGCCCTGCAGTTGGTGAGCGCAGATTCATGAGCAGCAGGGATTTTTGTTTTGCTTGCACTGATGACATGCAGACTCCTCGTTACCCAGCGCCTGTGCTGGGCCCAGCATACAGCTCTTGCTGCCCCAGGCTGTGTCCCAGCACTGCTCACCACCAGACCTGGGCCCAGAGTGGCAGTGGGAGGGCACGAGGACGGGTGTGAGCCCTTCCAGCTGTGCCTGATGCTGTGCACGGTGCTCAGCCCAAGCTGCTGTGCCGCTGCTGGACATGAGCTGACAGCAGTCAGTGCTGGGCTGGCACTGCCCACAAAGCTGAGCTCCTGCAGCAAACATCCCCCAGAAATGAGGTGCTGCAGGGCAGTTTTGGGACGCTCTGCCAATCATTAACACCATCGCTGCCTGGAGCAAGGAGCCAAAAAGCGGCCTTCATTCACCAGAAGTGCAGGAGAGCTGATTTCCTAATAATTTATGGCTTGAACGAAGTTGCAGAGAACAACCAAGTATGCAGGAAAGGTTGGGGTGAAAAATTATTTACAAAGTGAATGCCCTGAAGACACTTGTACTGGACAACAATTACAGCACCTTAATTAACTGAAATTTAGTTCACCCGTCGACTGAGGCATGTCCAGTGCTCAAGTTATGCCACTGCTGCTGTCTACCACTGGTTAATGAATATAAATCAGATGGTTTATAGTTAGTGAACATGTAATAGGCTTGCAATGAGTTGAATTCCAATGCAAAATGCCCGGGGATAGGAACATGCCATCCATAAAACATATATAAATAACAGATTTGCATTGCTATTCAGAAAAAAACAAAGCAATCCTCCCATCTTGGTGTCCTTCCAGCCCAACAGACCTGTGCTCCAGCTCTCCAGTGAAACAAGGGGCCGATAGGTCAGAACTGAGGAGTGGTGACCCAAGGTGCAGCTGATCAGATGCCAAAACTCTTCTGTGCCCCCCGTGTTTCCGTCCTGGTCACGGAGCCCTGCCTTATGGGCTCCTCGTGTGCCTCCTCCGTGCTTCTGGGAAGCCGAGCTCGGGGGCAGGAGTGCACTGGAAGTGACTTCGGAGTTGCAGAGCAGTCGCTGTCCCTAGGAGAGCCACTGCAGGGGCACCTGAGGTTGGAATGGCAGTAAGAGCAGTGCCCGTGTCAGAAACACCGCTCTCAGCTCTTTGTATTTCCTTGCTGCAGAAACAAGAAATTGTGGGCCTTATTTATTGCACAAATTAGGTACAAGAAAATTATTTTCTTAATGCGAGACTTGATGAATGTTCTCAACTCTCCACCCTGCTAGGAAGAAGGGGTTACAATGAAAATTATTTACAAAGCATGTGCTACCCTGCAGGGATATTTATTCAGGCAGGGGATGTTTCTGCAGATTTTGTTGACAAAGGCAAATCAAATTACATTTTTGCAAACATTACAACAAGCATCTCGATTTGATATGGACATCAGCCGCCTCCCGGCACAGCCTGGGAAGCAGCCCCAGCCTGGCACCGCAGGCACCGATACCACTGGTCATTTCTACCATTAGGGAACAGATGGGAAAATGCTCGGCAAGCTGTTCACACTTATCAATATTGATTTGAAGTTTTTATGCCTTTAAAAAGTATAAAAATTGTTATAAATATGGCACCCAGAGTAAGGAAGGTGAATGGTTACAGGGGTAGGAAGACCACGGCTGGGTTACCTGCGAAGCAGGGGCCAGGGCTCAGTGCTGCCCTGGGACACAGCACAGGGCTCCAGCACAGCAGTGGGGCTTTGGGAGCACCCAGCACTGCCTGGCTGCATGACAAGCTTCCCACCGTGGGAGGAAGGAGCTCTGAGCTCCCCGTGAACAGGAAAAATCACCTCCACGCCACATCGTGGATCCGCTATGATTAAACCCACAGGTCCTTAACTTGGTCTTCCATCAGGTCTTCGAGAAGTCCCAAAAGATTACAGCATCCCTCTGCTTAGCCATCATAATGACTTGCAGGTGATTAGCTTAACCAGCATTTCGCCCAATTCAATTTCCACGGATGGCCCATACGTACCACGATAGACATTCACATTAATTTTTATATAATTAAGTCAGGAATGACCCCAGTGCAGATGAAATAAAACCTCAGTTCTTCCCAGGCAGCGCAGCACTCACCTCAGTGGCCCAGGATGGTGGGGCTGGGGGGCATGGTGAGGCTGGGGGTTGCAGTCCCAGGAGCACTTGAGGGCGAGGAGAAGGGCACCAGACCCACACTTTCTAACCCAAAGTGCTGCAAGCGGTGCATCTTTTGGGGTGTGGGAGCTCCCTGGTGATGTACCATTAGGAGTACGGAGAGCAAAAGCTCAGTGCCAACCATAGGGACTGTGGTGCACCGCTGTGAGGTTCTCTGTGTCCCACGTCCTGACCCCACCGGACAAAGGACCACACTGCACGAACTGATGTGTGTAATTATCCTCCACGCAGTCCCCTTTGAGGCAGCAGCAGTTACTCACTCCTACTGTAATTTTAATTGGTGAATGAACGCGATCTTAGCGGAGACAAAGCCTCATTCTTCTCTCCCTTGTAACAGTTTAAATCAATACTTACCCGAGGCCGCGTGGAAATATTTAATGAAAACTGTTTTGACAGAAAATTGGATTTCTGATGGGACAAAATATTTGTTTTCAATGGAAGAGTCAAGAGTTTGTAGAAAAGCCAAAACTTTTTCAATTTTTACCGAAAGGTCACAGCACAGAGCACAGCCATCAGCCTCGTGCAGCCACAATGGCCGACACAGGGCCAGCATGGCAGCTCACATGGAACTGCATGGCTGAGACATGGCACGGGTCGCAGGGTCTGGGCCAGGAGGGTGAGGGACAGTGGTCCCAGCCTCCCCGCTGCAAATCACCCATCTGGTGGTGCGGCCTGAATGGCAGAGCAGGAGCTGGTGCAATGGCACAGCATGCAGCCAGTGCATACAGCACAGCAAACAGTGTGCTGGAGGGTTCTGCCTTGCATTCACCTTGAGGTGAAATTAGTGATGGCAAAAAAACCTTACTCAGGTCTTGGCTAATGATTATCCCATTAAAGAATCAGCTGACATAATATCATTTGCTAGCTTTATAAACCTCGGTGACAACAAGACTGATGGGACCTAAAGCCCTGATGGCTCGCCTGCCCAGAGAAAAGGAAGGCACAAGAACTTGCTGTTTTACTGTATTGCAAATTTTGCTGTGCTAAAATATACCCAATCATCCCTGGGAAGGTGGCAACCTTTGTGCATCTCCAGAAACCCAGGCAGGTTTGACACCACCACAGATGGCCCAGAGAGTCACACACTTAAATAACAATAACAAAATAAAAGAAAAACGACCAAAAAAAAGGATGCACGCTGCAGCTCCTCCCGCTGCCCCTCACTGGCACTGCACACCATTCACTGGGCAGCAGGACAGGTGCAGCTCCTGGCATGCAGCTGCACGGTGCATGCTCACTCTGCTTTGCAAGATGCATCGCTGCAGCACGCAGGCCTGCACTGCTGGCTTGTAAATGCATGGGTCTGTAACATACATAAGCACTCATACATATCTACATATATGTGTACATATTTTTACAACTTCACCAAAAAAAAAATTGGGTAAATCAAATGAAATATTGTCCTAAGGCACCACTGTATCCCTGGCATTCAATATTCTGCAATACTGGGGGGGAAAGCATTAAAAAAAAATTTGCTTTCCCCCCCCCCCCCCTTGCCTGGGTGTCATGAGCAAGAAATGAGCAGCTGACCTGAGTTTGAATTTAGAGTGTTCATTAATAGGATATTATGCCATATGCTCAGCACACTGTCTTTTTTTTTAATGCAGCCGCCAATTTGAGAGAATTTCTAATTAGTAATGGTATAATGAGAGTATTCAGAGGCTAATGTGGTGGGTGGGGAAGTGAAATAGATTGCTTGGTGTGGACTGGAAATATTTCTGTTCAAATTCCCGGTGAAATAATGACCCGCCGTAAAAGGCTGCAATCTTTGACAAATGAAGGACGTTTGGGGAGGTTACATTAACTGCAGAAGGAGCATTTATCAGGCTGGGGGGAAAAGGTGAGGCATTTGGGGCTGGTCGGGCTCAGCGCAGGGATGCCCAGTAAGGAAAAGACGTGAGCTGGGGCCGGGCTGTGGGGGTCACCCAGCAGAGCAGGGCATGCTGCAGGTGGGGGTTGGGTAATCCTCAGCCCCATGCATGCAGAGTGGATCCCAGCGGTGGTTCTGTGCCCGGCACCGGGTCATCCAGCGTGGCCGCAGTGCCTTTGAGAAGTGCTTTTGCAGTATATTTGGGGGTCAAACCATTTAGATCTGCTCTGTTCCGGGAAATTGGGACTAATGAGGCATGGATGCACGTTGGTGTTTTGTGGGGACTTGTTGGTACAAATCACTCAATGCTTTTTGTATAGAATGTTGCTCAGAGGTTTGCAGGATGCAGAGTGCCACGTCTCCAGGCAGCACGCATGTCTGCTTCCCAGGGGACTGCTGGGAGCCAGAGCCACATGCCCTCTGTAGGTAGAGGACTGGGAACAGGGGAGTCCACCCTAACACCTCGGGGCATCCGTCCCTGGAGGCATTCAAGGCCAAGCTGGATGTGGCTCTGGGCAGCCTGGTCTGGTGGTTGGTGACCCTGCACATAGCAGGGCGTTGGAACTGGATGATCTTTGAGGTCCTTTTCAACCCAGGCCATTCTATGATTCTACGATCACTCTGTTTGAACTAACCCCAAATTTCACCTCCCCGCCCACCAGGCACTGCACTGACTGTGATTTCATAGAGCAGAGAAGGAACAGGTTTTGGTGGCTTGCACAGTCAGGCTGTGATACAGAAAGTGCTCCCCATCCCACACAACCCCTACCAGCCTCGGGATCACCTCCCCCATGCAGCCTTCACACACCAGGTAGGGCACACGCAGATTCCTCAGATGAGCCTAAATTAATTTGCCTTTCGATTGGACCAATTAGATTTTTAACAGCACAGGAAATAATTTTTTACTAATGGTTAAACTGAAAACCAGGAGTTTTCCTATCCTGTAAGATGTTTTTATTATATGACCACATTACTTCTAAGAAAGCCATAAAGTTCTACGACAACGAGGTCTCTCTGGTGCCTCCTACACTTTGCATGCTGCGACCCACATGAGTTTTACAGGAACAGATGCCCCAAGAAGGAAGCAGCCTGAGATGGGCAGTGAGCAACGAGCCCAGCATCACCAGTAGAACCCACCTGGAAAGCGATGACCGTCTGGCTCCCCAGCATCCACTAAATGATGAACTCATATCAAGAGGGCCCTGCCCAGCCCCACTGCAGCACAGTGACATGGAATCAGGGGCCAAAGCCTTCAGAAAGCAAAGATAACCACGGGCTTTACCAGTGTGGGCAGAGGGGGTCAGGGCAGAGCCCAAAGGCAGTGACCTGTGGGAGCAGCCCTGTACCATGCTAACCCTGTGCTGGCAATTAAATATTCATCATGCTCATATTAGATCCAGGAGCACCTTTTAGGAAAAAATAAATGAGATTTGCTTTAAAAGAAGAAAAAAGGCACAGAGGCCGTGTAGAACCACGCCACGGCTTCATAAATAATATGTTTTTGCGCCAACACTCAACAATTAAAAGGCTTAAGATCCGTTTTGGAGAATGAATCACGTTTAAATTCATTCTCCTGCCCTCATCCATGTGCCATGGAAAATTAATGCATTCACCCAATGTATTTTTAGAAGGGATTTATTCCTTGCTCTCACACCAACCTTATTTTCCGGAGTAATAAATGTGAGCATGAAGTATAAGCAAGATCTTTTTCCTTTCTTTAAAGTAAATCTCCACTGTGATGACAACCATATGCAAGCACATCCAACCCGGCGGGTCCTTGCTTCCTCCCAAGCTGTGCCCCCTGCACCTACTGTCTGCACATGGGTAGGGATGCACACCTTGGTGCTCCTACCTGTGCCAGGATGGGCTGCTGCCAGCAGCACTGCCATCTCACAGTGTGATGCTCCTGGCACTTTTGGGTAACTGAGGGGAGGGCACGAGGGGTTACCAGGAGGCAGTGGCTGTGCAATGCACCCCCTGCTCCACCCTCCTGCACCGCATGCCACCACACACCTCACCCAGCTCATTTCACAGCCCATTAGCAAGAAATAAATATTAATATAATATGATATTATTCTGATGAAAGTGAAAAATGTGACTATAATAAGGCTATCGTGTTCTACTGGATTAATATGCCTGTTAATTACCAGCAGTTCCTGTGGTCTTCAGCCTAACGGATGGCCCTGGGTGAGCGGCACTCAGTTCTCATGGCAGGGAGGTTTCCCAGAGCACACAGGTAACCCAGTGCTGGTGGCCTATCTGCACTGCTGCCATCGGGAGTGGTACAGAGACAAGGAGCAGCCACCAGCACGTCCCACCATGGGGACTCGTGGTGGGCATGGTGCTTGGGGAGCACTCAAGGATGTGCCTCCTTACTCCCATGCTTCCACATCAGCATCGGGCAGAGGGCGAAATCACCGCAGGGCGGTTCTGCAGCCCCAGTGGGCACAGCGTACAGCCCTCTGGGCACGGTTTTGCAAAAGGAAAGCAATGTCCCCCTATCTGACCCCAAACAAGACTTGCTACTTCATTTCAAAGAGCTGTAACACCAAAGGAGGAAACGGCTTTGGTAACATCAGTCCAAAAACTGACATTTCAAAATGGAAAATTAAAACATTTTCATTTTCAAATTAACAAACGGAAATGTTATGGTCGTGCCACCAAAACAATGTGCTTCTTACTTCTTTCTGCCCAAACCAAACTCAGCCTGAACTCCTGATTGGTTTCCACCATCCCCAAATCGCATCCCTCAGTGACTGAATCCTCCTGCTGGGAGCTCCTCTCGCAGAGCTCACCCCAGCTGATGGCCACATCCATGCCCATGCATCCCACTGGCACAGGTTTGCCACTTGCCCCCCACCTTTGCAAACTTCTCAACCGGTTTACAACCTTGCACATGAATTCCAACCAAACGCTGCTCTGTGAGCATCTGCTCCTTCCCAAGGCACGTGTCCCTGGGAGGTGCAGTGGATGAGCCAATACCTTTAAGGGGATCAGAAGATGAACAATGCTGTTGATGAACAGATATTGGCAGGGCATCCCCAGGGCTGAACGGTGCCATGCTGTATCCCATCTCATCAACCTCTTCCATCCCAACCCATCCCATCCCATCTCATCAACCCCTTCCATCCCAACCCATCCCATCCCATCTCATCAACCTCTTCCATCCCATCCCATCCCATCCCATCTCACCATATCCCATCCCACACCACGCCATCTCACTGTGCCCACGCCTTGCCTGGCAGTGAGCTGTTTAGGAAGTTTGGCCAGCTTTACTTTGCACA
Source organism: Alectoris magna (assembly GCA_030625065.1). NCBI lineage: Eukaryota > Metazoa > Chordata > Aves > Galliformes > Phasianidae > Alectoris > Alectoris magna. The sequence goes on along the minus strand of CM060581.1, from coordinate 8,169,144 downwards.
GCCTGGTGCTGCTCATTTTCAGTTTGCTAGAAATGTTCTCCAGCTGAATACTGAGTGAAATAAATTCAAATCCTACTCTGCAAATGACACTGCACATAAATATTCAGTAAATTAGCAGCACACTTTTATAGATTTATCAGTCATTGCTGGCACAGAATGACAGGCAATGTTGTAGCTGAAATATTAATGCTGACAAATTAATGATTTCTGAGTAAATGATGTCATTTTTGCACCGTTTCATTAAAATTTACTCACTTTCAATATCAGCTTCATTTCTACGCCAAAAAAAAATTAAAATCATTTTCATTCTCTTTCTCTCTTCCCCCTTTTCCATAGGAGCCCATTTTGAACCCGAAGAGCATAAATTCCCCATCCCTGCAACTCTGAGGAAGGATCGGGACTGGAGCATGCCCAGGGTGCAGGCAGCAGAGCTCCCGTGTCCCCATCCATCCCTGCGGGAGTGCAGGGCAGCAAGGGGTGCAGAGGGCCCTGTTATCCCCAAGCAAGGGGCAAGCAGCCCGGGCTCCTGGCAGTTTGGGAGCACAGGGCTGTTTCAGCCCTTAGCACGATGCATTGGGTGCTTTTTGGCAAATTACCCCATCAGCAGCCTGCCCTCCCCGCCTGGCACCACGGGCACGACTGGTGACATCTCTGACAGGTGACTGACAACGATGGGTGTATTGAATAAAACAGAGGGAAAGAAAGGGAAAAAAAGAACACAGAGAAAGAGGGGGAGAGAAAGAACCTCAAGAAGGCTTTACCCAGGGTTCCCTGGGCTGAGCTATATCAGTCAATCTCCGGGCTAATTCGTGTCAGTACTTGTTTCCTATCTCCTTGAGTCTCCAGCGGAAGGTTGATAAAATTGAAGTGGAAATGAAGTTGGATGCACAGGAGGATACATACAACAATAGCCTGGCGAAATGGGTTTGTATCCCTGATACACTCTTTGGAGCATCAGGATTGGTGGTGACCTTGACAGCGTCCTTGGGAGAATAAAGTGAAATAAAAGGGAGAATTTCTATCCGGGAGAAGGAATTTAAGCACAGCGCTATGTATGCCACATGGGCTTTGTCGCATGGACCTGGCTTATTTATCCAGTGGGAATTCGTGTTTGCACAACTGCTTCCTGAGCTGTCCAAGATGCAAGGAGCCAGCCTTGCTACCACACTGCAAGACACTTATTTCTTGTAAAAAAAAGTCTCCATTGCCTCAACTGGTTGTGGATGAGCGGGAGGAAACTGGCCACAGTGTGAGGGCAGCATCCCTCCAGACATGCATCCTGATTCCCTGCGGGCTGCAGACTGTAGAGGTGACTGTTTAATGGCAGCAGATACCTTCCTTCAGCTGCCTTTTCTGTTGCAGATGTGCCAGACCTGAGGCTCGTGCTGACTCAGAGCTTGCAGGCTCGGTGTGTGCAGGCACGGCAGCAGTGACAGCTCGCTCCTTCCAAACACAGGGCTCATAGGGAATCACAAGGTACCTTGGCAGGAGCATTTATTAGCTGTAATTTGGTGGCACTGATGTGAGGTGGAACTGATGTGGTCCTCAGAGTGCTACCCCAATGGTGAGGCGCAGCACTGTGCTCTGAGGTCACAGGGCTCTGGCTGTCCTCAGCAGAGATCCACGTGGGAGATGGATCTGAAGCAGCAGACCTGGGGGCTCCCCACTCAGGAAGAGACTTCCCCAGAGCAGGTGCAGAAGATGGAACAAAATCACCCAAGTTCCCCAAAACAAATGGAGCTCAGAGCGATGCCAGCGGCGATGACCATGGAAAACACCACTGAGCCCCACTCCCTGCCCAGCCCCAGCCCGGGGTTTGGCTAATAAGAACCAGCTGGGTTTTTCCACTCTGATAGCTGTGAGAAACTGATGACAACCTGTTTGACCGCTGACCTCTGAACTTGACCCCCCGCTAATACCTTCAGCTGCTGATTGTCATGGGTGGCTGGCAGAGCCCTTTGTCTTTTGCTGTTTTGGAGTCCAGACAGATAAATGATTTCTATTTGTCCTTTGGCGCAACGGAAGAGCTGATCGATATTATCCACGAATGATGTCAAGGATTTGTCGCCACAGCTTATGAATGACAAAACACTACCCAAAAAAACACCTTTTGGGGCAAAAGATTGAAAGCTGGAAAGGTTTATTGATTTTTGCTTTCTTAAATAGCAGCTCAAGCCACAAAAGAGAAAACGAAAAGCTTTGTGTGCTAAAATGCAGCAAAAAGCTTCCTCGAGAACAACGATTAGATCAGCTCTTGCATTTAAGTACTGTGTGCCTTGCCACAGTCAACTGCTCAATTTTGTCTGCTAAGCCCACTGCAATTTCTACTCATTTTTCCTTATTTCAAAAGCCCTTGTATAGTGAAATACCAGCCATGGAATAAAACACTTCTCTGCTTTTGCCCACTGGTCACTCAGGATGAGCTGGTGCATCTCCAGTGTGAGCAGGCAGCTCAGCAGCAGGAGAACAGCTCGGAGAGCTGAACTTCTACTACGTTCCAGTATTTTTGGCAAACCATCTCTTTCTCTGCAGACGCATTTTGTTTAAACACTTTTTGCGTGCATTCAGGTCAGGTTCTGTGAGCACCAGACAACAGGCTGTGAAGGCAACACTGGGGTTTCAGATGCTGAAGGTGTCTGCACAGTGCTCAGGTGCACATCTGTGCTCCCTCACACACTCCTATCCCACCCCACCTCAAAACGGGTCCCTCTGGTGAAGTCAGCACATCTGTGTCCTGGGAGAAAGCCAACCTTCTTGCCAAACAGCTCTCTGGATCCTGCGGGGCAGAAGGAGCTGCTGCTGTCGGTGGTGCACTGGGGGAACTGGGGCAGGATGGCATGGACAGGGTCCAGTCACCAGCAGGCTGTAGCTCATTACTTTTTGGGCCTGTGTTAACCACATGCAGAGCAAAACAGGCACATTTCTCATCCACAGCTTCACTCATCCCTGTTTCCCAGGTGGTTGCTCTCCACGGAGCCCACCTTACCGCTTTCATATAGGAGATGAAGTAATCCAGCCATCGATCCCTTTCACCAAGACTGTTCAAACTGACGTTATAATTTCCGGGTTTCTTTCCTCCAAGTTTCACACTGCTCAGCTCTGTGGCCAAAGCCGCTCCAGAAGTCCCTGGATGAAACAGGAGAGGATCTCCTGGCTCAGCGCCTTGCTGGAGGCTCAGTGAACCCTGCTTGGCTCTCGGGTGGGTGATGGATGCCCAAGAAGGGTCAAAGGGGTTTGGTTACAATGGCATAACGCATGACTCCAGGAAGTGCGTTAGTTTGGTTTAAAAGGCTGAGATCAGCAGAGCGAGGCAGGGCTTTCCTCAAACGCGGCTGATCCACGCAAATGAAGAAAGCTGGCAGCTCTTTTGGCTCGGGAAGCCTGACCACTGAAAGGCGACAGCTCTTGGCCACGTTCCCACCATGAGGACAGAGAACAGAAGAACGAGACCTCACCTGTGGCTAGGGATGAGTGTGGGAGAGCTCGGTGCAGTCTGGGCTCTGCTCCCACGACCCCAAGGAGCCCCACCAGCTGCTCGTACCCATGGCCATGCTATGAGGACCCCGCAGTGCCCAGCTCCCAGCACTCCATCCCTCACCTCCCCCCTGAGCTCTGGCTTTGATCTGAGCAGCGTGTCCCGCAGCCCGCGCCGCAGGAAGTGCCTGAGACGCCGCGTTGTATTGCGCGCACTGCGCTCGCCTCTGTTTGCACTGCTTGGGCAGCTTGACAGCTTGTATCCCTAAATTTACAGAGTTCATGTTTCGTGCGTGTATTATTCATTGTGACAGAACCTGAACTCCTACACGATATCCTGAATCAGGGTGTAAACTGATGTAAGCACCTGCTCACAAACGGGGTGTCTCCACTCCTCAGCTGAGGCTCCTTAAAGAGCACAGCCTGGTTTCTGCTTTCAGAACGGAGACTTAATCAAAAGTGCCTTAAATCCAAACCCAGCCCCCAGATTGAGTAGATGGAGATTTTCTGGAGAACGTGGTCACAGCTTTCCTTTAAGTGATATTTTATGCCACACTTGGGGTGGTGAAGACGCATTTAAGAAAGTGTTTTCTAATAAAATGTCTCCAAGCGCGGGGATTAGACATAATCCAATTGCTTTATCAAATAAAGATGCCATCATGGCCTTTGAAATACAAAGGCAGACGTTTCCCATCATCTATCACAGAGCAATCACGACCAGCACCGCTGCCACCTCCACTGCAGCACGAGGAGAGCTCGGCCACTGCTGCCCACCGTCCCGCTGTGCCTGCTGGAGGGGCATTAAGCCCTACCATTTTGATTTTCCATCTGCACTGAATCAAAGGCAACAACCCCTGTCAATCCCGAGACATAACCCATGTGGAAGCGCAGGAAATACCCTGCTTCGCTGCAGATTTGGCTGTGACAAATGTAATGCTTTCTTTAGGGTTCTGTTTGTTTAATTAAATTTTACGCACGGATAAAACGTTTTGTGAAATTTCCACTGTGGGGTGTTGTAATTAAAACTGGCGAACTCGATACAGGCAACTATTGTAAAGCTGTCTTTGTCTGTGGGTTGAATGCCAGCAGTGACGCTGAGCTCTGCAGCCGGAGCTCAGTTTGGATGTGAGCGCAGCCTGGAGCAGCACCGCCTGCTTGGAGGGGAGCTCCCATTGCTGGGGAACCCAGATAGCTCTGCTCTAAAGAAAGGCCAAAATGAAAAGGCAAACCTGGGCAAAAACGGCTCCGAACTCTGTGAAATCACCGACTTTCCTTTGATGCTCAGGATCTGTCATTTTTTTCAGAGTGATCTGATCTCCCACTGACTCTCGTTGTCCCGTGGGTTGCTGTAAGAAGGTTTCTGGCTCTCGTTACTGCTTGAGAAATGACCTGGAAAGGGCATTTTGGGGGTCCTGCTAACGAACGTGCAATGCTATCCCACCAGAACCAATGACAAGCACAATCACGGGGACAGACGGAGGCCACGAGACGCTGGAATAGACGTTGCATTCATTTATTAAAAATGAAATTTCATGTGAGCAGAAACCTGGCATTGCAGCTCTGGGTTTGGATTCCATGGTTTCCCAAAGAACAAACGTTGTGGGGACAGATGGCCGTGGCAGCTCTGCCTGCCCAGCCCCACTGCTGCACCCAGGGGCAGAGCTGCCCCACGGCAGGCACCAAGAGCAGCTTAGACCTTAATTCTATAAAACCAGCCTCCATTCTATTCAAAATTGATTTTTCCTCCAAGTCTTTGTGCGAGCCCATGAATCAGCCCATGCACGATAGGAGAACAAGAAATAAAATTAAAACACATCTTTATGATACTGTTCCTAGAGCTGGCAGCAAAACCTCAGCAAAGTCTCACCAACACTCAAAAGAGAAAACGCTTTCCTGTGAATTTTGCTCCACCCTTTGGTAGCACAGGTCATGCAAAGAAACCCTGTGAGGGTTCCCTGGTGGGAACCACGGTGCCCAAATGGGTGCAAAGCTTTCCCTCATTCTGCATCCCCCCAGCTCCCTGCCATTTCAGCTGGACAAGCTGGAGCCTGCAGCCCAAGCGGCCGGGCTGTGCACCACCTGTTTGAGCTGCCAAGTTATGTGGGAAAGCATATCAATTAACGGCCATGATTATCTCATCATGCCTCACATCTGACCAAACACTCTTGGCCCGGACTAATCCCCTCGGAAAGCCGCAGGCTGGGTGCAGCAGTGAGCAGTGCAGGCAGTGCCTGCATCCCTTCGTCCCTGCGCTTCGGAGCTCTCGTGGCCAAGCAGTTTCACTCTGCAGACAGCAGGTATTTGCGTTCAATTCCCAGGAGCCTCCCATGTTCCCTTCTAGCTTAAAAAGCTGGGATGGCAGCCAGGAAAAAGGACCTTGTGCGACCTGCACTCAACCTCTGAAGAAAGTTACACAAACTCTTTCACGCTTCGCTGGGACCGCTGCGTAGGAGTTGGCCAAAACAATACTTTCCCTTGTGTTTGCCTACCTTATTAAATATCAATTAATATTTATGGCAGTTTATAAACAGTGCAGCTTTGGTTTCAAGGGTGCTTAGAAATCCGATCTCCTTTCCTCCCCCCGCCCCGTGAGCATTTCTTCTGCTCAGGGCTGCGTGGTGGGAGCACAGCATCCCATGGGCAGCCCCGTCCCACTCACTGCTGTGCAGAGGACCAAACCAGAGGAGGTGCAGCAGCACGGCCAGTCCATTCTGCCTCTCTTTCCTTCCCTCCTCTACTGACATAGTACTTTGTTTTAAATTATGTTGAATTTAAAGGATTTTTCTGTACCCTTATTTCCCAGGAAGAGGCTTTCTATGAGGCTCCTGCTGATTAATTGGTGCTGGGCTCCTGCCAAATGAGGGAAGTTTCACATGTAAAGAGGAAATGTGCATCTCTCTGCCTGCCCATGCCTTCTCCAGCCCATCCTATAAGCACACATCCTGCTGCCAGCATCCTCCCATCACAGAGGCCATCACTGAAGCTCCCATGGCCAATGCTTCCCACCTGAGTCCCATGCCCCTCTTTGTCATGCAGCAAATGCTGCCTGCAACAGCCGAGCACGGTGAGCATCACTCCTGCTCCTGCCTCCACTCCTCTGCTTATTTTCACTGGATAAATCAACGGAGTGCAGATCTTCATTGCCCTATTTTTCACAGTCCCTTCTAAATTTACTCTTTATTATTTGTAGGGACTTGGGATACTTGCAGTTTAATAATATTAAAAAACAGGGATTTCTTTTTGCCTGCCCTTGGCTTATCCTTCATACAACGCCAAGTACTGCAGTACACTACAGTAGCACTTGCTGCTGCTACAGCGGTAGCTATAAAATATTATAGAGCTTGGTTTCATTTTATCTTCCCAACACAGAGCACAGCCAGCACTGCCAATGCTTTGCAGCCATTTCTGAGGTGGAATTGAGGGCTGGGGGCTGAGCTGGTGCTCAGTGCTGGCATCACTGCAGGAAGCCCCTTAGACAAGCAGAGCCAGGCCACGGTCCCACACCACGGGGATCCCAGGTGCTGACTCCCACCCCACATCTCTGCTCGCCCCGTTTGCCCATCGCCTCAGTGGCAGGCAATGTGACAGGCTGGCAGCTGAGCCCACCTCCCGGCTTATCTCCAGGGCTATCACTGGGACCATCTGAAGGCGATTAGGTAAGCGGGTGTCGGGTTTAACGCATCAGACAAACCCGTGTGCTTGGCCTGCCAGACCCTGCAATCTGAGAGTTTAAGAAGAGAGGGATTTAGGGCTGGATTCCTTTCCGGGCTTCCAAAAATAAACTTTTAAAAAGCAACATTCATTAGGAGGAACTGACTTCGGAACAATCTTCTGCATCGCTGCAAGCACGAGGACTGGGGGTGATTGTATGGAACAGCCAAGGAAAAAAGCAACAAACCCAAACAATCCCCATTAGCACATAAACTCCTTCATCTTGTGCACAGTTATTTTTCACTCCTTCTCTCCACGTTCACCTCCAAAATCCATTGCCATTTAATCCAGAAAAGTAGCTACGATGTTTTAATAGCTCCGATCAGTAGCAGCCCCCTTCTTTCTCTTTTTTAACCTCCGAAATTATTTTAGGCGAGGCTAGGTTCGTTTTACCCTTATTTATGTATTACTTAATCAGTAGAGAACCCTTGAGGCAAAATAGCCTCGTTTGCAAGAAAGATCAGATGCCAGGAGCAGCCAAGGCACCGCCACAAATCAGTATGCAAACCGGCTCCAAGGCAGCAGCATAAAGGATCTGCCATACAGTGCATGTGCTATTTGCTTACATTACTTAACACACTTTAACATGTATTTTTAAACAGAGCGATTGTTTATAAAAGCCGCCACACGGACAAGCAAGGAGCTGATTCCAAACCACGATAAGAATTTATGCAGGGAAAGCGCAAACATCCCAAACAAAGCTCCGCAATAGGTTTTTGCTCATTAATGAATCCTTTGAAAGATGCCCTGCATGTCCAGCCAGTGCTGCTCCTACATTTTTCTACTAAATATTTAGGCTTGTTGCTGTTTGTTATTATTTAAAGTGGTGTTTACTCTGGAATGGGGAAAAGGTGCTGAATGAGTCTCCAAGAAGGAAGAGCATCTCTTTGTGCTGATGGACTCTGCCTGCTGTAGGTCTGATGGGACAGGATGAGTGCCACTGCTCCTTCTGGGCTCCGACCCAGCAGGCAGAGGTGGTGGCTGTGCCCTGGGCTGGGCTCCCCCTGCACACAGTGCCATTCATCCTCCTGGCTCACAGGGAGCTCCCACTGGCAGCACGAAGCCATCTGTTACAGCCTTCAAAAGTCACACGTGAAGGGTGTTAACTTTTTGAATAAGTTGTTCGTAGTTGGAGGTTTTCTTAAGCTCTATTTCTCCAATTCTAATGATTAAAGGATTCTCTCATTTCTTTTCCTCGTCCTTATGTAGGGAGACAGGTAATAGATCAATCAGAGAGCTGGCATTAAGATGTCACTTTAACAATAGCTTGTTCTGAACTGGGAAAATAGTTAAGACTCGGATGAAGGATCTGGGCTGAGGAATTAGCAGGAGCCCCGTGTTGTGGGCTGCGAGATGGCAGATGGAGAACGTGATATGGGCATCCCAAAGGAGAGGAAGGGAGGGGTCAGCCAATGAAGTGGTCACATCCCCACAAGGATTACCCATCCCCTTCCCCAGACACGAAGGGGTGCTGCTGCCCAGCACTATGGAGGGGTATTTGTGTGCCAAGAAACTCAAGGCTATGTGTCAGAAGGTACATTTCTTTAATAAATAGTTTTGTTGTCCGGAGATATTTACAGCCCATGTTGGCAGCACTGCAATAACCCCACAGTACAGGGCTGGTTACAGAAAAACATTATTTGCCTTAAACAAGCATACTGTAAATTTTCAAGAGCCAGCATCCCATTGAAAATGGGGCTGTGCTGTGTGCCAGTGCTTGATTTAGGGTCATGCACACCTGGCTGCTTCCTCTTCATCACCTTTCCAAGAAGCCCTCTCTTATTATGGCACTTCACCTGGGAAGTGAGTGGGGATTTAAGAACTTTCTGTATTTTCTCAGTGCATTTCTGATGTTTTGTACAGCTATGTGTACATACGTGGAAGAGTAGGAATTATGCACAAAATGGGAAATTCTCATAAGGAAAACTGCGGCAGGACAAGAGAAAATTCTCATAGCCACAGAAAGTCTATGCTTACAAAAAGTAGAGGACGAATGTCAGCCAAGAGCCAGCACCCGGAAACAGGGCTTTCCGTGACCTCAGCTCTCCAACCACTGCGTCCTCCAGGGAAGAGGAAAAAGGAGCAAAGCAGTTAATGATTAACTGCACAACCCAAAGCTTTCCCCCAAAAACTTCTGACCCCACAACATACCGTTCTGCTGCTTAATAAAAGCTTACCCCCAGATCCCAGCATTGATACCACCAACCCTCAGCCTGTGATGCTGGAGTGACCCCACGGCCGTGGGTCTGCGTCCTGCTCTTAACCCCAGAGTGCAAGAACACTTTGCCTGTGACCCAGGATTGATTTACAGTACGGAGAGAGGACAGTGGATTAGCAGTGTGTATTGCTGGATCAGCCTTCGAGGTGGAGAACAAGCTCAGGCTGCTTTAGGTCCATGCGTGGGAAAATTTAGCATCACCCCTTGCCAAGCTCATTTGCAACTGACCCTCCACAAGTTGTGCTGTTTTGTTTTAACAGCGGCAGCAGTCAGCAGACGAGCAGTCCTCCACACAGCAGCACACCCCTGCCTCCTGCTCAGCCCTCTGCGTGTGTTCCTTCCACGGGGAATGTTCACACACTGCAATGGTGCTGTGCCCCTTCCGCCAGCACCGCTCTTCATGCACCCCACGGGCTCCCCAGCATCGGTCTCTGAGCCCATTGCTTGAATTACTGCTCGGCAAACACGGAGTAAGAGGTTAAAAAATGAAATAAAATTCAAGATATTCAAAAACAATAAAACCGTGTTGGGGACTGAAACTGAAGCAGAGGGAATCTGGAATTTTTCACACACTTAACGGTGCGATAAAAGCTTTTACCACGGAGGCAATTTGGTAGCAGAGCCACTGGGCCTCGGGAGCCAGGAACGCTCCTAAATCAGATGGCACCGCTTTGTTAGCGTCGCTCAGAGCGCAGCAGCAGCAGCTGAGACTGATGTGGCTGTGGGATGTGACCATGAGGGCACTCGGACAGCAGCTCCTCGGGGCTCAGGAGGGGCCCTGGGATGAGTCTGCAAGCAGTGCTCGCACACATCTCCCACCCCTTCTTCTTCCCTTCTTTTTTTTCTTTTTACCAGCATTAACATCTCAGACAACCCCCAGCAAAGCTCACGTCTGTCCTTGGGGGTCCCTAAAGAGACTTGCAAAACACTATTTTTTTACATACTTTACTTTTTTTGCTTCAGGAACGGATCAGATTTCATAAACCAGAAGCCCTTCAAGTGCCTGCTTCCTTAGTGCTGGCAGCAGCCTCCCTCCCAGCACCCAGCCTCCTCCAGCTGAGCACTGCACTGCATTACTCCTGGCACCCGGTCCAGGGGCTGTGCCCAGCACACGCAGCCTCACTGTGTTTTAAATTTGCCTTTCATGCAGCATTGCCTTTTCTCTGCTTCTCTTTCGTTGCATTGAAGTAAGAAAACACAAACAAAGCAGCTTCCTCTGAGTGTGTGTACGGCGAGAACAAGGAAGCACCGCAAATTAGCAAGGATTAGGAAACAGAGGATGATGTTCATGATACCTGGAATTTCCACTCGCTGTAGTTCATAACTACACAGACTTGGAAGGAGATGTTGAGCCCACTGATCTGAAGCTGCTTTCTTTCTGAGATGGAGTGGGGGGACCTGAAGTTCTTGTCCTGCTCTGAGGCACTGGTGCTGCCCACTGCACCACGGCATGGCCAGCACCAGCTCTGAATCAGCACCAGCTCTGACCCAGCTCAGCTCCAACCCAGCCCAACCACCCGGGGATATTTTTGCTCTCTTCAGAGCGCAGCACAGAGGTGTCAGCTTCCCACCACACCGCAGGTCCTGGTTCCTCGCCTGCCTCAGCCAATCCACTCGTGTCACGCCTCATTCATTTATACTGTTAAGTGTTAATGCTGCTAATAAAAGACTGCATAAGTGCTCTGCTCTCCTCCTCCCCTGGTGCTTTTTGCAGTTTGCCTTTTGCTGTTTTCTGAGCCGGCTCCCTGCCCTCCTGGTGCGCTGCGGCTGCACCGTGCCATCCCCGCACGCTGCCATCTGACACAGTGATGCTGCCCTGCATGTGGGGACAAACTCAGCACCGTGGCACAGATGTGCTGAGTGGCCGAGCTGCTGGGGACATCACACCTCATCCCAGGGAACAAACCCACGTGACATCCCCATGACTATCTAAATGCTTCCGGACAACCGACCAAGGGCACTGCTGCAGTGCCCTGTCGTTCCCTGTGGAGCTGACAGATGTGCCACCAAGACTCTGCTTTTGCACAGAGAGTAAAGCACAAGATATGGTAAAATTTGGCACAGCAATGTGCCGAGAACATTCCCCTACACCCAGGTGCGCATGCGTGTGTGGACACGACCACACTACCCATCCAAAGCTGATATGTCTCTATCTGAAGTGACACAGGCAACAAAAGGGACGTCCCCCCCCCCGCCAGCCGTCTCCATCTATCGAGTGATGCAGATGGGCAGTTCGGGAAGGACTGTGTGCACATATGCAGAGATGCTCTCGTGTCCTTTGACCCCTCATCCCTCCATCATGGGAGATCTATAACATTTACAATCCAAAAAACAAAAGAGAAAGGAGAATAGGGCCAGAATTCATCTTCCTGGCTGACACCTAGCGTTAATTAACGACTTAAAAATCAATGACATAAGGGACAGGCAGCAAATGACACCTCCACGCAGAGCCTGTCTGCTTTCAGGAGCAAGAAAAAAATATCTTTGAGGACAGTGCTGACACCCGTCGACCAGGGGAGCGGGAGAAAGGCGAGGGCAGCACCCCATCACCAACTGCTGCCAGCTCCGGCACCAGGAGCTCCCCCAGTTCGTTGTTTCACTTTCCAGCCAGCAGCGTCCCACGCTTGGGTTTCCCCGGAGATGCTGTTCCCAAAGGCAGGGGAAGCACATCTGAACACTGGAACAGCAGAAGGGAATTACAGACTGAAGTAGGGCCCCACTCACAGGCATGTCAGAGGAGCTGAGCTCCCCTTCCCTAGGCACGCTCCTTGCTTCGCTCTTGGCAGAGGTGAGGAGCAGAGCCCAGCCCCGCACAGCCCAACTGCATGGGGCAACCTTGGGTCCCCAGCAGCCGGGTCTGCGGCTCCCACAGCTGCACGGATGGGGCAGCCCTGACAGCAGATGGTGTGTGCCGGTTGGGTTGGTGGGGTTTGGGGTTTTTTTCCTTCTTTTTTCTTTCTTTCTTTTTTTTTTTTTTTTTTTCTTTTTTTTTTTTTGAAGAGCAAACCTTTCTGGAATACTAAATCTTACAGGAGCTGTAAATGTCAAATTTAAATTCATACTTTGTACCACCTTTGATTTCAAAGAGGATTACACCTATTCGCTGAAAGCAAAGCAACACCAAAGCTACATGAAATGGAATTACGACTACTTAGGCCTTTTTCTATTGCCTCTTTATATTGTTAACTCCTTCCAATTCATTAAGTCTAATCCTTATTAGGCTAAGTAACACACATATGAATAGACAGGACTGGACACAGGAGCATATGTGCCTTTTGTATCACTTCCTGGTTAATCCCTCGCGGGGAGGGGGCAGGCTGGGAGCAGCGGCCGTGCCCGTGGCAGCAGCGTGCGGCGCTGCGGGGCACTGCGGGCGAGGGGCCGCGGCTTTGTCACCAATCTGCTGCAGAGCCAGGCTCTGAGCTGCTCCGCCACGGATGTCACCCAGCACCACGGCCCAGCGCTCACGGCGTGAGGCTGGGATGCGAAAGGGGGGGGGGGGAAAAAAGAGCTCCTTTCCATCCTGGCTGCTTTTTGCTGCTCGAGAGACGAGGATTGGTGCAGAGCATCACATCTCCCAGCGCACTCACGCAGCAACCGTGGGCAGGCTGAGCTGTGTGCACAGAGGTGGCCCTCCCTGGCACCGCGGAGAAGCAGGGTAACATCCTGCCTTCCCTGGCAAGGTGTAAAGAGAGATGACCCGTGTAAAAGCAAGTGGAGTTGCACAGCAGTGAGTGAGGCAGGAATCAGACAAAGTATATAAAACAGATATTTATACAGCACCGGAGTTGCTCACAGTGTTTTAAAAACAATAAAGCAGCAGCTTATATAGTCTCTTGCATATTGCGGGCATGAAATAAAGCCAAGACGGGAGCTCAAACATCTAATTCCCTGGCTACAAGGAAGAGAGAGTGATTCAGGTTTACAGGGTGCCATTCAGTTTTATGACAATATCTCCTAATACAGCAGGTTTATCAATTGAGCAAAAAGGCACGACGGGGTGTGTTATTATTGGAGCCTAATCTCACGCCTCGGGTGTGTTGTGCGAGGCACGAGGGCAAAAGGCCACACCACTCTGTGATTATCCAACAGCAATGCTCACTCTGGATGCCGTGTCTGGATTACAAAGTGGATTGGCTTAGGTTTTAAAATGAAATGTTAACATTTGCTGCTTAGGTTTCAACTGAGGATGGATCTCACTGCTGTGGCTATGAAGTACTGAATAGCATTTGGGCAGTGAATATCCTGCTCGGTTGCCTTGGGTCTCCTCAGCTGCCCATGGCTTTGGGGTGCCGCACTGCACCTGACCAAGCACCTACGAGGAGGGTTTGTTTTTGTGGACTATAAGAATGAGCTGGGACATACAGTCATGCACCAAATGGAAAGTACGGGAACAAGGCCATGGTGCAGACAGGTCCTGCTGTAGTGGCAGCCTTTGCCACGCTCCTGGGAGCAGAGGAGGTGGAAGTTCTCCTGCCACCAGCCCTGGGCACAGCACGGCCCGGCTTCTGCGCCTGCTGCAGGACCCACAAAACAGAACTCATGTCTTTCTTTGCAGATGTTTGGAGCCTCCAGAGCCATCCGAGACCCCGAGCATCTATGCTCTGTGCTAAATGCCACCTGCACAAGGAACACTGAGCAAAAGACACACTGGTGCACCAATGCTGTAAATCGTTCCTTGCTGGATCAGTCCCGTTTGTGCTAGTGGGATACACGGGCACATGCTGCATACCCAGAGGGAGAACAGTACCCTACAGGTTTTAATTAGCACTCTTCCAGAAGCAAAGTTCCTGTCTATTGTCACTTAATTACTGTGTATCTACCCCAACAGACATTAAGCTTTCCCTCTGACCTCTCGCTCTCCGCACCCTTGTCACTCTCTCTCTCAGAGCCCTGTGTGACACTGGGGAAACAGAGAGCAACTTCTTAATTAATTGGACTAATTAGTCTCCTAGATGGCTGGACAGCTGGACCCTATCTCCGCCCCGATCTCCTCGTGGAGGGAACAATCAAATCGCGGTTTGTTTCTCCCGAGTTGACAAAGTCTCAGCACTGCCCGTGATCTGGTTCCTATTAACCGACTCCCCTGAGAGCGCTGCCAAGGATGAAGATGTTTTTCCCTTTGGCTAATGAAGTCCGCAGCGAGACCACAACATCTCCAGAGCAGCACCTGGCAGTCTCCAGAGGGGTCAAGCTTTCCTTTCAGGCCCTTCCCTGGTTTGCAGGGTTTATAATGGGGCTGTAAAACTTTGCTCTGGATTCGAACCTTCTCCGCCAGGTCCTGGCCCTGCACCATAATTTTATATAACATTCAAAGCCACGGTGGTGCCATATTGTTTTAACAGAAAAGCTCTGACTAGCAGCACCCTGTGCTCAGGCAGAGGTCTGGGGAATGCTGCAGCTGCAAGGGTTATAACCCACGCAGCTGGATTTCTGTAACTCTCAGGATGATGGAATTCCACTGGTGTTTGACGCTTTTCTGCCTTTAGAGAGCTCAGAGGTACCTTTGATTCACAGTCGGAACACAGCCATCGTCCTGTTATGCACACACAGGGTTCAAGCTCTACAGGTTAACCTGTGTGGACATAAATGAGAATACGGCCACGTGGAGGTCTGCACTGACCTCTGTGTTCAGCTCACAGCCACCCTGGAACTTCTTGCTCTGCTGGACATTGGGTGCAGCCAGGAGCCCACGTTCTCACTGCGTGTGTGCTGCTCCCACCCATCCCAGCCCTGCCTCACCTATTCCTCCAAAGCCAGGCTTTGACCAGGGGGGAAGGGCACGGTTTCAGCATGCTTTTGCCACACATGCATGGGCTACAAACTGAGGAGAAAACATCAAAAAATATTTCCTATTGCTGGAGAATCTTTGCAATTCTCAAAGCGCTGAGATTGGATCTCTGATTTGCTGGATGTGAACTCCACCTAGAAGCAAGAAGAGGGATTTTTCTTTCACCCTGACTGTATTATTTCCTTAGGGGCTACAAGATGCTCTCCCCTGTGATACGGCTTTAAGAGAAACCGGGAGCAGTGAGGATCCATCTGGAGGCACAGAAGAAGTACACTTGGTGCATTTTGGAAGCTGAACAATGCAGCAGGAGGGAAACACGAACAGCACAGTGGGCTGACAGACAAGAAGCAAAGGAACTGTTAGGCATGAGAGCAGTGCAGTCACATAAGAGCTGGCTATTGAGCCCTGAAACAGGCACAGCGTAAGAAGCACTTCCAGAGACATAAAAAGATACAGGCTTCATTTACATCATCACAGAAACCATGCGTTGGGGCAGCTCTGGTTTTACTGGAACCCAGCCCATTGGCAGGGAACACACAGCTTGGTTGAAAGGAAAACAAGCAGGCAAGAAAACCACTTCCCCAGGCCCAACCTGCTGCCCCTTCTTCTGCAGTGGCTCATGGATTGGTCACGAAGTGAAACTAACACAGATGAGGGGCTGCACCGGCCGGCTCTCCCCCCTCACACCCAGTGGACAGAAGAACTCAGAAAGCTCAGAGAACTTTCCTGAGCATCAGAAGTTGAGTGGTGAAACAGAAATAGAAGGGCTGAAATTTCCCAAGCTGCTCAAGGGTACGGCAAGCCTAATTCCCATTCATCTATATGCAAAGCTGGGCGTCTAAATCCCCTATCTTGCTTTAGAAAACCAGAGCTCCTGGAGCAAATGGTTGCTGTTCTAGGACCATCACGCAGACCTCTGAGCTGTCAGGTTTTGTGGTAGACTGAAATAAGAATAAGAAGGAAATAATATAAATGGAAAAGAATGTTTTTCGAGAATGTATTTTTTCAGGGCAGGCTCCAGCAGATGGAGGTGACCAAGTTTCAGGTGCTTTGATCCTTAGTCAGGCAAATGATCAATTATTCCATCAGAGTTGTTTCACTCCCTGTGACAAGTGCTGCAAGACCAGAGCAGCTTTTGTGGGGTCTATTGTGTTCCTCAAGCAGGGCTTTGTTCAGCTCAGAGGCACCAAGCTCCTGAATCCTTGAAAAGTAAAAGATGGCTGAAAGAGAGCCCGGACACACGATGGCTTGTGCTGCCCGACAGCCAGATGTCAGAACAGCAGATCTTTGGGTTTCCAGGGAGTGGAAAGCACTGAGCCCCTCCGTGCTGCCTCCAACCTGAACTCAAACCCAGAATTCAATAATCATAACTCCTGTGGCTCATCCACGACTCTTTGCTGAGAAATACCGCTTTGTTTTATAAAGACATTCAGTCTTTATTTATAAAACTTAAGTGATGGAGCATCTACCAATATCCCCTGGCAATTTTCTCCAATGGTTAATTACTGTGACTGTCAAAGCACACACTTCAGTTCTCATTTGAATTTGTCTGCCGTCAGTTTCCAACCATGGAACCTAGCTATACATATTTATTTCTGCTCAGCTTCAGGGTCTTTTACTGTCTTTTGCTCTTCCCCGCGCTGGTATTTGTAGATTGTGACCACATTGTCTTTTAACCTTTTCTCACATAAAGATGGCTCGAACTCCTGGCACGAGATTATCCTAATGTACTTCTGCACTACAGAGAGGCCCCTGAAAGGGAGAAGGATTGCATGAGAGATGGTACATCTGTGAGAAGAAAGGTAATCAAGCCCTACAGTGCAACCCATACCACTGACTCATCACACCTGCACTATCTCTTTGCATATTACCTACACGATGACCTTTTAAACAGACAGAAGACAGCAGTCAAAAATTTCAAACCATCCCTGCTAGTCACCCTGCTGGTCAACCCAATGGCCTAAATCAGGTCTTCCCTTCTTAACTGCAGCACGCCCCACCAGCTGGCCCCAAAGGCTGCCAGGAGGAACACCCAGCCCATCTCCTGCTGACCACCCCACCAAGGCTGTGCCTGGCCCCGCTGCCTCCATCCCCCACAGAGCACAACGCCGCAGCTCCCACCTCCCAGCCCCAGCTTCCAATTCACCGGCGAAGCACCAACTATTACCTTTTTAACTCGTGTATTTTCAATACATACAAAGAACATGTACAACAAGGTTTTGCTGTGGTCAATAATCCCTGAAATGATGTTTTCAACAAACCTCATTTCAAGTCTAGATCTGGAGTAGAGAAGTGATTGGATGAAAGGCCATTATATGACTGCTGTAATTTATTCTGCAGAGAGCTAAAACCACCAATTATCTGACATGAATGACACCACTTCTTTTTCTTACCAACACAAAGGTGCACAGTATCTATTTTCTGAGATCTAATTTAAATTTTAAAAAACCTCCTATGTTTAAATAAAAGGTGGTGATACAAACCAGCTAGAGTCAGAAATACTGAGCAGAAGTGAGAAATGGAAGTCAAGGCCAGCGCTTCCCTCGCTCCCCTGCGTCTCATGCAGGAGCAGAGCTGGCTCCTCGGGCAGCAAACTGCCGTGTTTTGCTGCTGCATTAGCACTGTTTACATGCAGGCAGAGCTGGGAGGAGTTGGCGTTTTATTGCTTTGATAAGTGAGAAGAAGTGGGGCTGCAAAGAGAGGGAGTTTAATTTCACGCAAGCTAAAATTATCCACGTTAGGCAAAGCGGAGGAGGGCCGGCAGGCGGCCCTGCATCAGGCAGCACAGCACCACGGCTTTCCTTACCCAGTGCTGTGTTCGGTCTGAGCTGCACCAGCCAAGGACCCTGATGGGGTTATGAAGATAACCACAAAGCCCAGGAAAAATAAAACAAAACCCGAGGTGTTTGGGTAGGGGATGTTATCCTCCCACCTGCAACGCCTTCCCTCTAGCTGGGAAAACCGGTGACCCAATTGCTGGACCAAATTAATTAAATCTCATTCGCTCATTAACACCAACTAGAGAGCAACTGCTTATTTTAGAACCTCAATTATTTCCCATCTCCTCCTCCAGAAGGGCCGTGCAGCGGCCGACCCCTCACGTGGCCATTGCTGCGCTCCCCAGGATGGGCACCCGCAGAAGTTCTGCAGCAGTGGTTTGAGTCCGAGCAGCAGACAGTGCTGCTGGGATGTGCTGGGATGGCACAGAGCTCAGCCAGTGCCTCAGCTGTTAATTTACTGCTGGTAAAGGCTACTGCTGCTGTGTACTGGCTTACGGCAAACAGGGCAACACCTCTGACACTGGCAAATGTGAGTGACACAGGGGAAATGTCTGAGAGCATCTTACTGGTTTGCTGAAAAGAGATGGAAGAAAGCAGCCCGGAACATAAAAGATCAGATTCAATCTTCCACAAAAAATTTACAATCACAAGTGGGAGGATAAATATAATCACACTATTCTGAACAGCTCTGTACATACGTGCATCTATTTCTAATATTCACACGGGGAATTACAACGCCTTTGTTCCAGGGCGCTGTATATTCAGACAGCAAGGTATCCTCAGCCTTTTACAGGCAGATGTAACTCCTTGTATTTAAAGAGAGCATCATCGGATAGTTAGAGGGCGACAAGCTGGCGGAAGATGGAGATTTACCTTTCCCCTGCTGGATCTCAGACTGATTGCTGGAGCGCAGTGTAGGATGGGGAGGAGAACACACAGATGTTGCTCCAATGCAGTCAGCAGCCCACGCATGCCGGGCACGGAGTGCATGCTGAGGATGGCTGTGCTGCCCTGCTGCACCAGCCGGGAACAGACGGAGGTTTAACCTGGCATTTGGAGACCTCTGGATTAAATGACAGTGTCATAAATCCAGGATATTACTCTTAAATGTTATTAACAATGCTGGTATTTCAGGTCGAACCTGAGTTTTAAACCCTAAACCACCAATAGAAAAACATTAGCTCTCTGAGGGGGGGGAAAGTACTATTTATGGGATAGGGATATATAGTTTTCCAAACTATTTTGAACTTATCGCACCATCTCCTATTTATCTTGAACAATCACTTCATAAACTCCAATTCCAGGACTAAAAAGAAGGCAAACACTTTTTATGGACTGCCTCAGTTCATTTAGCTCAATTCATCATAGCTGTGTTGATGTAACTTGTGAGCGAACCCATTCATGCCGCGCAGCGTTACGCGGCACAGCCCTTTAGGTATGGTAAGTGAGATGCTCGGAGCTGTCACTTTCTCCTCCTGATGTTTTACAGCCAGTGCTGCTGTAGGTGGTTTCTGCTTTTCCTATCACGGTGACATCTGAGTGCCGCTTTCAGTGAGGCCAAATGGCCAAGTTCTAGCGGGTTTTGGACACTGAGAATTAATCAAAGTTCAACGTTTATGTCCCATGCTCATTCATCAGCAGGAACAGCCAGCACCACTCCAGGCGAGGACACATGGGCTTTCCTTCTGCTTTCCATTCGCAGCTCTGGGGAATGGGGGAAGTTTGGTCACAGATAGCCAGTTTGGATCATCACAGCTGTTCCTGCTTAGCATAAACCCCTCAAATTCGCTGTCTGATCTGGGAACTGGCACCAACCTGCCTGTGAAGCCCTTCATCAGCTGTAAAGTAGCTGCATATGACACTAGAGCAGCTCTGGCCCAGTTAAATGCTGATTATTTTAACCCTCTCCTGCAAGGGTTAGCCAGGGGGCAGGAAGCTGCTGCCTCTGCCTTTGTTTATTCATCTTTCCTTATCAGGACAAACTTTGTGCATTTGCATTTTTACCTTCACTGTATGCAATGTCAAAAAAGCACATCTGGCTGTTGGCACTACAGAGGGCACCATGCACTTACTTAGTGGGTGACTTTCTGTAAGATTTTAAGTACGCAGCATTCAGGACCTTTCAGCTTCTTTCTTTGCCATTCCCATTTCTCCTGCCGGGACAGCGCAGGAGGAGAGTGGCAGCAGCCAACTCAGGAGGCACACACAGCTCTCCTCCTCCCTCTGCTGAAGGCAGAAGACAAAAGAGATGCTCCAGTGACTCCAAGCTCTCGCACACACACAGTCTGCAGCACACTGACTCGCTCCATGCAGGGAGCAGAACCAGCCTGCTGTGCCAGGGAGATGCCGGGTACTGCCCTGCTGCTGGGACACAGCACAGCCCCAGCAGCCTACACCAGGACCTCGGCAGGTTTGACGCGCTGGACTTGCCACATGTGATGGAGATGTCATCCAGTCCGTTGTAAGGAGGGCTGGGAAATAGCTGCTGCCTGGTTTTAGAGTGGCTGCTATTGAGATGTTTTAGAGAGGGTGAGTTTGTGTGTGCAAGTGCAGGCGAGAGGGAGAGAGCGCACATGCAAGTGAAAGAAATATTACATGAAATAAAGAAGCAATTAAAGGACGGGAATGGACTCTGCAGAACACCTGGCTCTGTATGCACTGGGAACTGGAGCATTTAACCTTTTGTTTGTGCCTCACCAAAACTCTGCCTTGCTCTCCGCTGGGGTCACAACCCGGTCACCGCCACCAAACGTCCCCGCTGTGGCCAGGCACCGTAAATCAGTGGGCTGGGAGGCAGCACGGCCCTGCACAGCCCGGCCCACGCGCCCATTGCCCTGCAGGCGGCCCCACGGCGACCAGTGGGCACACACGGGGCTTAGGGCAGTAGCTACCATTTGCTTCTTGCTGAAGAGATGGAAGAAATCCCACACTGATCAGAATGGGCTCTGCCATCACCAGGCTGGCCCTCGGCTTGAGCTCTGTGTTAGGTGCACAACAGGGATGATGTCCCCGGGACTGACACTGGAATAACTGACATTGGCCCTTCAGTACTCCATCCGGGAGAAAAATGAGAATCTCAAACCCTCCATTCAAAGCAGCTTGATTTCTAGGGTAATATCCGAACCAGGGGGTTGTTTTCTGTGATAAACATAAGCTATGCGACTCCAGAACACGGCGCAGAAAGCCCTTACCAGCCCTCAGCACGCTGATATTTTTCATACAGCTTAGCTACATCTCCTCCGAATTAACATGAACAGAAAATTTGCTATGTTTTGCCCACACACCAGATGACAGCAAACTCTTCTTAATAAATGGTATTAGTTAAGAGCCCATTAATTAAACACGTGCATGGAGTAAGAGGAGAATTGAAAAGAAACAAGGTCTGAGCATGGCGAGAGGTCCCCTCTGTGGTCACGGAGCACTGGAAAACCAAGCGTGCATTTTGCTTTTTAAATGCAGTTTTCCCTTTCTGCTACAAAAACAGCATTTTCACTGTTCCTCTGGAGAGCAGCAATAATCAGATACATGTACACCAAACCATGCATATCGAGCTCCCCCATCCAAAACTGGAGGTTACCTTTAAGGGTTGTTTTAAAGAGATGCAGCTACTCAGCAAGACGGAATTTTATATAAGGAATAAATAAACAGCTTTTCCTGCAAGCATTTCACATTTCAACCAATGTGAGCCCCCCCCCCCCCCCCAAAAAAAAAAAAAAAAGAAAAAAGCTTATTTAGTGAATACTGCAGATTTTCAAAGAAAAACAGAACACTCAATATCTTGCAGTGAAAAGAAATCATGTAGGAGGTGTTTTATTTTAGCAACACCATAAAAATTCAGACCAAATTCTATTCAACCAAATTCCTCCCTTCTGACCATCCTGGGCAAACAGGACGTGACTTCTGGGAGCCCATCAGGAGGGCTGCCTCCTTGGCAGCTGGTGAGCAAAGCACTGTCAGGCAAGCAGAGAGAGGTGCTGCTGCATGAAGAGACTACGGATGTACCTATCCACCAGGAGCTGGGCTTATTTATTTGCCCAGTTATTAGATAAGGGCTCCAGCCCTGTACACCCCTCGTGCCCCTGGCTGTGCCCAGGGTGCTGCACGGCGCGTGCACACTGCACTGGGGATACCTGTACACCCCACCATCACATGTAAACCCTGCTCACAGCTAATCTGACCCCATGCACAAGTGCCAGACACCTCTGTTCCTCCTTTCCACGCGTCCTTTCCCCATATTCCATGCACTCTTTTCTCTCAGCTTATCATTTGCGTATTAACTCTCGATTAGCTCAGAGCTGGCCCAATTTCTCTGCCCCCTGCTGTAACACATTAATGGAGGATTTGTACCAGCAAAGCGAAATGGCCTCTTTGCCCAAGAGACTCTCACTCAAACACAATGGCAGAGCAGCACCGGGCAGCAGCAGCTCTCAGCACCAGCAGCTCAGCCCAACAGCTCAGCCCCAGGGAACCTCCCCAGCAGGGAGACCACAGGGGCAGCTGGGCTGGGATGGAGGGCAGCAGCAGAATGCTTCGTGCTGCTTCAGTGTTTGCCCTCCAATGCTTTAAGGCATGTAGCAAACCTAGCTAGACCCTTGAACGCCCTTATGAAGGAGGTCCTGGTTCGACACTGCAAGTCAAATGTGGAGAAGTCTCGGCTCAAAGATCCCTCACTTAGATAGATAAATAAATAAACAAACAAACAAACAAACAAACAAACTGACAACCCAACCTAAACATTCATAACGTGCATTGCTAACTGCACATTGCACCTCCCATCATTTGTATGACAGAAAAGGAACCTAATCCTGAATCTGAAAAACTATGTGATGGAGGATTTACAGTATTAGAAGGCAAACAGTGGCAGGTGTAATTAGGAGAAAAATTTGTCATGCTCTTGACTCTAGGAGAGAATGAAAGGTCTGGAATAGCAATCTCCCAAGTGTTTACCCAATGTGAGCGCACACAAGATGGAAAGCACATTTCCGACCACGGACAGATTAATATTTGATGCCAGAAAGAGAAATGCACGCTGTTCATGTTTATTTAGGATATTGTGAAATACAGTGAAATTTGCAATTTTATTGGATTCGGGGTTTCTGTGTTTTTGAAAAGTCCTAAGCTACTGTATGTGGTATAAGAAGCACGTATGTTAGCAGCTTAGACATGCCAGCTGCAGAGAATGAGAGGGCTTCCCCCTCCCCCTGATTTTAAAGGGAAAAAAAATGATATAAAAAGATTAGCCGCGGGATAAACTGGGAAAACTCCGCTGAGCTTTCTGTGTCTCTTAATACTAATTTTAGTGGCTAGAACTGACACAAAGGAAAATTATATCTAGGTTACTTTGTCAGTCACTGCAACCCTGATAGGCAGCATTAAAGCACTGCGCTCCTGCAGCGCGCTGCCATGCTTGGCTCTGCTGCAAGGCTGTGCTGCAAGGCTGTGCTGCCAGGTACCTGCAGTGCTGCCCCAAGGGCAGTTCTGGAGCTGTGCTGCAAACAGACACCGGTTCTGCCCCGCTCAGTCGGGGCGGTTTGGGGGAGCTCTGGCACAACCTTTGCCAAGCATGGCTGAACACTGATGCTTCACTGCAAGGATTCCCGTGGTGATGAAAAAAAAATAAATTGGGGCGTGAGGATGGTAATTCTTTGCCTGCTCCTTTGCTAATTCCCAAAATAGTTGTCTGCAGAAGTCACATGCACGGCCTGCTCCTCAGCCAGCCCCAAAGCTAACCACCTCAGCTCCTGGGACCATCGTTGCACCACAGAGCACTTCCACTGACAACTTCTTGATCACACAGTACCAAGAAAGCAGGAAGTTGTGTGGACATGCACGAACGATACAGAACCCCCTGCCCACACATGGGCACTTCACTGTGAGGCTGTCACCTGCAGCTGTGCTCTGCGTACAGGATTTGGGGCAGCGTTGTGAGTCCCGGGAGGGGTCAGGGGCAGCCTCAGGTGCACAGCCATGTCCCCCCCAGGGCTGCAAGGCACCAGCTCGTCTGTCCCTCTGGCAGCTCCCGGCCCTGGGAAGCAGCCTGCTACCTGCCCTTTGGCCACACTGTAACGGTGCTAGGACTGGGTGTGATGCGAGACCTACTTTTCTGCATGAGGACAGCAGGGACAGGCTGGGGAGAGCAGTACTGTGTTTTCCAGCCCACGCTCTCTGCATGGCAGCACAGCCACCCGCAGCCCTGCATCCCTTAGAGCAGGCACAGCCTTTGGGGAGGGCTTAGCAAAACTGCTGACGGCGAGAGGGTGCTGGTGGCAATGTATGGTAGGGAAAAAAAGGAAATTAGGATGTTCTGGGCGAAGAAAAAGGAGGCAGTTTGCTTCTCTCGTTCCTCTGCCCAGTTGCACGCCCAATAAAAGGGATATATTGTTCTCCTACACATCATTGGGCAGCAGAGGAAGTGTGTGACAGCCTCCATATTCCCCGCCCGGCCCATACAGAAGGAGCAGGGCAGGGAAACGCTCCTTGCCCACCCAGCCAGGCAGAGCTGCACAGCACAGAGCTGCAGAGGCGGCAGCGACTGTGATGGGGAGGGAGTGGGGACTGCAGGAATAAAGGCAGCACGGAGGGAACGCGCTGAGGGAGGCCAAACCTGAAAAGGAGATGGAGCTGTACACAAAGGCAAGGAAGGAGTAACTGGGGAAAGCGGTGAGGTTAATGAGAGAGCCAGGTGATAGCAGGGTACTGCAGGACGAGGAGGAAGAGCATGTGTGAGGGTGACGCACGGCTGTTCCTTTCTGCACCAAGGAGCTGCCATCCACAAACACGTGGAAAGGCATAAAGGCCACGCAACCCCATGCTGCGGAACAAGTGACCCCAAATGGCGAAGTCGGAGCAGCCCCGATCCCTTTGTGAAAGCACAACCTCACAGCACCTCCAGATGAGCCATCCCAGACCACTGAGCCAGCCCGAGCAGGGACACAGCCCCGAGCACACAGACATGGAGCAGCGCTGTGCTGAGCCTGCGGTGCGACCGCAAGAGCCTCCAAACTGCAGGAATTCCAGACACTGTGGGTACCACAAAGCACCGCATTATCTGCGAGCTCGGATCACGTGCACAAAGCCCCATTCATTTGTATAAAAACCACGAAAATACATTTTCCATATCTGTGCCTGTATCCGCACGCTGAAGTCTCCTAAGAGGTTTGCATGAGACAGACTTTTCCGTGAACCCTATGCAGCTAAAATTAGTATGAAAATGGTGGTGTTTCATAAAAGAAAGATATGTGGATGCCCGTAAGTGCCATTTTATTTCTCAGTGAGAGGATAAAGTGTTTTTTCCTACATAATTTTTGATGTAGAGGCTAAATTAGGCCCGAGAAGAGGGACAATACAACTTTAAACATCATTAGTATTCAGTCTACGTAAGCCAACCAACAGCAGTTATGTATTTTTGCAAGTATGCATATAATTTATTGTGGAGAACACAATTTACATGGGTAGTCGATGCCTGTTTTATAGCCTCACAAATAGATGTATGAACTCAAGCATATAATGGCTCAACCAGCAGGCGCAAATACGTTCTAAATCTTCTAAATGTGCTTCACAAAAATGTAACTGAGGAATATAAAACAGATCAATTCTTGCATGTTATATATTGGTTTTTGATTTACAAATCTAATCTGGGAAATTTCTTTAGAAATGAGTGGATTTTTTTTTACTGAACTTCTCTTACAGGATTGTGCCAGTTAAATCCTGGAGGATTCCCTTCGGTACAGGACTGTTTTTAGAGTTTTTTATTATTATTTTAATCTATGTAGTGAATGCGGTGCGTATTTGTGGCTTTTGATTTCACAGCTTCCTGGATGTCCTAGCGCTAATTTCCTAAGGAAACCTTTTCCCATTATTTACAGGCTCATAACGCACAGCGTGTTTTATCTCCGTTTGCCCTAATTAGCTTCCCCAAAAGAAAGGGAAGGGGAAAAAAAAAAAAAAAAGAAGGAAAGAAAGAAAGAAAGAAAAGAAAGCAAAGAAGAGAATCCATTACTGTGCAGACTCCTGCACATCCTGGAAAGTTGGCAGTTTCATTTCTAATTCAGGTGCAGGGGGAAGATAAAATCTGGGTGTCTGGAATAAAACACATTTCTAATGGGATGGAACGACAATCCCTTATTACCTCCCACCATTTTTCTCATAGTTTTGCTCCAAGTACAGCAAATCCCCGCGCTATATTTTTTCATAATGTATAGCTTGCTATTACCTCTCAAGAACAATTTTTATAGAGAGGGTGCCCTGTTCAATAGATCTGTAGTGTCTCCAAGGGGGAATTCACACAGGGTTTTATTTATGGTTACACTCAACTATACCATGTTGCCAAGCTTCCCCCTCCGGATTTGTCAAAAATATCCCTTTCTCCACCGAAGCCTCCCCATCACATGGGTATTAAGATAGAAAGGAAATAATTATTTTGCCCTTTTTAAGACCCTTATGGCACTCGTCTGATAGAACATCAAAAGAATAATAATAATTAGAAGAACAAAGTTGGGTGTTTGAATATCAGAGGATGAATATTCTGAAACACAGGTTTTGCTTTGAAGCATGGACTATCTAGAATCTCCAGAAAGACGGTGGTTGCTCTCTGATTGCGTTTTCAGACTCACACACGAAGCATTTCTCAGTCTCCGAGGGTTTCCAGCATCATTACTGATACCAAAGCACAAATTAATTCATCCATATCCCTCAAATATCCCTCGATTTGGATTCTAACTTGAGCCCTTTTCACATACAGGCCAATATTTTCTAGCAAATTCATGATATATTAAAAAAAAAAAATCACCAAATCTTAAAAACAAAATGAAAATAAAGTGCTTATAGTTGAAGACGCAGCTCAGAGGACTCGGAAGGATCACTGTGAGAACTGTGAATGGAGACTGAATGGAAGAACAATTTCCATCGGCCATGGAAACACCCAGGAGGATGAAACCTCTCCTCTGAAGGTTGAAGGAGTAAGATGGGAAAAGGAATCACAGAGTCACCAAGGCTGGAAAAGACCTCTGAGACCATCCAGTCCAACTGTCCACCTACCGCCAGTATTTCCACTAAGCCACGTCCCACACCCGAACGTCTCTTGAACCCCTCCAGGGATGGTGACTCCCCCACATCCTCGGACAGCCCATTCCAGCACCTGACCACTCTTTTGGAGGAGAAATTTTTCCTAATGTCCAACCTGGAATAAAAGAAATGAATACTAAACAACTCCAGCTGGAGAGTTCCATCTAAAATAAGGAATGTTAATACTTTTCTGCAGAAAACATCCCCAGTTCACCTGAGGACAGGGGTGGCCAAGGACAGCTCAGCCCCAGGCAGTGGGTGCAGCACTGGAGCTGCCAGGACCTTGGGCAGCACAGCTCACACCTTGCTGCGCGGGACGCGGGAGGGCGGCTGGGGTTAAATTCCAGACCGAGGTGCATGGAGTATCCCCACTTCATTCTAATTGATCTTGCCAAGGAAGATTGATTATCTGCGAAAGGGCATATTAACACTGGAGGAGTAAACAAGGATCTCAGCCAGCGGGATGCAGAGATGCTGCTAGGGAGTCCTGACTGCTTTCAGAGAAAGAAAACCTGTGGAAACAGGGACATCCAGGGCAGCCTTCCAAATGCTTTCTGAGCAGAGGTGCGAGGAGGGCCTGCAGAGGTGGGAGGCACTGGTGGAGCCCCAGCTCAGCGGCCATCCCAGGCAAAGCTGGAGGAGACCTTGGTGCTGCTGCTCAGCCTTGGGCAGCACACAGCTCTGAGGGCACAGCCTGCACCCAGCACTGTCTCAGCCCATTTCCAAGGTAAGCTTTGCCAGGAGGGCTGACACCAGCCTGGTAGGCTTACTGAGAGGACAAAGGGCCCAGCTCTGCACCAGTGGAGGTCCCAGCTCAGATGTGCCCCGTGAGGAGCCAGCCCACCTGCGGAGCTCAGGTCCCAGTGCAGCTCTTGGGCACGCTCACTCTTGTTATCCGTTTCCTCCTTCCCAACAGCAGCTTTGCCAAAGTGCTAAAAACACAAGCGACCTCTATTTGTGGTTGCAAGGGGGAAAACAAAAAAAAAAGTGCTCTGCCACCTTTTAAGGCAGGCTGAAACAATAATACATGTGAAAATACACACACGCAGGGAGAACACGCTCGCTGAAGTCACATCCTGTTCGTTCATTACAGTAACAAATGTGTTCGACGGTAATTATCCAAAGGGGAGAATTCCAAATCTTCTCATCTTGCTCTCTGCTAATTAATTAATAGTTTAAATGTCATCATGATGGGAAGTGCTCATCAGAAGCAGAATCTGCTGCCATGATTTACAACTCTGCCTCCAAAGGCTCTGAAACGGTGGCACCCTGGGGTTAAATTTAATTCAAAAACGTAAGGCTCTCATTGTGCTCCTAACCATTTTTGCACTGACGCTCCCCCATTGCGTGAACGGTGTGAAGGGAAGATGCGGGTGAGCACTTCCTTCCCCTGGATATATTTTTTTTTTCCATCATTAAGTTGGAAACTGAAAGATTAAATTAAAATTAGTCGTTTGTCAACTTGTTACAGATTTGCTGCGGATGGCAATTGAGGGACAAGCCTGCTGCATCGCTGAGCAAAGCTGGCCTAGAGAGGGGCCCTTGTGCTCAGCGAGTGCCTGTGTCAGAGCTTCTAATCCTGGCTGGAAAGGCAGCTCAGCACTCCAGCTTGAGAACAATGAGGAAAGCAATGCCGTCTGCTTGCAGAGAGTGACGTGTTCCTTGCTCCCAGACAGCTTCCCCCATGCACTAAGCATTTAGCCAATTACCCGGCACAGCTCCTCTCTCCTAGCAATTCTGGGCTGGAATAATTAGAATTTGCACTCAACGCAGCCTCTCCGGCTGCAGGAGGTTTGCACAGCGCCAGCCCTACTGGGATTGACATGAGCTAAAGGCAGCACCCAGTCCTGCAGCAGTGACTTCCCCATGCCCTCAGGAGCTCCAAGGCTGAGCCTGGGACTCCTCCAACGCCATCTCAGCAAACCACAGGCAGCGGCAGGTATGCAGACCACCAGAACCAGGGCGTTTTGCAACACTAAGCAAAAATAATAATAACGTGCTTTATGGGATACAGTAAAGAATTCTGTCCATCTCATTCCAAATGAACCCACGTGTATCGTCACCAAGCATCGTCTCTCTGCAGCAGCTGCAAGTGAGCTTACACTCATAGGAAAAAAATCTTCTGCCTTCAGAGAAGCCTATAAACCAATGGGGAATTCCTTTCAGCTAGAGGCCACCTGGCAACGTGATCTTCAGAAGATCCTCCCACCCAGGTGCCCACGTAACTGCTCGAGCTGCAGAAAACACCAGCACCTTCAAACTCCCATTAAGGCACTACCAGAGCACTGAGCGCACACAGCGCCGTGCAAAGCTCATCGCTGAGCTGAAGGAGCTCAGGATTTCTGCTGCACGAAGGCAGGATTGAGTGCAGTGGCAGTGACCTACACAGGCCATCAGCCCACAGCCACACGTCTGCTGCCGATGGATGAGCTGCATCTGGCCGGGCAGCACCAGCCGCAATGCTGCACCCAAACAATGCGCTGCCCTTCAGCTCCCACCTGCCTTGCACACACGCACACGCACACACACTGATGCAAACCATGCCCAAGCAGACATGCACACTTTTTCAAATCCAGGAGGGAGAAAAAGAGAAATTCTAGATCTTTATTTGCTAACTTTGCACATTTTCTCCCTACCCCCCTTCCATAAAACAACTCTTTTATTCCCGAGTAAGGAATGGGGGGTGGGAGCTTGTTATTTTTCTATTTCAGATAAAAGGTTGGCAAAAGAAGAACGCGATTCATGTCATTGTATTTCCTTATTGTCTGCATTAACCTTCCCCATGGTTACTTGTTCTTTGTAATGTTACACTTGTCTTGCTGCAACACATGAATACCCGAGCCAATTTTGTCATGCAAATGAATTCAGTTGGATTGTAAATTGTGTGAAGGAGCATTAGTTTATCAGGAACCCGCCTGCATGCTGCACCCAACTGATTTCTCCTATTCACACCAAGAGTGCAATGTTTTCTAGCTGATCCTGAATGTCCATTCGAAAGCAGTGGGTTTTATTATCATTATTATTATTTGTAAGGACTTTTACATTTGCATTTACTTATTTATTCAGTCAGTCACAAAGCTGTATTCGTTTTCTAAAGCCTGATTTATATAATCAAAAACCACTGCTATGTCATCAAAAATGAAATACTACTGCAACCCATGTTTGTATTTATTGTAAGCCTGAATGGAAGACTTGTACCCGTGTTGGTAAGGAACAGATATTATAATCGGAGAGCCGTCAGGTAGATATTGTTGGCATTTCACACTACAGAATGAAAACATTTCTACTGAGGTCGATACCTGTATTTAGAGTGACATTTCTTCAGTCAACCCTGGGGTTATCACCCATGAAACCAGTGAAAATGCTCACTCATCCTCTTCGTTCCAAGCCAAGGTTGCTGGAAGCGGCTGGCAGAACTCTGCTTTCCACCTTGGAGCCCAAACCCATGACCTACTTTCAATACCGATGACAAAGTTGAAGCTAGGAGAGCAGACCAGATACCAACAATCAACTCTTTGGTCTGCCTTGATTTGCAGCGAGACATAAAATTATCAATAAGTTGGTGGCAACAGCAGAACAACCTCCAAATCAAGTGCAACAGCCTTATTGCTCTTCTTATCTCCCTGCAGACTGGGCACTATGTCACTGGGAAGCTTCAGAAATGAAACCAGAATTCACATTCCCTCGGTTTTCGTCCAGAATTATAGATAGAGTCAATACGCCGCTCGGCATCTGCTCGATCGCGGCTGATGGAACAACAGCTACAAGGGCTATCGCACACTTTGCCTTCCAGGCGCAGCTGGGGAATGGCACTGGCATTTTTCCTTTCCCACAGCTGAAGCCATGCACCTCACTGCTGCTGTGCTGAGTGGCCCGCATGCTCCTTGAGCACAAAGATGAGCGCTGGGCACATCAGCAGGGACACTGAAGCACCAGCAGGGCACTTCCAAGAGATGCTAGCAAAGCGTTACCCTGTCCCAAAGTGCCACCACTGCCCCATTTCCATCAGCAACTGCTGCTCTCATCCCCAGAGCCACCCTATTTGAGAGGCAGAAAGGCTCATGGGAGTTCAGTGCAGTTGTGAGAGCGTAGGTTGGGCTGCGGCCCATGCAGGAAGGACCACATGCAGGGGGGGTTGCTGGGGCACAGGAGGAGGAACACAAGGGCAGCTTCGTCCTCTTGGGCACTGTGCTGGCAAATCCAGATTGAATGGGCCAGGAGATGGTACTGGTTTTTAATCTCAGGGGACTGTCCCATCTAATCAGCCTACAAACACAAAGGGAGATCAGCAGGTAGATCCTCACACCGTGTGCACCATATGGGTAGCAGATTAGGAATCTCTAGGGCTACTAATCCAGCACAATCACTACAAAGGCACTGGGTTTAGGCGTTAAAGCAGGGCTTTGGGATCCAAGCTCCAGCAAAGTGGGGCATTGAAGGCAAATCTTCACAGCTTCACCCAACCTTGGGGCCTCAGTTTCTCCAGCTGCCCCAGAGCACTGGAAACTAATTCCATCTTAGCAAGTATTTGTGAAAGCTCCAGACAATCACCGTTACAGGTGTACACAGTGGTTTTCTACAAGCTCAACTGGTATAAAAAACTTAAGGACTGTGCTTTATCTGTTGTGGGCCTGACTTGAAATTAACATAATTCTTCCCCCGCCGCAGCAATGAAGATAAAAAGATCAAACTAGGCAACGGAGGATGAGAAGGGAAAAGAGCAGCACCTGGAAAGAGCAGCAGAAAGGAGCCTTGCATCACTTTGCAGAACAGCAATCTGGAGGAAAAAAACAGAAAAGGAAGGCGAACAACGTGGTGGCACCGATGAAGGCAACATGCCTTGCAAAGGAACTCAGCCTCATACTGCTCTTTCTCAGCCTTTCAGAGCATTCTGCGCCATCTCAGCACGACCCTCCAGGGAAAGCTGAGGTCAGGGCGAGTTTCTCCAAAACAGAAGTCATAACTCAAAAAAGAAAAAAGAAAAAAAGACATTTTCCATGTATAGGAACAAGGATGAATCCCTTCCCCGGCCTCCACCATAGCGTTATTCAGTGGGGAACAATGGTTTCTTTGGGGGGTTGCGTGCCCACTTTAGGCTTGAACCAATCCCTGGCCATGCTGCCTGCCAGACAGCCCAGCTGCAGACAGATGTGTGTGGGTACAATTGATAGGGAGCAGCGCTGGTCACTCCACAGTGAGTGCTCTCTGTATTTATTGTCAGTCTTTGGAGTAAATAGGTCTTAAGCTTGTGGCATGTCATTATAACTTTTTCGAAATAATGATGCTGCCTTTAGTTTTTTTGCTATAATTTATGCCCAATGCACCAGCGCCAGTCACTCAATACTGTAGAGTCTGCAGAGGTGGAGATAGCCCTTAATGAGAAGAGGTTTTGCCTTTATCTCCTTTATACTTCAACCATTATCTTCCTCCAGTCTATAACCATGCGGTTACCACTGACAATAATGCTCAGAGGCAACAAATGCTGATGAGTTTTCTATGCAGTCTTCACAATAAGTCCATCAAAACAACCTCGAAAAATTATGAACCCTAGTGACAGACAAATAGAACCAGCTTCAGCACGAATTTACAGCCCAAATGCAACGTTCCTTTTAATTCTTCAGGCTTTTCTTATCTCTGCTGTTCCTCTTCTGGCTAGGAGATAACAGTAATTCTTCTGTATGCTATTTTTTTTTTTCCAACTGAGTAAGATGTTCCTCGTGTCTTTCTGCTTGCTAAAGATAAAGGGTTAAAGACCAACTTGTGTTGGTCGCTTTGTGTTGGGGAAAAAAAAAGTAATCAGTATTCAAGAGATTGTTATCAGAGGTAAAGCGCAGAGAACAGTAATTTTGCCTGCTTCAGTTAGGATTTTTTTTTTTTTTTTTATGAATGCACATAATGCCTGGAGTGTTGGGGCCAGATAAAAGAATTAGTGGCAGCACAGGGGGACGGAAGCACAAAGTACACCGGAGAATTAGACTGTCTATCTTTGTCTCTCCCAGCTCATCCAGGCAGCCGGGGCTCACGGCTCGTAAACAATTTAATCTTTTTGCTACAGTTAAAATACAAAGACAGCAAACCTCCTTCTTCCCAAACAGGGAGGGGGTACGGAGGGGCGGGGCGGGGGGGGGGGGGGGGGGGGGGGAGAAGGGAGAAAAAAGGAGGTGGCAGTTGTGGAAGGGAGAAATCAAAAAGGGCTGACACAAACTTTTCTGCCTCGGTTTAA
Source organism: Alectoris magna (assembly GCA_030625065.1). Classification (NCBI taxonomy): domain Eukaryota; kingdom Metazoa; phylum Chordata; class Aves; order Galliformes; family Phasianidae; genus Alectoris; species Alectoris magna. Next base: position 8,135,884 of record CM060581.1, on the reverse strand, counting down.
CCTCTCGCCTTCCACCATCAGCATAATTCTCCAGCCAGAAATTCAGGAGGATATTTTATCTCAGCATCCAGCCCCACCTCCCGGCTCCTGCCGGAGCTTTTCCCATCCTCTCTCCTCCCCGCCTCCCCCATCCGCAGCTCAGCGGCTTCCCATTGTTGGAGGCTGAGAATTCCTCCGGCTCACAGGTTAAAAAGCTAAACAGATTAACCCATGTTGGAAGAGGGAAAATAAAAAGGACGTGATGTTTCTTCTCCCCACCCCGCAGGAACACGGATTTGGGCTCTGCAACAAAAGGATGACACGGCGGTACCGCGCTGTGCCATGCAGGAGAGACGAGAGGTGCAGAGCTGGGGAAGAGTGGGCTCCACGAGGTGGGAGGCACGGAGCTCCCACAGCTGGGCAGGATGGCACACAGACAGGGAGCGGTGAGCCGGATGATGCACACCTCATCCCTGCCAGAGCCGCCTGCAGTGCCCGCAGGTCATGGCACAGGCAGGGAACTTCAGGCCGGGCTCAGCGCTGCACTAGAGGGAGACAGAGGCAAACTGCTTTGGAGCTTTCCTGCACCAAGGCTCTGGAAACAGAATCAAGTCAGAAAAAGCAGACCCTGAAAGCCTGCTGGTGGCTGCTGCTCTGCAACAGCACAACTAAGTGAGCAAATCCAGAAAGACGGGGCTGCCGCTATAGACCAAAGGCCCAGAGGAAGAGGAAGACAACGCTGAGGCGCCTTTGCTATCAGATTTCCACTGAGACCATTTACACAGCACCTCCATTCCTCCTCTGAAGGCACCACTGGGGCCTTGGTGGCCCATTCTCCATTGCCAAAGTGCTCATGTCTTCGGGGATGAGCTGGGAGAAGTGAAAACTAGGAATTGGGAATAACAAATGAACGAGGCATCCAGTCCTTCCTCCCGTCTGCCAAACTCCATTTTTGTCTGCTGGTCCTCAACCAATCCGCACATCACCCATCTGTATTGCTCATACATGAGTGACATTTACAGGATAATAACCCAAACGCTTAAAAACACAGCCTGGGAAAGCAGAACTGAGTTACGGTGCCTGGGATAAAAATAGCACGGGGACAGCTTGCTCTTTCTGACCACCTGAATGACATTTTCTCTGCATGCTCTAACACCCATCACCATCACATATTGCTCCCTGTAGCAACCCCTATCCTACCTACTGCATCTGCTGCCTTAGAGATTGTGACAAAGCGAATACATTTGGTACCAAAGTACTTTCAGCTTAATTTTTTGTTGTTGTTGTTTGGCTAAAGACAGATCCACGCACGTTCACACACACAGACACAAATCTGAGTTAAGTAGTGGAAATGGAAAGACCTTGCAAAGAGGAATTATTATTCCCAACTTCAGAGTGAGCTGCTCAGAGCTGCACTCCCGTTTCTAGGAATTACCAAGGGCTTTACAAACGCTGCTTGAAATAGCCTCAGACCCTGCTCTGAGGGGGGGATTCAGCCTATTCGGTGAATTATGCAGGGAGACAGCAGGGTTAAGCATGTTTCAGCTAAAAACATTGGATTTCAATGCCAAGGACCTGTTATCCGGCCATTAGACAATATTAAGGGCTGCACCAGACTGACCGATGTCCCCTACATATCACCACTGGATTGAATAACACCTCCAAGAAGGGTGAAAGAGGGGTTAGGCTGCGGTGCTGGGGAACCCGACCGGCACCCAGGCAGGGGTAGCTCATCGCTCTGCCCACAGCTCTCACATGGGTGCTGCACCAGGAGGGCACGGCAGCGGGTGACGTTGGTTCGTGCCTCCTTGGATGCCACTAAAGCCATGCCACACTGGGCCAGGATGGACCCACAGACCTCCCCCTGGGGGTACCAGGGCCCTGGGGCCGATTGGTGCAAGGAGGAGGCACTGGAAACAGAGGTGGAGGGAACAGCAAGGCGGCATGGTGAGCAAGGCTGATGTGCAGACACACAGCTCTCCCTGTGCTTGTCACTTCCGTGAACATGAATTCCAACACTTCTCATTTCTTTTACATATTTAGCAGAAAGGGGAAACAGTTAAATGATGTTAATATTTTTTAAATTAGGGGACAAGGAGATCCCGTTTAGGAGTCAAAGGCTGCTCTCAGCCAAGGTTTTGTTTTAGAAAGGAGTGCAGAAGTTAATGAACCCAGAATAACCTTTAATTTTCAGTGTCCCCTCACTGTCTGTTCACTCAGCATTCATTGCGGTGGCATTGCTCCTAATGAATGACTTGGTATTCATGCGGCTCTCTCAGTATTACTTATGTGTCTGATCTCTCCTAATGGAAAAGCTGATTGTCACCGGGAAGTTATGAGGAAATATTAAAAAGATCTGATCCACAGTTAAAGTTTCTTCACTGTAAATGAAACTGCCAGATGATGAACGCAAATAAATTTGGGGAGCTTATTGGCACTGAAGTTTAGGGCCATTATAATTTATATCTGCACTGGGGAGCATCTGATCTCCAACTTAAATGGAACCAAAATCGTTACAAGAAGAGGAATCGCCCTACTTAATACATCCTCCCACCAACAACCACAGCCACAGCCTCCCCCAGCATCCTGCTTACATTGCAACTAATTTGCTTTATATCCAGACTGAGGTAGATTCCTCACTAAGAGAAGGTTGGTGACTATTTTGTTGCGTTAGATTTTTTTCTTTTCAACTCCATACTATGCATTTCCAGAGAAATCATGTTGTCCATTCATCTCTTCCCCCTCCCCAGGACCTCCCTTCACACTCAGGCCCCCAGCACTGGCAGGAGCCGTGCACAAGGCCAGCAGTGCTGGGTCCCCAGCGGGGCAGTGACAATTCGATCTCCACACCCAGCATGCCACATTCTGCCAATTTATCACCCCGCTGCATATCCACTGCACTCAGCTCCCACATCCCTCGGTGGTCAGAGGTGCTCAGATTCACAGGCTGACCCTGGCTGTTTGAATCTCATGCCCTTGCCTTGCATCACCTGGCTGCTCCAGGAAATCGTGCCCAGGCTCCCAATCCCAGAGCTGGGATGAGTCCCCAGCAAGCAGCCCTGCAGGACAGCTCTCCCTGTGCCACTAGCAGCCCCATGATGGATAAGCTGAAGGAACTGCTCTTCCCATAGAGCTCCTTTCATCAGGGACTTGTCATTCCCTCCGTATCTGCCACCCTATTTCTGTTCTCTTGGTAGTGCAAAAAAAAAAAGGCACCCAGATCCTGTGGCTGCCCAGGGGAGTGGGAAGCACAAAGAAAGAGATGGATGCACTGCATTCCTGCTCCCTGCTGCCATTGCAGCAGACATAAAGGAGGTCTCCCAGATTCACTTTTAGCCTGTGTCCTCTTGGTGTGTCCAGCACAAACCTGGCAAAGGATAAGTGACCTGGCACGCGGAGCAATTTTCAACAATAGTGGTCATATGAACCAGAAAAAGTAAAATAATTCACAATTCCTATCCAAAGACAACCTAGGCAAACCAAGCTGTATAAACCCCTCCGAAATCTTTGCTTACGATTTGTATATTTGAGCAGGCTTTGGTATTAAGTCTGAATTGATTGGGAAGATCAGCTCATACGCATGACACCAGAATACCAACAGGAGCTGCTGTTCAGCTCTGCTCCCCACCTTCCTTCTCCTTTTGTAAAATTCCCCTGGAGGCAGCAAATATCTCCTCTCTTTGCCAGCTCTCTACAGCAGCCTTTCTTTAGGATAATAATGCTAATGAAAAATGCATACAAATTATTAGTTCTGGCAAAACAAATTTCCTCCCCAGAAAAGCATGGAGTTAATGTGACGCCCGGAGCCCAAAAGCAGCCAGGTGCCCACGTGGGGGGCCCCAATTGGCTGCAGCCCTCCCTCAGCCACCAGGCAGCCTGCCTTCTCCAAAGGGCATTGCTGGGCCACAAGGCCCTCTCGTGTGCTTTGCTAGGAGGGGTAAGAGCCCGTTGCTCTTGGCTTCTTTTTTAGCAGAGTCAAACTTTTCAGACTGCCTCCATGAGCACCTGGAGCAGCAGCACAGGCACAGGGCAGCAGCATGCAGCCATGCCCAATGGGAGCCCAATGTGCAGGCTGATGCTGCACCAGCAAACTGGGCTACAATCAGGAGCTGGCCACAAATGCCTTTATACGTCATAGCATGGCTTTGCCTCATCAAATTCCCACAAATGAGTTTAAGTTCACCCAATAAAGTCAGCCTCAGTTAAATATTTGCCCTGATTCCCATCACAGCCAGTGCTTTGTCTTCCAGTTTAAATCAAGACCACCAGGCATAGGTGACAACACTATAGGGTTTTGTTTGGCAGACACCAGGCCATTTGTTTTTCTCCACGCACCTGCATGCTACTTGGCACCAATTGCTGTGAACAGCCCTCCTGGCCACACATCCTCTCTCCTGGATGGTGAAGCTGTGCCTCAGCACTCAGCCATGCAGGGCATGGGTGGCTGAATACCAGCGCCTTCCAAACATTGAGCTCGTGCTTCCTGCAGCAGCAGCAGAGGACACCCCCTAACAGCAGCCTGCGCCCCTATGCCTTGGCCAGGATGTCACCGTGCACTTGGGAAGGCTGGGGAGCCCCACAAGGTGTGGAGCAGAGCAGCCTGCTGGATATGTCTGGCACCTCGCGGCACCTGCACGTGTGAAATGTTGCACAGAGCTGCCCAGCAAAGCTGGCCACGAGGCTGGCGCTGGTCCTGGTCCAGCAGGGCTGGCTCCTAGGCTTTGTTCTAGGCAGGCAGATGGGGCGGACGGGGTCAGCCCTGGCAGCGGGACACGCTGCTGCTTTACTCACTCCAGCGTGAAAAATGTCACGCTCCTCGGGGTTTTATTCTGCCTCCCCTTTTCCCTCCCCAGCTCTGCGCAGCTGTTAATGAGGCAGTTTGCTGGAGCCAGACAAGCACTGCTGGGCCCTGCTTCGCTGCCGCCCAGGGGCCCGGCCCACAGGAGTGGGCACGCAGGGCACCGTGGCACCTTTGGCATAAACATGTGGCATGTTGGAGTGCCAAAAACTTGGTTGGTGGCCTCTATTTGTTTTTCAAAGAGCTTGTCAAGTCCATTTACACACGTCACTGCCTGCATGCGATTAGAAAGAGAGAGATGCATTCTTTGTCTGCCCGAGCCTGCAAGGAGGAAAATTTGTCCTCGAGTCTCCAAGCATAGCTGCAGAAAAGGTGCCTATGCAGTTCAGTCAGGTCCCTAAAACCACCATCCCTGGAGCCTGAGGAGTACTGCCCCAGGTTTCAAGCAGTGTCAATGTCAAGCCCTGCCCAGCCATCCGTCACCTGCTCTTCCTAAAGCTAAGTTTTTGTTCCAGGGCGCAGGGAGGGCAGCCTGCGCCCAGTCAGGCTGCTCGAGGTCCTGCTTGTGGCTCACCACCAACTCCAAGCAAGGGAGCTCACTCCTCTGTTTCTCTGCAAAGTTTACATCCTTTGCAGCGGGAAGGAAACAAAGAATTTAAACTTTTGGTTCTTTTCTGAGGTGCTCTCTGAGTTTTGCAAGGAAGTCAGCGCTGGAATTGTGTCAAAATTGCTACCAGGAGATACGTGGCTTTTAACCAGCTCTGAAACGCTACTTGAGTGAAGTGGAACAGAATTGAACCAAAAGGGTTTTACCTCCCCAATGTTAAGTGCATATTGAAGATTTAAGTAGCAATTAAGGTTGCTGTAGAAGATGGCAAAACAGCATGTTTATTTTCCAAAGGTAAGAAAAAAAGAAAGAAAGAGGGGGAAAAAAAGAGGAAACAAACAGCAATTAGGAGAATAGACTGGGGGGAAAATATTAAATGGATGTTTCTGCACAAAAAAAAAACACCCAGGCTGACAACATTTCTGCTTTGTAAGGGGGAAATTACTGTAACGCGCTGTTTACATAGCAGAAATCAGGGGAAATTATGCTGTCACACTGACATCTGTAGGAGAAGGACAATTTTAAAATTACACTGTTCAACACCTTTAATGATTTGTAACACAAGAGGTGTGGCTACTCCTATTAAATGTGTTGCCAAATCAATAAAAGGCATAATTGGAGTTGTTAGAGCAAATTATAGCACCACCGTTATGTTGCAATACAATGTTCCCTTGTAAACTGCTATTACGGGTAAAGCTGTATTTCTCTCTTATTTGGCTGTTTTGTAATGAGTTGGCATTTTGCTCCATAATAGTTCCACTTTCTTTTATGGAGCTTTCACTTTTACTTTCCTCTTTTGTGCAGCCTATAATTTCCCTTCCCTTCCCTACCTCTCTGCCTGTTGACAACTGGTCTATACACCTTTGAAAACAGCCCTGAGGTTATAAACTATATTATTTAACATTATTTGTAATCTTTTTCAATTGGAAGTCAAGGGGGGAGGCACAACATCGGCACATTTACAATCCGAGATGTCTTTAGGCCGGGCCTTCACCTCGCTGGGAGGGGAGGGAGCGCAGCAGGGCAGAGCCACGAGATGCTGTGTAAACTCTGAGGGTCTTGCTATGGGCATCGCAGGCACCTGATGTGCGTTGCTTAGCGCTGCTCCTAATAATGAGGGGCTGACTGATTGTCTCGCTGGGAAGAAGCGAGGCCAATATAAATCAGCTCTTAGATATGCTCATCCCACCCCACGTCTTTGTTGGGATACGGAGACAAGTGAGTGCCAATTGATCCAGATACAGACAACCTATGGCACAAGTGTTGTCCCATCTCACGTGCCCACCGCACAGCACAGAGTCAAGCCAGCTCAGCTTGCCTATTCTCTCCTTGCCAAAGAGAAGTAGCCATCATTCAGCACCCTTTGCTAGAGTAACAAAACACCCGTGCCTTTTTTTTTTCTTTTTTCACTGCTAAAAACAATGTAGAACTTCATTAGTGGAAGACATCTGAACACATTCAGGTCCTGGGACAGAGCTTTGGGCAGGGAAATCTCTCCAAGTGTCCCAAAAGCCCTGATTCCAAAGGGAAGCTGATCAGTATCCAAACAGCTGAGATGAACCCTTGCAAGAACTGCACCGTTGCTCCCCCAGCACTCACAAGCACTGACCCCACACCTCGCATGTCAGCAGCACCAGGGCTGCTCTTGGCACCAAGGCTGCCAGCCTCAGCCTGCCCATTAGCACGGCGCAGCAGCTGTCCGTTCGACAGCACCGACACAGCAGGTCTCTGCTAACTGCTGGGATCTGATTTCCACGGCAGGCGCAGCGTGACAGATAGGGGTGTATGCAGTCGCTATTGTTAAACTCGCTCCTGAAGTTATTTTTAGATACTTGAAGCAAAGTCATGAAACAAGCAGCGATTAAATACAGAGGCCCAGAAGAAACGGACAGGAGGGGGAACGGGTGAGCCACGTTATGACGTTATTTGTGACCTGCAAATAAAACCAGGACAAATAATCGCACTCCTATTAAGTAACAGCCATTTGGAAATTAAATATTCTCACTGTGCCAGTGCCTGTGAGGAACAAAGGCTGGGTTCTGTCCTTCCTTTTGGATGTGTCAGAGCAGCACATCCTGCAGCAGCACAGCCCCCAGTGCCACTCCTGCAGAGCTGCTGCTCAAGGGCAGCGTTGTGCCCACAGCAGGCAGAGGTGCACAAACACACACCCACGGCCAGGGTTCGTTACCTCCTAAAAGGGCAGTGATGTAAGCTTTATTTAGCCTCATTTTATTGACCAATTTCTACGACTTGCACTGTCTTACCCTCAGCAGAGTTATGTGCATCACACAGAGTTACGTGCCTCAAACAGGGAACAGAGGCAAGGGGAGGCTCAGGAGCAGTATTCCTCTCATGTTCTTGGCTGACAACAGGAGTCAGTAATGAAAAAGTTACGCATAGAGGGATGCAACGGTGCAATGGAGAATGCTGCAGGTGCCCACGCAGCCCTGACCTGAGCTAAGCATCAGCCCCATGCTTTCAGGGGGTGTAAGAATGGGCTCCTGCCCACTTCATTGCCCTGGGAGGCAGTGCACTTGTGTCACTGAGCTAACCCACAGGTAAACCTGACTGCAGATGGAAAAAGCGCAGCAGCTTGCATTCCCAGACTACCATGGCATTGCCCCGGGAACGCATCCAGGCTGGGTGTGCTGCTGAGTCGTGCGGTGCCATGCAGGAGAAGAGGACAACCAATTCCAGCGCAGGTATGGTCCAAAGGAAGCTGGCACGCTGTTAGCTCCTAGCAGACATCCTCAGACCTGCCCCAGGACCACAAAGGGGCGGCAGGGAAGAGGAGCAGAGCTGCGATCACGTATTTCCCACAGGGGTAGGCGCAAGCACAAGCCACCGCTTACAGAAGCGGCACACTGAAACCTGCATTTTTCCAGCAGCTGTGGTTTTGTTTCAAGGTAAAACCCTCCTCCTAGATTCATATGCAGAAAGGTGGGAGGGGGAACAGCCAAAAAAGTGAGGCTCGCATTTCATATCGGCACACGTGTTCATTTCCCTGGGCTTATCAGGCATAAGAATGCATTGCTCGTAGCCCAAATGTAAAGCAGTTAATAAACAGGCTGTTAATATGTCAGCAGACAGCAGTAGACAAGGCGCGCTGTCTTACGCTCCCCCCACCTCCTCATAATCCTAATTGCATCAAATCTAATCATTTTTATGGGATAAAAAGATTTCCATAGATGACAAAGGGTTACATTCTCAGCCCTGTTGATCCATCTAGTAAAATTAGATAAGAAATAGATTTCTAGGCAATGCATTAAAGACGATAGGGGGGGAGGTAGAAAGAGAAAGGGGAGATCATTTACAGCAATTCTGTGTCTCACTCTTTGGTTCAAGAAAGAAAATGTAAATGTGATGTTCGTTTGGCCACAGGCAGCTGCTTCTATCAGCCACTGCAAACTGCAGCAGGACAAAGGGGGAACTCTGGTAAAAGGAAAGGTTAATAGCAAAGCAGGGGAGGGGGGGGGACGCTCATCGGCATGTACAGCACGTCGCAGCCTCGACACTCGGTGATGGGTTCGAACTGGGAACTGACATGAGATATAGAAGTGCTCACTGAAAATAATTCAGAGTGACGGCCACATTGGCCTGAAAATGGAGAAGGGCTGAATCACCAAGCGCTCGGCGAATATGCAGGAGCAGGGTTGCCAACTGCTCCTGATTATTTTCAGTAATAGCCTGGATTTGACTGACCACTCCTTTCCTCCCCTCACCTGCCTGCCCCCGGCATCCATCTGAACTTGCAGCTTCCCGGAGCGCTGGCGGAGGCAATGTGGCTGTTTGCTTGTGTTTTAACTGGAAACATATGCGCAAATCACAGCGACATCTGTGATTACATAACTGAGCAATAAGACAGAGAATACTAATAGAGAAAAAAAATCCAAAACACACTCCAGCCTCCATCTAACACCTTCATTTTACTAACAAATATCCTCAGAGTCAAATTCTGCTGGCATGCTGGGAATGGAACGCTTAAAATAATCCACGTCTCGTATACTGCATGTGCAGAATCACATAGTTTTCATATGCTTACCTACAGTTGCATTAAAGGAAGGCAGGAGAATACATGCCTACTGTAAGATACACAAGCAAACCTTATGCCAGAAAAAGATTTTTCTTGAGCAAAACAGACTGTTTATAGACACCCACACACTAACACTGAGGTATCAAGCACCTTAGGGTGCTGTGAAGGAGCAGAACGCAGCTGAGTCTGCTCTGCAACAAAATGCAAATTCTCAGCAGTTTGAAGAGCTCTGAACTGAGTCAATTAGAATTTCAATGATACTCTTCCGGGTTTACATACAGATACCTTTAGCACAGGGCACACATCTCCCTGCATGCCCCCAGAAGGGATGGAGCCAAGTACGCCGGGGGGACACCAGGGCTCTTCTGGGAGGGAAGCATGCCAGGGAGATCACCCCGTGCCCCTGCCCAGCTCAATAGCACAGCTTGCCCCAAATAACTCCCCGTGTAACCTATTCCAGGAGAACAAGGGGCCCCTGTATCACAGCAGGCTTCATTCAGGTATTAACAAGTGAAAAATTCTCACTGGGCTCCTTGCGGGTTTTGTTTGTTCTTAAATCTGGCATGAATACATTTGGAACAACAAAAAAAGAGGTTAAAAATACACCAAAGCTAAAATAGATCCTTCATCCGCAGCTCGTCTGGATGGTTGGCACTGACCCTAAAATATGACTTATTAGAAGGATCAGAAGCTCTAAAATTCAGCATTCAGATGAACAACACCAGAACTGAGATGCCCATATGACCACCACACCACCTCCCCTCCTGCATGCCCCTCTCCTCCGGGGGCAGTGGACCTTTTCCCACTTACTGTGACACAAGGAGCACAAGCCAGAGCTAAGGCAGCTTTTGGAGCACCACCTGAACATACCACAATGCCATGCTTCTGCAGAGAGGCAACCTGTCGTGCGGCGATGCCAAAGAGATTTTTCTTGTAACACTGAGGGTTGTTTGGAAGAGGAAAGCAGTGCTAGCCCGTGAGCCAGGCTGCAAGGATGTCTGAGCCTCCTTTCTACAGCACACTCCTCTTGAGCTCAGAGCCCTCAACAGAGCTCCCAGTTCCACGTGCACTGAACAGAAGGGGACTCACGTGGACCCTGGGACTGAGCCTTCATCCTCCTTGCATGAGCTGAGCTCCTGCAGACACCTGCCCTGCCTCCCCAGAGTCTGGGCACCAACACTGCTGGCTTGTTGTATTGTTAAAGGAGAATGTAATTGACCAAGCAACCTGCAGCGTAAAGAGTATAAAGGTACTGGTACTTATAGGGAAAAAATAATAAAATCGTTGAGGAAGGAACTTCTGGGTGAACTTCGAGTTAACACTGCAAGGCAGCGTGCCTAAAAAAATGCAGTTCGAAAGGGAGCACAAACTTGTGTATGACATGTGGGACACAGGGTCCCCTCAGCACCATCCCCTGCAGCTCTGAGGGTGCAGTTAATACAGCACTGACCACATTCTGCTTTTTCTTCCTTTTTTTTTTTTTTTTTTTTTGTCATTTTAAAGCTGCCACCATGAGGGCCCTCCTGAAATCACGTAAAGCTCTGCTGGCCAGATGCGGGCAACTTGCCTTTATTACACTGCTACTGAACCACACACTAATTCCATACCTTTCTATGGCAAGCTAATCATGCCCGCACTGCCGATCCAGTTTTATGAGGTCAGAACTGCCAGCCCCAGGACTCTTCCCATGGCAGAGCAGTGCTCAGCCCCCAGGGCCCTGCTGGGACTCCCCTGGACTCACAGCACAACAGATGCCAACACAAGCTAGAAAGGATCTGCTGTCTGCAGCCACTGGTTATTTCAGCTGATTTTTTATTTCATTTGATACTGCTGCCTTCGTGTGATCAACAGAAAGTCACAGTACTGTGAATCCCTACAGGCTGTCAGAATAACCCCATTTTGTTCTCACCCTCAGCATCTTGCAAAGAAGTTTCTAACCAATAAGCACGATCTATATACCCGGCTGAAGCGTTAGCATAGAAGGGAAAGGCAGCACACGCACTTGAGACGAGCCACCTGGAAGCCAGCACACAGAGCAGCACATCCCATTACTTCCCCAAGGAAGAGCACTTCCTAAAGAGACCCCTTTGGAACTTCTCCAACATTTGCTAGGAGTTTTACTAATGGATACTCGACACCTAGACCCGGTGCTAAATCACAGAATGGCCTGGGTTGAAAAGGACCACAATGATCATCAAGTTTCAACCCCCCTGCTGTGTGCAGGGTTGCCAACCACCAGACCAAAGACTAAAGCTGGTTAATGAACAGCTCTCTCTTCCTGCAAGACACCACAACACCTGGCAAGGCTCCTGCTGAGCTGCAGCACAAACCCAGAGGGAGGCACTGTCAGCCTGCCTCAGTTTCTCCCTCTGCACTGGGAATACAAAAACTTGTTCAGATCCTAGCACTGCTGCACCGTGGCCTCACTAAGGCTCGGGGCAATGGCACAGATTTGTTTGAAGAACCAAAACCTTTCGATCCCAGTTCAGGGTGGCTTTGGCACAGACAGACAGAGAACAAACAGATTTCATGCCACATGGAACCGCTGCGAGGGAACAATGGCCGGAGGCAAAGCAAATGAGTGAAATCACAATGGTACATCATTGCTTCCCCCTTCTGTGCTGGCATGAAATTTCCAAAGATGTGGGGAACAAAAACAAGCTTTGATGTTTCTGTTGCTTTTCCCTGTGGATGCAGTTACTGAAGTAGAATAAGGAAAGGTCGTCCAGCAACGGTTCTGCTTCCAGCCTATTTCAGGCTTTCAGCACCGACGTTAACCCATTAAGTGTGAAGGCATTATTTGGTGAAATTAATTTTAAAGTCGTCCTCTTTATACCAGACTTAGTAAAATACGTAAGGCCTTCCCAGCGTGTGCTTCTGGAGGGCTGCTAGAACTGATGGTCTCCTTAAGAAAATCAGAGATGCGTCACTTTGTGTGGCTTTCTGTTTTGTTTTTCCTAGGTGCCATCATTTCGCAACAGCACACGATTATCTGAATGCGTTTCTTTGTTGCGAAATTAACCAAAGACAACAAAAGACGCTCAAAAATTCCTTCAGTGCAGAGCAAGCCTGAGGTGCTGGGCCTCCACGCTGCTGTGCTGTTATCTGGCCACAGAGGCAGCTTATCAGCCAGCTCATAACCATCTGCTTAGACCTCAGCCCTCCATCACGTTCAGACTCCACTTCCACCAGCTGAAATTAAAAATATTGACAGGAATAATTTCTGCCAGGCCAGAGGAGCTGAAGCTGCTACTCTGTTTTTTTTCCTGATGCACTTCTGTTGAAGTTTGGGCACCTTGTATTACCTGCCAGCTGTAATTCTACTTAATTTACATTTCTGAAATATAAAATAGTGAGATTTTAAGAAAGTAAATAACGCAGACGCGATCCTGAGCAAACACGGGAAGAACCAGGCTGGCAGCATACAGCAGGCTTTCACCTGCCAGAAGAGCAAGCACAGCCTGGAGTGGGTCAGGAGGTCCCCGGTCCAGCTCTGACTCTCAGTTTTAAAACAAAAATCCTCTGCTGAAACGGCTTCTTGCACCTTGTGGAACTCTGTGCTGCAGTCAGGGAGGCGAGGTGGGACGAAGCCCTCGTCCTCACTGCATACACCAAGGCCTCTCAGGGCAGCCATACAGCAGGAAGCCAGCATCAGCCTCAGAGCAGAAGCAGCCATCAGGATCCCACCTCCAGCAGCTCCCTCCTGCACACCCAGCCCAGATTTCACCTGGGCCATTTGCAAAGCAGGCCGAGTACCCAAGGTTCCCTGCTGCATGGTTTGCCAAGGTATTTCTATTTTCAGGAAGGATGGATCATCTATTTTCAGTTTAGTTATTGCATATGGGATTTCTCCTTCTCCTTGCCTCTTGCACAGACTTCCCCCTCACAGACTTCTGTCCCCATTACCGCAGAAGCCCCTGGAGAAGGAGCATCCCGAGAAAGCTGTGAGCATCTCTCATTTGCATAATCAACCTATCTGCTGTGGAGCGGGCTGGGAGGCAGGAGGGGGACGGAACAGACTTGCCATTATCTCTGCTCTTTTTGCACCTTCTTTTCAGTCTCTCTCTCTCTTTTTCCCCTTACCAGCTTTGCTCCCATCTATGAAAAATCAGCAAATAAAAAGTTACATTAACCCCACCCTGACCTCTCCGACATAATACACTGTGGGCTGATGGGCTGCCTTTGGAGCTTCGTTGAAAAGCTGTCATTCTTCGGCATCCCAAGTACAGCCTAGGGAGCATTTACCAGATAATTAATATATTAAATGCATGAAAAATAGTTACACAGCCCCCCCTCCCTTGCAGATCCTCCCCCCTACGCATGTAGGTACTGCCATCTTCTTCAGGGAAAGAAGGGATGCAAAAAAGAAAGGAAAAAAGATAGATACAGCATGCGCACCATCAATATAAAAGCATCCCCTGAATAGCCATCATAAAAACTGTTCATAATTTTATAGCTTCATTCGTGCTGGAGCACCATAAAGGCAGGCCATATTTTTTACACTCAGGATGCCTCATAAAAAAAAAAAAAAAAAGGAAGGAAAGTTGGCACAGGAGACATGGAAGCACAGCACAGAACCATCGGCTCACCTGAGGACAAGAGCTTGGGAGAAGGGGCTTTGGATTTGTCCTCTCTGACCTGTGAGGTTCTGAATCCCAATGAGGCCACCGGAATAATTATTAATTGGCACATCTTTATCCCTTCCCCCTCCTTTTTTTTTTTTCCTCCCCCCCCCCCCTTTCTGCTGACTGCATATTTGCCTTTTAACAGGATGATGGAAGGCCAGGAAGGCAGCCCTGCCCTCCAACTGCGTCCTTCACCTTTAAGTGGGCCAGCATCTTTTTTGGTGCTTTGAATCCCCCTCCCCTTTTTCTCCACCTCCCCAAATGCAAAATTCATGAGCTGGAGCACGGATTAACAAATAAATTATAATGAAGGCAAATGGGTGGCAATAAAAAATAATAATAATAAAAAAGGAGGCCTCACCTTCATGTGACAGAGGCTGAGCAATATAACAAACCAGCTCATTTATTTTCACCAAAGCCTGTTCTCCTGCTTGGGAAGGTAGGTTTTTAAAGCATTTTATCCTTTATTTCCTGTAATATATTTGGACAAGGTAGCTGTAAATCTGAGGCAAGAGGAGAAATCAAAGAGTGGCAGGAGAAGATGGGGGTCGAAGGGAAGGAAGCTGCGTTGGTTTGTGGATATGGCCCCTGAGCTTTTGTGATCCGGGGATTTAGGGCTCTCACCTACACACATCTGCTGCAGCCACGTCCAGGAGTGCAAGCTGTGCCTCCGTTACACATGTGTGCACGTTTTCAACTCTGATGCGTACCGCACAAGGAACGTCCCTTAAAAGTTCACACGCTAGCCTTGTTACCTATCCAACGTCCTACAGCCAAGAGAGAAACCATTACAGAAATCAGCTGTCATGTCTATTAAAGCAGAACATGCAGGTTTTAGAGAAGCCCTGGCAAAGCCATTCTCCGTACTATCAGAGGCAGTCAGAGACAGCTCTTTCCTCCTCCGGTGACACGGTCCATGAGCTATGTATCACAAAAAGAATACCTTCCCACCACAGGAAAACCTCAAAGAGAAGCTCATTTTCAGTAAAAGGGCGAGATTTTGTGTTTCATTTAAAAATAGATATCGTTTCTGCCAAATGAAGAAATTAAAAATCTGTGGTATTTGTTCCCAAGCTTGAAATTTTTTGATTAAAGGAGATTTAAGAGAATTGAGAGAACGGAAAAGGAAGAACTGTTCACTGCTTTGGTGCCTTTCTTCAACCAAGCTTAACAGTGCAGCCCATGTGCCAGCAGGGCACCACGAGGTCTATGCAGGAAAACCTGTTGCTTCTTTCACTGTCTCCAATTTTCCTGCCTCAACCATGAAAGCATCTCCCAAAAGGGAAGGAAGGTCTGCAGGGCACAGTAACTCTTGACCAGCATCATTTGCCAATGGCAAACTTCCAGTCAAGCCCATGTTTGTCAATGAACCCATCTCTGCTAATTTAATGCGCTTGGGAATTAAAATGAATCAGAACCCATAGCAATTTCACTGATTTTCCTAAAACCGCTTAAAATTCACATGGGTTTCGTTTGGGAGAGCCCAGCTAACCACCCCCAGAAAGCAATCCAGCAGCACCCATGCTTGTAGGGCTTCCAGACAGCTGCAGGGAAGGCAGTTGGCTTGCTATCCCAAGCACGGCTGTGCCACACTGCTTACAGCTGGGGCTCCAAGTGCTGGAAAGAAGAGCCCAGTTCTCATCTTGCTGCCAAGGAGCAGCCACCCAGCAGGGGCACGAAGGGCACAAGAGTTGTGCACACCTATGAGCACAGCCCAGCCATCTGCGTGCTGGTGCCGGGCTGGCAATAACGCACGGCTGGCTGCGGAGCAACCGCCAGCACTGCCTCATTTGTCTCTTTCATGTTTATTCATGGCGAACTATGACAGAGGGATACGGCTCCATTCGGGAGTTGTCAGCAGGTGGCCTAATAGTGAGAATTAGTGAGGCACACAGCAACGAGACATACTGGGGCTGCCTAATGCTGCCGATATTAATGCACGCTTCAGAAATGAATAAAGCTTCTTGGAGGGGAAAAAATAACAATGGTAAGAGGATGAAGAGGGGTAGGAGGAACCAAGGGGGAGCCCAATAAGCCATGCTAAGCTTGGCCAGTGCTCAGTATGTCCTTCCACGTGGATGCTGGTTTCAGTCCCAAGTACACAGACCCCCTCAACCACAAATGGAAGATAGATGCATTTTGCATTCAGATAACCACAGGCCTTGCATAGGCAGGGGCTGAGAAGGACCTTTTTCCCCCGTTCTAGAGCTTTTAGCATCACCACCCTCCCCTCCATCTTTCATCCTCCAGGCAGACAATCTCCAGCCAACCACAGTGGAGCAATTCATGGTTGCCTGTTCTGCATCATCTGGCATAGCCTCTGCAGCCAGCCAGGTGCGACGGGACATGCCAGGGACTGCTCTCTGATGATACCTATGCCTTGAGGAGCCACGGCAAGGCAGGTATCACAGCAGCTCCCAAGTGCAGCTCTAGAGAGGTTCCTCAGGTCACGTCAGAACTGCCAGTCACTACCAGGGCACCAGGTGTGGGGAGCATAGCCCCACGTCCCTGTCACGTCATCTTTTGATGTTTCAACTACAATACGACCCAGCTTGGCTCACAGCCTTTTAATGCAATTTCGGCGCACAGTCTGCACCTGGAAACACAAAGCCTCCTTCTGCTTCTTTTGCTGCATAGTATCAGCTCTTTGCAGTCTTTTTCAGCCACTCTTTCCTAATCAGGGTGCAGACTTTGCAACCTACTCCCTAGTTCTGTGAGGTCAAAGGCATGCACAGCCATAAACACATCCCCAGAAGCCCTCTTTCAAATTTAACCATCACACCACAGTGTCACTTAACAACCGAAAACGATGGCAAAAAGCTGCGAATCTGTTCTGAGAAGCAGCATGTCTCAGTAGACAATTTCCTTATCCCTTCCCTCCTGCACACGTACCCAGTAATCCCAGACACGACTCCGGCCGCACGGATTTAGAGGCTGAGACCCCAGACAAAAAAAAAATAATAATAATAAAAAAATCCCCCTATAAAAAACAAACACACACACAACAAACTGGATCTAGCAAGTGCAGGATTAGGCCCTAGAAGCAGCTCCTTCCTTCCCCCTCAATGTGCTTGCGACACCTGCATTAGCATTGCTGGCAGCTTTGAACATGGGGAGAAAAATGAGAGCTGCCCTCCCATGCCCCCTGCCCATGGCAGCCTGTGCCTCCAGCCATTTCTTCCTGGCTAGTATCACAGCAAGCAGCACAATAAACAGCAGCAAGAAGATTTTATTTCTTCTGTTTGTGGCTTGTTCCCATTAGAAATTTTAATTTTTATGTTTTCCCCAATAGACTTTCATCTTTTTAAATGCTACATACGTGTACAAGCCGGGGGAAAGAAAAAAAGACAACCCTTTCTTCACATTGCTATTTCCTGCAAATAAAAGCCATGCATCCGTACATCCCGCACCCTCACATGCGATGCCAAGCACACACAAACACCCTCACACTGCAAGCTCATCTGACTGCGTGCCATTTTTATGAATCAGATATTGAGCTGTTGATTTTTTTCCCCTTTGAATTTTAAGCAGCGTTCCCAGCCGGTCACAGGAAGGTTCAGGTAAATTACCGAAAAAGCACCTACTAATTTGAAAAAATATTTAAGGAACTCTACCTCCTTTTTTTTTTTTTTCCCCTCTCTTTTTTTTTTTTTACTATCCTCTGCTCCATAATTACATTGCACTGCCTGATATTTTCATGGAACATTAACTGAAGTCAGGTGACTGCCCCCTTACAGTCTACGCCTATCCGTTACCCATAAGACCCCCATGGACCTTGACATTATTAATAGTCCTATTCATTAAGTATTACTCTTGTAGAATGAGTAGCATAATATTGGCCTGGAGATAGGAACAGGCAGAAGGAATAAGTCAAATTAATTTTCCGCAGCAAACGCCCCGATTCTGTAAATGACATTCTATACTGTTAGCATTTTAAATGTGACACAAATGGCAGGAGATACAATTTGAAAGCAAAATAGTAGAAGACATGGCTCAGGGTGTAATGTGCTGCATAAAAATCCAATAACATCAGTTACACGAAGGAAGGGAATGAACCAACCCGACGGAGGGTTTTAATTTGCATTTGTTTAAAATGGCAGGTAAGGGAGCGAGGGGAGGGCTGCAGTTCCAAGCAGAGCCCCTCCCCAGCACTGAAGATGGGGTGCAGAGGAGCTCCAGGACCTCAGAGCACGTTCACACCTTCCTATGGCACAGCCCAGTGTGCCACCAGCGCCAAAGGGAAATCACAGCGCACTGTCTGTGAGAAGGAGTGAAAATCCGGGCAGAGCGGGCAATCTCAGTGTGCTGCCTTCCAAATGCCTTCAGTCTGCCTGGCTTTAACTGCAGCTTAGAAGAGAAGAGCTGGAGTGGGAAGATGCTGCAGCAATAGGACACCGTAGCACTGAACCCACAAAGACATCTGGTCCAACCGCGCTGCAGAGAGCTGCTCTGAACCAATGCGTTTCATCTACCACAGCTCTTCAGGGAGAGGAAAAACACAGAAACCCAACAGCCTCACACCCCAGCTTGGCCTCTTTCTCTGCTGTGTAAGCAGCCAACCACCCTTCAGGCAGATGGAAAGGGCAGCTCCCCGTGGCAGCACCTTTCTGTGTCCAGAAGAGATGGGCCAAAGCACAAGCTCTCGATTTAAATCAAGAAAATCACAGAGGCTTCTGGGGAGTTCAATCCCAGAGCTAAAGGGAAAAATCAGTGAGAAAAGGTCAACTTCCTATTAGTTCAAATCAAGCTCTCAAACCCTGAGACCCCAACACTCACCCAAAAGATGGATGGGACTGAAATTCAACACTACTCATGAATTCTGTGCTTTCAATCTATACTTTTTTTGTTTTGATTTCAGTATTTAAATGCATCTCTTTGAGGGTGGCACACAAGTTTAGATCTCCAAGCTAAGCATTTTCGTTCGTCCCTTTCTTCTTGTTTCCTTCCTTTTGAAGGACTCTGTACAGAGACCTGATCAGGGAAACAACAACAAATGCAAAGCCTGACCTCCATTAGTTTTATTTAGGGTAAAGCACTGCACTGTAGCTTATTTATTAACAACATAAAAAGACACTGCCTATAGAACACAGAATAAATACACATAATTTCCCCAGAAAGAGCACAGAGTTGGCTTCCTAAGGGGGAAAGAACCATCACTTAATTGAAGCAAGAAATGTTCAATCCAATAATCTATAATTAGATATTTTATGGAATATGTTACCTAGAGATGTTTATTTATAAAATGCTTCTATCAATAATAAATGGTTGGGAGGGGGGAGAGAAGGTCTGCTTCCTGGCTGATGGGGTGATGGTTTATGAGCGAGGGAATTTCACTGCAGTAAAGCAGACTCTTCCCCTCAGCTCATCGCATGGCATGTTGAGGGTCCCTCAGCATCGCCAGCTGCTCCAAGCCATGGAAGTATCAGAAAGGACTGACACCTGGAGAACGTAAGTTCCTAGCCATGCTCACTGCCAGGGGAAGGCAAATGCTTCAAGTCACCTCACAACAGAGATTTATGAAATAGGTTTTTAGGACAAGGACCAAAGACAGATGAGGGCACCCGAGGAGCTGTCGCTGAAGCCACATCCTATGATATTCTCAATTCAAAGCCATTAGACTACGTTAAAGACTCTTCTTTTCATATTCATGCACTCCCAGAACAGGCTGAATGGTTCACATCGTAGATGTGAATAAATATTTGAACACCATCCTCATCAAATCAGCAGCACTACGAAGATGAGGCAAGAATGACTAAAGAGTCCCACAAAACTTACGGACCCGAGCGACACAGCAGCCTCTGCTCACACCTCCTCAGTGCTGTTTTTCCTCCAGACAAGTTATTTCTGTTAATTGTAACCCTACCGCAGTTCTTATTACAAAGACAATTTACCCTCTTGCTTTAATTTGGGCTTGCTCCATGGTGTTCACTGCTCCAGCTACTTCTACAGCATGAAGGACTGTAAATTGCATTTGGAACTACAGAGTGCAGAATAAAGCAACTGACTGAAGCAGTAAAAAGCAAAGACAATACCAAATCCATGTCGGTAGAAAGGCCATAGGAGAAAGCTACTTTGCTCATCAAG
This sequence comes from Alectoris magna, assembly GCA_030625065.1. Taxonomy (NCBI): domain Eukaryota; kingdom Metazoa; phylum Chordata; class Aves; order Galliformes; family Phasianidae; genus Alectoris; species Alectoris magna. The sequence goes on along the minus strand of CM060581.1, from coordinate 8,115,758 downwards.
GTACCAATATTTGGAAGGGAATATACATGTCAGTGGTGAAATACAGGAGATAATTAAAACATATCCCACACAAGGTGTACTACGGCATAAAAATATCTGGGTAGAACTGTCAGAGGTTTCCAAAAAGATCGTACTTAATCAGACTTCACATCATCTCCAGGCAGCATTAACAACGTTAGCAAGTCGTGACTAGTGAAACATTCTAGAACATCATAAATTGGCACGGATTATTCAGAACTGGAAGATAGTAGCACTTACTCATGTCCTTTTGTGGGTCTTAAAAACACACGGTGATGGTGTACTGGCTACAGTTATTTGGGAACAGCCTTGGAAGTGCTGTGCTTGCCATGACAGCCATCCTGGCAGCCAGGCACTGCAGTCCTTAATGAGAGATGCAGGACATCACCAGCGGAGCGAGGCCAGGCAGTGAGAAAGCCCCACAGCCACAAGCACTGCTGCCAACATGGGGGCTGCCCTCCCCATCAGGCTCCCAGGAAGGACAGTTGGACACCTCAAGTTACCCGTGCCTTCTGTTTGGGAGCACAAAGAGGCCCTTATTGGGTTCCAGAGGGGTGGCACTACTGAGTCACACAGCAGAGTCACCAAAGCTCTTGGTCCACACCCACCAAGAAGGGCAGACAGCAAGGGGAACATACTAAGTGTGCGACAGAACCTGAACTAGCACCGACACAGGGAGGAAAAAGGACGTTTTCCAGAACACTTCTTGCCAGCTTCACAAGACCCCACCTGCAGCAATCGTGGATACCCAGGATGCCCAGCCGCCCCCCCTCCCCTCCATCCCACTGAGGTTCTTCCCAGCCCTGGCACAGCTCCCTGCCACCACTGAATGGGAACTCTGTCCCCTCAGATCCATCAGCAGTGTTTACACTTGGCTCCCTTGCACTGCAACGAGCACAGAATGGGGGGAAAATTATAATAATATCACAAATGAAATTGAATGAGTAACAACATTTTCCAAGAACAGAATAAATACAGTTGGTGGTGTCTTTTTTTTTTTTTTTCCAATTTAGTATTGTTTAATATGCATTTAATCAACCCATTCAGTATTATAGAGTCTATGTACCGTGACACCCTCCTATGCCACAGAGGAAGCATTCATAGGCCATTAGGCTAAAGTAATATGTATGAGGAACCACTTTTCCCCAGGGTGTAGTAACTACTTTTGCTCCCCAGTCGTCCCCATTAAATCATTAAACCTCATGACTATGCTTTCTGAACTCTACCCTGATCTTTAAAAAGCAGAACATTAAAGGGCAACTGTCACCCTCCATTGCACAGGCCTTGTGTTTTATATATTCAAAGCATTAAGCCTTTTGTCAGTCTATACATCATAAGCACTGGAAGACTGTATGCACAAACAGGAAATGTTTATAACTGATGTCCCTTTTATAGTGGATGTGCGAATGGGCAGGATAAAAAAGCTGAGGCTCGGCTATTTTATGGAAACTGAAGCAACGTGATTTTCCCCAGCTGCTTGCAATAAAACTATCTTTGTTACTTATCTTTATGTGGCCAGTTGCAGAAGGAAAGAGAAACAGGGCAGCACAGGGAGAGCCAGAGGCTCAGGAGTCATAGGGGGTTGCCAACTCTGGTCTTGCCAATCTCATCATTCCCCAGTTTGTGGTGAGAGTTTAATTAAGAGAAGCGTGGTAGGAAGGACATCTGAAGGAAGGTTGGGTTGCACTTGCACTGCCCTACCTGAAATCCCAGACCAGCTGCCACCTGAACACTGTGCTTCTTGCACTGCTGGAAAGAGACGGGTAGACAACTCAGCCACAGCACCTTGGAAATGAGGTTTCAGCAGCTTTGTGCCTTGCTGCTCCCATTTTGCTGTTGAGAACACAGCTAATGTTTCCTACACACATAAATAGAAGCAAGGTAAATTTTGCTAATGTTTCTGTCCTTCTCTCCTGGGTTTTCAAGAAGCCAGGTGCACACACGAGTGAGTAGCTGCAGCAGACCCTGCACAGACTTCAGCAGGACCACTTCCCTGCACCTGCATCCTGCCTTGATTCTCCTTCACGCAAGACCATCAAAGCTTTTAGGAGCGTGAATGCTCATTAGCAAGACGGGGAACACCTAGCATGGTGCACAGCCTCAGCAGGACTTCTAGCAGGCAAGAGTGAACAGAAAATAGCCCCTAAGAAGGGCTGCTAAATACAGGTTTGAAGGCAGGTAACAGAAACTCAAAATTAGCAAATACCTTCCGGAAGCAGGGAAAAGGATCAAAATAAGCATCAAGGTGAGACGAGGAAAACACTTGCATGTTGGAGCTTCTGTTGCACCAGCACCACCGTGCAGCTCTGTAACCTGCCTCGGCACATTCCCCCGGCACCATGCACCCTCCCCGGCATCTGAGGACACTTCCCAGTTACTTGCAGATCCCTTGTAAAACAACAGGGAATGTTCGTTTAACATGACTTAGAGAGCGATAGTGTAGCTTGCAAAATGTCAGAGCTTTCATCCTGTATGTTAACTTCCCAGCCAGCGGTATCAATCTGCAGCAAAACACAGTTATTTCATCATGACATTAGTTCACCTTTAAAGGCATATGGTAAAGCCTGCTTTGTGGCTTGCAGCAGATGAGCTTCCTATAATTACAATTTGAACTGTTCCACAGGCAGCTCTATAGATAGTGGATCAGTGATTAAAGTTGAAATCACAGGGTAAGTAGTTCTGTGACACCGTGAGTCACAACAATCATCAAAGACTCAACTCTCCGGTTTCTGATGAAGTGGAGATAGTGCAGTGATTCAAGTAGGGGACTGAGACTCAAGTGCTGCTACTTGGAGGCAGGAAAAGAGCAGACACATTCTTGAGGAAGATACTCAGTGCGTGCTATTGACTGGCCCCAAGCAAATCTTTAACCCTGCGTCTCAGAGAGAGCATGACTGTGCATCTCATTGCAGCGGGGCCCCCAGTGTCACACCTGAGGATCACAGGCTCCAGTTAAACATTCTTCTCACTGATTCCTCCTTTGATTTGAGGAATAATGCATGCAGGGCACAGGACTGCCGCAGCAAGGCTGGGCTCAGTGACAGGCTGAGGCGTGCGTTTGTTTTTCCCTGCAGAGCTTTCTTGCTCCCTGAGTATCCCATTGGCATGAGGCATAGAAGGGAAAGAAATGTGCACTCACACTGTTGTAACCCCTCGCTGACCCCCATCAGACTGAAAGGCCAAACGCAGAAGCCACACTCTGGTCTGAAGAGGCAAAACCAGACCTCCCTTTTAAGACACCGTGCTAAAATACTCCCTTTCCCTATTGCATCCCCATTACACTTCGGTGAAGGTGATGCTGAGATAAGTTGGGTCCAGAAAAATCAATGGGTGCAAATACATAAGAAACAAACATGATGTAAAAGCCAAAGCAAAAAGACTCTTGTTGGTAGGAATTACCTTCACACCCAGCAGAGCAACAGTTCTCACATATAGAAGAGCCAACCACAGCACGTGGATCTTTGCTCCCTTTCACTATAAGGCTAGGAGCTTAGCCCTCTGCCACACCTGCACACGCCTACTATGACAGCATGCAAACACAGCTGCTGGAAAATTTTATCCTTTTCCTCCATTTTCCAAATACCAAAAATGGAGGCACATGGAAATTTACAGCCACGTCCAGGTTGCACCACACCAACCACACACAGCAGCAGTGTCCCAGCCCAGCACTGGGCTGCATGGTGTCTGTGGGCAGAAGAGTATTCAGGGGGCTCCCTGAAAGAGGAGCTTTCTTTCCTACAAGAAAGCACCCACCAGAAACCCCACTGCCCTAAAGATCCATCAGAGCCTGCAGCCAGCCCGCAGCAATGTGTGCACCAGCTCAGATATTTATAAGAGAACTGCTTTCTTTACACTTTCTTGTAAAGATGAAAGACATTTCACTTCAAGCGGGGAGGGGGAAGGGTGGCAAGTGGATTTACAAAGCCAACAAGCTTCTCTCTGCTCCAGGAAGATCGTATCATGGCTGCTGGCTGCCTGCCACAGCTGGTTTGAGCATTAACCACGGACAGTGACTGATGGATGCCTATGGTGCCAGCTGCAGAAAGCCATGCAGGAGGGTGGGAGGCAGCCACTGTGCTCCACTGGGGGAACGAGGTCAGGGGCTGGGAAGCGATCACAGCCCAGCCAAACCTGCCCTCCACAGCAGGGCATTGGGGGAACACCTCAGTCCCCACATAGCATCTCAGAGGGAGGCAGGGATGGGATGTTGACTGGAAGGAGCTCTGCCCAACCTCCGAGGCACCAGCTGATTCTCAGAACAACTCACCAGCTTGTGTCTTTCACAGGTCATTAGTAAAACTAAGACTGAGGTAAGGGAGTATCCATCCGGTATGCTGGTATAGGAAGATGTCAACAAATACAGGTAAGTAAAAAGAATGTAAACAGTGCCTAGCATCTGTTCTGGTACGAGAGCAAACAGATGTGGATCAGCATCCATCAGTTTTCAAGGAAATCCTCAGGTCATGCCTGAGACTTGCCTTGGCAAGGAAGCATCACGTGGAACCTGAGACCATCCAACAGACCAACAGCAAAGCCTGCAGTGCAGGAATTTGAGCTCTTGTGGAATTGACTGTGAGGTTTGCTCCCAAATATACAATGCTCACTTTCTGAGGGTAAACTGAGGCAAAGACAGTAATTCGCCTGGGAAAAGAACAGAACTTAACTGCAGGAAATTTTGGAGCAAATATTCACAGGAGAGTTTCAAAACCATGTCTATTCGTTTAAGCAATGGAAGAAAGAGCTCTCTTCCTTGCTGACACCACAGAATCTCTCAACAGCTCTGGGTGTTGTACAGGAGCCAACCCGTTGGACTGGTTGGATGCTGGCATCCAGACACGCTGTGGGAATGCAGTGCCTCCAGTGCTGGGCAGGGAGGGGTTAAGGTGGGGTGCCTGCAGCACAGTGCACACCAAGGTCCTTCTCAAGGCTGCAGGAACAATGCTGCTATCAGTCTATATTTGGCCTTTGCCCTTGGATCATTTATGACTTATTCTTCACCTCTGATGACCACAGCAGCAAGCTTTCAATCTCTTGCTCCCTAGCCTGAAGCAAGAACTCTCCCTCCCCCCTTTAAAAACCACACCATTTGCAATTAAAAGCAACTGCCAGGAGGAGATTTCAAGCAAGTCTTCCCTTTCTCCATTGTGCCCTTGCTAAGGCCAGACTTTTGGCACCAAACCACATCAGGATGTGACTGTGGCTGGATCAGAATGGGGAGCAAGGAACCAGACATCTTGCTGGCCTACAGCTCAATTCCATGCTTAAAGCTGAGAGGAAGTCCCACATGCTCCACTCCCCTGCTGGCACCAGCAGCATCCCTCACACACAGCATCACCAGCGTGCTGCAAGATCCAACCCAACGCATATTGGAAGACCTGGGAAGTTCTGACCATTGCCCACCAGCACATTGTCCAACAGCACAACACAGCAGCAGGTAAAGGAGGGGGAGTGTTTCCTTGCAATTATCCAGTTCTTCAAAGGCGAAGGAGTGAACTGCAGTTGTAACACCACAACCGTGAATCACTCTCAGCTGTGTTCTCACAGGGAGCCCAGATTTCTGGGTAAACCAAGGACAAACTTCTCTTCATTAAAGGCCCCACCCTGCTCAACACCACAAACTCACCCTAAACTCGGCAAAATCCATAAGGGCTGAGAGAATCAAAGGATGAGTCAAGAAGTCAATTAGACTCCAAAATCCTTTAAAAAAAAAAAAAGAAGAAAAAAGGCAAGAAGTAGACACAATAAATCTAAGGTATTCAATAATGCTTCATAACAGGTGCTTTTAAAAATAAATCAGTAAGTTTACATAATTAAGCAACACCAAGATGTCCCTTTTTATCTATGTAAATAGGGAGAGCAGGAAGGCAGGCTGCAGGGATGCTGGAGCCAGGCTTGCCCAGTGAGAAATCAATGCATGCAATGCAACAGCGCCCGGCTCCTCCTCTTCCCCTCTCTCACGCCTGCACACTCCTTGCAGTTGCTGCTCATTTGAGAATTACAGCTCTGTAAACACAAAAAGGCTTGCAGGATTGTTCCGGCTTTATGTATTTCTAGGTAGCATTTCTCCCCTCTCAAGCAAAGTCTTATCTCCTCCAGCTCAGAGCACTGCAAGTTGCAACACAAAATTCCCTTTTTCCAAGGTAATTAATAAATAAAAATTGTGCCACTGTTTTCTGCTGTTGTCCCCCCCCCCTCACCCCCTCCCTCCCCCCCCCCCCCCGTTCTTAAGCCAATTCCCTCAGCTTTAGCTGGCTAATTTTCCTGCAGAAACAGTACATTTCTTTTATGTGTTAATTTTTCTTCCTCTATTTGCACTTCACAGCATGCAGTGACATGAAGAACAAGCCTCTTCCACTTTCTTCTGAGATGACAAATATTCCTGGTGCCGAAGAGCCTGATGCATCTGTAAATTCAGCTGTATTTGTGCATTTTGCAGCAAGATGCTTTCTCTAATTAAGCAATTTTCACTAATATAATTCAATTCATCTCACATTAACCTTTCCCCCTTTTTCCTATAGGATTAGAAGGGAAGCATCTTGTAAAAAGCTTTTCATCCCAACTGCAACCCATGATTTCCAACAAGTTGGTCAGCCCAGTTCTTATGTGTTTTATTTCATAGACGAAAGACACACTGGTTGGAAAGGGGTGGTTTGTTCAGAAACACCCATCTAGAAAGTCATTTGTTTTCATCAGAGCTGCTCAAGTGAAACTTGTGGAAAATACCCAGACAACAGCAGGGTTGGCTCCTGCCTGCCACATCACAAAGAACCACAGGGAGAGGGTCCCTGCTGGAACGGCACGGCCACAGAGATTGCAAGTCCAGGTGAAAAGAGAAGCCTGAGGTCTGGAAAGTGACAGCAAAAATCTCACAAACCACCTGATCCCTGGCCTGCTATAAACAATTCCACCAAACGTGTGATTCACCCTTTTGCGAGAGCAGTGCTCCCATCCACAGATTTCCACACTGCTCACTCAGCAAAACATCTCCATACTGAAGTTCATAACAAATAACCCCATAATTAACCTCATCCCCCAAATCTCAGATCCACTCTCAAAATTTGACACCTGCCCCACCCTGTCAGTTCAGGAAAAATAACACCCAGAGCTCCAGCACAGGTCTCCATCTGCAGATGATCCCCAGGCTTTCCCCCCTCATCTCCCTGAGCTGCCTCCCATTTGTCTGGGCCATAAGTTCCCCAGCTGTGCATGCCCAAATCTCACTACCTTGAAGACCAGCGGGGACGCTGCCCATTCCCCCTCTGCACAGGGATCCTTTCTGTCCCAGAAAGTCACCCCAGTGGCAGGCAGTGGGTCTGGCAGGGCAGCACACCATGGGGCTCTTTCCCCTTGCTCGCCCAGCACCCCACCCACCCTGTGCTGGTGCAGAAGGCTTTTGGCAACCGGGCTGTGAAGCCATCCTCGCTTCCCCAAACCTCAGTTTGCCGAGTATTAACATTCGCCTTTGCTCACTGCTGGCAACTGCTAGTTTTGCCACATTGGCCACTTGTGTAGTTTTAACTTTGCTCTCCTGCTCCAGCCAAGGTGGCTCCTTAATAAATCAGAAGTCCGGAAGGCTCACACAGAACACAGAGGCCTCCACGGTGCACGTGAAGATGGGAGTAGGACTTCCTGACATTCATGAGGAGTAATAAAAAAATTTACATCTTGACTTCCCGGAAGAAAATGTGGCGGTGGAAAAATACCATTCAGAGCTTGCTCGGGACATGCGATGTGCCTCAGAGCCCACTGAGAAGGTCTAATCGGGCTTCTGAGCCGTCATCCCAGCTCCGCCAGGAAAAAATGGTTTGCAGCTTCCCCTGACGATGCTGAAAGCAGAGCCTGCAGGCAGCCCCAGATTTCAGTAGAAGATCTCCCCGCTACATCTCCTTTTGCAATTTATACATCGCAGAACGGGGAAAGCAGCAGAACCTGCACTCCAAGGCAAAGCCCCCCCACACAAAGGCCATCCAGCCTATCCCAGGGGATCCCATGAGCTTGCTGCCATTCTTGTCACACATGGGAGCACACCTCCTGAGGACGCAGGACAAAGCGTTCCTGTCCCGGCTCCAGCAGCACCGGGGCCCAGAGCTGGCATATGCCAGCTCTGCACAAGGCAGCATTTGCTTTAACTTCCTCCTAGGATCCATGTCAGTCTTGGCATCCCAAAGGGCACATGATTCCCCGCATTACGGCAGCCTAAGGGTGCAGGGCCTGCACACAGATGGCAACAAAACCCTTAAGCGCACCACGGCACGGAGGAACAGAACCAGCACAGACGGACAGACAACTCCTATGCAATAGTTTGAGAGCGCTTCAGTGAAGGGAAGAAAATAACACAGCAGAAGCCTCTCCCCAGTCACCAGCTCGTGTAAAATGGGGCAGCTGGTTCCTTGCTCCCGCTAAAAGGAGTCTAAATGTGTGTTCAGGTGCAGCGCTGGGACTGGCTGCACAAACGCTCCCCATGGTGAGGGCTGACTGCTGCCAGCACAGCACTGCCAAGGTGCCAGGAGAGCCGTCACGCGGCAGGAGATGGCCCAGCAGGGAGGGCAGGGGCCGGAGCAGGCTGGGACAAACGTGTACGTGGCTAAAAGCCCTCCCTCTGCAGACAGCCTTTTGAGGGATGCTCTCCCATAAAAGGAAGCCGGCCTTTCAGAAGTCGCAGCGGATGATCCAAACCCAACGTTTTCCACAGATTATCTCTTCCTGTCGTTTCCCTTCTGGACCCGGCTTGCAGCCTCACAAATGCCAAGGGTCCTGGCAGCGTGCAAAGGCAATCTGTCCCTTCCTGAACTCCACCGGCTCACGCCAAAGACGCGGAGCATTCCTCGGAGCAAGGCAGGGGATGAGAGCAGCAGCCTCCTTTTGCCCTGTGGATGATAATTTCACACGCGTATCATTTCCCACCATAATCCTACTGTTTTTAATTAGTGCACTGCACAAGGAAGAAGCAGCGCATCTCCAAGGGGAAAAGGAGGAGGGGAGAGGAAAAAAAACAGCACAGAGGATTCTGTCCAACTTTCCCAAAAGCTTAATAGATTTTTTTTTTTTAACGGGGTTATTAACACCACCTATGAATTATTTTAGGGACCTAATTATGAAAAACAAAACCCAGTTAATTAGGTTTCCTGAACTTGCCTTGACTCAGGCGAAACAAGATCTCTAAATACAAGGGGAGTGAAAAGCCAATCGCTTGAAACAAAGAATCAATGAGTATTATTGCAGAACCAATTGAACCGTTACTTCTTGAACCGTCCGCACCGCGCTGCCGTCCCCCCCGCAGCCGGAAGGAGCGGCGGTCACGCAGAGCCCGGCACCGCGCTGCCCCCGGACCGCTCCGCACGGCGCACTCCGTGCTCAGCCGGCCCGGCCGACGGGCGGCAGCGCCCCCTATCGCTGCGGATGCGCCACTGCACCCTGCCGGCCCCGAGCCCGCGGTGCCTACGGCAGCAAACCCTGCGATCTGCAGAGGTGAGCGTTTGAGACGATCATCGCTCAGAGGCATTTTATCCTTACGTAGCGCTTCTCACCCTTAATTGACTTTCGTACGGGTGATGGATACGGAGGTACCATCCCTCCTATATATTAACAAATACTTCATCTCCCCCCATGTGGAGAAAGGAGACGACAAATTAAATAACTTCCCAACAGCAGGAGAAATACACAACTTGTTTATATTATATAAAAAAGTAAGATGAGGGGAAGAGCTTACATTCTCTTTAACCCACAAACGTAGACTAAACTAAAGAAAATAAAGCCTTAAGGCAAGAAAGTCCCAATCCCACCCGCAGATCGGTTACAAACACTCCACTTGATGCCAGAGAAATAAAGAAGCTGCAAAGTGGGAAGCTTGGCCTGGCAGCAGGGAAGCAACATCTCCTCCTGATCTAAAGGCCCGTGAAGCACACGCAGTGAGCTTGCAACAGGCCCAGCAGCACTAGAAAAGATCACAGATCCTTCCCTCTGGCCTTCAGGTGCATCACTGAAACCTTACACAGCAACTCAGGAAATAAAGGTCAGAAGGCCGCGGTGACAGCTTGTATTGAACAGCTCTTATGTCACCCATAGAAGTGTTTGTTGTTTCTTTTCCCTAAAATACCTGTATTTCTACATCTTGCAAGATGACACACATATCCCAAGCCACACTTCATATGTAAGTGCTGACAGTGTGATACCTGACTAGAGAACATTATATTTGATCCTTAAAAAACAGAAGTCAATTTAAAATTGGAGACCTTCCGCCAGTCACCATTTTCCTTACAGGAAAAACTCCTACCTTTGACCACCGGATTTAGAAGCATGCTTCAAGAAAGCTGCACCTTCAGCAGACCATATGCTTCTACAATTATTAGAGCACAGTTCTTGATGCCGATTCCTATGAAGAGCTGATTGCTATGTAGTTTTGACATTAACCTTTCCAGAGTAATCACGTGATATGACAACATAACACCCGAAACCAAAGCAACGGCTGGTGGATCACTAAATTTTACAGATTCAACATCTGTACTTTTAATTACAACCTCAGCTTCTCATTCTTACTGCTATTTACTGAAGTCCTTCTAGAAGTGCTTGTAGAAGCGCGCATCCCTGGTAAGGGAGGGGGGGGGGGGGACAGCACAGGACAGCAGCAGGCAGCGGTGCTGCACAGCGTTCATATTGCTCAGCACTGATGAAGAGTGGCAGCAGAAACAGGAGCAGCGGTTGTCTGTGCTCTGATTCTCACTAGTGCCAGGCAAAAATGAAAGCACCTTTCACCAGTGATGTTATTAAGTTCCTGCCAACCTACAAGCACTTCCCAGAGAATGCTGCTGCACTGCCATGTACTTGAAGAAGAAGAGAGGGATCATTCCAAACTGGGCCACGTGTCCCCTGCCTTCCCATTCTTTACCATGCCAACAGTCCGAGCCTGACTGTCACCTTGACACCCATCAGAGACTCTCAGATCCAGAAATAAGCTGATCAAATATGCAATAAGCGGTCAAGCAGTGTCCCCCACAGGCAAAGAGAGATTGGGCTCTGTTTGTAGCGATGCTTGGCAGCCAGGATGCTCTCTCCTTTCTCAGATCAGAGAGAGAGGATTCCCTGCACCTTTACAATGTAACAATAACTGAATTTAGCTTAAGAAAACACACTACATTAAGTAAGAGACCTAATGGTAGTATACTTGTCCATTTCTTAAATTAAATGATGTTCATTAAAGGAACATCACCTCCCCATAATTAATTTTGCTTTGAGAAGGAAAAGAAAAAAGCTAGAGACAATTAATGTACCATGCAAGCTCTGGTAGATGCTCCATATATTTTCTCGCTACGACCACCCCTCCTCCATAATGGCATCACTGCTAATCTCTCCCTCCTGAATGCATGGGCTGAGTTTTTGTCAGGGAAGCACAAAGGCACACAGCACACCCCAGCTGCCTGCCTGTGCACTCCAGCACAGTTACAGATCCACACGTACTGCTACCTGCTTCCCAAACTCACTGAGAGCCAAGAGAACATGCCACCACCAAAGACATTCCGACAGTGAAATCAGTGGGATGGCGATGAACCTTCACAAAGCAATGCTCTTCCTGCACTGAGAGGAGTGGAAGTCTCTGGGCCGCAGCAATGCACAGGTTGGGCGGCAGGGATGGGGGCTGTGTTTGGTTTGGCCTTGGCATCGTATGCCTTTTTCTGAAGATTTAAGGCTGACAGGAAGGATGCGGCTGACGAGCCAAAAATGGGAAGTAATCACAAATAAAATGAGATTATTCTTCAGCTGTGAATCAGTAGATAGCACTTCCTACAGGCCAGCATGCAGAAGACAGTGACACATGTAAGGTCGTAGAGTGATAAAATCAATAATTCCCCAAGCAGGGAAGAAGAGCCTGGTTGTTTCAGCAAATGACACAAATTAGCCCTCTCTCCACAGCTGTATGCAGCTCTTTTGGAAGTCTTCAAGAACGAAACCCTCCTCACCCCAGGAAGGAAAGAGAATCCATCTCTGTGCCTCTGCCCCTCCCTACATAAGAACAGGGATAAGGATGCTGCTCAGAGGTGTTTACTTATTTTTATCAAATGGCGAATCGATTGCAGCTGTTGGATGAAAGCACTGTCATTTTGTAAACTGCACAGAAGAATTTAGCCAACAACTTCAGATGAGCCCAATTTGATTAAACTTAACAAACTCATCTAGGAACACCTATAGATTCCCCACCGTTTTACTAACCCAGACCTTTACTTGCTTGTCCTCTGAGCTTATAAGTGTTACCTAACAAGCAGAGCTCGACTCGAGCAATTAAATGAAATAACATTACAAAAAAAAAAAAAAAAAAAAGACACCAAAAAACACTTTTGGCTAAACTGGCATTGCAACACAGAAACTGGGACCGAGGCTGCCAAGCCCAGAGCCCTTGTCACAAACAGCTGCACTTCCCACAACCCAGCACGGCACTGAATGCAAACACAGAGGATTCCCTTGGGGTGAGAAGCAGGAAGCCATCCTCCTCCCACACACTGCAGCTCTCACACAGGCGTGTTACCCACACTCAGAATTCGTAGCAAGCTGACATCTTCCATGTTTTTCTACATCACACCATGCTGCCAGAGCCACAGCTTAACTTGAGGCTGGCAGACAGACTAACAGCTCTGCCTCTCCAGCATGAAGCTTCTCCTTCCCTCTGCACGCTAGGAAGTGGCAGCTCCCTTTCTTTAAGGCTTCTGCACAGCTCAGGCTGCTTTCTCCGACTGTAGGACCTCATGGGAGCCTGGAGAGCTTCCCTCCTTCTACAGCAGACTCTTTTCTCCCAAGAAGGAGACCGTGGAGCTCATCCTTCCTTACTCACATCAAAACAGGCCTTTTGGATAGCTGCATTTTTGAAAAACTGTTTGTGTAATATATGAAGACTAACTTGGATTCATGAATATTTGATTTAATATACATTTATTTCCCCTAAAGGAAGATACATTTTATTTAATACTGATTGCAGTTCTTATTACCTTCCTAAACCCAGCACACCACTCAGCATTCCAATTACGCCAGCACAGTTATGGCTGAGAAAGCATTTTCATTATAAGCTTCTGTTTTTAGATACTTGTAAAACTCCCACCATTACATGCTCTTCCCCCAGTCCCTCCTGCAAAACAACCCTTCCAGCTTTAGGTGCTCACGCTGCTCTCAAGCAAAGAGGGCAAGACTTAAACCTGGCAAAAAATCAACCCTCCCCCCACTTTCACAGATTGAAATGCATGACCAAGCACAGCTATCCAACCACAGAAAAAACATCTCAAAAAAAAAAAAAAAATCAAATCAAAGAAAAATTGAAACCTCGCTGCTAAGATTACATTGTGATAACTTCTTGAAGTTACTTGAACTCTGTACCAACTTTAACTCAGCTACGAAAGGCCATGTGGAACAAGTAACCCTGTACACCACAATGCAAAAGTTCCTAAATCCCCTACAGTTGCTGGTACTTGTTGAGGACACGGGATGTGGACGCAAAGGATGGACTCTAAAGACCTGCTTTTACTGAGTGTGGTTTGAGTTTGCTGCTCTTTTGTTTGAGTATTTAAGCACATCTGCATTAGCAGAAGAAATACTGTAGAGCAATGCTGAAACAGTTTGGTCTCCCACACAATTCCTCAGTTTTTGTCTTCTCCAAATTTCTGAATTCACTGATGCCTCACACAAAGCAAGATCTCCACTTAAACAAGCACTAAAGAGCACCTCTGAGAACAGACTTCCTCCATGCTTATAGATAGAGAAGCAGCAAAAGCAGCAGAAGCTCACAGCCCTGTTCAGGTTGTACTGAATACTACATTTCCTTGGAGCAGATGGAAGATGGGTGAGGAATGTCGTGCTGCTTATTCAAAGCCTACACAGATGACCTAGAGATGTATTTATTTTGTTTTCTTTAGCATCATCCAGTAATGTTTTATCATTGTTTGTGTGTTTCCATGTACCATTTGTTTCCAGGCAAGTCATCCCATTAGCTTTTTAGGTGAAAACTTGGCCAGTGCTCACCATTTAGGCAGTGACTGGAGTAGGATGGAAGCAGTTTTCCCACTCAAGCAGACCAGCACAGCTCTGGCAGGAAGTTTTCCCATCATCTGAAGGGAAGCTGCACTTAAATCATCACTGCTAGTTGGACCCACAGGGCAACCCCAACTGGTCTGACGCCACTCATGTCCTCTATCCTAAGCCAGGGGCCTGGCCTGTGACTTCAGTGCAAGCTTGTACAGAAGAAACAAACCCAACAGCTCACACATTTCTCCCCACAAAACTCACGTGTGTTGAAGAAACCCCTCCTAACTCAGATCAATTGCATTTACAGAGCAGAGCTAGTGCTTAAAAAAAAGAAAAAGAAAAAGGCGGCAGCACTTCAAGTGGCATTTTGCTCAGTGTCTTTATGTCCCTGGGTGGAATGCTCAGCATTCAGGCTCTCACAGTGGCCTTCCAGGATCACCTGGCTGATTTAGGACAGCTGTGGTCTTGAGAGAAATACTTCCCACCTGTTATCTTCATGATGGCAGTCAATCTCAGCAGCCAACATTTGGAAGAGTTGGTTGGCTGGTTTTACAGCTTAAATGGTGCTAAAAAGAAATAGCATAGGTCATTCTGCTTCCTTTCACCCAAAGTGTTACAAAACACTTTATAATGCATCCACCAGTTTAGGCTTGCAAGAGTCTCTTCATCAGCAGCTGAAAACAGCCTTATCCGAGGTGAAAAAACAGCCACTCAAACTATTACTTATCCAAGTGAGATGCCTACATGCATTTAGACAGGAGAAAAGCAATTAGTGTTGTTTCATTCACTGCACTGGTCAGAATTGAAGACAACCCACCACCTCCACAAAGCATGCCAAGGAATCATCCAAGGCCTACCAGTGGTGAGGAGCCAGGTTCTGCACCACTGCTGCCTCAGGGGCAGGATGGGGCTGAGGTAAACAGGAAGGCTGGTTACTCCCACCAAAGCTCAGGAAACGCCCTCCAATCTCACTGAAGTCTCTAAAATAACTGGTTCCATTGTCTAATGCCTATATATATGTCTATCGCCACGTATTCTGCTGCACTCCTCCTTTACACAGTGTCTATCCCACGTTATATTCCAGATTATGTAAGTGGTGCACTGCTCCGTGCTGTAATGTGCTGCTGATTCATGCTGGGAAACGCAAACACAAACTCTGACCAAAGAGGAAGAAAGGGAAGAAAACAGAGCAGCAATTCCTTTTGAGGTTTCATTGCTGTCCTCCAAAACTATATTTTTCAGTAGGTTATGATCTGACTACATTTAGATAACTGAAGGAGTGGGACACAGGCAAAACACACATCCTGCACCAAAACTGGCTGGAAAACCAAAGGGCACAGGAATATCAGAAAAACATCACCTGCATAATGTCCTAATAGAATCAGACCCCATTTGGGACTGCTGATTGTCCTGCTGGAGGAGAATGACAGGGAAAAAGGACCCTGGCCTGAGGAGCTCATGGTTTAAACTATAGCACAGCATACATCTGCCACAGGCATTGCTAGCTGAGGATGATGGAGGGCTCAGCTGCCAAGCCAGGAGCAGCCCATACCTGCTATGGCGAGCAGGATCAGTGCGTGACTAGCAGCTTTAAGCCTCCAGCCTCCCCTAGGGTCAGCCTGACTCAGCACATGCACCAGCAATAGCAGCTTTGCTTGCTCCACATCCCCCCCATAGTACATCACTCCTTTCTTTAATGCTCATTATATTCCAGGCAGACCTGAGCCAGCAGAACAGCACATATTTACCTAACAAAAACCTGCAGCATCACACCCATCCCAGCGTGATTTCTGGCTATGAGCAGCAGGCAGATAAACCTCTCCTGCTCTCGCATCCCTAAGCTGGTGTTTTGGACACCTCCTCTCAGAGGAACTGAAGCGTGCAGGCCAAGATTCTGCTCAATAGACAAGCACAAGCCCTTTGGACTTGCACAGCGCCTTTTATCCTGGCACTTCACAGTGCTTCAAGAAACATAGATCAAACCTCCTCTGCCCCTCTCCAGGAGAGCCACAAATCTCTCCATTTTACAGACTGGAGGACCAAAGCACAGAGGGATTTAAAACAAAATCTCACAAGCTTCAAGCAACCGAGCCCATCTTCCCTACCCAGGCCCCAGATTCAAAGCCCCCCAGCAGCTACCACAGCAGTGGGTGTGGGACAGCTTGAGCAGCACCCCACATACAGAGCACAGCCCTCCTGCCTGGAGCACACCTCCCCCACCCAGCCTGAAGCACTGGGTGGCCAATCTGTCACCAAACCGACTGGCAGCACTTTCCACATGGGGAAGCCCTCATCTGGAAAAGAGGGATGGGAGCAGAGAGATGGTTTGTTACAGAGTGCCAAAAGCTGTCCTCCTGCTTGTGTCAAAGCCTCCCTCCCATGGGCTGTAAGGATATGGCTGCAAGGTGTGCAAGTGCACCTTGACAGGATGGAAACAAATCTGCAAGCCCCGAAGTCCACATGAGAAATGAAGAATAACTGCCAAACAGTGTGAACGATCAAGTTTTGATTAGTAAAATCCTGGCACTAACCCATTGCCAAGCCCGGGGGGATCCCAGAGAAGATATTCATCACAAAACATGTAAGGAAGGAGATCCTCAAAATAAAAACATCCATAGGCTAGGAAGGCTTGGGTGAAGAGTCAGCACCCACGTGCATGTTCATTGGATCCCCACGATCAGCACCTGTGACAAAGCTTTGGCTTGGCAATGGCAAACCATTCAGAGGATTAATTTAGTGTTTACTTACAGCTTTGTTCCTTTACAGCATGCACTAAATAAATAAATAAATAAATAAATCTTTAGTTTCTCCAGATTTGTCTTACATATTCCTGCCTGGTGGGGAGGAGCAGGGTGAGATGAGAGCGCATCCTCTGACAAGCCGTCATGTTAATTCACCATCGTAGTGTTCGGCTGTAGCCCAAACACGGGCACTTCCCACCTCCTGGCTCTGCCTACCAAATAAGTATTAATCTTTCTGGCCTGTGTATATTCATTAGATAAACACTGAAACTGATGTTGTTTATTGTCTGCTCTGCACACATCATAACCCTGGGAAGACAAGATGAATTTGACAGCTAATGTAAAAATTACAGCAGGCAATATATCTTAGATTTGGGTGGAACACCAAGATGAGAGTTAATCAATAAAATCCTAACTCAGGTATTGTATGAAATGGCACTTCATTCATTATTAGGAGTTGGTATAAAGCATGATTTACTGGTTTGATATATTGGCCCTTCACCTCAGGGACCTATTTTCAAATCCAGTCCAATCCAAAGTGACTAAAGATCCCTCTAGCTTGAGGGCTTTGAAAGGATACTCTTGCTAGAAATGCATCTGAGGTTGCTTGTAATACAGTTTTCAGGCAAAGGGATGGCATGTGGATGCTGGAAGGGTTACCCCCAAAATCAGCACATTCACTGCATGTCAACCACTTCCCTTAGAAGCCACGAAGTAAACAAAAAATGTGGGCATTTCTTTTTCCCTTGGTGGACTTCTTCCGATCCCTTGGTGCTGTCAAAAGTCATGCGACGTCACAAACCATACAACCAGAAAAACTGACCCTTTTCTCCATACTCATAAAGCCCCATTGAATTCTCCCAGTATCTTTAGGGCCATACTGGCACAGTACCCAATGCTACAGCAGCTGCTGCATCATTCAGGCTTGCTGTTCTCCAGGTAAACAGGATTTCGCTCCTGCGCCCATGGAACAGAACAGTCAGAGAAGCTCTAAGGAACTTCTTTATCCCTGCCACTGCAGGAAAGACAGCAAGGAGGTGCTCATGTGTCCCAGCACGAGAGCTTCCTAAGCACCTTTGAAGATTGAGTGGTTTTATTCCCCCTCAAAGAAAACCTTACTTTTTTGTTGTAAGAGCAGTGCACCACTACTCACAAACCCAATCTTTGTACAGTATTTCAAGAAAAAGCCTTTAATAATTCATAGAGAAAACATATGATAGCAGGGCCCATCCTTCCTGCTCAAAAGGCACAGAAACCAGTGATTTGCACTCCTGCTGTCTTTTTACAATCAATTGCTCCAGGAGACCTTGTACAAAAGACCTGGCTCAGGTGTCCTATGAATCTAGTAGCCATCACAGCCCAGTAAACCTGAATGAGAAGTGGAATGATTTAGATGCTAATGACTAATGGAGTGATATCTGTCTGTGCAACTGGCAGCCATGCAGGAATAGCAGTGAGTATACTCAGGTCTTGTCCGTGCAGGGAGAGGAGAAAGATCCCTTATCGCATTTTATAACTTTGCATTTATAGGGCAAATAAAATGGAGCATTTTTAAAACCAGAAAGCATTGCAGAGAACAGGGTTTTTTCCCTCCCCCCCTATAAAAAAAATAAAGTCACAGCTAGAATTCAACTTTAAATACTTTTCTAGCTAGGAAAAAAAATTAAAAAAAAAAATCAATTGAACTGATTACCTTGTTGAGTACCAGTGAAGATTTTAGTTGTCTTTGTAATTGCACTTTTTCCTTGCTGGCTTTTAAACATAAAAGGAAAGTGGCTTTACTGCTGTAGTAAAACCATGGGCACTACTGAAAGCCAACAGAGCAAAGCATTAACCCCCTCTGCACTGTTTCAGTTCCATGAGCACCTTCCCAAGTCTCTTTGTTCAGAAGCCCAGAGCAAGTTCATCTCATGTTCCTTAAATACAACTTTTTTTTTTGTTATTCTTTCTCCAAAAAACAACAGCTCATTCTGCCAAGCTCCTAAAAAAAGACATTTTTCATTGTAATCAAACTTTTGGCAGACTCTAAAGGCTGCTGCCATCATCCAGTATTCCCCCCTGCTCTGTCAAAGACAAACCACTCTGGCCAAGCCAGACCACTGGAGCCCCCCCAGCACTCCCCCTCTGCTTGAGTTCACTGTATCAGTGTGCCTTCAATGCCAATGGACTTTTCACACTGTCATCCACTCATGAATAAGATCCAGTGTGTCCCTCCTGAGATCTATATACATTGCTCTCCACTTGTAACAGACATGGTTGCAAGACAATCAGTTAAAGGGAATGAAAATAGATTTCCCAAACCAAATATAATAAATTCAGAGCTTTGCTCCCCTCTTGGTTTAAAACCAGAACAAACTGCAAATACGGAAGTCACGCTTTTGAGGTTTCAGTGAGTCCCACTGGCTCACCAGACAGAGAGCAGAGCCAGTGGGAGACGAGGAGTGGGGCGAGAGATACAGCTTCCCTCCAAATAATCATCCAGGAGCCAAATAAGCCTTCCTCAGATAGACAAATAGACTAAAATAGCAAAGAACTTGCCATTCAATAACACACTCATGCTCAAAATTTACTTTTTGTCTACTGTCCTGGATTCTCTAGACAGCAATTTACGTATTTCCCCTGCCACCTTAAATCACCACTGCTATTGCAACTCTTTTATTGTATCCCTGTTAGAAGGCATAGATTGTAATTTACGTGCAAAGTCATGCTGAGGATGGCAGGAAAGGAATAGCCCCAGCCCGCAGAGCTGCCTGCAGCCTCAGCCCCACTGTGACACGGTGCTCTGACCCAGGGCAGGAGCCCACAACCCATCTTGCTCACTGTCAGACAACGTGCCTCAAGACACTTCCAGTGCCCTTCAAATGCCTCGCACCCAGCTTGTGCCCCATTGCATACTGCAAGACACAGCAGGGTAGGAATGGGTGAAACTGCTCTTCATTCCCTTTGGGGCTCTGCATCTCCATTTCACTGCAGAAGTGACAGAGATCACAGTTCTGGATATTTCTGAGCTTGCCCCAGCTCTGACAAGGAAGCATGGCAGACACTTGTTAAACTCTGTTTACTCTCACTCCACAGAACAGGGCAGAGTGAAACCTAATCCACAAAGCTCTTGGTGGGTAGGAGATCAAAGGAACATTTACTGAACAACTGAAGAAAAACCTGTGACTGCAGA
The DNA here is from genome assembly GCA_030625065.1 of Alectoris magna. NCBI lineage: Eukaryota > Metazoa > Chordata > Aves > Galliformes > Phasianidae > Alectoris > Alectoris magna. The sequence goes on along the minus strand of CM060581.1, from coordinate 8,095,826 downwards.
CAAACACGCTTATTTCCTTACTTCTCCATTGGGCCGGTTCAAAACACTCTAAAACCATGCCTGCGGACCGGTCTTCTGTTTGCCTTCCAGAGCACTTCGCCCAGCACCAGTTTGTTCAGAAGATGCACCAGTTCACAAGGGCTGGTAGCGCACTTATCTCCTGCATCCCCCCCAGATGCTCACACGTGAGCTCTGTGACCATCACAGAGCAGAGCACAGACTCCCTGAAGATCCTCATTTCATAGAGCAGAACACAAGGAGCAGACGGGAGCACGTTGGGCTTCGTGCCTCAGTTCATCCTGCTTGCTGCTTTGCCTGGGAAATGGTAACATATCTGTTAAACCCACAGCTACATTGTCCAGTTGGCTTTAGAAAGAAACCAAGAAGCACCAACTTGCTTGTGTTGCAGATCAGCCCAATGTCAATTCACAGCAAACAAAAGCATGAGAAAGAACAAAGAAAACGGGTACTGACAGCTTCTGTCCGTCCGTTTATCATTGCACCCATGCCCTCTTAAACCAATGCTCATTGAAAGCATCAGAGAATGAAAACACCCAAAAAACACCTGCACATCAAATAAACAACCCCACAACACGGGACCTGAGATTCCAAAAGCTATTTTCCAAGAAAATTAACCTTGGGGGAAAAAAAAAAAAAAGTAATTCTATTTTGCATACCAAAATTACATCTGACGTGCAGTGCTACACACATGAACACACACCGACACACGGTAATTTGATGGCACATTCGGAAGGACTGAGAGCTGCTCTGTGTCCTGGCTACGGGAAGTCAAATAATCTATGAGAGGAAGAGAATCATACGTATGTGCACATAAATTACCAAGCATCTTCAACATATGGGTTTGAAGAGAGAAAAAAAAAAACAACACAGAAAATGGACATAATTCCTCGTTTAGTAAAGGAACAAAAATGCCAAGTAAACTAAAATATCAAACTGAAATCTATCCCTACAGCTGCTTACAGAATTATCCAGCGTGCATTTAAAGTGTTAGCGTTATTCACTCTGCATTAGCAGCAATTTGTTCTGATCCAGGCTCGGCAGGCAGGTCTCCCTCAAAAGCACAAAACCAGCCAGGAGTGTTTCCTAAGGAACATCCAGCAACAGCAACATCTTTTCTGCCACGCAAGACGTTTTCACATTCCCTCTTCAGCAGAATCCTGCATGCAAGCCTTGTGCTCTCCATCCCTACGCTGCATGCATTCACCCTCATTCTGACTGAGGATTTAGCTCCTTGTTGTCAGAGGATGAATGTTTTTATTCTGTTTGCTCCCAGGCCAGTATCAAAAGCTCCCAGTATATGGGTTAACCAGATGATCCCTTAATACACAAAGGACCCCCAAACAGCTTAACCTTAACCCATCCGTAAAGATTCCACCCAGCCTGCTAATGCTGTCCTGAGTCGTGTTCTCTATTATTACATCTGAAATCCGTTAAAATTTCACACAATTTCCTGCACAGCAGTGTATATAATAGTGCTGGGAGCCAATATGTTTCTATAATTGGGCCTGTAGTGGGGCAGAGTCCAAAGCAATTAATCCAGCCTCCTTCCTTGTTTGCGCCCATATAAAGCTGACAGGGTAGAGAGTAATTGGAAGTGAGCGGCCTCTATCCCCTACTTTAAATTAATATTTTCCTGTTCTGATTTAATTTCACCCGGTAACAGTGACACAAAGACACGCCATGTCAAGCACTAAGTAATCTGCAGCAGCTGCCTTAGGAGGAAACTTTTATTCATTGGTAATATACTGACCTGTATATCACTCCACATACAGTACACAATATCCCTGTCAAACAGACAGCTGCATTTAACTCTATAATCAGCAGATGGGAGAGAAAAAACTACACGCAGTCCTACATGTGGGCTGTATACGTGTGTGTGTGTGGGAAAAAAAGAGAGGGGTTTAATTATGGAAAAAAAGTCAGCTTTTTGAGAGGGGAAAATATTAAATGGCAAATATAAAAAACATGCTAATCAGCAGAGCCAAGAATCCATGCAAATGAAAAGCCAGAAGTAATGGCCAAAACACTCAAGCCATTAAATCAAATCACTGAGAAAATAATGGCTAAACTCTCTCTTACTTGTAACACTCAATTTATGTAGTCAATATGGCTCTGAATGAATGAGTGAAGGTACTAAGAGCACAAATCTAAATTCAATATACATATCTTAGAAAAATCCCCAGCGCACGCATTCGCACTCTGACAAGCCATATAAAGCGGGCATCGCCATTACACGCGGTGCGGCAGCAGAAAGAAAACTGGCTTCATTTAGGACAATTCCTCATTGATACCAGACAAAATATCTAAACATACATAGATTACCGTTACAAGCACATGGCTGCTAAGGAATTTATGGGTGTCTGCAGCAAGCTGGAACCAGGAGCAAACTGAAGACCCACGTACACCAGTTGGTACTCCTTGAGCTCACCTTGTATGATAAAGGACCTCGTGCCTTCAAACATCCCAAACTGCAGACCAGTTTACAACTCAGTGTTTGTGACACAGCCAGGAGGACAGACATTCATGCTGATCAGCAATACAGAAGGAGCTCCATGAGGTTTACTTACAGAGAAGTACATCTCAGGAGAATACCGAGGGACATGGCAGCTTAGCCTCCATGGATCAGCAGCTTATTTCCAGTCGCTTAAGCTTCCTCCTTTTCTCTTGTTCTTGATTTTGCTGGATTTTCTCCCTACTCACTAGTATTACATTCTCATTTACAGGCAATATGCTTAGGCCAGAGATGATCGCTAGCGCTGGAGGCTAGAAGCAGAGCTGCCACAGGTGCCTACCTTTAAGAAGTCCCCTGCATTACAGCACAGCTGAGCTGCCAGGTGATCCTACAGCAGCAGGCACAGCCCAACCAGAGCCTATCCATCTCCCTTCAGGGAGTCGAGGCCGCTGGATATCACTACCAGCTATTACTGCATAATCACTGGCTTACAGAAGTAGTTCCTGCCCTTCCACACAAACTCACTTTCAAAGAGCCTCCCAGCCCTCTGATCAGCCTTCTCCCCAAGATCTCCACCACTTCACTACAGCCCTACTACACTCATGTTCACAAGAGGCAATGACACAGGATTACCTCCACAGCTTCAGCAGAGCTCTCACAAGAACCACCAGTGCAGGGATATTGCCCTGAGAATCTCAAAGCTATTAAATTTGCAAAGCCCTGTTAAAGAGTATTTGGCCCACAGCTGAGGACACTTGAAGCTCTTTGCACCCAAAAGGCTTTTGTCCATGTCAGCAATGGTAAGGTACTAATTATGCAGGAGTGAGGTTTGCTCCTGCATTTGGGAAGTTCTTCCACAGCCTGTTTGTTACAGCTGCTTCCATCACCTGCTGGTTCCATTTACACCAGCTGAAATTTCTAAATCCTAATTTATTTTTTTGCACCAGAATGAAGAAAACCTTTTCCAAACAATGTTTGTTCTACGAAATAGGAAACAAGCAGAACAGAGACCATCAAGAAACAAGCGAGTTACCAATGGGCACAGCCTGCTTTAGCAGGGCTTGGTTGGACTGGATGACCTTCCAGCCCCCTACAGATCTGTTCTGCGATCCTTTTATTTCAATAAAGACATGCGGTGCCAATGCCAGCAACGTATCTGACTTCACTCTTATTCAGCACTTTGTTCCAAGACTACACCAGAGCAACTGCAGCCTTTTTTGGTTTGGGATTTATTTATTTTTTTTAATTATTATTTTAATTTTGTTTCAATTGCGCTGTCAAAACCAGTAAATAGATGGCACCATTTCTACTCCTTATTTCCACTGATCTTAAGGCTGGATCATATTGCTTGCTTACAGAGTACCCTTTTGCACCAGGAGAGATCTGCTCTTGCCCCAAGCTGATGGGCAGCATCACAGCCAGCTGTTACCCTTCGCTCCCGAGGTGGCTGCAGTTAGCGGCAGAACAAATGATCCCTTTGTGCAGTTTTGCATAAATGTTTGTCAAGTGTCTTGGGCTCCTCTCACAACGTTGGCTATTAAGGAACAGAAGTAAAATTCCCCAGAGCAGAAGTGCGTGTGGGGAGTTATCCACTTAGGCTGAAATCCTCATCAGTATACTTTTCTCTCATGAGAATCCACACACGCAGAGGAGAATAAAGTCAGTGATAACCATGCAAAGAGTGGCTTCAGAAGAGCAGGCGGGCGCACAGAGCACACCAGCTCCGCAGTGCCACTAACCTTCTCTGGCTGGCAAAAATGCTGGAGCCAGCATTAAAAAAAAAACAAAACACCACTCAAAAGCTTTTGAGCATCGGCCTTGCAGCCAAGCACACCCAGCACACTTCGATTTTGATGTACAGTTTGAAACAAATCAATAGCAGTATAATAATACTCAGCACGCTGTGTAATTTTTATATCATTAGTTTTCATTTTCCGCTCCCCATGCATCAAAAAACTTACAACGGGCTCGTAAAGTTTATTTAGTATTCCATGAATTCCTAATCAGTTTCATTTCATAATGATTCAGAGCGGCCGTTGCCAGGGCCCCGGTGTCAAAAAATCGATAAAACCAACACACTTTTCCTGATGGCGGCTGCAAAAGGATCTATTGTAGGGGAATTATGATTTATGTCTGGGCTGCACCATGAGCAGCGGCAAGCGACAGCCTGGCTCAAGAGCTGAGATGTTCGCCAATAATGATTTATATGCATGCCTCTCCCTCCCCCAGCTCCTCTTGCCCCCTCCCACGCACCACCACGGGGCCCCATATGTTGTGTGGCAGCAGTGCTGGCTCTCGTTGGCCCGGCTGCAGCTGGGTGCTGCTGGCACAGATCTGGGCGCCTGCAATCCTTGGGCCGTAGGAGCTGGTGCTGGCCCTGCAGCCTCTTCTGCAGAAGGCCAGGCCGAGCATGGCAGTGCCCCAGTAACACTCTCCCCACGTCCCCAGGCTCCTGTGACAATCCATTCAGTCCTGGCTCCAGATGAGCACAGGGACAGTTCGATTTTCAGCTGTGCACAGAAGGCGCCTATTTATCTTGGGGCGCCTGTTCTGTCAGGCCTGCCTGGCGTTGGGAACAGTGCGAGCAGCTCCAGGACAGCCCACACATCACCACGCACACGCAGACATGTGCCAGAGCGATGGACCACGTGGGAAGGCAAGCACAGCCCACATCTAGCAGCTCCAACAGCATCTAGAGGTCCGGCAAAACCTCTAATGGGAAACCTTCTTCAGAAGATTGCCATCACAGTCTGAAGGACGCAGCTGTCCTCCATCACACAGCACAACACCCTTAGGACAGAGCCATTTTGGGGTTACAGGGTGGTTATCAGTGGCCATTGGAAGCTGTATGGTAACTTGTAGAGATGGCACTGTGCTCTGCTTCATTTAATACGTTCATCAGGTTGGTTCCCATCGGAGAAGGGAAAGGGCAGAGAAGAATGTCACAAACTGCAGATACAGCTCAAATCCCGTTTACATGTTTTACTCAAACTACACCTGACTCAAACTATTAGCACAGGTTCCATGCTTGGCATATTTTACCTTTTTAACCCCAGCAAAAGGACCAGACACCATAGGATCGTGTTAATGTCACCATCCATCTGCAGGAGTGCCTGTATTAATGCTAAAAAATGGTATTTCAGACTTGGTGAGTAGTTACAGCCCACCAGGCCAAATTCCTGCCCCATGTATTAATCCGACAGACCGGAGAAGCAGACATACAAGGCACACACATCCAGCCCTGTGCTTCCTCCTCCAGACCGAGCACAGGAACGTATTCTAGAGGGTGTGAATATGAGAAGTTGTGCCTTCTGTTTTCTCTCTATTTAATGGGTGTCTGTAAGACTCTTCTCTGAGACTACAGACCCCCCCCCCAAATTTTTTTACAAAGAAATGGAGATTGGCTCTTCAGCTGCTCATCACCTATCTACAGACCCTTGAGACAAACATTGCTTGGTCTTTCCGTAAATATATTTATACTTAGAAGGCTGAAAATAAAGTATTCAGCACTAGCTCTTCAACACATCTCTAGTAAACAAAGAAGTTCGAGCTGGAATTACAGCACTTGGTTAATAACAAGCAGTTATGATGAGACGATTCACTATCTGGAGTGCAGAGAAGCTCCCAGTGACAGTACGCCATCCATTTATTTACACAGCTCATGTTCACACACATTCATGCTGAGTTTGCTGATGCTCTCAGAGAAGGAAAGGTTTGGATCCAAGCTCCTCTCAGCATAAACAGGGGCTTTGTAAATTAAGAGCACCTCAGCTAGGAAAGCACTCTGAGGGTGCAAATGTACTTCTATGGGGAGGAACCCAATGAAAATCATCAATGGAACGTGGCACCCTCGAAAGGAACGTGCTGGAAATCAGTCCATGTGTTTCGTACTTCCCGTCATCTTTGGCAGAACAGCTGACAGATTTGTGACCAGAATGGAACTGAATCCAACGCAAGTAATTAAGCAACAGCTTTTTATGTGTGGGCTTTTGATTTTTGTTTGTTTGGGTTTTTATCATTTCTTTGTTTGGGGGTTGTTGTTTTTTTGGGGTTTTTTTGTTTTGTTTTGTTTTGTTTTTCTTGAAGCAAGACAGACTTATTTATTTTTACGTTGGGCTGATGAATCACGGTGCTTTCGGGAGACCTGGGTGACACAGGAGGCTTTGGATAGTTGCTCGAGCCAAGAGCCAGTTCTGCTGTTTTCTCTCATGCTGAATTCTGATCACACAAGCAGCGTCCAAAGGGAGGAGGAGATACAGCGACAGGCTGGAGGTGAGAGGTGGTAAGATGGAGCCTTCACTCAGAAGGTGGGGGAAAAAAGTAACCATGGGGATAAAGATGCGTGAAATGGTGAAAGGAGTGAAGAGGAGGCTTTTGCAGTTCCCAACAGGAGCAGCTCTGCAGCTACATGCTCCTTCCATCTCACTCACAGTTCATCCTGCCCGCATCCAGGGTGTCGAGCAGTCCCTTGCTCAGCAAGGACCCTACAGAAGGCACAAGTTCTTAACAGCTCACTTTCCCGTGAGCGAATGCAGAACTGGATCAGCAGACAGCACATACCTGCATGAGAATAACTCCTGCAGAAGAAGGTATAGACCTACTTTTATCACCTTTAAATTTAGCCCAAGAATTACTGGGCAGAGTCATTAAGACCTGCAATCTTGTTTACAAGGCATTTTTTAGAAAGACAAGAAGACCTGCATGGACAACATAATTACACGCCGGTTAGCATAAGTTAGCAATTTTGGTACAGTCGCATTAAAACGAAAACAGGGTTTTCTTTCCTTCAGAAAGGAAGACAGTGCTTGGAACTGCACTTTGATAAGGGAGAGAACCAGCTAAAATAGAGATTTAAGGGAAAAAAATAATCATGGGTTTATGTTCACGGGCTCCTGTGAATATTTTCAGCATATTTCACCATATCATTGCGCGGTGGGCTCTGTTCGTGCTGCCAGAATGGATGTTCCATCATTTCTATAGTGGGCCTGTGTGACATTCATTAAGTGCAGCTACAAAGGGAGAGGGTTAAACAGCGTGGCCTCTTTTCTCTGATTTGGTCATACATCAGCAAGCGCTCCAGGTTAAATGCCCAGAATACCGCAGCAGATGGATAGGGAGAAGGAGAGCTGCAGATACTTCACCCCACACTACTTAACCCAGGGAAATGAGTCTCAGAGCCGGTGTCATGGTAAAATATGGAAGCTCACTCAGATAATGTGCAGTTGAAATTTTTTTCCCAAGCCTTTACAACTGGCTGCACGTTAAGATACCACATACCCCCTTCTGCAAACTGCCAGCTCACTCTGGCAATAGTAACTATTTGTGTGTAATTTATTGACTATCGAATAAGAATTTTAACCCATAGTGCAATCAGTGATATGAGCGCTTCTTCTTTGCCTCCAGTTTCACCCCAAGAGAAACCACGCTCTGGAAAGTTTATTTCTCCTTACCCAAAAGTCCTTGCTCATACTCAGAGAGGTGCAGGGTAAGGTAAAGATACCACTAACACTGGAAGAGCAAAGCACTTGGTATTATCTGCTTCAGTCTGCTGTTCCCCGCAAGTAAAATTAGTCATCCAGCCAATCAGTGCAAATTAAGACAAAATTAACACTAGTAAGCACTTGGTACATGGGCACACATGCACGTTATCATAAGGCTATGCCCATCATTTACATTCTGACATGCAGAAATAACTATCGAATTGTAACCGCAGCCTTCCTTTTCCCCTAATAATCACAATGGAGAATGCAGAGTCCTGCAACATCTATTGTGTTTTTTAATATCTCAGAAATAATTGCTAATCAAAGCTTCATGCAGTGGGGCCAGTAGGAAGTGGCCACATGTCCTCAACACAAAATTTTCATGTGAGCTGAAGGAGTGGGAAGAGGCAGGGACACCTAATTTCCACCTTGCAATCCAACTCCATCTGATGAAAAAGATTGCCCAGCAGTCAAAAATCAAAGTCACACTGTCCTGGTGAGAGCCGGAACGGTGACAGGCTCCAGCATGCCGGGAGAGCAGGCATGCAAGCAAGTGAAAATTTGGTCTCCGCAAGGTGTGGAAAGTCGATGTTATTTGTTTTTAAAGTTATTTTAGCAAACATGTAGTTTTTGTTCTCTTACCAAAGCTGATCCGACGCACAGGGGTTCTGCTATCTTATTAACCTTCCCGAGTCTTGCCCATTATATTTTTTAAAAATGATTATTGTTCATTAGTGCCAACTCTGTCACAAGAAATTCGGCCGCGTTTTTCCCAACGTGGTGCTGACAGCAGTTCGTGATCTGTTCTGCTCCGGCAGCTGCAAGAAATCTACACTGGAAGAAAACACTTTTGTGGCAATTCCTTATCACTAAGATCTTTAACATCTAAAAGAATTTTTAAAGCTGAGTAATGTGATGCACAATTAACAGCCTGCCTTGCTAATTAGGTAACTCCTTGCTAATGAGGTAGCAATAAGCCGAGCAGCAGTCACATAATAAGAAAACAAGATCTTCCCAGGCAGTTTGCTTCTTCTGTCAAAACAACTGGTAACACTTTTCCTTCCCAACCAGCTCTTTTCCCCTCTCCAAAGACACAGCTCGGAGTGCTGAACACCACCAACAGAGAAAGCTGCTGTGCTCCCTGCCCTCTGTCCTGCTCGGTGGCATCCCAGGAGTGCCAGGCAGTGGGACGTCACCCCTGGGTAGCTCCTAATTCTAAACAAACCACGCAGGTTAATTCAAACCTCACTTCCATTCCTAACCTCACCAGCACAGGACTGCCTGCAAAGTCCAGACACAAGCGCCTTCCGTAATCCAGATCTCTGCCCTTCCCTTGAGGGCATCGCAGATCTTCTATCAAGCACATGGCTTAGATCTTCCCTTTAAGCCTCACAACACACTTGCTAGAAAATGCACAAGGCTACGACAGGACTGGAGACACTGTGATGTAACAGGAAAGGCAATGCATTTGGAGCAGGCAAGGTTCAAGCGCACACAAACCACACCTTCTGGTTGCTCCCACGCTGGGATTCGGTCTTAGAAGCTGCATCCCTGCTCCATCTCCACCCATCATCCATCCATCTCCCCAGCACATGGGCACAGAGCCTCCTCTGGAGGCAGGCGAGTCGCCCAGGAACCCTCTCCCACCCAATTCAATTCTTGGTGATTATAAATAGTTAATTATACTGAAACAACAGAGGCTTTGATGCAAAGAGGCACTCTAGGGAAAAATGAAATATGACTCTTCCACAAAGTGAAAATGCTAATATAAAGGCTAGAAAAAAACCCTCCCAAGATCAATCATTCCCATGCTCTTGCCCACACGCCTCTCTGCCGCCCAGAATTTCTGCACTTCCCACACCCATTCTCCCTATCAGCATTTCTACCCCCTGTTTCTCCTGCCCAGCCTTGCTGCAGGGCAGTGAAGCATGACATGAAGCATGCACTACAGTACCCTGCTACAGGAGCATTTACAGAGAACATGAATGATTCTCACCAGCGCTTGGAGAACGCATCTTACACTGAGAAGAGCTGATTTTAAGTGTATATTCAGGCTCTTGAATACACGGAAATAATTGTGTTGAATAACCATTTGATGATGAGAGCTGGCTGTTTCTTAATGAAACAAATCCTGCCCTAAAAATAAATAAATAAATAAATAAATAAATAAAATGCTGTGCAGGTTTGAGCAGTAAAGGTACAAGGGAAAGGCAACCAAAGAGAACCAAAAGGCAAGAAGAATGAGGTTCCTTTCTGACTCTGAGAACTGTAATTCTAGCCAGCTTTGTAGCATTTAACTCTCTCCTGCAGGTATTTTTCTACCAAGGTGGAAAATCTTACATTGCTATTTAAAGCTGAAGATAATTCCATAACTGGAGTGATCTTGAAAGTCATGCCTTAATACAGAAACACTGGGACAAGTGGTTTGTGCAAGCTGCCACTAACAATAAATGTGAGCAAGGAGTGGAGCCAGACCATGTGTGCCTTCCACTGCCGATCCCATGTCTGTGTCAAGGTAACTTATTTCCACGGAGCGCCCAATACAGAATCAATAAAATCAACCTTCGGCGGTGTTGAACTTTGCATTGTGTAATGACAATAGCTCAAATTGAATTTTAATTCTTTTAATTATAATGACGCTCAGAGGCCACATCACGGGAGGATTTTGTTCATCAAGGAAAAGGAAGCCACAACAGCAGCTGGCAAAAGGTGTCAACATTAGATATTTACATAAGTATATAGAGATATTCTGGGCTTTATCCTTGACAGAGCAGCCAAAGCCCAACTGTCTCTCAGAAAGGCAAGGCTGTGCTTTCTTTTTCAGGGGTTCTTTGCAAATAATCGCTGCTCTCTATAAAGAAAAAACAGATAAACCCTTAAACTCCACTTACGCCATCCTTACCCAAAAGGAAAAAAAAAGGAGGGAGGGAAAGAAAGGTTGGAGGATTACACTTTGCAGATGCTTTGCACAGCCCGGCTAAAGATCTAGAAAGATCATCTCAACCTTTGATCCCTTTGGGGAAAGAAGCAGTTATTTAAGCAGGCTTTTTTGGGAGCCCATGCTGTGGACATCTGTGTCAGCAGACCCTAATCAAGGCAGACCCATAGCGCCAAACCAATTTGTGTTCCAGGATTCAGACAAGAATATGAAATTCCTGATGGGATAACTGGCTACCTGTAGGGGCATGGATGAGTTTCCTGGACAGATTGTGAATATGAGTGACAGTTTAATCCAGGTTGTTTTTTTTTCCATGTCTGTTTTTCAGTTTTGTTTTGTTTTTTTTTCCCCCTATATCCATCGGCATCTTTTAAAGAGATAGACAGAGTTTCAACACATTACCCAGCAGCTTGCAGGAAGAAAACAACGAATTGGTTCTTCCAAACCTGGTCTCCACCTCCCCACACTCAAAATTTGATTTTTTATTTTTATTTTTTAATTTCATTAAATTTTTGCAGGATTTGGGATCCAATGAAGACTGATGCAGTGAAGCCTAGGCTTAGTTTGCACACAACTCAAACTAGAAATTCAGTTGAAAAAAAGCCTCCACATCCTCCTTCCCGTCCACTTCCTGAAGCCTTTGAGGATTTCCAAGGTGTGGGAGCTGAAGAAAAGCTGGGAATGAGCGTGTCATGTATTGCCTCTGTGCTGCAGACAGCTGTGATGATTCCAAGTTCTCAAAATCCCAGATTACAAAATATGGGCACTAAAACTTTTTTCAATGGCACAAATTATGAGTACAAAGTAAATGAACAAAGCAACTAATCCATACACCAACCAGCTGTTTCAATAGCACAGACTAACACGGGTCTTTGGCACAAGGATTAATTTTGCCCTGAATTAACAAGAGCAATAGTAACTGGAGTCTTTGAGAGGCACTGTCAATATTTGCTCCACTTGTCATTGACAGGACACACAAATCCTACAGCCAGAGAATGGTGCATTTCAAACACTCATCCAGAAGCACTGAAGCAGGCCCTGCTCCGGGTGCCAACGTGATTGGCACTGCAAGAGACCTCCCAGCAGCAGCTCTGGTGGCTGGGACAAACTTGGTGCATAGGAGGGACAGGAGAGAAAGGAGGGAAGGGGAAGAAAATCCCGCTGCTATCACAAAGTGCCATAACTAAAGTGATGCTGGGCATCAGAAGCATCTACACTATGTTAGAAGTAAATGCTTCGTGAGGACAGGTATTCTCATAAAAGCATCCCTCTGATCTGTGAGCTGTGTTCCTCAGGTAGGGCATGCCACTGGATTTTGAAAGTCATGTCCTGGTTATTTTCTCTCCTGGCTGGACCCGGGGCAGCACCGCTTCCTTGGCATGGTACTGAATTCCTCCCCTCTTTTCCCTTCAGCTGGAAATAACTCTATTGAAAACTTTTTAGCAGAATATAATACCAGATGTGTGACTTAAGGGTGCCAAGCTCATGAGCAGGTGGCAGCCTACTTCTCTTGCAGAAAAATTACTTCTGATTTACTAAATTCACACGGCAAATTGAATGAACTATGCCCATACTACAGTCCAGTATGGGTCACCAATTGCTATCCTCAGTCACTGAGCCATGAGCTTGTCCTTTATTTAGAGTGGGGGTGGGTGGTAAGTACAAGACAACTTGCTAGCCAGCCAAGAATATGATGATTTCAAAGGAGTACTAGGACAAGATTTGACAAAAAGCAGCTTTATCACCTCTTATCCTCCAGCCTGGTGGTGTCATTCCTGCACACATTAGCAAGGCACCATGAAACTAGAGGAGGCGCACCTTCCACTGTCACTTATTTTCTCTCCCACCTGCAAGTTCACTCCTGCCCTTGCTCCAGAACCAGCAGGTTCCTTTGGTCTCCGAAGCCAGTATTTAATACAGACTGCAGCCTTTCTTTGAAACACACCCAGCCTCAGGCCAGCTGTCGCTGCAGCCCCAGCAAGGACCACGCTGTGCTATGCTCTCAGGCACAGGAGGAGCCTATCCCAGGCAGCTTGAGATGCAGGAGCAGGTCTAAGTTGCAAATGACAGTGGCTCACACAGATGGAGAGAGCTGGCTTGGGTACCAGTGATGGCGCAGAGGCATTTTCAGCATTTTCCAGCAACAGGTATTTCTAGCTCCTGCTGTCCTGCTTTATTTCTTCATGCCCTACTGGCACCCAGAACACAGATGGACCGTTGTCTGCTCCTCCACTATCACTGCATTTCACACACACTGCTATTCAGAAAACGGTGCCAGCCAGGTAAGGAATCTGTGCTCTGGAGACCACAAGCTCACAGAAGCGCTGCCTGAGCCCGAGATGAGGAGTTTCATTTCATTACAGCAATCGAGGCTCACCTAATTCAGACAGCAATGAGCTTGCTGCCTGTTTTCCTACATTACTTCTTCCTGAATCTTTCTGCTCCACTCTACATCAAGGGAAGGAAAAAAAAAAAAAAAAAATCATTTCTTTCCTCCAGAGCTAATTCCTATACACTGCAATGAGAGAAACGCAATGTTCTGAGCAATAAAAGCTGGAAAGTGGAATTATTTTCTGCACCATTCAAATGGAAATGAAGCCTAGCCTCAATTCTGTCACCCACCTGGAGCCATGGTATGATCCTATAGATCTTTGGATCAATACTGCATCATAGCTACAAAACTAGAAAAGGGAAAAAGACGAGGCACAAAAATCAAGGAGTGTAAATTTTAACGAAATTAGTTCTGTAAGGTCCCCCCTTCACTGCCACTGTTTGGGAAAGCACTCAGCTGGGCCACGACGGAGGGCAGGCGACAGCCTTTCGCTTCCCTTAAGAACAGCCTGTCTTTATTCTGGTTCTCATTTAGGCCTCTCCCCAAATGCACAAGATCCTGTTGCATGTTTTCTGTTTGATTATGAGTGGAGGGAACAAGAGAGAGTGCTGCACCCTGTATTATTTCTTAACGATTCAGTAAATCGCAGCATCTCCACAGGAGGAGCTGTTTGAACAGCCTCCCTGTTTGCTACCCACCTGGGCACTTTGTTACAGGCTACCAGATGAGTTTCTGCCCACACAGCAGAGAAATGAAGAGCGGCTGGATTCTGTGTTTGTTTGCTGGTAATTTAGGGCTGCCTTACATCACAGCATGCAGCTGAACATGACCTCGGCAGGCAGTGCTGTGATGCTCAGGGCTGTTTCCCCAACCGCCTGATTCCCTGGTTCTCCAGGGAGGTCTCATTTGTGCCTGAGTACAGTTATTTCATGGACAGCAGTGCACAGGTTGCAGAGCATCCCTGCTCACTCAGTAACAAACAGGAATACAGTTGTGTCCCACATATTTGCTCTAAACAGCCAGGGCCTCCACACTCAGAAAGTTGACTCTGTTACTTTTTTCCAAAGAAGACCCTGTCCCTATCCTGCAGGCAACCCGGGGGCCAAAGGTGGAACAGAAGACAGCACAACCCTATGAACCCCTCACAGCTGCTTTCCACCAGGCAGGAGTGCCAGAAGCCAAACGCAGCCATGGGCCGACATGATGCACAGTGCCTCCCTTCAAGGTTCACCTTCAAAGCCTGGGCTGATACATTAAAGGAAAATCTGGGACTGGTCACTCAGACTTTGTCCCCTGGCTTTAATGTGAGACCAGCATGGTCAGCAGTGCTGGAGTCCTGCCTTTACCCACTGCCTCCTAAGGCACCAATGCCCCGTGTGCAGGCGTGCAGCTTCTCAGTGTAGGTTTACCTCCTTTCTGTTGTTTGTTTTTCTGTTTGCTTGATCAGAAGTTTTACAAGATCTGATCCTCTGCTTATGCCTTCTACTCCTTCACTCCAGTGAATTCAGCTGACTTTTTCCTTAAAATAAAATCCTTAAAGCTCCTACCTGACAGAAGCTGACAGAGGATGTCCAAACTGCAGTTCTTAAGAGCTCGCAAGATTTTTTTTGGCTCTCATTATTTCCTGAGTTATTTCCTGATGGTGAATGCCCACAGCTAACTGCAGCGTAACACCGCCCCAAATCCCTGCCTGCTGTACCCAGAGCAGCTGCCACATGTTCCAGCTCTAATCAGCCCTGATCCCACAGCGAGAGCCCTGCAGACAGACTGCGGGCTTAAATAGGGCACACAAGTTCATTCTCCTGGATCTCATTGCAGGTCCCTAATCAAGGGCAATATTTATAACCCTACGTTTATTTCTGTGGTCTCCCCAGACACTCTAGCTAATAGAGATGAACCATCTAGTACCAGTTTATCTTTTCTCTTTATGCCAATATTTAATGCCTTATTTCATCCACTTCAGTAATGAATCATCTGTTTTTATATGATTAGGGCTACGAACAGCTCAGTACTTGTACAGTGGAACATTAGGGCAGGGATATAGATGCCCATAGGACAGAGATAAGGATTCATGAAAGAGGAGACTGAGCTGATTCCAGAGAAAGCATTTAAAAATGCATTAGTAAAGAGTAACAGAATGAAAATACCAGATGAATAGTTTAAGTGGCCAAACATTAAATATCATATATACATATATATAAAAATATGTATACACGTGTATACATCCAAGAAATGAAAGGTGCTGGTCTTAACGTCCAATCAATCTTCAATTTGCATCTTTGTAGATGTAAAAGAGAAAGTGACACTTGGGGAGGCTCGGGGGAGGCTTACCGCTGTCAGCTCCAGCAGCCAGGGCTTGGCAGCATGAACCCACGGTCTTCAGTGACTCAGGCTTAGACAAAGCCTCCAAAGTCCCCATCCCTGTAAGACACATACAATATTTCTTACAAAAAAATACATATATTGAAAAACCGCATAGAAAAGCCAGAAACCAATCAGACTCCTTAAAAAATAAATCACCTCCTACTGCAATAATCCTGAATCAATCAAAGGAAAAACAAGGCTTTTTTATCCACACACGCACAAACACACGGGCAGATAAAGCTTTCCCTAAGATGACAACAATTTTACAGGAAAGTTCCAGAAGTCTGTAAAACGCTTATTACACCTCATTAAATCCTGCAGCATTTTTTCATAAGAGTTTGAGAGGTTTCAGCGTTATGACCTGAAAGGACAAAGTACTCTGTCCAGTTATTAACACGACCCAAAACCAGGAGGAAGGTACTGCCAGAACCCAGACCTGAGTGTACATCGATTTGAAATAAAGAACAACCAACAGCAGCTTTGATTCCCTTCCCAAGGTCTTCCTTTCTTTGCAGGACAGTGTTTGAGCACACGCTAAGACCTCTGAAGTCCGAACAGACCGGCACAACGGAGCGATGCGATGGGTCGATCACATTTCCGCGTGCTTTCTTTCAACAGACAACCTTCTGTCAGGATGAGTATTTTTAATGCTGGGAAGAATTTACAGCAGTATCAAATCAACACATTTGCCAGGGAACTTGCAGCCCTGGACCTTTTAAAAAATCCTGGGTGCAAAGGAAATACAGACGTTGCTGTAGGTGTTATAGAAGATGCATATCTTCTCCATTCCAACTGCTGCCGTTCCCAAAGGCTGTGCATCACTCAGTCCCATCCCTACCAAAGAAACCCCAGCCATCCGCCGCCAGCTGCGGTCCTCCCACACCCAGAGGCAGGAGCAGCACTGCACACTCATTACCAACAGCACAGAAGGCTTTTGCAGGCTCAAAACATCTCACAAACACTTCTAATTAATTTTTCCAGCATGCAGGATGAGTAAACACACCATTGTTGATGCTGTCAGCTGTTTGATACAAGTCCCAGACCTCTTTCAGTTTCACTCAGAAATACTTTGACCTCTGTCAAAAACTCATTGACAATAAGGTCTCTTCAAGTAAATGTTTGCAGCAGCAACAAAGGGGGAGGTAATAGCGTGCCTGCTACGCATACAGGAGGTGCAATGCTGCTTTGGATTTCTATGGTAATTTCTTCAGATACAGTATGGAGCTCTGGAGGTTTTTAACTGCTGAATTACTGTACTATTTCACATAAGAAATCCTAAAATGCTAAAAACTCCTTATTTCGTACCCAGCAAAAAGCTGAACCTTTATTTATTTACTGGTCACTGCTGCACTGGAAGGAAAAGGCGGCCAGCAGGCTGTGACATTATGGTGTGCTTCTAAATGCAGCTAGCAGGGCTGAGGACTTAATACTTGGCTAATGTCTGCGGCCCTTATTAACATAAATATTGTAGCAGCCAGGCGGGATGGAAGGCACACACGAGATAAGATCTTGTCTGTTTCTGGTGATATGATCTCAACACCAGTCAATTAAAACTGCTGGAGTATTTCGTAATCATTGTCATATCAAATTACCACACTGGTGCATGTTTTAAGCAGGAGAAGTTATTGCACTGCTGCGTAGGGTGAACAAAGGGCTACAGGAATAGAGTGAAGTGGTACTTCATGGAGACATGAAAATTACCATGGACAGCATTATAGTGATTCTGAGGACCACTGTAATTGTCTAATAATTCTGCTTACACTTGTCCATCCTCTTTTTCCTATGCAAAGTTGTATATGAAATGATTCTACAGGACTGTTCAGTGGACTCCAATACAAACCCTGGGGATGGCTTTCCCTTGCTCTTACCCACAGCACTTCACAACGCACTCCTTCCTGCAGAGGCTGACTTGGGGCAGTCAATACAACATATTCCTATTAGCCTCAGTAGGATTGGTAGGGTAATTTGCAGAGGTTTGGTGGATCTGCAAGATTGAGAATCAGCCCTTGGAGAATTAAGGTTTCAGATTTAATTTTACGCTAATTCCAGGCGTTTTTAGAAAAACGACAAGCTTGGTTTTACTGCCTCCCATACAACATTATTTACTTCTCCTTGGGCTCTTTTCTTTGCCTTGTGAGGGTATCGAGCTGATGTAGCACTGCTCTGCCTGCCTGGCTGCAGCAAGAGGCTGTTTGCATGCAGTGTGTCTGACAACTAAGTGTCATGTGCAAGTAAACCAGCATTTGGTTTGCCTGGCTCTGATCCCCTAGGCTGGTGAACGTTGGTAGCAGCTGACAGAACAGAGTGCAAAAGGCACTCCAGCACACACTGAATGGATTTCCAAGCGGATCCGCCATTCCTGCTGGCTCCTTTTTACGGCTCTCGGATTGTTCTCCTATGTCACAGTCACTAATAGTTCCTATATTTCTTTGGTGGGATCTCCCAGAAAACCCCACCAATGTCAGGGTCCCAACGTGAGAAACGCTGTGCAAACACAAAGTCGGGGAGAGTCCTTGTCCCCAAACCCAAACAGCCTGAAAGCTCCGTCACGTCAGGTGCCAGCACCGTACTCAGTACGGAGACTCTTATCTGCTGAAATAAATTGTAGATTGCTTTTTTTTTTTTTTTCAAGAGGCAAAATAAAATAAAATATAATAAATAAAAACGGAGAGCACTTGTAGAAATGAGTAAGGTTTCACCTCGTGATAAGGGTAGCTGTGCTCCAGTAATGAGGAGAAAGGGAACTTGCTATCAAGAATTAATGAGATCACAAAGAACAGGCAGGGGAAGTGAACGTTTTTAAAATGTCCCTGCTGAACACCAGGAATAATAGAGTGAGAAAAAATGGAGTAGATCCCTGTGGTAAAAACTATTAGAGGCGGCGAATTATAAAACTATTAACCAGAATGTAACTCCCAATTAAAAGATGATTTAACACTGGAATCTGATGGATGAATTTTGATTAAATGGAGAACTATTAGGAGCCCTGGGAAATGGACTTCTCCTGCCAGTTCTAAAAGTTAAAAGGCAGTTTGATATAAAAATTTATAAATTAAGGTTAATTACTTTAAATAACATGGCTGGAAGCAATAAAAAGAAATTTATAATATTCTCTGGAGTTTTAGGAAAATAATATAGATATCCGCACCTCTCAATGGAAAATCGAATTAGCGTCCCCAAGTACAGGTCGACCAAGACAAAGGCAAAATAAACTGGCAGACAAAGGGGCTGTGTGGGAACTGAGCAGCCCAGCTCTGCTCTGCCACACAGCTCTGTGCCCACTGCCACAGCAACTGTGCAAAGGAGCAGCGCTGGTTCACTTCTGCCTTTGAAACCACAGCAAGCATGCTGCAAACCAAACCATGGGTACCGAGGATGTCCAAAGAGGCAGGCTGACTCTCCTGCCCTTGAAGACAGGTTTGGCTCCACGTGCAGGTAGGTAAAAATTGATGCGAGGTAACTAAATCTGTTGTGATAGCAACGGGAGGGGAGGCGGTAGCCCAAAGCAAAGTCAAGCAGTCCCTTTCTCAAGGGCTTGTGGTTATTACTGATAAACCTTTAAATACCGTAAGAAATCATTCAGCCTAAGCAGGGAACAGGCTTGTCCGGAGAGATGCTGTGGATTATCCAGAAATGTAGAGAGGGAGCACTGCAGCTCCCAGAGACCACAGGTGCCTGGTCCAGCACAAGAGTTCTCAGATGCACGGCAGGAAAGCTCAGTTGGAGATGGGCGACATTAAATTACATCAGCTCTTGTGTAATATACTCTAATGGGGAGAAAGAAGAGTGTTTGGGGAGTAAGGTACTTGTTTCTGTTATCTTTTCAAGTGGATCCCATGGAGGAGGCGGGGAGTAAGAAGGAAAGCATGTGCCTGTGTCACTCCGCATTAGCTGGTTGGACTGAACTGCTCCCCAAGGAAATGCAGCAGAAAAGAAGGTTTCTCCTGTGACAGCTCCCCAGGCTCCTGGGCATCCACTGCACAACAGGGTCATGGGGGTGACAGGGACCAGGTTTCCACAGATCCCAAAAGATTCTCAGAAAGCCGGAATCACCTGAGGAGGCATTTTGCACTAATAGAAATGTCTCCTTGCCTGCTCCTCCACTCTGACCTAGCTGGCAAGGGATCTTCCTCTGGGCAATGCAGACAAGAGAACAGAGCCTTTGCCAAGCAAGCAGTACAGGCCAGGTCTCAGCAGCTCAGCCAGCTCAGCTCTGCCAGCATGTCAAGGATGGCTCCCCACTGCTTTCCTTCTCATGCACCCTAGGGTACGAAGGCTCCCACAGGAAGCATGGGGTGTGCTACAGACTGGCTCCTGCTGGTTTCTCACCTACCCCACCCGAGCAGAGGGTCAGGCTTAGCTCCTGAGTCTGAGACAGGCTGAGGTGTTTTCTGCGCCCCCACCCCCAGGGACACCTGGCCCTGTGGAAGGCCAAGCTGGAGGAAGCAACTGTGCATCCCACGCTCATCTAACTGGGCGCGTGCCCACTGCTTGCTCACTGCTCTAAAGCTTCTTCCTGCGCACTTCAAACGTCTGTGCAGTTCTGTGCCCTCCCAATCTTCCTCAGCATCTCCCGCTGCCCAGCATACCCACAGACGTCTGTGTTTATCCATTTACGTACACAGTTTCATCTTCCTCCTTCCACCCCCTCCCCGAGGGGTTCACCATTCCCATTCAATCTCTCCAAACCCAGGAGACCCCTACAGCACCCAGCGTAACCCACGGTGTTCCCTGAGACATCGCTCTGTTCCACACCGTGATCAGAAAACCTCCCTGCGAAGCAATCGCTGCTCCTGGCTCTCCATCCCTTTGAGTGTTGACCCTTGAAATTTCCAGCTCCTCCCTCCTCCTTCCCTGCACACACAGCTCCGGAGCCACGCTGTGCCCCTCCGCCCTTTGTCTCCCAGGCTCCCCTGCCCTGCCAGGGGAAGAGCAGCGCTGCTCCTTTAAGGCTCGCTGCCTGTAAGTGATTACTCTTGGCTATCACTTTTTCTATATCAGACATGTCATGGTGAAGAATCTTCAACCTTGACTCTTACAGCTGCCCTAATTATAGGACATATTTTTGGTGCTGTGTCTTTATTCCTTTCCGTGCTGGCACTCTGACCCCGGTGCTTCCTCCGTCGCGCTTGTGTTAACAAGGTTGTCCGTTCTACAGTTTCCTCACTCTGATTTGTAACTTGAAATTACCATATCTGGCTTTCACTCACTGACAACCGTCACTTTAAATAGGCCTTTTAAAGTTAATACGATGTCCATTCTAAAGTGGAGTATTACTTTACAGTGATGTTAAATGAGCAATTTAAGGAGCTATAGGCTTTTCTTATAAGAAAAATTAAATTTTATCTGCCACTTAATTTATGAATAGGGCTAACCCTAAACAAATCTGTCATAAGCTGCTGCCATCCCTAAAATAAAATAATAATACAAAAATAACTCCAGTTAATGGGGGTAGAATACGGAGGAAATACACAAATTATTCATAAAAAAATTGTCTAGTGCTCTTTTTAGAGCCTCAGGTACGTGCTGTGGTGGGAATGTACTCCTTTTTAGGTCTCACCCAGTGGGCCCACTGGACTGGTGGCACACAGGGATAATATAAACCAGGGAACGTCCACATTTTGCACCTGGAGCTTCACCGTAACATTGCTGCCAAGTGAGAAACAGCCTTTGAAGCCATTCAGTTGGTTCCACAGGCAAGGCAGGAATGCCCACATCCTTGCACCCATAACAGCACATCTGCCTGGACACAGGGGTAAAATGGATTGATCAGAAACTGCTCATCTGAAGCCTAGAGCAGAGTCCAAATAGGACACCCTGAAGCTCTGTCCTCTCCATCTCTTGCTCACTCACTCATTCACAAAGAACTGTGGACACGAATTCAGGACAGGACATTTGGACAAACATTTTTGCTGAGAGGGATGGAGTTCTGCTGGAAAAGGGCCGTGCCCTCCAGCCCTGCAGGGGATCAGCGAGCATCCTGCCCAGCTCTCCTCCGAAAACAGCAAGGCTCCACCACTGCTGCAAAGGAACAGGGCAATGATTGTCTGATGAAACCAGGAGAGCCAGAGCTGAGAGATCTGCCACGTGTCCATGGTTTCACACTTACTCCCTGCCACGCCACATTTTCTGACCAAGGTTTTCAGAGCAATGCATAGATGCCGGCTTCCATCCCTCTGCCTTCCACCACCTCCTGAGCAAGGTCACAAACCCCCCCTTCTTACTGGGTTGCGAGGCTGCACTTCCCCCTTTGGCAAAGGATTTGAGGTCAAACCTCTCTTGCTGCAGAAGGTCCGTATATCCAGCCAGCTCGAGAAGCTCCAAACTGCCGGAGATTTCAGTGCTCATATGGGATCAACATGCTGGGCCTAATGCTTTTCCCCTGGCTTCCGAAAGGTCAGAACAGCACTATATTGAATCTCTAAACAGACTGATCACACAGCTCTGCTAGCTCACTAGAATCCATTAATATCCAAGAACTGGAAGGGAAAGTGAAAAAAACCTTCCTCCATGAACTTAAATCAATTAGCTGGGACTAAAAAATGTAGATTCTTGTAGAAGAATAAAAAATGGAAAACACCGGGCCTCATTATCCTGTCCCTGAAGTGCCAGAGGGTAAAATTATCTTTCGTGATGATGTTCTGCATTGATTAGTCAAACATGTAGGAAATCATATTAAAGATTTGACACCTGACATGGGATCAGAAGAGCTGTGTGCTACAACAGCACGTGCAGATGCTGTGGAAAGGCTGTATGTGCGCTGGGCAAAGGAAAGGAGTATGGGAAGGGAAGGCAAGCTTGGAAATACGGTGGGAAAAAGCAAACTTGCAAACTTCTCTGTGGGAGAATCTTACAGGCTTTAATACAAGGTTCAGGAAAAAGAAATCTGTTTCCACAGAAGGTATTTCAAGAAGCAGCATAATAACTTCCAGGTCATTTCTTCTTTGCTTTTTTTGTTAATTATCCAGTCGAGTCCCAAACCCAGAAGCTGTTGGATGCATTTGGGTTTAACAGGCAGAGTGCATTCTAGACAGCCGCGTGCAGGAACCAAGCTCTGTCAGAAAGACAAGTTATTGAAGTAACCTCACTGCTGATTCGACAAACAAAGTAAGTAAAATCTAATCTGAACTAGAAATATTGTCCTGAAATGGGAGGCTCCTCAGCCTCCATTCTACAGCAGCCATTCCAACAAACACCACAGACTTCCCCAGATTGGGAAGGGGAACAAAGCAACCTTCAGCTTTTGAAGTAGTGCCACTGCCACATGAGTGGTTTGCCTGAACCAAGGCTGGAGACACCACACTGCTATGAGGCTCTGATGTTTCATATTACAGCCTTGCATACCAAGAAGCCTGCAAGTGGCTTTTCTCTCAACTCTGCTGGTGGTGAGCATCATACTGCACGTCTGTATGACCACAGTGC
The DNA here is from genome assembly GCA_030625065.1 of Alectoris magna. Classification (NCBI taxonomy): domain Eukaryota; kingdom Metazoa; phylum Chordata; class Aves; order Galliformes; family Phasianidae; genus Alectoris; species Alectoris magna. The sequence continues at coordinate 8,072,817 of CM060581.1, read as the reverse complement.
TGACTGCCCTCAAAAAGATAAACTGGTACATGAAAACTATGTACAATATAGCTACAGGCCTACGCTTCTATCAGGCAACCATCAGCAGCAACCCTGGGATCTTCCAGCACTTCGAGGCTAATTTCTGTGTCAGTGGTAAGTAAATTCCATGGCACGGGTAACCTAAATTATGTGGCAGATTAGACTGTGGGATGCATAACAAACAACAAACATTACTTAAAGCATTTTGAAAACTGCTGTACAAAGAGCAGGATAGCGATAAAATAGAGCAATACCTAATTAATATGCATAAAAAGCCTTATAAATAAATTTAACCCGTTCCTTACCACTGATACTTAAGTGTGAACTCTCCTGGAATCAGCTTAGCAGAAAAATATCTTGGCTATAAGATGAGGATGCCAGAAGTGCGAAACGCTTCCTGAAAAAAAACTGCCCATCAACAGAGGGATGGGCTGAGACCTCCCCATTCAGAACTGTTTTTCCTCTGAAGTTGTCATCAGTGCCTGAATCCAGACCACCCCACCCCATCCCACCAACAAATCAATCAGGTTGGAACACCCAGCTTAACGCTTCTGTGGGAACGTCTATCTGGTTCGTCTGGGGTTTGCAGATGGACAGTGCGTGCTGCTGAAGTCCATGGCCCAGAGCCAGGGGTGACCTAGCAGCATGAGAAAAGCAGGCTGAATCTGCAGCAGATGGTTTTATGGGCACAAAGTTACAGAGAACCTCTGACAAGAAGCCAATACAGCTCGTGCACTTTCCCGGACTAGTTAGACAAATGGTCCTCACAATATAGTCCCCCTGGCAGCTCTGAGTAGTGGGGTAGCAGGAGGCAAGTACAGTATCCATATATTCACAGGTACCTCTAATGTACACAAAAATATATAATAAGCATCGGCAGTCTTCATTAGAGTGCAACTAAGAATTATGGAGATCCTAACCTTGCAAGCCAAATAAATTATTGCCAGAGGATTATTATGTATTCTAACAATATCTAATGTACCTCTTTGTCTCCCATAAATTACAGGGCATCGTGCGACTCCTCGAATACATTCTGTCTCATACATAGCCACTATGTGGACTTCCTTCCCTCCCCCCCCACCAAATACACACAATAGAGACTCTAATCAGCATGGTCTTGCATAGGGATTTTAATAGCTGAGAAAACCATAGTTGCAGTCACATGTTCACTGGCCTGTTGTAACTATTTCAATTACCAAAGCAAATGACCACAATTTAAATGTGCTGATAAAGAGGAAGCTCATTTACAGTGTGTATATAAGAATATCATTATTAGCTACATAGACTCCTGTTCACAGCAGCATGGGAATTTTACCAGTGTGTAAAGTAATCTCCATCCAGTGTATGCTATGGTAGAGTCTCCATGATTAAATTTCTGCCTTTCAGGCAAAAAAAAACAACAAAAAAAATCACCAGTAACACCTGCTGCTGCATTGACTTGTCCAATACAGACTCACCAATGACTCCCAATAGTGAATCATCAAACTCCATTCGCTTCAGCAAGCAAAAAAAGCCCCCTGTACTTTAGCACCTTCTACTCACAGCTGATGAGAGATGACACCTGAAAGAATTTAGGCCCTGGTATGGTGTGCATTAACACCAGCAAAGCTGTCTGATTTACATCAAGAAACAGATGTCCCTCAAGTGATCTTGTGATTATCAGCGCTTGGTATATTTGCCCTTGCTTCTATCCACATCCGGCCAGCACTGTTCTTGGCTATTACTATCCAACAGACTTATTGATGTACTGGATATCTGCTTCAAGGTTTTGTAATGTCTGGGTACACCAACGAGCACCAAAGAATTAAAAAGCTTTGTAGCCCATGGCCAGCTCTTGTGTTGTCCATTTTTGTTGGGAAAGACATGAGAAATACATTGAGTAGCACGCTGCAAAGAAAGCTACAATTACTTTAAATAAAAAAATCTCATTTCATTTATAAGGCCTCAGTGTTTTGCATCATTCTCTCAAATGCTTTCTGGTTCAGGTTCCTTCCACCACTTAGCCTGGCACACGCACACGTTAAAACCCTCTTTTGATACGAAGAGTCCAAGAAGGATATTGTGCTTAAGACTTCATGGACTGTATTTTTAATATATATTAGCAAGATGACGGATACCCTGAGTGGACCAGTCAGGGAAAGCAAACGAAGACAAGAAATATTCTCAGGGTGTTATTGATTATCTGTTTTTCAGAGCAGAGGGAATCATTTTTAACTGGTTTAAACTACGATGGACTCAAGTGGAAAACGCGAGCAGAGTTAGCGAGGAGCATAATTGACTGGGCATGGAACTAAGTAACCTCTCAGCACGCTGGAAGTGGTGGAGCAGAGGGGTTATGGCCAGGGCTGCTCCGGACCCAGAGCCCTTTCTTCCCAAAGTGAACTCCGCCAGCAGCCAAAGATGACAATGACAACAAGTAAAGGGAGGGGGGAAAAAAAGGCGGGGGGGAGGGGGGAGAAGGGTCCAGCCACTCAGTTACATGATCTAAATTCTAATCAAACATCATTTAAAGCATGTTTTATTTCAGCCTCTGGAGAGATAGTCCCTCCTGACTCCTCACCATGGCAACCGGTGTCTCATTTCAGAAGTGTCATGCCACATTATCATCTTGCCGGCTCACACACTCCTGCCTGACAAGTTCTCTCTGCCCCTTGTGACAACCATTCCAGGCTTATGCTGTTTATTTTTGGTGTCAGGCTGGCCCTGGCAGATTGAAAGGCAACCTCAACCCCTTGAACAACAAGCACCACACCCCACTTGGTGATAAGAGATGATTTGAGAAGATATTTGCTTACATGTGTATAAGCAATTTGCTGTGTGATGAAGCCCCGGTGTGCCTGTGTGAACGCACGCGTATGTGTATGTGTGCAAAGGGGAAGGAACTGCAGAAGCGTAACATTTCATGAGAAAACAAACAATTCATTTCGGATCCCAGGTAGTAGGCTTCAATCATCAGATCCCGTCGTACACACAGAATATGAAACACGGGCCAAAAAGGCACCACGGGTACTCCCCGCAAACAGAAATGACAGCTAAGCCTGATCTGTCCCTGCAAAACACCCTCGCTGTGTCCCTGCAGAGGGCTGCAAGACGCAGCAGCAGAGGCACTCCATAGGAGGAACGGGGACAAAACATAACGACGGTTCGCTGCTTGAACACGCTAGGGCCAGATTCATCTCTGCTGTCATGGAGTCAATTTGGAACAGAGCTGATGTCAATGAATTACTTGGGACTGTCTGCAATTAGAATCACAGAACCTCACCTTCAAGTAGCGGGCTGTGAGCATCATGAAGAACTCCTTTTAACTATTCAGTTTTTACAGCCTGTACATAAGTAGAACTGTGTCTGCAGCTAAGGTTTCTTAGTGTAAGCACAATTAAAGCTGATAGTAATTACATAAGTATGTATTACGTTTGTTTTTAATGCTAAACTCAAGAATACAGCAGTATCTTTTTTATATTTACTTGGCTGACTGAGATGGCGGTGGTAGAGCAGGGCTTCTCTCCAGTCACAATCAAGGATAGCATCCCACCCTCCCACCTCATCAGGCACAGAACAAGTTGTTCCTGGACCAACTGCTCCACCGCTACCTGCCAGGAGGAAAGCTCAAGGGAATCAGAGATGATGTCCAGGTAGCAGCAGCACGAAGGAGAAATGAAGGAGCAGGTTGGCAGATCAACACAGATTTCATATTTACTATCCAGCCTGGTTACTGTCAGCTGTGCCTACAGCTGTGCACTTGATTTAGTTTACAGGCACCTCTTCAGCCCTGGGTAAGAGGTGGGAGTGTGCTTTACCACGGCGTTTACACAGGTCACAACATAAACAAAACTTGACCCAACACCTTTTATGTTATCTCAGAGAAAGAATCATAAACTGAGCAAAATCCACACCACGAACTCCACTGCAGTCTTTGATCAAATCGGGAGCTAAGTGGAAAACAGTTTTCATTTAAAACAAACAAAGCAATATGTGCGTTTAATTTTTAATCCATTTTCTAGCAACTGCACCATAGAAAGGCAGAGGCTTAAAACAGCAAGGTATTTGTAAACAAAATATGATAATCTCAAGGCACACTAACGGCATCCAGAGTTGGTAAGAGGGGAGCACGGATGTTTTCAAAACTATAAAATGGGGAGAATTACTGCTGATTATGGAGCAGCAATGAAACTCCACAGTTGTGAGTGATAAACACAGCAAATGCTACAGGGGGCCCTCCTGGGAAAGGAAGAAAGGGGAACATTTCATCACACAGAAAAATATCATGGGAAGAAAGGATGGAGGTGACACCTATGTGGCTGCTACCAACCACGGGGCTTCATTCTGCCCCCAGCTGCACACATGCAACCCATCACCAGGTAGGATTTCCCAGTTTCTATAGCAAGTGCAGCTGTACACCTAAGGGCAGATTTTAACCTCCTCTCTCAAACAAAACACAGCAAATGGAGATGGGCTCCCATTGCAGCAAAATGCTGCACGGCCACTTTGCTCTATAGGAGACACACCGAACGCACGTCAGTCAGCAGAACCTTTTTACTTCTTCCTGTTAGTACTGTGCATACACAACCAGATGCAAATATATATACTTGCATGCATTGCTGGTGCCACCTAACCCAGCCTGGGATATCCCATTCCCAAACACCTGAATACCTACACAGCTCTTCATGGGTGCAGCAGTGAAACAGCGGAACAGAACTCACATTGCCTGCAAGGTCCATCTATTCATCTCTACCCACAAGACTCCCTCGCACCACTGCATGCTTTTTATACTTCATTAAAGCAAATCACTGATGTTCTTCAGCAGACAAACATCCCTGGAAAGGATGCAAAGAGCGGCAAGAATTCAGCTTTGGCAAGCAGATCTGTTTTCATCTTACGTTTGCTTGTGCATATCTATATATCCATCTGCATCCCTATCTTCATAAAAATCTAACTGCAACAAAATAAATGATAATAATTCTGCTGTTTCTGTTTCCGCTCTTCCCCATCAGAAAGCTGGTGATAAAACAAGCTCTCTAAAACAGGCATTACCAACCCAGGCCATGCAAACAAACACTTCACTGTTTTATAATCTCACATGTTGAATGAACATCATCGTTCCCTTTGGTGCCTTAAAATATCAGGTCCATAAAATTACTAAAAGGCAGAGCAGCGATGCTGCCTAACACGCAGCCCACGGGAAGGCTGACAGTGCCCCATCGTCATCGCTTGTTGGCAGCTCTGAATGTGCTTGGCAGCGTTGGTTGGGTGAAGTGCTCACAGAGCGCTGTGTGAACACAGCCGGGCTGTGGGAGCAGCACACCTCGAGGTGACCCCGAGCCCTGGGGATGCGGATGGGTGCAGCTGCCTCCCCGCCCTTCTGCAGGCAGAGGATGCCAACGCTTATCCTAACCGCAGCACGGAGGGCTAAAGGAGGAATACCACGGGACACCGGATACGGGCATTAGAGCGCAATCCCTTCCAGAGCATGGTCAGTTCACTGCTGTAGTTTGTTTTAAATAACGCTGTGCGCTGCGTGATGAATGTTGACAAAACAAAACAGCCCTATAATTAAAAAAGACCCAAACCCTGAACTGACATCACTGATGAAAGATACAGAAATGAAAGCACGAGCCTGGCTGTTACGGGCTCTTCGTGGTCCAGATTTATGACAAACCTGTAATTCTGCAGCCTAATAAGATCAAATTGGCGGCAAAAGCGGGAGCGGAAAGAAAGCCTGCGCTTTGCGGAGGGGAGGAAGGAGGCCGGTGAAAATGCTGATATTTACTTACTGTAAGCGCTAGGCTTGTACAGCGCTCCGTCACAGCGCAGCCTGAAGCGCCGGGCACGCAACAGCTGAGTTGTGCAGTGCAGGCGCGCACCGTTCGGTGGGAGCAGCAGCGGAGCGGAGCAGCGTCGCAGCCGCCCGGCAGCGTTCAGCTCGAACCGAGCGCGCAGCGCTGCGACCCGCGCGGTGCTGCCGGCCCCGGGTTGGGCTCCCGGGCGCGAGGCTGCGCGGTGCCGCCCGAGAACCGCGGTTCCTCTCAGACAAAAGATTTCTCACAAGGCTTTACCTTGGGATTGCCAGGATTCCTTTGCAAACGTGTTTACGTGGGGCCGTAACGTATTTACTTTTACAGACGTTCGTGCAGCTCTGCGGCACACAACACCACCCCGTCGGGGAGCGCCCCGTCACGAGTCGCAGCGCAGCCGCGACGCGAAGAACCCCCGGGGCCGCCCCCAGCCGGGAGCAGAACGCCCCGCCCCGCTGCCCTCGGAGCACCCACCCGCGCCGCACCTACCGTCGGGATCCGCCGCGAACGGCCGCGCGGGTGCCGGTTTAACGAGGTGTGCAGCAGCCTCTAGCGGCGGAGGGCGGGCGCTGCCTGAGCCGCGGCTGGTCGGGGGTTCCTTCGAGGCGGGCGGCGCTGAGGCGGCCCGGCGCCCCGCAACCGCTTCCCGCCGACGGCCGCGGCTCGCGCAGCGCGAGGTGTGCGCGTGGCTGCAGCTGTGCCCCCCCCCCCCGGGCTGCACACCGCCTCGTGCGCGGAGCACGACGCGCGGCTGAGGCTCGCAACGCACGAGGCGGCACCTGAGCGCTTTGCTGCTGGCGGCCGTCGAGGAGCAGCCCTGCAGCGGGCATGCCCTGCTTCCGAGGGGACGCGTTTCGTCTTTTCCTCGCTTTCCTTCTGTTTGAGGCGGGCCGGGCAGCCCTCAGGCAACACGAGCTCTGCTGTGCAGCCGTGCCGGAGAACCTCCCTCCTCATTCCCTCCTTTACACTGCAGACCCCCAGCTGAGCTCTGATGAAGGCCCCCACGTAACCCCGTCGTGGCCATCAGCCGGTGGGACTTTCTGAGGGGTTTCATGATCCGTCAGGGTGGGGTTTGTGTGCACAAACGTGGATCCGGGCTGCCACGTTCCTCTGCTGTAGAAAGGCGGGCAGCTTTCCTGAAACAAAGACACGAGGATGTGCAGTAAGCAGAGCCCGCAGAGCCTTCCTGTCAGCCCCCATCACCTGCTGACTGTGAGCAACACAATGAGTGATTTAATGCTGTTTGGATATCAGGCGAATGGCCATTGGGAGAGCCCCACAGTGATGCTGTCTTCCCCCCCAAAAATGAACTCCGTTTTCAGATAAATAGTTTTCCTCCTGGTTAACCATTGGCGAGTCTGATTCACCGTGTTTGACAATAGCCATCTAATTTGCACTCGCCTACTGCAGGATGATTGGAGAGCTGTTAATTAGAACTCCCTAGCACACGCTACAGAAGCACAGCTGCTGGCCTTGGGGTGGACCCACCCTGCAGGCTCCCCAGCCAGGCTAGGTACCCTCAACTCCTGCAGGGTTTGTTCCCTTCCTCATGTCTCTTTTGTACCTCAGTTACATTCACTCTGTAACCACTCACCCAGTGCCCACAACCCCCCCAAAAGCCAGGGCAACAGAAACCAATGCATCCTCACAGCAGCTGTGTGTGTACCACCAGCTCAGAGCTCCACCAGGCACTTCCACATCTCACACTCATCACTTCCACTCTACTTTATGCTTCTTGACTGTGCTACACCCAACCTTTGCTGCCACTGCACAAGTTGTATCTTATCTCTTGGCTCTCCCTGGCTCATGATTTGCACAAACTCCTCAGAAACCCTCTGACAGTTTTCTTCTCCCATTATTGGCCCAGCTTCCAATCTCTGAATCTTTGACGGTTTCCCTTAATTGCATTCATAACTTCTCCAAACTATTTCTCTACTGCAGTCCCAGATTACGATGCACATTGGCCACTCAGCCACACAAGGTACCTTCTGCACCACCAATTTTAATTCCTGGAAAGCTTTCCTCAGACCTCTGGACGCGACACTTGCAGGAACCTCTCCATTACTGGTCTTCATAGAGGTTCTCATTTCCCGCAACAGTTTTTCCTGCTTTCTGCTGACTCAGCTGAAAATCCTGAGAGAGGGCTGACATGGACCGCATGCTTTCAGGGTCTTTCAACGCTCTAATTTCTCCATCACCTCTGCTCAGTTTCCTTCAATATTTCTTCTTTATGCAAAAGGAAATTTATCTTTCATTCTGGCACCTGCCCTGCCATCTGCCTTTGTGAACACGAAGGAAAACTGTCACTGATTTTTTTTTTTTGGTTAAACAATGTCCATCAATAAATAACCCTCAGCAGCTTTTAGAGTCTTTCCATCGCTGATCTATTATTCCTTTGGCCCATGCAACATTTCTTATTATTTATTATAACCTTTTTCACAGTCTTCCCTCCATTTCCCACCACTGCTTGTCTTGTCAATTCCTTTACTCCTTTGGTTCTTTCTGCATTTGCAGCTTCAGGACCCGGCATTATCACATCCTCGTTCCTCCACGCAGGCAGGGCTGCAGGAGCTCCCAGGCAGGCATCGCACCGCTTACAGTGGGAGAATTCAAAGGGGCGGAAGAACTGAAAAAAAAAATATACAATAGAATTACAAGTATATGACAGTTACAAGTACATGACACGTAAGGGTGGGCAGCAAAGACCTTGCGCCGATTGTGAACGTGGCTGACGACTGTGTCACACCAAGCCTATGTATCACACCTTAACTCATGCACTGCCTCTTTAAACCAACCCTTACGTATTTCCCCGTCTTTCCATTTTATTCTGATTTGAAAATTCGTTGAACTTTCCACTTCTGTTTCCCAACCAGAAAAAAAGAAATTCTCTCTTCCCTTTCCTGAAACTCAGTTTATTTTTAATGACGGTGGTCACAAACTGCAGAAGGGGAGGGTTGGTGGTTGTTTGATTTTCAGACTTCTCAGCGCTATTCTCGCCCACGGTTCCATGTGGGTCATCTCTGGTTTTTAATAGTTGCATCCACCTTAACTCCTACAAGAGCAAGTGCTAAAAAGCCAGAGCCCTGAGGGTCAAAGTAGAAACGTTGTCTATATACACGAAGCACATTTAACCCTCGTGCAGTTCCTGCCCATGTTTTGTGTCCCCGTTATTGATTGGTTTCCCTACTCATTCCCACTGCTACACACACCCCAGCTCCGGCCTGGGTGCTTCATGGGACAAGGGAACCAATAAAAAGGCATTTGTGAAAATGACCGTTTCAGGGGAGATAAAATATCACTGTGTGAAATGGATTTGCTGGCACTCCTCACCAAATTTAGCACCTATTAAATTATAGAAACCATTATTCCTCTTACCCAGAAAAGTCAGAAACTTTCTCTAAAAGATGTATTTTATTATTTTAAGTGGGGCTTAAGCGTATTTTTTCCTTGTGATAAATTTCCACGTATGAATTTTCTTAGAGATACAACAGTCTTGTTTGACAGATTTTAGTGCTCAAATAGGACAACGGCTCTCTCTTCTTACAGTGCAGGAATATTTCCCTTCTGAAATGAGGTGTTTGGAATTTAGGTAGCTGGGTTTTCACACGGCAAGCCTTTAAGCAGCAAATATTGTCAATGCTTAACCAGACTAAATGATACAGATTCTTTTATTAACAGGGCAAGTGCTGAAGAAAACCAAGTGCTCATGATAAAAAAATCATAGAATGGCCTGGGTTGAAAAGGATCACAATGATCATCGAATTTCAACCCCCTGCTATGTGCAGGGTCGCCAACCACCAGCCCAGGCTGCCCAGAGCCACATCCAGCCTGGCCTTGAATACCTCCAGGGATGGGGCATCCACAGCCTCCTTGGGCAACCTGTCCCAGTGTGTAAAAACAGTGCAACACTTCCCAAGCACGACATAAGTAAACCTTGTCCCTGTGCCCTACCACAACGTTTTCTAAGCTCTGACTTCTCACCAGCCTTGTGTGCTGTACCAGCATGGATGGTCCAAGCAGGACGGGCTGGCTGGAGTTGCAGGAAAGGGCATTTTTTCTCCTTTCATCGGGTGTGTGCTTTGGGAGGACCGGAGGCTGAAGGAACAGAAGTGTTGTCTGAGTCTCTAATCAAACTTCCCCTGGCCGGGTGCGAGAGGCCAAACTAATTAAACAGAACATCAACCCACTGAGGGAGCCCGGCGTCGGGAGAACGTTGCCTGGAGAAAGCGGAGTGGGTTGGAAAAGCAGGCGCCTCACAAAGGATGGAAGGGTGACCTTGCAGGACAGAACTGAAATGTACTCATGGGAATACTTTGTGTAGATGCCTACAGAGGTTCGGAGCAGATGTTGTTATAATCTTACATGCAGGAGGCAAATGAGGAGCAGAAACATGAGAAAGACCGGACCCATTTGATCACCGAGCATAGCAAGAGTGGAAGAGAGTGGATGCACCTCTGCAAACAGCTTTTTTCCTCTTCCTTTTTAACATTAAGAAACTTCGAAACACCTGCAGTGGGAAACAAAAGGTTAATTAAAAAGAACCCCAGTCTTTGCACTAAACTGATTGCTGGGACTCCTGCCAGCCTGGGAAGGTTAAAGAGCTCAAGCATGCGTGGGCTGCGGGGGGAATGGCTAAAATTTACAGCTAGCTCCCTGGAAAGTCACAGTTCAGCTGTTCTCCCGGAGCAGGTGCTCATGGGAGCGGGCCTGTCCCTTTCAAAGCGTGAAGATTGATGAAGCCTTCGCTCTCACCAACTGTAAATATACAACCAGCCTTGTCAGAGCAGGTTTGTAACATCACTTGCTGACAGCAAGAAATTTTTTTTAACCTCCTAAACACACACACACACACACACGCTCACCCCACACAGACACGCACACACAAAAGTGCTAAAAAATAAAAATAGGCTTTTCCCAGGAAACACAGAAAGGCAATAAATAAAATGATGGGAAAGGCATTTATGTTTTCCCTGCCCGGAGAGGCAATAGACAGAGGACATGCACGGGGTGATTTCATCCTGTCCTAGAAAACAAGCAACATCTTCCTTGGGCTGTGCAGTTTATGGCCAAGTCCTGCACAGCGGCTCAGGCACTTCACAACAGAGCCAACACCGCAGCCTGGTGGGCTTAAATCACCGCAGCGCTGTGCTGCCAGCTGCCCTCTGCGGAGATGGAGAACAAGCAATTGTAAGAGAAGATACTGCTAAAATAACCATTTTACACTGCCCTGGTGCCTACTTCCTGAGGACTTCATAACGTGTTGCAGATAGAAATTACTTATTCTTTGCAGCCACACAGAAGGATCTTTAGAAAGTTGGACACAAATGTGTTTAGATTGGGATTTTCAAAGTTTTTTTGGAGCATCCCTCTGAGCCTGTGGAACCACACAGACTATGAATGGGCTTCAGTGACTGAACTCCTTGGGTGACTGGAAGCAGAATTAATATTCGTGTATGAGTTTATTGTCCTGCCCCAGACTTCATTTGTAGCACTGCAGTCATCTGAACTAAAATAATTCCTCAGTGCCCTTTTCTCTTTTCTTTCCCAAGAAAATTCCTTCCGTGTTATCATTTTCTCCACGGCAAAATTTCAGGCTAATAGAAAATGTTGAGCAGATTTCTTTTGTTTGGCATTGCCTTTGCAGAATGGAGGGATTAAACTGGTTGCTTGAGGAAACATCAGCCCAGTCTGTCTGCCAACAAATTCTACCTCGGAAATTCATCAGCTTTTGTTTGGTGAGTTTTTTGCCTGTTTGGTGGGGCATTTGCTTTTGGATTTGCTCCACTGCTTCTGTTCTGCCACTTCCTTCTGCTTTTTATTAATAGAATAGCATACAACTCGCTGCTCCTCAGACTCCATGGTCTATCCCACTGTGCTTTTAGGCAAAAACAGGCCTCCAATGGTTTTCTCATGTTTTCAAAAAGCCCTCTTCTTATCTTTTTCTATGAGATAAAGAAGTTTCTACATCTCCAATGTGAAGCTCCAACCGGCCTTGCTTGCACATAGACATGTCCACGATACGTTTCATTTGCACTTCTTTTGAGGTACTTTAAGAATGAACACACCTACCAAAAAAAATCACGCAATTCACTGTTTGCAAAGTGCCACATTCTTCCTTTGCTTGTGTTACATCCGTCTCTCAAATTCTCTGCCCGACGTGGCTGTTTGAATTGCTAACGCTCTGTGATGAGGACTGCTGCTGTCATTTCGGCTGTATTTACCCAGTGCCCCTCACAGCAGGGCTCCCCTCCCCACCACGGTCCCTCACACTACAGCATATGCTAATAAATAACAGGAGAACAAGATACTTCCCTCTTTGTGGCAGCAGAATTGTAACAATCCTGATGAATACGCCAAGGACTGGGAATGTTTCCAGAAGCTGTAAGGAAAGAAGCAGTAATTTATTGCAGGTGCTAAAAATACATCATATACCTGTGAATACAGGTGACCATCACTTGCTCAGGCAACCGATGCTGTCCTTGGAGAGGGAAGACCACGAAGGTCTCTTTCTACTTTAGAGCAGCACACAGCAAAGTCCTGCCCAAGTTTTGGGGGGCAGGAACTGACACATGCTTGCATTTTACTCCACAGCAGAGATGAAAAGCAAAGGTGGCCTGAAATACAATTAAATGTTCTAATAATTAAATAATACCCTATTTGGGTCTCTGGATGGATCCAAAATGTTTCAAGTAATTTTTTCTATTGGGTTTGGTATTACCCTTACACTTCATACAGCATCGCCACATTCCACCTGTTTAATTTTGCTTATCCCTTCAGCAAAGTCCCCCCATCTGGTACATTCCTGGTTATGTGTCTGGTCCTGCCCCATCTCTGTCCCCCCTGCACCCCTTGGCACTCTCTGCCGCTCCACAGCCCTTGATGCAGAAGGACTGGGGCTCTCCCTCCAGGGCAGCCAGGGGCTGGGGGGCACAGACCCCCTTGCACATGTGTATAAATGGAATCAGCTGTCCTGCTGTCAGAGCCCCCCGAGTTTCCAATCAAGCCGCATTCCCTGGGTTATTCACGGATACTTTCTCGGGAGCCTAAATATATCAAGGTTTTTTTAAGGCTAATAGGGCAGCTCCAGTTTCCATCAGCTGAGGACGAGGCCAAACAACTTGCTTTCATTAGCTCATTTATTTTTTGCCAAGAGGGCAGCCAAGGCATCCTCTCCTATCCCATCTCCTGTGCAATTCACGATTCAGACTTTGTATGGCAAAGAGGAGGAACCCGAAGCAGCAAGCATGCCTGCTTAGCCCCAGTTCTCCCAGCCCTCCCACCCCACCCAGAGAAACACGCAGCATTACAAACTGTGGCAGCTGGGAGCATCTGATTATTTGTATGGAAATTTGCTCCAAGTTGAGAAGTGGATCAATGACTATTTCTCAAGCTGGCTCCATTTTGAGAACCAAAATTGACTTCTGGAGAAGCTGCTTGATTTCCCAGCTCTCCCCCACCAGAAAACAGATTATTGCATAGGGCAGGGGTGATATAATTCAACTCCAAATAGGTTTGGGGCCTATTAGACCCAAATATAAAACTCACCGAGGCTCCAAGGAAAAGAGAATTACTCCGTGCCTTACTCTTCCTTCCCAGGCCCTTACTCCTATCTCTGTTTGGTGTAAATCCATTTGCTTATATTCAGTGCTCCGCACAGATGGAAATGGCAGCTCAGGACATAGCACAGGAGAGACTCATTTCAAGCAATTTAGTTCTCCTCCTTTCCCAGCTCCCCAGTTTGCCCTATTTCCATTACCCAACCGCGCCACCTCTGCTTTCTATACAGCGTCGCTGTCTGCCCACATCTCTCCTTGTTCTCCTTTCTTTTGTATTTTTTTTTCTTTTTTTTTTTACCCTTGAAAATACTTTTCTTCTACTTTCAGGCCTTTCCCTCCCATGTCCCACATCTCTGGGTACACCCACCGCACATCCCCAACGTGAGCACTCTCCCCTGCCCGGGAGCTGTGGGTGCTCTTTTGGCACTGTGTTTCATTCTGGAGAAATTGGGTTCTCCTCTCACTATGTAGCCTCACCCCTCGTACCATTTGGAGCGACTTTTAATCAAGCATTCTGGTTATAAGAGGCAGCGTGGTGTTATAGCCACCTTTTCAAAGCTGAGAGATGTGCCAAACACACAGAGCACACCCTGCTCAGCCTGGGACAAGCAGCACCTTTCCAATCTGCCCTCAAAGGGGAAATTATGACTTTCCCTTCTTCCCCCCTTCCTTCTTAGCCTGGCCTCTCCCACGAGCAGGATCTGCCTGCAGAACACGTTGTGCTACAGGAGCTGTTTGCTCTTGCCACGGCTCTATGGAAGTTCTATCGTGAGCTGTGCCTCTCTCTGCTTCATCCCAGCCCAGGGCAGAGTTCCCCTTTCCAGAGCCAAGTGTAACTGCAATACCCTCCTTCCAGTTTGTCACTTCAAGCACCCCGGAGGCAGCGGAGGTAACACAGATCCATGCTGTTAATGCACGTTCCTGGCTGCAGGTTAGCACACTGCAGAGCTTTCTGCTAGGCCTCCATAAAGAGGCTTTTAATTTAGCTCTAATAGGGAGGTGATTGTATGTTAAATAAATACTAATTGATTATTTAATATATATGCGTTGAGGGTTAACTGCTATGTAATGAGCTCCTCTCCATTAGTGGGGCTGCTAAACGTCAATTAATATGGGTTTTATAATCAATTGATATTTCACATTCCCCAACTTGCCTGTTTAGGCTTAATGGGTCAGCATTTCTGAAGTGGCCAATGCCAATAGATTCTTTATAACATGAAAAAATATTTGTTGGCAGATTTAGCACAGAGTGGGAAGTTACGGATCTATGAAAAGCTCGGCCAACCAGCTCCACAGAACAGGGCATGGCGGGGCCAGTCTGTCTGATGCCAAGAGCTGCACGTGGCAGAAAAGGTTCTGCAAAGGGGAGCGGGATGCAGCCACCCTTCGGACCCCACATAAGCTGCTCTCACTGCCCAGTTGCACCTGGATGCACACTGGAGATGTGAGAGGCAGCGCTCCATTTTGAACGGACTGTCAGATAACTTCTAGGGACAAGATCTTCAAGCATGACCAGGGGATTTGGACACATGGCTGCCATTTATTTTCATAAGCATCGCATCTCTGCATCTCCCAGCTGCCTTTTTGAATGTCTAACAGCGTAGATTTTATTCCCTTTGCCTCTTCTCCCCAAACACACACAAATAAATTACACGCAAGCTGTTTCTGGAGTACGCCAGGGAGAAAACAAGGAAGTTTCTAATGAAAGGAATGATCATAATGCATTTATGACCATTATCGAACACTATTTCTTCTCTAATTTCCTTACTGGCAGTTTTCCTGACGTGGCAGAGTTTTCCTCAGCTTGCCAAAAACTCAGGCCGGAGGAGAACGCACACAGAACGACACCCACCCCGCTCCCCCACCTGTGAGCATCTCTCTGGGTTTGCCCCCATCTCCACATACTCACTCTGGTATGCAACAGCACTCATTAAAGGGAACCTGATTGCTCTTGCTGTTGCGGAAAGCAGCTCATCTCATCCGCCCTGGAAAGAGGCCAGTTCCCACAGGCTGCCTCACAGCCCAAAGCCTGGGTGAGACAAGGTGTCCATCTCCCACACACGGTAGGTTTTGTAAAACCCACGGATGTTTTAAGTGATAAAAGACAGTGCCCAGAGCAGAGGAATGCAGGGCAGTACCTTCTCTTACTGCATCTGTACAGCGCTAAGACAATGGGGCTTAAAGCATCATTGCAGCCTTCAGGCAGTGTTATGATGCAGATAATAAAGATGAAGAAAGAACAAAGAGGAATGTGTGGCCAGCCCATGGTTTGAAGTCTCCAGGCTGATTTATGTCATCTGAGGATCTGGCCCAGTTAAATCTAATTTTAACATCCTTGACAAATTCGCTTTAACGGCAAACTGTCAAAAGGGAACCTTCTCTCCTCCCCTCATCCTTCCATCTCCATGAGCTGTTCCCTGTGACAACACTGTTCTCGAGCTGTAATTGGCAGTATCATTCCATTATCACTTATTCTTTAGGCCTGAGGATTTCATTCCTTGCAATTTTCCTGTTGTACAAATTCACATCTATTATTTTAACACACGTGCATGCATCCATTCCCTGTGTGCGTGTGTGCCGTGTGCCTGTGTGTTTCTGGGCAGGAAAACAGTACTTAAATCTGAAAGGGCCATTGTCTTATAGGCCACCTTAAGGAAGCAAAAGAGCTAATTACCGGTGACAGGTAGTTACGATTCTATGACTTGCAGTAGGAGGTGTCTGGCACCCTCAGCAAACAGTCTAAATTCTCCTTATAAGCATTTTAAATGGACGATTATCCTAATGAACTTAATAGCATCGCTATCCAAGGACAGCATCAACTCATTGCCATCCTATATTTTCCAGAAATAGCTTCTCTTTAAACAGCGTGCCCCTGCTTTGAACAGTAATGGTTTTCAAAAGTGTCTTAGCACACAAAGGCAAAATCTTTTTTGAAACAGGGTGGAATTGGTTGGTGATTATCACTGAAAAGCTGGCAGCCACCAGCTAACCTTCTAACAATGAAATATGGGAATTTACCTTCATGCTTCAATGCTTGCTATTCAGCTGTCTACCAGGGTCTAAATCAATGATTCTACACCCTCCACTCAAGGTTTCTCTTTCAAATGCTGCAGATATGACCTTAAGTTCATCATCTAAACAATGCAGTTCACGTTTAATTTCATTAATCTAAGATCTTCCATAAAATTGCAATATGGCACCATACCTTTCAAGTACCTTCATTAAAATCCATGTTATTTCTAAATCCTATGCATATCTATGAGGTCATACGGTGTTTTATTAGAATGGATTTTTGAAAGGCTCAGCTCTTTTATCACCAATTGTCATAAGGTAGTTTACAATAAATTAAACAAGAAACAAAAAAACCCCCCCACACGATCTCATTCCTACCGCTTAGGTGGTAAACACATCTCCCATTTCTGAAAATCACCCCCTTTCCTAATTTTTACCCTCTTTCTGAGGATTTAACAAATCGCAGGGAAGAGAAGGCACCATGTTTTCAAACCATACGCTGGATTTTTTTACTATTCTTGGAATAATATACTGGCACAAGCTTATTTTTCTACCGCATTCCTTTCCCAATTTCTTGTCTATTTCACAGATTGTTTGGTATTGTAATAGCGCTTGGCAAGGCTATTCAGGAGCAGGGACCTCCACGATAGCAGATGCCAAGAGCACAAAGGACAGATGGTGCACCACGAACCCGCAGCCCTCAGCACTTCCCATCCACACAACTACAAGGTATTTCAGGGCAAGAACGTTTCTTCTTGATGTTGCGCGTGCCGGGAGCATTAAAAACCCCACAGACACCAGCAGAAAGGCACCACCTCTCTGTGTTCCACCTGCACACCTCACATAAACATCCAAACACTGACATTTTTCTGACATTTGACACTGACAAAGGTAAAGAGGACAACATCTGTGCCCAAAGAATATTAACATTCCGTGGTACTTCCAGCTCTGAAGTCAAATATTGAGCAGCCTGAAGCTGTTTCGTGGTCCAGCCCTCAGCCCTGGCACTGTCTGAGGTTCCAGCAGCAGACAGCAATGCACTGCTACAGAGATGTCATTTGTGACCAACCTGCTGATGATTTCAGCCTCACCTCCTTGGTCTGCCTATGGAAGGCCAGCCAGGCAGCAGCCCCACGCCTGCGGTGTAGCATCACTCTGAAGAAGCAATTACAGCGAGCGGAGCAAGGAACTAAAGACAGCTCACCTAAATGAACTGAGGGAAAAGTACATGAGAAAACAAGAAAATGTCTTCATCACTTTTCAGGCTTCAAATTGGAAAAACAGGGATCAATACAGCAGAACTTCATTTAATGGTGTGAAAAACAATCCAGCCCGCAACAGGCAGGAATCACTTATTGCCAAACAAACAGGCCAATTAGGCCGGGCAGGGCCGTGGGGTTCTTCAGGGTGTGGGGCTCTGGGGCACAGCCAGCACCCTCCTTGGGCAGCTCGGGTTCTTCATGCATACAGAACAGCAGCACCGGCACCGCCACGCAGGGATTTCATTGCCTTTGCTGTCATTGCCACCGCCGGCATGTTAAACAGATTAATGGAAGCGATGGAGAGGGAGCATAAAACACCCAGCCTCCGCCCCGGGCCGAGTGCCACCAGAACGGAACGAGGCTGCAGCTGACATTTGCAGAAGTAACACTGTGTTATTAAAACAAATTTGGCACGAAGAGAAAACATGTTTGCTTTGCACATCATAACAGCTACGAGAGCATATTCAAAATCAAATATTTGCAAGGCAGAGCACAAGGGTTTTCCCCTCCCCTTCTCCTCCTCCTGGTCACCCGGAGCCACTCCGTGTGCCACCGCATCGCATGGCCAGAGTTTTAGGAGTAAATGCAGAGCGGACACCGGGCCTGAGCTGCAAATCTAGCTTTGAATCGATATTTGTCTGAAAAAAAAAATGTTAAAAAAATCAAGCCAAACCATGTGGCACAGCCTCTGGATGTGTTCACAGAAAACTGCTACGCACTGCAATTTTTCTCTCGCTGGTTTTTTTTTTTTCCCTTTCCTTCTCCCGAAACATTGGTTGTATTTTCTCCCTTTATTTATTGGAATGCTGAATGGATTATTTCGGTAATAAATCAGGCCCTTTCATTACATTTTTTAAGGTGTTGTCGCTGTTATGAAGTACGGCGTGTCATCAAAATTAAGCTCAGATTGCATTACCGCCTATTTTATAGAGAGAGAATTACTCGATGGATTTTTCCCAGCTCTCTAAGCACTGGGTGTCTTTCCGTCACAGAACAACCAGCTCCCCAGGAGCGTTCCCCTACAAGCTATGAACATTTCACCCAGCTTGCCTCTCAGATATCTTCGTGTTATGTTTTGGAAGAGAGCGATGCTATTTCTTTAAGCCCAAACTATTCATGCAACCAGAAGGATTTCTTAACAGGTGAGGCGATGTTAGAGCATCACCCTGTGCCTGGCTCCTCCTTGCACACAGAGTACAGATCAGGAGTGGTTCTCCTGAAGTCAGTGCAGTTACCTTACAGCAGAATTGCCTACAGGGGACTGCAATGAGGTGGTCCTCTGCTTTGCTGCCTCCATGGCAGAGGGCACTGAGCAAGGAGCTGATTCCCAGGGTTGGTTCTGGCTGACATCTGCTGAGCGTGAGGCAGCTTTCCTCGCCCACTGCCAACTTCCCCAGCACACGGAGCCCGTTTCATTGCTCCTCTGTACCCTGTAAGGCACAAATAGCATTACTTGGGCCACATTTCCAAGGAAGTCTCCATCTAGGAGGCTTGTGTACATACATTCTCTAATTAGGGCTGGAAGCTTCTCTTTGGGCATAAGCCCAAACTAATCGTGTATGAAGCTCTGCAAGCAATATGAGCAGGAACAGAACCCTGCATGCAGCAGGTAGGACAGGAGAGCCCTGCTGAGCCCCTACCCCAAGCCCAACTTCTCCATTAAACGTTCCGGCTGTGAAGAGCATTAAAACGCTGCTCTGTTAAAAGCACTGGAACTGAGGCATACGTCTGAAGTTGTGCGTTACAAAAAGGCTCCCTGAACTGCACCCTCACAAGCACTGTATTTCCCTTAGAAAGCAGGCACAGAGGAGAGCTGCATGCTGTGGGCACTGTGCTGAGTGGCACAGCCGGGCCAGGCAGGCTGGTGGCCATGGCTTTCAGGCACAGCTCAAATCCCTGCCACCCTGCTGCTCGTTTTAGGCAGTAGGTGGCACTTCAGGAAAGTTTCTCCTAAATTTCCATAGCACAGTGTTTTTCTGCACTCCTATTCCGTACCTCCCCTTTAAATCTGCAGTAACATTTTTTGCCAGCGCTTATAGAAACCAGAATGTCCCTGAAGAGATGAGCAAGCAATGCCTCACCTGCACACGGCTCAGCCTCTGCTCAGGCTGCTCCTCCTCCCATCCCACCCGCACCGGCTGGGAGCAATCCAGGGAAATTAGTGGCATTACCCTCTGCGAGCCCGCCAGCACTTATGCTCCAATCTTCAGAAAAGTGACTGCAAATCTACGGCCACGTCTGCCTATTGCTACAGAAGTCATTTTCGAAAACTAGCAGCTGCACATTACGTGCGACACCGAACGCCGCGTGCGTCCGTGACCGCTGCCGCATCCGGAGACAGCGCTGCGGAGCCCTTCATTCGTCTTCCCCGACAGCAACACAGGACTGAGATGTGATGTTCTACCGAGACCTTCCTCCCACAGCACCTGCAGGGTGTCCCACTGGGGATGGCCACAGGGCCACGGGCACACAGTGGGATGCAGCCAGGACACCACCCAAACTTTGGCCGCCCACCACAGACGTAGCACAGAGCTGCTCAAGGAGTTAAATGTATTAAGCAATTTACAATTAATATAGAACTCATTCCAGAGATATCTACTAGAGAGTACAACAGGGCAATTAACCCACTAATACACTAGGCTATTACATCGCTATGTCTCTTATTTTAGCCTGAGGTGATTTGAAACGCATTGGATTAAAGGATATTACAGGAGATAGCATGAAAAATAGCTTAATGTAATGAGCCATCCCGTGATGTCTGCTATTAAAGATGATTTGCAGTTGAAAACTACAACATACAGTAGTTCAGCCATTTAGAAACATGAGTGTTTAACCCTTTTCTAGCCCCCGTCCCTTGGAGGGATCCATGCGAGAGCCCCTCCTCTCTCCCACCTCCTCAGCCTTTATCTGAGGATTATCAGATGCATTTTATTAAAGCACAACGGTGTCATTAGGAGACTGGTGCCTGAGCTTGATAGAAAACCAGCAATCTGCCAATAACTTTTAGAACTAGATGCCTGAGAGAGTAAATAGGCCAAGGGAGGCTGTGTGACTGGCAAAGCGGTGATGAAATGGGAGCATCGTGCATTTTTGCCCTGCCCTTGGGCCTGTCGCACCCGCTCCACCTCAGCCTGTGTGGTGAGACACCCCTGCACCCACGTGCCAATATGGAACACAAAGGCATTCATTCCCCAGCCACTGCCCCACAGCAGCCATGGGATGCCAGGCAGGGCTGGTGGCATGGCAGGGCCTCCTTCTAATGAAGGAACCTGTCACTGTCACCACGGTGTCAGCATCACCGCCCGGCCCTGTTCTCAGGAGCGTCCTTCTGCATCCCAGCAGTCCCAGGTGGCACGGAATCTGTCAGGCTTCGTTTTCATCTGGAGGAAGGAGCGGTGTGGGAGAAGGGCAGGGGATGACCAGGTCTTCCTGACCTCTTCTCCTTCAATCTCGCTCCTCTCCTTGGCGAGGAGGAGACGGCCATCACGCTAGGTGGAACCGACAAACCCATCTCGGCGTCGCTTCCCGCACACACAATAGCTGTGTCACTTGGCATCAGGGACGGGATGATGGGATGATGTGACGCCCCAACCTGGGCAGCTCTCAGCCCTCCTGCTGGGGCAGTGCCAGGCTGCCGAACCTCAAGGCCTGGTTATACGGTGCGGGCTCCCCTTCCCCGCAGGGCCTGCATCCCCCCGGCCCCGCACAGCACATCGCTTTGGAAACGGGACTGCAAATATCACGCAACAAAAAACCACTGTAGAAAAGAACAAAGAATCTATAACATCATTTCAGTCAATTGGGACTAGTTCTAGACGAGACAGGGTTTTGCAGGACGATGTAACCCTGGCTGGCGTGATGCATGTGGGCTGATTGCTCCCAGTACTTGAATGGAACGGCAGAGGAAGGCGAAGGGGGAGTGGAGAGAAGCAGGGGAGAAGGGCTCGTACAGAGAGATCTTTCCACAGGAAAACTCCCTTTTTGGAGGGTAGGAGGGATATTAGTTGGTAACAGCAAGAGCATAGATTTTCGCACTCCTATAAATCATTATTACTGGAATGTCCCTGAGGGGATGAGAAGAATGAATCAGTTACACATACACAATGCCAAACTTTCTCTGTTTCCTTTTCCCTTTTGAGAAAAAAAAAAAAAAACACCACAAAACAGACAGGAGCAAGGTAGAGAGGAAAAGAGAAGGAAAGCAAAAGGAGGAGGAAAAGAAAGGGAAGAATGAGAAGAAGAGAATGAATGAACTTTGGAAGCAATTTATAATTCCTTTCACCTACATCATGAATTGAACATGGGGAAAAAAAAAAAAAAAAAGAAAGAAATGGGAAGGGAGGGAGGGAAAATATTCCGCCCAGCATGCAGATTATCATTTGAAAAGATTCTGTTGCTATGTTTTTGTCCCTGGGTGATGAAAATGAAATTGTCTGATGTGTGCGCCGTGTTAGATTTACCTTTGCAGGGTTCACCCACAATCAGTAGAGAGGGGTCATGCCACAATATGTCATCTCACAGCTCCATCACACCAACTCCAATTTATACGAGGAGGTATTATGCATTTCAAAGGAACCCCCTGCGCGTGGCTCTTGTTACTGATCTGTATCACAGCTCAGCTGAGGGAAGATTAGTTCTGCTGCAAGGGCAACGAGACTTATTTGTTTATGATTATATCCTCCTTAAAGACGCACTATTCCCTTTTTTTAATGTCTAATTTAAAGTGTGCATTAAAGGGGGCTGGGGAGGGGGTGGGAAGTAAAAGGTGAGAGAATTCTGCACTCTCCCACAAGGAAACCTAATAGCCTGAGTCTCCCATGCATCCTGCTCATTAAAAAAAAAAAAAAAAAGAGAGAGAGAGAGAGAGAGAAACTCCATTTAAATGCAAATTTGAGTTTTAGCTGGGGACTCCCCCAAAAGCTTCTCTTGGAAGCACCAGGGAAATAGGATTCAGAAACCTAAAATGGCTGACGGCGGTTGCACACCACAGAAAGCGTTTCCTCCCTCCTGTGTCCCCGTTCCTGCACAGCCCGACCTGCTCGGGTGCAGCAGCACTCATCACATTGCTGTGCTGTGCTGCTCCTCAGGCCGGGCCCGGCAGCACTGCCCTGCAGCTCCCACTCACTGTTGCTTTAATCAACATTCTCTCAGAAAGTCAATGCTTCCGTCCCCGATAAAGGCTCTGAAGGGTTTAACGAGGCCGCTGAGCAAAGCACAGCTGGGAAGCCCGCAAGCAAGGCTTCATTTTGGGGCTCTCCAGCTCACAGCATGTGATCGACGTTGAGAAACCATTGGCTTCAGGAACGTCAGCTCAGCAGGGATGCACGTTTGTTTGACAGGACACAGAAGGAAGTGGGGTGGCACTGCATGGTCCCGTCTGTGGCCATGATCACCTGAGAACATCCTGCCTGGCTGCTCCCACTGCTGCAACCTGCTGCTGTCGCTTTAATGGGACACCAAACCACGTATGAAAAGTCCTCCGTTTTCCCAAGGAAACTATAGCATCGTCCAACCCTGAGCATCAACACCAACAGCTGCACTGGGGAAGGAGCGCACCTGCACTCAGACCCACAGCATTACATATTTTCTGCTTAAGTGCAAAACCTTTAACACTTGGCTCATTAAGTTTCCCCAAACGCCAAACTATGGCTGGAGAGGGAGAACCCAAGATGCTGAGGGTCGGTTGCAGGCACCCCAAAACCCACAGCTCTCCTGCTCTGGGGGCATCGGGTTCCGCTTTGGGTGAAGCCCAAAGCATCAGCAGCCCATGGCTGGCAGGATGTCCTCCCCTCTCCCTGTCCCCTTCCCTCTTCTCCTTCGTAAAACCGCCCTCCTTCCTCTACTTTGAAAGCTCATCATAGGATGGGTGAAAACAATTAAATGAAATAGACTGGTAATACCCATGGGAAAACATTTTTCGATATGATATTACAATCTTGTTTCAAAATTGGATTTTGCCAAGAGGAAATACAGTTTATTATAAAACACATTTTCTTTTAATTTAATTATATAATCTTTGGCTTCAGAGAAGGGATGCTTAAATCAGACCCATTTAATTTTCAAGTGTATTCACCCATCACCTAGGGCAAATTGGTTTAAATTAGTAGGTGACTATATAAGTTCTAGATACACGTCAGACAAAAATTTATCTGCGAACTCTGTATAAGAGTGCATCTACATCAGCAGCACAGCAGCAGAAATTACAGGGGAAGAAGAGCCGAGCACCTGAAGAGCGGTATGCACTGCGATTTCAGGGACAGCCACAACAACAAAAAAACCCCACACAGATCTGGGATTTTTTTTTTTACTATGTTTTTTTTTTTTTTATCTTTGTTAATGCTTTGCCAGATCAGTTCATCACACTGCATGTCTGCACTACGCCAATAAAAACTGATGACCTGCAGTTAGTTTCTACCAGGTGCATTAAATTCCCATAACGTGAACAGATCTTGCTAAGTCTACCATGGCCTCTCCTTCCGCAGAGATTACATTTCCAGCCTAATGACAGCAGCGGTTTGTTCAGGCGCTGCAGCCGCTGAACTCTCCCTCCGATCTGTCACAGTGACCCAACGCACAGCGGCAAAGCGGCTCAGGACGGGCAGCGCTGGGAGAGATGCTTTCAAAAAAATCTCTTCCTATTCTGAAGGATTTTTTTTTCCCCCCACCAAAAAAAAACGCCTTTCCAGGAGCGCAAGGTGTGCCCCTAGAGCAGTACAGGACAGGGCTGTGCCACCTGCCCTCAGCCACACACCCCCATGGCCTGCGCCCTCCTGGGGGCTTCCAGCTGTTCAGGGATGTGACATGGAGCGACCCCCAGAATTCCTTCCTACACGCACACACACCAGGCTCTGCACACTGACACAGCCACAACTCCCAGGGCACAAAGTCCGCGCTTCCCCACCGCTCACGAGAATCGCATGCAAAGAGCAGAGAGGAAACCCCTCAGTAAAGGGAAAATGGTGCTGTGCAGTCGGGGCTTACACTGAGAACACCACCAATAAATAACAATGGGAAGGACTGCGGAGCCCAGCATCCCTGCACCATGCAATGGGCACCGCAACAGCAGCACCAGCCCAGCATTTTACACTGCATGGACAGCAGAGCCAACATGCCCACCCTGTGGTAGGAGGGGAAAAAAAACCACAAGCACCAGCAACCAAAATGCAACTTGGTTATTGCGGTTCTTCCACAGGTGCTCGCTTTTCAACAAGCACCGATGAAATGCATCCTGTGGTTCTTGCAACAAGCAGCGAGCACAGGTCTGCAAGAGGAGAAGCTTCCACTGCAACAGGAGCCTCTTGTGTAGGTTTGTATGCTGTTCACAAACACACATATACAACGTATGTTCACATATACATAAGCACATAAACAGATGTGCGTGCATCACTTCAGCATCAGTGTGGGAAGTTCTGAAAAAGCAATCTGAATGACCCAGCAGAAGCACTGCTGGTGGTGCCACTGGTGTGGGCACGTTGGCTAATACGTGGCAATCGCACTGACACAGGTGAATAAATACACACAATAACAGATAAACACACATAATACCAAATAAATGCACAGGATTTCAACAGGTGCTGTCATCCACTCCTTCGGGTGCTCGGGGCAGCGCTGGGTCCATCCCAGACTCCATTGGAGCCTAATGGCTGCGAGACGCAGCCGTGCCACACCAAGTGCTATGAGAACACATGACCTCAGCTGGGGCTGGCAAATAAACATTACAAGGGGCTGTTTCAGATCTTTGTAGTAGCAAATCTCAGCACTTAACTAGTAATGCAATAAGTCCTATCAAGAGCACGCTGAAAGGTGGAATAAATTTCCCGGAGAACAATGCTGGTGATGTATGCATATGACCAAGGCACAATAAAACTGTAGAATGGGAGGAAAAAAATGCATACAGTCAATACAATAAAATCAGCACAAATATAGGCTGTGTAAGCAAATAAATCTAACAATCCAAATATTTTACAGCACGCTCACACGCACAGCATTCCCCCCCCCTCCCCCCCCCCAAGAAATCTTCGGGCAAAAAATAAAATGAAAAAAATTCGACTGTTTTGCATCTTAGCGCATTGTAAAGGCATCAGCGGCTGTCTGCACAAATTACCATTCATCTAGGCGTTGTTGTGGAAATTTTCAAGGGATTTGCAGTAATTATATGACAAAATGCTTGCAAATCTCACTCATTGCTGAATAGAAACACACGGGTCAAAGATTGAACACTCTCAGCTTGGTAATTTGTAAATGTCAATCAGGCTGGGGGCCACGGGAGGCACACGGCGGAAGCGGTGAAAGGCAGCGCGATTCCGTAGCAACCAGAAAAAGCCTTTTCAGCGCCGGTTATAAAAGGCACGGGATAGTTTTACTTTCCATCTCTTTTTTTCTTTTTTTTTTTTTTAACCAAACTGATCACCTTGCGCCAAGAGGAGGAGGAAGAGGGGGAGAGATGGGAGGAGGGAAGTAAAGAAAGGAAGGAAAAACAGTTTAAATAAAACCGCTGAGATTAAATTAACTGATACATACATTCGCGGAGGTAGATCGTTTGCACTGTAATAAATATGGAGTCCTATCTTCCCTTCTCCAAGACAGCAAGGAAAGCAAAATAAAATTAAAAGATATAACAATAAAAATTATAAATGCATTGCGGTCTGGCGGACCAGCAGCCCATAATGAAGGCGGTCGGGGTGGGGAGCACACTGTTGGTGTGGAGGCAAAACAGGTGTGGAGGCACAGGGAGGGCTGGGCACCGTAAGAAGCCAACCCCATCTTCTCCCACTTTCCCCTGAGTGGGATTTGGCACGGGGCTGCCATCAGCTGTGCAAAGAAATGATGCCTGAGTCTCCCAGCTAACCCTGAGGTCGCATCCTTGGTGTCCCAGCTCCACTGGCAGCACTGAGCAGGCAGGAAAGGGCTCACCCACACACACAGCTGCTGTGCCCCACAGTTACAACACTTCACATCCCCAGATGCAGTGGTGCCCAACCAGAGGCAGCGAGGCTGAAGCAAACCATGCGCTGCGGGGACAGCTGGAAGTCAATGAAAGAACTGGAGGAACTCAACAGAATTTCGTGGATAGCAAAACCCCAAACTGCCAAAATGAACCTTTACTTTCCATGCAGGATCTCCTTCCACGTGGGAGGAAACGGCTGGTTTCACAGCTCGGACCACGACAAGTCTCCCAACCCACCACAAAACCCATGGTACAACGCTCCCCAGCACAGGAATGCACAGCAGCACCGCAGCAGTGAGGGCTGCAGCCCCACCAAGAGCTCCACAGCACGGCCGCCTGATCCCAAGGCACTGCAGCCATACTGCAGCCAGGCTCCCCGTGCTGCCTTGGTGCCCCACATGCTGCCCTCAGCCCGCTTAACGAACCCCAGAGAAATTATGAAGCGCCATAAAAAGTATAATAAATTTGAGAAAAGCTATTAAGTTACAAATACAACCAATACATGCAACATCATTCAGATGGCAGAAACTAGCTATAAAATAAAGTCGTTCTAAGCCACCATTCCACAGGTTACCAAATCTCTTCATTCACAAATCACACTTCCCTTCGTGGCACCCCATCCCATTGCACACATCTTCATGTCCATGAAATGCACACACATCCCTGTGCGTGGGACAAGGGACTCCATCTCCGCACCAGGAACTCTGAAGAACAAAGTTATCCTGAAGTCCCCAATGCCAACTCACAAGCAGAGGCTCTGCAATAAGTTGCTGAGCACGAGCTGCATCCCCTTCTTAAACCACTGAGCAACTGCAGGACGAGAGGTTTGCAGAGCATATTTCATGTTGTTCCCTATGAATTTAAGGCTCTTCCGACGTATCAAGCTCTGCAGAACAATTTCTTGCCTTTATTTACTCTCAAGGTCCTGTACATTATGAATATTCATTGGAATAATTAAAAGCGCTGTTCACAGCCCATTGTGTTTACTGTTAGCCCCATAAAAAACAAACAGGTTAATGACGATCTTTAATATGGGAATTTAATATCTTTCCACCTATATATCGGCTAAAAGTTTAGCCTCCCCTTTAAGCTTCATCAATTTACGGAGAATAAGTAACCCCCATAAAAGCAGGCTATGGCTGTAAGTCACACATGCACGCCTCTGCGGGTTTGTCTTTATAGCTGTGCTTTACTATTTATTTTATTTTTGCTGAATTTCTCATTTCAGTTTCGGCCACAGCAGTAGAGGGAGAAAAGCGGGGGTGTGATTTGGGAGCACCGCTCTGATGGGAGGCCCTGGGCTGCACAGAGCTGAAAAGTAAAGTACAAAGGGAGAGGGCAGCAAACACCACTGCTGGCTCATCTGCAGCCCCCAGTGCTCAAGTGGCACTGCCGTGGATTGGAGCCTTCCACTGGGCCTCAAGCATTACAGAAACATCGCTCTCAGAATCACCTGAAGTTTTACTGAATGCAATGAAGCTCATTTCAGACGAGAATTAGCCCTGGGACGGATGGCTGTGAGGCACCACTCGGTGATGCATGGCTCAGCCCTGTGAACTAATGAACTCACAAGTATCTGGTGGGGAAATGCAGCGTCGGGGAGTGCAGTGCCTTTCTGCCTGGGGTGGGGAATGGGACAAACCATGGAGAAAATGTCCCACTGAGCACCGGCATCACCACAGCTCTCACCTCCTCCTACAGCACAGCTTTACCTCTTTCCACAGCCCGAGCAAAGCTGCACCATTTCCTGAACTGCTCAGAGGGGATGGAAACTAAAAGTGGACCAGGAGACAGCCCGACACCGGGGAAACAGCCAGAGGAAACCACAGGCGTCCCCTCCTGCAGGGCTGTACAGAGGCATCCTCTTGAATGAACTGTTATCATCATTTACTGATGAGCACTCAGAAACAAAATCACAAAAGGGACAGATCCCATTCCTTCAATACAATAGCAAACATCCAACTCCATCCAGAAGGCATGGAGCGGGAAATCAAACAGATGAAGGAGTTAATGTGCATTTCTGACGTGTCTGAGCTGCTGCTCTCCTTACCTCCAGTGCATGCAGGAAGCTGGGGGCTCCAAGGAGGAGCTCTGCCATATTTATAACCAGGAGCACCTGAGCACCTCCTCTGAAGCTATTCCTGACGAATTAAGGGGCAAACTCACTTAGAAACCATCCGTTTCTTTGTGATTTTATTTAACTCTGCAACACGCCCTGACACACTGGAAAGAAGAAAACAACCCCGGGCATCAAACCTGCACGGGCTGCAGAAGGAGCGGAGTGCCAGCCTTGGAGCATCCTTCAGAGCATCCCCTGGAGCATCTCTCCACTGCAGAGTCTGGAAATAACGTTGGTGGTTTCTCCCCAGTCTGTGTGTGCCCCACAGCGATGTCAGATTTGCATTTATGTTCTTCTGAGGATGAGTTTTCCCATGTGTCAGCCTCGATCATCACAAAGCACTGCAAACCACACTGAGATTTGTTCAGAGCGCACCCTGTAGAAGTCACACATGTGAAAAGCAAAGTAATCTGGAAAGGGCTATTACTGCTAATCCAGCCTTTTGTATGTTGAATAATAACATACCTAGACACAGTTGTTGCTACACCAGTAAACTACTTCTAAAAGAAGCTGAGATAAAGTAAAACAACTTTTTAGCTTTCCAACTTTGTCTGCAATCACGGGAAACAATCCATTTCAGCATGTGAAATTCCATTCTTCGTAAGCACCAACCAGACCACAAGGGGAGGTGGAAAACGAGACCCTGCACTCACGTGCAAAACATCTGCGGTCATTTTTCTCACGTTGCACTGAGAAAACAGCACCCAAACACCCTTTTTTGGCCCAACAGTGCAGATGAAATGCAATGAGAGTTGGACCGGGTGCACTTCCAGAGCAACGCAGGTGCAGCTTTAGGGATGCACAGCAGCAGCAACGTGCATTCCCAGTCTCCAAAACCAGGGGGGAGCACCGTCGGTTCCCTGCACACCGCCCATCTAATCTTGCTGCTGATGACCACAACCAGTTGGGTTTTCCCCCATTCTGGGGCTTTTTGTGGCTCAGCCCGTGGGTTCCGTGCCCAGGCACAGAGCTCCACCTCATGCCGCAGGGAGGAGGAAAAAGAGGGGGGAAAAAAAAAAAATTAAAGCATATTAAAGGTGTTAATAAGCGACTTATTTAAACGGAGTATCACATATTGAACATTAATCACCTTGCAGTAAAAGTGTAATTAAGGAGTCACTCTGCCTTCTGGGGAAGGCTCGCTTGGAAGCCGAGTGAAAATGGTCTCTTTATTAACACAAATTATTTTATTTGGCCAAAGGTAATAATTCTAAGTGAGGTCAACGGGACTTGTGCACACGCGAGCAGCACCAGGGCCAGCCACCGTTTCCATGGTGACCGAGCCAAGTTCACCCCCAGCACAGCGATGGCTGGGCTGAGCGCATCGCCCACCGGGCACCCAGACCTCCCTGCAGCCACAACCCATCATGGCACGTGGCGTTGCTTTCCTGGCACACTGACACCACAAGGATGCACGGATCTCACTCTGAGCAGCACAGGGACACGGGCAGCCCGTGCTATCAAACTCAGCTCCAACAACAGCTCCCAGGAGCATCGGAGCTGCTGTGGGCTCCCAAGCACCCTCCTGCACTGGGAGAAGCCACGCGTTGCGCTCTCTGTGCAGATGAGTGTCTGAAAGCGGCGATGATTTATCAGTCTCTCACATCATGTCACTCCTTTATGTACAGCATTATACATAGAGTGCCACATTAACATTTTACTATTATTCTTACCTTTCAAAGCAAAAAGATAAGTGTGTAAATCTCGGCGGTGTCAGAGGGGCTGGCATGTGCCACATGGCTCAGCGGGCACACCCAGGGACACCTCTGTCCCCAGAGCCACCTGGAACCAGGGAAAAGCCTTGTGGGACACTTCTATTAAGGTGTTCGCCATCCCCACAAACCCTGCGGCACTGCCCAAAAGATGCCAAAACAACATGGAAGCTGCACTGATGGATGTGACCAAGGCATCCTCAGCACCAACCTCAAAACAAGATGGGGTGAGGATCCCAACCACACCACCCCATCGCTCAGAACCCATTCACGCCCCAACACAACGTGCCCCACATGACCCCGTGTGCTCCCCAGCCATAAACCAGCTCCTGCCACCAAACGCCGTGCGAGGTACCCGGTCCCACACAACTTATTATCACCTAGTCAAGATTAATCAAGCAGGGAAAGCTAAAGCAGGTCCCTAATTAGTTGCTGATGATAACTATATTTGTCATCCTCTCCCAATTAGTCTACTGTACATTTTGGAGTTTAATTGCACCTTGTTCTTCATTTAAATGTCATCATGTGCATATATTCTCCTCATTCTTTAGCAGATTTGAGAAAAATTTGACATTAAATATAGATTATCTTTAGATTTCCATAATTAACACAACCAAACTGTCTTCAGCTCATGTATTCCACCTCACACGATACATCTTGAAGCTCCCTTGGAATTCAGTGTTCCTGGGGCTCCTGCTGGAGGTGGACATCACCCTTGCACCAGTGACACCAGGGCCACGGATGGGTGGTGGTGACACAGCCTCAGGGTTTCCTCCCTGACCGCACCAGGGTGACCCAGAGCCGAGGGGTGACACAAAGCCAAGCAGTAACATAAAGCAGAGGGGTGACACGTGCCACTGCCTGGCCACACGCTGTCCTGCCCCATCCCAAACACCCCAGCCCATCCAGCAGCACACAGAGAAGAACCCAGAGCAATGAGAAGGAAGGGAAAAAGCCATCAGGAAAGCTGCACAGTCCTACCTGTCCTTTAAGATGAGGTTTATCACACCAATCGTCCCTACTGCTTGGCCATGGCAAAATCCCTGCGTCCATCCATGTATTCCCCATTGCGCCAGGGCTCGCTGTGCACGCTGCAGACTGCAGCCTCCTGGTGCCACGGGAGGAGGCTGCTGCTGACTGAGCAGCTGGGGTAGGAGAGGGGAAGGGAAAAATGGGGAAAAAAAAATAAAAAAAAGGAATCAAGGAGTAGTCAAAAAGTGTATTAGAAGCAAATTTGGAGAGAAATCAATGGCTTGTAATTAGATTTGATTTTTCTTCACGTTTTGTTTGGCTGGGGGTTATGTATAGACTCTATGTGAGCAGAGAGGAGAGATTAAAGCGCAGAGAACAGGTGCCGGATCACGAGCTGGTGGCCACCAAAGCATGACAGCTCCATCACCGCTGTCAGGTGGCACAGCAAATAAACATATAAATAAATAACGGGGACGGAGACACAGCAGACCGGCATTTGCTCGCACCACCATGCAGCAACACCCAGCCCACTCACAGTGCTGGCATTTGGATTTCCATGGCAGGGGATGCTCCTGTACCCCCTTGATGTTTCCATCCTGCTGTGGATGCTGGGGCAAACCCAGTACAGGCACGTGCTCCTGGCAAAAGAGAGGAACCCACTCGTGCCAAGTCATCCTGATCACATCAGTAGCTGCCCTTAGGAACTCAGTGCTGTGTGTTTGAGGTCTTCTTTCTCTTCTTCTAAATAGGAGAGCTTTGCATACGTGCATATATATACACACACACGCAGGCACACATGTACTATACATGTGTGTAAACACATACAGGGACAACCCATGGGGTGTCCCTATGCTGGTGATGGCGCTGCCATCAGAGCTCCTCACTCTTATGGGCCTTTTTCACAATGATTCCCTTTAACCTTGAAACTTAACCTAAAAGTCGGGCCGCTGTCCACATGACTTCCCAAAATAAATGGCATCCCTAATTAGCAGCACCCTCCGCCGCTCCGTGCTCCAGGCCACGCTGCATCAGTGGACACCTCCGCCTGATGAGCAGTTATCGAACATGCAAGCAGCAATCAACACTAATTAAACACTCGGCTGTTGAGAGGAGACAATGTTTATCAAAAAAAAAAAGAAAAAAAATCAAGAGGAGGGGAGCACGTCTTCTGTTTTCTATAATTAGTGAGCAATATTCCCCAGGCGGTCGCAGCAATCGAACGCGGGTTCGCTCGCAGCTGCTGGGTGCACACACACAAAGGATGCTGGGGGCACACGGTCAGGGCAGGGGGAGCACCCATGGGTGGAGGCTCAGCAACGCTCCCCAGAATGAGGTCCTGCCCTTCTCATCCCCCTGAGCTGCACGAGACCAGAGGAGAAATGTCCCCAGAGGGGAAAAAGAAGGGGATCAGCTCTCCCTGAATGCTGAAAGTAAGGAAGGGCTCCAGCTATAGAAACAGCACTTCCATGGTTTGTACATGAGTGAAGGAAAGGAACAAAAAATCAACCTCCAGCATGTGCTACGCTCTCCTATTTCACAGAATTACTGATGTTGGACAAGACCAATAAGATCACCTTCGTTAACCCATCACCACCATGCCCTCATAGAACCACAGAATAATTTAGGTTGGAAAAATTCTCCGAGACCCCCAAGCCCAAGTCCAACCCACCCCACCAACCACATCCCCTCAGTGCCACATCTCCACAGTTCTGGAACACCTCCATGGACAATGACTCCACCACTTCCTTCCACATGCCAAAGCCTCACCACTCTTTCAGAGAAGAAATTTTTCCTAAACGCGTGGGAGTGAGCTGGAAGTGGAGTCAGAAGGATCTTTGATTGTCATTGCAGATGCTAAATAATGGCAGGAAAAGTCTGTGCCAGGGTCGGGGAGGAGCAGTACCTTCCAACTCCAGGTTCACGGCGACTGTGGCACAGCTTTGCGTAAGCGGCTGCGCTCTGCCCTTACACTCTGCTGTGATCTATCCCAGATACCTCTGATATTTCTGGTAGTAAACACTCGTTTCTTAGAGCAGCAGCAGATGGTCAAGAGCATTTCCTGAAATTGAATATTATAATGAATTTAGGATCGAAAAAAAAATTTACATAATAATCTGTTTTAGATTCTGACAGTGAGGAAACCTACACAGAAACTGCTTCTTTTCAACCATTTGAATTAACGTATAAATCTTCAAGAACTTTAATTATAAACAAACTCCTCGCTCTTTCACACCCATGGAAGACACTGAAAAATGAACCACCCGGTGAAGCTCATGGCCACACATGGGCTCTAAATGGGGTGGGACAGGTCTGTGCCCTGAGAACCAGCTGGGCCCAAGTCCTGCTGATGGGCATCCCTGCAAGCAGGGCAGTACCCAAAGGGCAGCAAGCTCGGCTGTGATGTGCAGATCACTTAAAAACCATCAGATTTCCTTAACAATAACAAAAGAGAGCAGCATCCCTGTCTGGCCACAGGACTGGGAGCGCTTCGCATCGCAGCCCAGCACTGCCGAGGGCTTTCCCTCTTGGAAAAGCAAATATTTAGACTAGATAAAAAACCCCGAGAGCATTTTCCCCAGGTAATACTAGTAACTAAAATAATCACATTCACTTTGCTGGTTTAATTTTATATTTCCATTTCTACCTTATCTTTTTCCTGCAAGCATCATTAAACCACACCATAACAAAAATACATGAAGTGTTATTCTTTCAAGAGAAGCCATAAACCACCTCAAAGCTTTTCAAGTTTATTCTTATCTCGTACATCTTCCTCTGGTTCTTTTTTTTTCTCCCTTCATGCATTTCAGCAAGGTAGTTTTCCCTAACGTTAAAAATAGTTGCATTGAAAATGAGATGCTGCCTCTGAAAAACGCCTCTGGAGGATTAAATAAGCAAAATATAGCCAGAAAATAAAATGGAACCTCATTAAAATAATTTTGCAAGAAGAAATCCTACCTCACAATAGGTTTTCAATATCACTTACAAAATTCTTAGGAGTCATACACGTATATATATATACGTTCTTAATTCAGGACCTTCCATTAAAAAAGGCATTACAGAGGGAACTGAAAGGCCATTTAGCACCCTTGTTTATAGAAAAATGTGCATTAGGTACAGATGTAATCTCCAGCAAAAGCCTTGAGATATGGCTCCAACGAGCTGTGCCGCACTGCAAGGTGCTAATGAGGGCACAGGCAGAACCAGGGCCCCTTTCTTTTGCTGCAGCACACAAAGCTGGGTTCCTTCAGCCATGCCCATGGCTACGCCAAATGGCTTTGGACCCTTTGTGCCACCAACACACAGCAGCAATAAGGGACACTAAGAGCTGCTGAGACCCAACACACCGGCCTCACACTGGGACCTGCGCAGCACGGAGCGTGGCATTGCCAGGATCTGCAGCGGCCACATTTTGGATCTCCAGAGAAAACAGCTGAGCTAAGACTTGTGGAGTGCAGGAGAAACACTGCTGATGCTGCAGCTTCTAAAACAGGGTGGAAAAAAAATAAAAAAAAAATTGGCAGGTTTAGCTTTGCATCGAGCTATAGCACGTTGTTCCATTTCTGAAGTATATAAAACTATTGATCATAAGCAAGCCATTACCTCTGCGTGCAGCCAAAGCTGTGCAGTGGGCAAACAAGGGGCTGTCCCCGAGCCCACCCTGCATTGTGCACAGCCAGGGCAGAACCTGCCCATGCACAGGGGTGGGAGGGCTCTGGACTGGAACTATATTCAAAAGACAAAAATCACATAGAAACAAACATGTCTGAACACCCTTCTTAGCAATATGCTGAAATGCTTCGCTTCAATCGGGGACATTTCTTGAGAATGGGATTCCCTTCGGGCTACCTCCAAAACCTCCATCATTTTGAGCTGGACCTCAAGGTAACATTAATAACCACGAGGCCAAAGCCCAGTCAAGGTTAAAGCCTTTCCCCCAAAGCAAAACAACCCCCCCAACCTCCCAGCCAAATCCCCCCCGTTTCTTCCCCCCCCAGGTATCAGGGAACACAGGTGCACAGCCCCAGACGCACGCAGTTACATGCAGCAGCCTTGCAAAATGCAGCCGTAGTCAACCAGGCCTGATGTTACACAACATTTGGGTCGCAAATTTTATAGAGAATAAATATCACACTTCAATTTCATGGTGACTTAGGAGGGTTGACTGGCAAATACCATGGCTTTTACATGGTTCTACCAATTACCGAGCAATTACACGTAACCTAGATCTGGAGGACATACAGTGGGATATAATACATTCCTCTCCGTGTTAAAAAGAAAGAGGCAGTTAACAGAAAACACTTCAAAAAAAACCATAAAATAATAACAAATCAAACCCTCCTATTAGAATCCACAACATTCCTGGGTGATGTTATTAAAACTCCACGTCAACACCAAACCCAAAGGAAGGACTGCCATCCATTAATACATCAGTCGTGGGACGATCAATAAAAATTTACTTTAAACTGCGCCATATGTCGCTTCCAAGAAAGTTTTATTCTTCAGATTCACCAGTTTGTACCTCAGCCCCCACGCAATTAAATCCCACTTAGTGGCACCGACCTTCTGAGTTGAACTTGTCATTCCTACAGCTGGTTTGGAGTTTAACACCGCTCTTAAATAACGAAAACAAAACGTCTGCATTGATGGGGAGCACGGGGAGCTGGGAAACCCCATCAAAACAGGGAGAGGGGAAAAAAAAAAACAACCAAAAAGGAACGCAGGCACATTTTAACATGTTGTAGCATATTTGTAAACATCGTTAATCATGGATTAGCAGATGGTAATGCTAATTGCACCTGTGGAAGTAACAAGACCTCAAGGTTGATTACATTTACAAACTCCGCTCCTCGCTGGAGGATTCCCTGCTGTGCCCGGAGGATCCACGTGCTGCAGGACAACCCGCCGTGCCTCCAATGAGCCGCTCAGACCAACAGGACCGTGTGCCCATTGGGAACCTCGGGCTCTTTGAGTTGATTTGGGGGGGATGAAGAGATTTGTGCTCCCCCTGGTAGAAAGGGAGAGGTGGGGAGCGCGGCTCCTGAGCTGCAAGGACAAATATTTTGCCACCATGCTTAGAGACATTTTGATTACTAAGAAATCCTTTTGGAAGGGCTAAATTTTAAAATCAATTTGGTAAATATGCTTCCAAAAAGAATCCATGACAAGCAGCAGGGAGGGAAGAACTGGCTTTCAAATTACACAAACACAC
Source organism: Alectoris magna (assembly GCA_030625065.1). NCBI lineage: Eukaryota > Metazoa > Chordata > Aves > Galliformes > Phasianidae > Alectoris > Alectoris magna. The sequence goes on along the minus strand of CM060581.1, from coordinate 8,036,215 downwards.
GCTTTATTCATATCTAAATATCAAAGAGACTCTATGTACAAACAGAAGTAATCAGAAAGCATGTTTTGATCTTGCTGATGTACACAAAAAATGACAATTAATGTCCTCCTTTATGATATAAAGTCGTGAGTTTTTTACAGTTACATTACAGGGACGATTATAGTTGAGCTTAAGGCTAAAAATAATGAAAGACTATAAAAACTACATTTTAACATTTAAAAATATCCAGGAAATTAACTGCAGAAGCAGGCAATGATCCAATTAATGGATTGCATTTATTAAATCGGGGGCAAACCGCACAGCACTCAAAGCTCCAGCTCCAAAGGTGCAGCTCTGCTTGGCGCTGTGACCATACCCAGCACGCTCCCTGGGTGTGCCAGTGGAGCTGGCAGGCAAGCTCTCGTTAATGCTAACCATAAAGCACCACCGCCTCTTCAACTCAAACCCTGCAAGCCCTGTCTGACACTGCAGCACCAAACTTAGGCCTAAAGAGGTATTTAACAGCAGTGTCCCCACATGCATCGGGGTCTCAAAGCTTTCTGGGAGCTTCGCAGAAGAGGTTCCTGCTCTATTGCTACTCACCTGCCTGCCTGCCAGGGATGAGCTCCCATGGCTGAGTGTGGTCAGAGGGCACGTGGCTTTCCCAAACACAAGCAAACTTAATGAAGGGTCTCCTCATGTTTAAGTACTGCGTAAAGAAATAAATTATATATATTTTTAATGGAGAAACTACAGTTCATATGGAATTAAAAATCTCTCTCTATATAAATATTGTATATATAAATATAAATACTTACACACACATTTAACTATAGATGAAAAAGAAAGCAAAGCTTTATCCTCATCCCTTCTGCCGGAGACGAAGGAGAATGCCAGCCCGAAGTGCTGCATCGGGCTTGTGAGAAATAAGCAAATCTGGAGCACGGGCTCCCTCTGCTGGGGCAGACACAGCTGCACATAGTGGTGCCAGCGTGCCAACAGCCTCCCCAGCCCTTTTTTATTTCAGCAATTAAAAACTAGGCGCATTCAGCCCCAGAAACGTAAGTGCTCCACACCTGCCCAAGAAACACTACCCCTGTAGTCCACCAGACCTCAGCTGCTACTCAGTGAACACCTTCAGACTCGGGCACCGCAGCTCTGCTCACATCGCAGCTGGCATTTGGGGGGATTTGATTTTGCCTTTTCGCAGAGGAAACAGCTCAGAATACACTCTGCCACAACAGGCACCCTCAGCTGCAGCCACAGACCCAGAATGGAGCACTCAACACCACTGAAAAGTCATATCTCTCAGTGCAGAGCAGTACAGGACCCCGCCAAGATGCCAGCAGGGCACAGCTTATCTTTACCATCCGTGTGGGGCTCTTCCAGACACAGCCCCAGCCCCTCTGTTCCATCACACTGAGGGCTCAGAGCTGTGCAGGGAGTTAAGGCTGCAGCCAGGCAATCAGCACCATGAAACCCACTGCTGGTCACTGCGTGTCAGGCTGGGCCGTGCTCCATGCTCACCTCAGCCAGGTGAGACCCCACAGCCACTGCAGTTGCAGAGCAGCGTGTCCTGTCCCACCCCACATCCCGTCCCTCCCCTCATCCCATCCAACCACAACCACTGCCCTCAGCAAGGCCACCAGCCTCTTGCAGGGACACATCTGAAAAACTTCCACATCCACAGACTGGTTTACAGACTTCATTTAGCTCAAAGGAAAGTCCTAATTAGTCACTCTGAGTGATTTACTTGTTCACTTGGAAGGGGGAGAGGAGGGAGACTAAGCTGAATTGTTTGAAATTATCCCTAAAGGGCACTGTAAATTAAGTGTTAATGAGGAATCCTATGCAAAGGGCCACAGTAGCTAAATAAAATAATTAAGGTGCTAAGCGATAACATTCATTTGGTTCTCAATAATTCAGCCAGGCTGGTTTTCAACCAGGATGTTTGCAAATGAAGCCACTGTCACCACTGCCCCTGAACCCACATGTCATCAGTGGGGACAGCAGTGCTGGCCAACTCAGCATCCAGCTGGGTTAGACCCATCACGAGAAGGAAACTTCCTTGGATGAAGAGAACAAGCTCCTTGCTCCCCTTCCCACCTGAAGGAAGTGCCTTGTTCCACTACCCACGCTCTGGATTTATATATGACACAAAAAGGATTGAGTCAAGTCTACAAGAAATCTTTACAGAGGCTTTATTTTAATGGGCTGCATTCTTCCCCACTACAGCTGTTTCTAACAGGTCATGTCCACCCTTTGGCACAGCTGCAGACTTGTGTTACTATCAAATTCAACACGGTGTGTTTCCAGACATTCAAGTAGCAATGCGTAACAGAGAGACTGCCTCATCGTGAGTAAACGGCTACTGAGCAGACCCAAATCAGACCAGCTTCTTGCCAGCACCTCAGGCACAGGGCATGGCTGCTCTCCGAGTCAGCACCAACCATGAACCACCACTCATCTACAGCCCCAAATCTGCAACCTGAGCAACGTAAGAAATCCCCCATGCAATAAACACGAGGCCTGCAGCCACCACTGGCTATTTTACTGATAAAACGGAAGGATTTGGCTGTCTACTTCTAAAACTTAGCTTTGTCTTCCTTCCTTACAACCTCTCCTCTGAGGTGCTGGTGAAAGGTGTTACCAACTGTACACAGGCATGACTTCACTGCTTGGCCAGGGCTCTGCTGGTGTAGTGCACGACCAAGAACACGCCCTGGGTCAGTGGGGCTCACCCTGAAACTTGCTGAGATGGTGCTGAGCCTGGAAGGAGCACTTCCATATCCATACTGAACACAGCCATGGAACACTGAGCAGCTTCCTGCAATCAAAGATCTGGGCTGGGCAACTTCCACCACGTGCCAGGATAAAAATCAATCACCGTTCCTCAGCTTTTGGCTGCATATGGAGTGGAGGAGAATGCCTGTAGGAAAGTAAACAAAGACAACAAGCTTTTATTTTAACTCTATACAAAAATCTTTCTGAGGGTCTGGATGCTTAATTGATTTTTAAATGCAGAAATTCAGCCCGATGCCATTGTACAGGATCTGTTTTTTACCAGTGGCTACGGAGACATTCAGCGACTCGATGCCTGGGTGCAGTGCCCTGCCAGAGGGGATGACCAGCATCTGGTGGCACAGGAGCTGCGTCTCCAGGGAAAGGCCATCACCTTCGCTACCTGCAGAACAAACACGCTGCTCAGGTCAGCTCACAGCCACACTCCTCCCCCCCCCATTCATCAGTATAGGTCATCTGTTAAGTAACTTCCCAACTCCCATTGAGTAACAACAACCACAAACAGATGGACTCCTGTCCTACCTTCCCTTCCCGGACCCTTCCACCCTTCCTGGATCTGCTCCCAGCACCAGCAGGATTTCAGAGGAATACCTGTGCATCACACCTGCACTCCAGCATTAAGCACAGAGCCTTGCAGCACAAGTATGAGGACCCCACGTGCAAGCATCCACTGTGCATCCGCCCACAGACACGGGCTGCTGCCACGGGACAAAGCAGACAAGGCCACCAGCCTCCTCTGCCACAGCAAATCTGAATCCCTATCGATAGTGACAGGTTCAGCCCTTTCAGCAGAGACTACCACCAGCTGGGCACAACTTGTGAATGCAGACAGTTTAACCAGAGGCTTCAATTGATTAGTTGTTAAACCATCCAACAGCCCCGATATGTTTGGGCTGATACACTGGTGAAACAGAGTTGAAATCTATCCCAGGTCATTAGTAGTTGTTTGACTCACACTGTCACAAAGGGAAATGGAAAAGGAGAAGCTTTAAACAATCCTCTGTGCAGACAAGTGAAAATGCAGAAGACCACAGACCTCCCAGCCTGCTCAGCTCCCCAAAGACTTCTTCCACATTCATTATTTAGAGCTACACAGACAGCTACACGGCTGCAAGAATACCTGGCTCACTTCAAGACATGCTTGCCCCCTAACAAACCAGGCTCAGAAGCCAAACGTTCCCCGCCAACTGCTGTGCTCTGGTCCAGACTCATCCCATAGCAGCACCAATGGGGCACACACCAACTGATAAGGGGCTACTGTACCTCTGCTTTATGGGATTCTCCAACCTGGACTGCACCCATCACCAGAGGTGCCACAGTTCCTGAAGCACTCCTCTCCTCTCCCTGATAAAGGTCTTACAATACCTAATAAAGGCAGTAATTTGGCTTCCAGCTTTTACAAAGCTTTTTATGGCCCAGGCTGCTTAAAATAATTAGGATCCATAAATTCAGGGCAAAAAGACTTGCAGAGTGTGACACGTGGGAGGGAGTACTGACTAAATCAGATGAAATCCTAGACTGTACTGGTGAATAAAAAGAACATCCTTGATTTCAGTATCAGTTTTGCCTCCCGTTGACAGTGCACCTGACATAGACCTCTTAATTATTTGGTAATGCATCTAAGTGCTCCCAACCCATTCCTGTTCACACAAGGCTTCCAGTCTTAAGGCCAGTCAGCATGCCTGTCACCTTTGGCAATGAGTCTACAGCAAACGACATCAACTTGGACTGTCCAAATCATTCTCTGCTAAACCAGCAACGATACCAGAGGGGTGAATTCAAGTCTGCATATGCTTAACTTACAAGACAATCTGTGCAATGCCAGGAAGCTCACTACCTTGCTAATATATCTTTGCTGCTGTTTGTGGCTAGAGGTATGCTGCATATTCAGATCTAGGATGTTTCTTCAAACAACCCCAGCATCAGACAACTGTAACGTTCAATTTTCTTTTCAGCGAAGAGTTAGTGCTCAGCAGAGAGCTGAGATCATTACTGCAGCAAGGTCTGAGAGCTCTCCTTATGTATCTACCTATCAGTCTCGGATCTCCCTTGACAAAAGGATACTTGGACTTTTTCCTGGAGAAATCTCTCATAATTCAAGGTAATGACACCACCACCACTTTCACCTCCTTCCTTTCTCTTGGTGTTGTCAACGTTTCTGGGATGCATTTCTTTGTGGTCTATCAGCATTGCTGCCAGCCTCCCTATTCCCTTTATAATATAGGTTCACACATCTTGTAGAGATGCCAGATTTGCTGCACTGTCTTGTCAGTATTTCTAGGAGTTCAATAAACATTTTAATTAAAGGAATGTCTTCTGAGCCAAGAAAACCACAGCACGGGGCAGGATTACAGCCCCTTGATGGCTCATCACCAGCCTGACACCACTTTCAAGCGTAAAAGCTCAAGCCAGCTCTTATGCCAGGTGACAGACACAAAGCAGGGGCCAAGGAGATACCACACACAGGTGCCTAAAGCAGCTTTCTTCCTCTAGCTGCCACAAGGCCATTACTCCCCTTCTTTTCATCTTCTGCCAGCCTACACAGCTCCAAACTCTGCCTACAAAGGACAGCACCCTCTGCAAATCTCCACACAAAAGAGGGGAAGCAGAGGGCCCTGGAGTAATCACAGTTTAGTTGCTCAGGACTGGGAAAGTGGCACTCATTGCTCACACAGCACACTGTGAGAAACTTCCCGGCCTTCCCCCTTCTTCTGAGACCACATCCCATTTGCAGGCAGATCATTTTAGTACTTCTTGCTCAGCTTCTCTTTTCCAGACCAAAGCGTAATGGTACACAACAGATCTGCAACTAGCTTAGGGGATGGAATGCCACCCTGATCATTCCCTCACATATGCACTTGCCATGAGACCAAAGCTCTGTAAACTGAAATACCTATTACTAAAATAATGGGTTTATTCCACCGAAATTCCAGACAGCTGATGACAGGAACGTTTTCCACAGTTTCAGACTGGCTCACTGTTCCCACAACTTCCCAGCCTTCTGCAGCTTTAGCCTGAGAACAGGAGAAGAAACAAACATTAGGAACAATATTAACTTTTCAAGCTTAAAAAAAGAAAAGAAGACACGTACATAACCATATTTATTGCCTAGATTTTCAGTTAAGCTGACTGGCTTTTTGACATCCCTTGAATTTTTACCACCAAAGCCCTACCAGAACCAGGACACAAACCTTGAATGAGAAAAACAAAAACAAAAGGTAATTTCCCCTCTGGTGTTTCTTTCAGTTCAGCAAGCAAACAAAAAGCAACTGAAATTACTTTTTTTTTTGCCAATGTAACAGTTCTAGGGAGGTTTTTGTTTGTTTGCTTCTGGGTTGGTTTTTTTTGTGCCAGAAAAGCATAAAGAAAGTTGTGTTAAACAAATCAGCTTAAGGTTAATGAACAGAGCAATGCAGTGGAAGCTTTGAAGCAAGTTCAACCACCAAAAGCCCCCAGAAACGTTTTCAAATACAGTTGCACATTTTCAAACTCAGATGCCAAAAATCCGTTCATAAAAAAGCAGGGCACTCAACGCTCAGCACCTCGTGTAACCAGAGAAGCAGCCTTCCTTCCCCTGCTCTAATATAAAGTGCCTTAATTATTTGTCTTAGAAACCTATTTTAACAATAGAAGAACTGCTGCTTCGTGCCAGCTTCATTTCCTGTGAAACTGACACTTTTTACATTAAGTTACATCAAATTTACACCAGACAATGCATGTGGTTAGGCTAGAGAATCTGGGTCCAATAAAATGGATGGCTACAATGGCTCAAAACATTAATAATTCAAACTTTACAGTAACAAAGTGATTCTTCCAGCTGTTTCAATGTCAGTGTACTTCACAAGCCTTTCATTTCTTCGTTATTCAGAGCTCCAGCTGCCACAGACCTACAGTACAGCCCAACACCGAATTTCTGGCAGAGTGGGAAGAGTCCACGCTTACTCCTGCTCATGGTCACAGCACAATCTGATGAGCTCCTCCTCAAAAACCCTTGGAGCACAGACTGGGTGCAGCTCACACACAGCTCTGGTTTCCCAACACTCACTTGCACTAAAAGCTGCCCAATGCTGCCACCATGTGCCAGGCTCCACGACAATGCCTCCATGCGTACCAGGCAAAACCCACAGCATGCAACTGCACCAACCCTGGTCCCCACGGATGGGTAGGCGGACAGACCCCATCCCACTGGGCGGATCCATCCTATCATGCCAGCACCTTTTTCCAGAAAGGCCCTACAGCACAGAGCTGCTACTCCACCAGACTGAGGGTGCGCATCTCTAAGAGAGATCCTATGGCACACACCACAAGCAGCAAACAGGAATGCAAATAACCGAGTCCTCCATTTGTACCTTCTCTGCTCAATATATGCACTATTTGAAGTTTCCCACACATTGTAAAACGGTGAAAAGAAATGTGCATCATTCTACCTTCAAAAAGCTCCGGAGATCATCTGTGCTGTAGACATCAAAGACTTCCATAGCTCCAGAGCTTGCTTTGCTCACCGTTGGAGTCAAGGGGCAGCTGCAAAAGAAAAAAGAAAGGTAAAGTTTCAGATAAGAACAGAAGGGAAAAACTAGGAGGATTTCCGCTTCTGTGTTTTCTTCTCATGCATCTACGACCCAATTTCATCTAGTCTGCAAAAAAATCTTGTTCTCTCCATGGATGCACCTTCCTATGAGGAACAGGAAGGCTCAAAAACAAACCCAGGAGACAGGCTACAGCACTTTGCACGTAGTTAGACAATTAAAACATGAAATGGGTTTTAAAAAAGAGCACCCGAAGAGGCTCCCTACCAGCCTGGCACGCTGCTCTGCCCAACCCCACATCTCGGGGTGGGGTCAGTCTTAGAAAGCCCCCTAAAGCCGCTGTTCAGGAGTGTAGACTTGAGACCACTTTAGGAAAAACAGAAATCCTGAGCACCACGGGAGTGAACAGCCGACCCCATACCTGTTCCTCCGGCTCGTCACCACTCTGTCCACCCCCAAGAAGTACGCAGAGCGCAGCAGCGCCCCCAGGTTCATGGGGTCCTGAATCTGCTCCAGCACCAGCCACAGCAGCTGTCGGTTCGGGCTCTCTCCATCCCCTAAACCGGGCTCTTCGGCCTCCTCCAGCCTCTTGAAGCGGAGCGGGGTGGCCTCCAAGCACACTCCCTGGTGGACGCGGCCCCCGCACAACGCATCCAGCTCCCTCCTCCCGACGTGGAGCACGGGAACCCCTCGGGCCGCGGCCTGCAGCACGAACTCGCTGGTGACGAGCCGCTGAGGGCCGCCGCTCCGCTTGAGGAACAGCCTGAACACATCCCTCCTGGCCTGGGACAGGGCCATGGAGCACGGCGCTACGCCGAACAGGATCTCGCTGCCCCTCGTCCTCTCAAAGGGCAGAGCCCTTCCCTCCGGCCTCCTCCTGCCCTTCGAGGCCTCGCGTTCCGCCGAGCCCCAGCCCTCCCGCGCTGCGTGGAGACCCCCGCGGAAGGCGAGGGCGCCGTCTCCGCCTCGCATCGCAGCCGTGCACAACCGCGAGGGCTGTTGGTCCCGCTTGGGGCCCTCCCCAAAGCAGAAGCTGCGGGCGGCGGACGGCAGCCCTACGGCTCTGCGGGCAAGAGACCTGAGCGCCTGCTCCATAGCTACGCACATGGGGAAGAAGCCCCCGGTACCACTCGGGGAAGGGGGGAGGTGGAAGGGATAGAGAACCACGCTCGATCCACCCCGGACTCGGCCCGGCCACACACGTGGGCAGCCCGCGGGCCCCCGGCGGAGGCGCTGCGGTCGCGCGCGACCCCGCCCTCTCCTACCGCCGCGCGCACCGCTCCGCTTCCGGCCGGCCAGAGGGGCACCCTGCGCCACAGCGCCCCCTGGCGGTCGGCGGCGCGCAGCCTCATGGCGCCCCGTTCCCCCTTAAAACCTTAGTTAATAGGAAAGCGCCTCACGAGACCTGGAAATACGCGTTCTGAGGGCAAAACCCTCCTCTGTGCTCTACCCAGACACCGTAATCACAACATGCTTCCCCTGGCATTGCGGGAAGGGGCTCCAGAGTGCATGGGATGAGCCCCACGTTGTCTCACCCCAGCTCACGGCCACCCGCAGCTTCAAACCAAAGCGCTGCTCTAGCGGCAGAGCACTTCATATCCATCCTTCGCTTCCATAAATGAGGAGATGGCAATTGTTCCACGCCTATCTCTTCTAAAAGGATTTTGCAGGGAGAAGTGTTTCAGTCTTCTACTTGGAAGCACCAACAGCCTTCAAAAACACGAAACTGTTTATACAGATGGAGATTTCTTGAGTAAAATGATCTTATCCTGCTGCCTCTACCAGAGCCAACTGCATCCGTGGATCCTCCCACCCAAAATGAGAGCTGAGATCTGTCAGCCGTACTCACAGACTGCCACATAACATCTCCTAGAGGTACAGCAATGTTAACACAATTGATGACATTTATTACACAGGAAAAACAAGGAAAGCACAGGATTAGAAAAAACAAACATGCTTTTAATTCCACAAATGCTCTCTACCTATTTACATGGTATCCAAAACACCTGCCTCAGATCCAGCAAGGCAGCCAAGTCAGCTACTCACTACTTATTTGCAAAAACATTATGTTTTAATGACAGCAAACCTGAGCCTCTGCACTTGGACAACCTGAAAGAGGACCGGAAAGTAAAAACGCCTTCATTTAACAACAGCAATAATCTGCCCCACTTCAAACAAGTGTGGGAGATTGAAAGAGTTCAATATCCAAGTCTGCACAGCAGTACTGGCTCATCCCTTGCATAGTTTTAGCCAAACCCAGCAGCCTACCTGGGGATTTCAGCAAACCCCTGTGGAGCACAGCTTCATTTGAACAGGGAAGGGTGAGTCCAACCTCCACGGGTTATCCATGAGACAACTGGATGCTATCCTGCTCTAGAAAGCAATTGCAGGTTTTTTTCCCCCCCGTGAGAAACCAAACTCACGTTTCTGTTTGAACTCTTCACAAAAGATAGGTTTAGCTGTGAACAGCAGAAAGGATGTTACGTTTAAACACAAACTACTATATACAACAAAAGAACTACATTGTGCCTCTCTTTTTATTCTTTATTTCCTAGTTTACAATTAGAAGCCTACGGATAAATTGTACAGGTCTCCCTCCTGTCTGGGGTTTCTGAACGCCTCGGGGTCACGTTGCCAATCTCATCCCAACCCAGGAAGAAGGCTCGAGGTGCAACCAGGTGACACGAGGCAGGAAGGCCGAGCACCCCGTGCCAAACCCCTCTGTGGGGTGCACTCCACGTGGGAAAGCAGCCAGAGGCAGGAAATCATCCGGCAGAAAAAAAATCATCCCCCCAAATCTCATTTGAAATGGAAAAAACATAATAGATATCATTTCAAGGACGAGATGTTTTAGAGATGTGCAAATGTTACAAACACTCATGGAGAAAAAACACTTCCAGGGCTGCAGGTCAGCCAAGTTGCATTTGCAAGGAGTGACTGTCCACACTGGCCCCTTTTCAAGGCCTTACATCTGCAGAGCAGAAAGATAAGCCAGGTCCTGTCTCAGCCATGCATTTCAGCAGCTGTTGAATTTTGCACACAGTTACAGTCACCAGTTCAGCCATTTCACCAGTGCTTCCCACAGCCTTGCCTATGTGTTGTTTTTTTTCCTGCTAATTTCTCAACTCTTTCTGTTTTGGCCCTCAACTTCTAGTTCAGATGCCTTCTCTTTTTAAAAAATGGTGCACACTGCACTTGTTGAGTTTAAACAAGCTCTTGTGAAAGAAAACCTATGGAAAACACGCACAGTTTTCATAGTAAGTAAAGCTGAACATCACGGGGGAGGGGAGGGGGGGTTACAACTGTGCTTGGACCTTCCTTAGCAAAAGGCCTCTGGATTGTACACCACAGCAGCATGGAGGTTGAAGAGCTTTTCCAGTTAGCACGGGCTTTCTCCACTGCACTGAGCATCACTGGCTGTATGCAGACCTGGACTGGCTGCTCCTTGCAGGACACAGTCTAACTCAGTGCTGCAGATGAAAGTCAGCTCTGCACCAAGAACCTACACAGTGCCACTGCCCCAGCTCAGCGGAGGAGGGCAGTGCTTCAGAGTAGTGCAAGACTTTGCCACAGGGCATGAATTTCACCCAGAGTAAATTAAAAGGCCAAATCCAGAGACAAGGTTACATGTACTTACTAGCAGAAACTGGTGACAGATGAGGGACAGAACACACCATGAGAGCGTATTTATAAAGAGGAAAAAAAGGGGCCAAATTGCCTTTGTTTTTGTCATTACAAGGGAATGCTTTACCACTTTCCCCCTTGTAGCCTTCCATGCTTGCTCACCTTTGGCACAAGGAATTCCATGGATCACGAGATTTGATTAATAATAATACTTCATATCAACACTCAGCGCTTACATAGCGCTTCTCATATTCAAAGTGCTTTCAAAACAGCTTGTGAGTCCTCACAACACCCCTGTGAGGTAGGTAAGTATTATTATCCCCATTTTACAGATGGGTCAACTGAGGCAGAGAGGTAAAGCGACTTGCCCAGTTATATAGGGAGTTGAAATTCACGACGTAGTGGCCCAGTTCTGGTCTCCCTTATGGTGGTATAACACAAATGAACTCCCACAGAGCTACCCTGGCATAAGCAAAACAATCCAAACCAAGTTTCTCTGGTTCTCAGTCCTCCACTCAAATCGACCGATCGTACCTGCTCCACCTACAACAAGGCGTTCACCTGCCAAAGTACTACAGGAAATTCAAAGCACAGCAGGAGAGACTCTGCAGTCTTAAGGCAACGTGTATGTTAACAGTGCCAAATCAAGTTGGGCTCCATGCGGATATGTTTCTGCCACACTGTAAGAGTAAATAAAACAACTCAAGTGGTCTCCAGCTGTGCACGTACCAGCTTTGGGGCTAACTCCCCCCTTCCTCGAGTTAGATTAAACCCAGAGCAAAACAGCGGGGCTACACCAGCATAGAACCAGTAGATCCAAAGCAGACCTTTCACCGACTGCTTTGTAGGCAAATGCCCCTATTAAAATCTTTTCTTTTTGGACCGCTTCAGCATGGTTCATTTCACTCTCTCTCTCTCTCTGAGTTTGTATCTCTGCACATAAACAAAATCCCAATACTTCCAACTTAAGAGTAATCAGCATTTAAACAGCATCACACATCTTTCAAAGACTGATCAATACTCCCAAAAAACGTCGATGCATGCAAATATCAAACATACAAAAAACCAACGAGAGTGCTGGGAGATGATACCAAGGGATAAAGGTGGTCACAAGACAGCACATTTAATTTTTATTAAAAATACCAAACAACTCACTCTTACTGTACCTATGACTTAGAAGATCATTCTAACCTGCAAAGAATACAGGTTCTTTTCCCAAAACTATTTACCTACTTACCTAGAAAGAAAGAAACAGCAAGCACACGCATTTATACCTCCTCAAACTTGGCAGGCACAATTCATATGAACGCAAAAGGAGAGTTTGGGGAGGCAGGGTGAGTTTGTACATTGGCTTTAGGGCAGTGGGATACGAGAGAAGAAAATATCACATCCATCGTTACCAAATAAGCATCAAAATGACGAGAAGAAATGTAAAAATTAAATGTATGACATCCACTGGAAATCTCAAACCCTAAGCACACGGAAGCTGGCAAACACCTTGTGCCACTTCATCTACGTCCAGACATAAGATCAAACCAACCTTGAAAAGAAAGCAAAAAGAAGAATAAACCAGTCTGGAGACAATCTTCCACAAACCACTTCCCTGCATTATTTTCAAATACATTTTACTCTTACGCAGTTTCCAAAAGGAGTAGGTGAGAAAGAGACCCACTACTATATATTTTTTTAAAACTGGCTCCGTACCAGCACCAGCTGAGAGAGAGGGAGAGAAAAATAATTCTTCAAACACGATCCTTGGTACTTGAATAAAACGTTGCTAGCCAGCTGATGAAACCCCACATTGCCAGAGGGTTCCAAGTGGAGTGGATACATGGTGCTGCTCACGGTCTTCTTCATTTGCTATGATATCTGTTCCGTGGGCCTCATCTGTATATCTCCAATCTAGAAGAGACCAGCACATGATGTTGCTGCAGCGCTGACATATTTTAAACCTTGCACCGTGTACTCGCACGCTGTACTGTTACTGCCATAAGCTGCACACAAAGGAAGTTCCTGCGACTAAAAATAAGGCTGTTTAGCTGAGATACTAAAAAGAAATAGAAGTGAACATAACTGTTTTGCCTTTAGCAGAAAGGAAAAAAGGGCAAAAACGCACAGACAAGAGCGTGAGATGACACTGAACTACGCAAGTTTATAATCAAGTCTTAAGTGTGGTCCTGCTCAGAGGATGAAGCAGAAGCACTGCTTGCAGACACCTCTCCACATCAGCCTCCAGGAGGACCTTTTATGCTCTTTAAGAAAGAAGGCTAACTTCACCAGAGACAGAACCCTTCAGCTTCAGCTAGACTGATCTAATGTCAAGATGGTTGCACCTTGCTCCAAAGGAGCAGAGATCACACTACAGGTTTGCTAAGCATCTCACGATCAAAGTTTGCTTTTGCAATAGCAACTCAGTCAACATCCTAAACTTTGACACCATTCTTTCCTCCTCCTCCTGGTTCCAAGCTCAAAGCTGGTCACTTATTACTTGTTTCCCAGCAAAGAAGTCCCTCTGGCAGCACAAGCACCTTGGCAGGATCCAGCCCAACACATTTGGCAACTGGCAGAACCCGAACCAACTGTAAGACAGTCAGCAAACCTCAGATGGTGCTGTCCAGAAGGGACAAGACATGCCTGTATCCCTCCCTCTCCCCCTGCTTTGCACAGTTCTTCTCTGCAGTCAGAGCAATCCTGTATGGATACATGGGTGTGGGTGGCCTGAGCAGCATGGTCCCAAAGCTGCCATAAGGGAACTGTAAAAAAACGTGATCACTACTAATCCCCAGCTCCACTAAGCACACAGCTGACATGGTAGCTGCAATACTGATTAGCAAATATCAGGGCAGCAGTTACTCTTTCCTCCTTTAAATACCTACAGCAGAGTCCTTCAACTCAGCCACGGCTTACCTGTACATGAGGTGGGGCACTGAGGACATATATGACAGCATTAGCCATATCTTCAGCTTTGAGACACTGGGAAGACAGAAAAAGGAATCTTAGACAAACAACACCTAAGGAAAAATTAACCGTGAAATCACTGCTTTCATAGCCATCAATAACAAGTTTCAACAGCGTCACTGGGGCATACCAAAAAAGATGGAAGCAAGCAGGAAAAAAGTAACCCATTAAAAAAATTAATAAAGGAAGTGTCTGGTACATGCGTCACATATATGACATGTGTCTCTGTACAATCAGACAAAGACCTAATGCACAAAGACAAAGAGCCGATGAGCAGCTGCTCAGCAGAAAAGAGGGCACCGTGAGGATGGGCAGAAGAGCTGCACAGGCTCACAGTGTGGTTAAGCTACTCGCCAAACTATTGGCACAGTAGGTCTGCCAGCTCAAGCATTGCCATCCTTACCAAAAAAAAAGACCAGAAAAGAGCAAGAAATCCTGTGCCGGCTGCCTACAACACAACACACATTTCTTCTTTCCCATCCTTGTGTAGACATGTTTGCATATCATATTTTCTCTTCAACAAAGAGGTCACAACCCGCAAAATTCCAAAGCCGGATGATAATTTATTTACAGGTACATCAAAGTAAGGCAAAATAGAGAGAAAAAAAAAATAGAGAGGAAAAAAAAAATAGAGAAACTAAATCTGAATGAGAATTTGCACAATGTTTAAATATTAGTGCAATATCTCAGGTCTGAGTGCCAAGACTTGACTCGGAGGATGCTGACTACTCTGGAAAGCATTATGCACTCTGCAGAAATAGCTTTTTGTGCAATTAGCCAGGAGAGAGATTGTTAAACTACTGTCAGAGCCACTTCTCTCTGTTCCCATATCTCCATGTCCTACCCGAATGCTCTCATAGGTTGCGGCAGCTCTCTCAGGGTCATTATCATGAAGTTTAAAAGCAAATCCCGTTTCTACCAGTCCCGGAGATATACACTGGAAAAGAGCAGAGCACATCCTAATAGGATTTGTAATTCTCCTTCAATAAAAGAAAAAACAAAACCAAACAAACAAGAACAAAAACCCCAGACCTCTTGCCCCACAAAAAACTTACCAGCTCTTTGCCACCCACAAAGCCAGCAGAGGGGGAGAACCCTCCCAGTACTCACTGTAGCTCGTATATGAGTCTTTGCTTCTCTGAGCTCTTGCCTCAGCCCCTCTGTGAGTGCTGTGACCGCATACTTGGTGGCACTGTAAAAATGCACCACTGATTGTGGCACAACGCTGTGACCATTCATGCTGAAGAGAGAACAGAAAGGAGAGTGCTGAGGAGGGACGTATGCAATCTTGAGAAAGAACCAACAGCATATTTGGTCTTTGTTGTATTTAGACAAGCAGAGGTTCAAAAACAATGTTTGGAAAATCAGCCATCACGATCCTGGGAAACCCCTCACACCTCTGGGTGACCATCAGCCCACCCAGAAAGGTGAAAGCTCTTCTTCTCTAATCCCAGATGGCAGATCCTGCATTCCCACCTTGTGTACCTGTTAATGTTAATAATATGACCGTCATCGATGTTCCTCTCCTTCATGGACTGATAGGCCTCCCGGGTGCAGATGCTTACAGCCATCACGTTGACCTGAGAGACAAGAGAAGGGGAGACTAAGACCAGCAGCCCTAGCCCTGCGAGCCCCCCACCACAGACCTCCTCACAGGGATGATCAGCCTGGGGCAAATCTGCACCAACAGAGCCCTGTCCCTGTCTTGCACAGCTCATACATGAGCACAGCCACACCCGCAGGTCCCAGTGCATGGCAGTTCCTATTAACACCAACAGAGGGAAATGCACCTACACAGACCTCACTGCACACACACATCCCCACAGCCCGCATTACATTGACACGGTGCTCTATTGCACGGTGCAATAACAAAGGGTTTGGGCAGGGGAGGCACAGAGGTCCTGTTTTGTGAGGCAGGCCTTGGCCTCTGCCAAAAACAAACAGACTTTATAGTTTTATGGGCAAATGGGAGGGCTGAGCACAAGGTAAGAGAGCCCCAAACGCCCCACAGTCAGCAGTCCTCCAGGAGACAAAATTATCTCGTACAGCACTGAGCACACCAGGGTTTGGAGAGCCGATAGGACACTTGCAGTGGGTAATTAGGTCAGCTAGTTCAAGTGGAAATCCCCAGATAGCGCCTTGTCAGAGAGCCAGGCACTCCTAGGCACTGCAAACCACATGGCCAAAGAGCTTCCCATGCACAAATGAAGCCAAAGATCATGGTGTGGTTCTGGGGAGCGCCCAAGGAACCCTTGAGATATGAAAGCCACCAATCTGCCATGCTGTTTGCTGACATCCTCCTCCACTGCATAAACCAAGGAAGGAAGGAAAAGTTGATGTATCCTTTAGCACACAGCCCACAGCTTTCCAAGTATTTGCTCTTTGAACCACCACTGCCCAGCGCACTGTGGTCCAGTTATGCTCAAGTCACATAACCCCTGCAAGCTGCCGCCTTTAAAGCACAGATTGCCAATTTGCTGGCCATAAAACACACACTCAAAGTTTCCAGGAAAGTAGAGAGATAGAAATTCCCCCACCTGTAATACAAGAGCACCAAGCACCCACAGGTGTGTGTGAGACTGATGAGCAAGCCATGTCAGCAACAGTGCTAACTGCTCAAGTTTATAGTGCTTTGGCTCAGAAGAGTGGCCAAAAGGTGGAAAGTATTTGCTGAAGCTCTCTAGAAAGGATGAAACCATTTCAGCACAGGACAGGCTGGCAGGCCCTACCTAATGGCATGTCACTTTTTAACCAAGCAAGCAGGCCAGGCAAGTTTAAAAGCACTACTGTGAACTAAATACCCGGGAAGAAGTAAATTTCTGATGAATCAGAAGTCAGGCGTAACTATAAACGGGAGAAGCAATGGGAACAAGGTCATGTGGACAGCAAATGGCTGTCTGTCATCTCCAAAAAACTTAGAAACAAAAACTGGGGAGGGCTGGCTAGAAGTCAGCAGCACAAAAGGACATGCAGCTGCAAGAGAAGAACATTACTTAGGAGACTAGAAAGCAAAAGGCAAAAAGAGATGGATCTCAGAGGTGTGATTACTGAGCAACACAGTGAAAAGGATGACTGGGGGACAGCTGAAGGATCTTCAGCCACTGCTTTTGTCTTGGTCGTTATTTCCTGTTCATTAACAGAGGCTATGCTTATGGGTTTTGGTCTTTGCATAGATAAATAGCATTCTTATCTGATCCCATGTTAACACGGAGTACCCAGGCAACACAGTAAGTGAAGTAATCACCCTAACCCAAGCGCACTTTGGTTGAGCACGCAGTCACTGCCAGATATCTCAGCCATCGTACCTGGAACTACAGAGATAATCCCCCAGCACCAGGTTGAAGATTTACCTTGACTGTGCAAGGAAGAAACAGAATCACAACTCTGCAGACATGTTAGCAGAAGCAGCACCTCAGCACTGGAGCAAAGCCCAGAACAGGCAGGGCACTTGAAATCTTGTGGATTTCACACTAAAGTCAAGGAGAGTGGGAGTAAGCTGCTCCAGTCTCATACATCAACCAAGTGAAGAGCCAACTTTGAGCATGATAAAATAAAAAGTAATTTTAAATCCCCCTCCCCTTTGCTTTCCTCTCTTCCTCAAGAAGCACTGAGCCTCAAGGCAGCGCGTTGCTGCTGCAGTCACTGCCCGCTCCACTCCATCTCTGTGGGCCACTAGAGGGTAACATCAGCCTGACGGCAGGATGGAGCTGGGCTGCAGCACTGTGACTCACACCCAGCCATGCCTCCTTGTGTGGGCAGAGTTACAACATTTTGACAACTATTGGCAAAGCAAAATACTAATCAACAGCCACATGGGAAAGGCCAGAGCCCACACGGTAAGACACCGCAGTGACACAAAACAACCAGCTGGAAGGCAGCTCTTCTGAAAGCACCCGCAGGATTTCAGGATCCCTATTCTCATTTCAAAACATAAAGCAGGCACTCAGGAACCTAAAAAATACCCCTGGAAAATGAGCAAGTTCTACGGCTACATCGACTCCAGAAACAATAGAAAGGCTGTTACAAATACCTGCACAAGACACTTCTCAGCACTTGCTCCTATTTTAGGAACTAAAAGTTCAAAGGTCTCTTGGCAAAAATGGTCAGTATGTCTGCACTCCGAGTTCATGCAGCATGCTGCACAAAGCAGCAGGTCTGCAACCGTGGCATGTGTTTGCTAATGCAACAGAAACAATAGGGGCACACTGTAGTAATTAATGAGTTCCTATTGCCAGCTTGGGAGAACATAAAGGACTCTGTTCCTGGAGGTGCTGAGTACTTTGCTTCCCAGAATCAGGACTTTTTAAGATATCAAACAGAGCATCCCAGCTCCTAAGCACACACATCTATGGAATGATGGTTTATAAAAGCAAGAAGAACAGAGCCTCAGTGGCCAGTGAATAATGCCACGAAGAATCAAACCCATTCAGTGCTTACAGCGATGGGAGGATGTGTGCTGCAGTCCTTTGTGCTTGGAACAGTGCAAGTGGAAAGTTCAGCTTGAATTCCTGGCTGTAAAGGTCAGTAGGCAAAACGTGAAGGAGCTGCTCAGATCCCAGAGCCCCAAGTCAGTGTGTACACAGCACCAGATCGGGGACAGCCGGAGGACTTTGCTCCAGCCTAACATAAAGCACAGGCTCACAAACAAGTGGAGAGAAAAGAGGGGGAAGCTGTAAATCAAAAGATGAAGGGCTTAGAACCATGTCTGAGATAAAATGCTCCCTTCTCTTGCACACCCTGAATTCGCTATCTGACAGCACAGCACTCAGCACTGGGGATGTGATTTTCCTAACTTGAGGCTCCTGCAGACCGAGAAGGATAAACTCCTGGAGATTATTACCTTTAGAACAAATGCCAGACAATAAGGAACTGGAACGTTAAAGAAGAGGAATAAGTAAATAAGAACACGACTTCAACTGTTAGATGTACACTGAGAGAGGAGCCTGGAAAAGAGACAGCCAGCCTCAAAGCTCATAAAAAATGCATGGAAAGAAAAATCAATTTAACAAAAAGAAAAAAAAATGCCTTTAATTTAAGGCCCTAATGCCTCCCAAATCAATACGTTGATGGCTGTTTAGAAACTTTCCCCATCTTGCTGCCCAGCAGCACACAGAAGCTCTCCAGCCACATCTCTAAGCACGCTGCTCACTAACACCTTTCTCCAGACCACCTTTGGAAGAAGCCTCCCTGCTCCTGGTCAGCAGCCTGTGAAAGGTGCTGGCAGCTTCCCCCATTCTGATCCTGAGAGCTGCAGAGCATGCAGAAGTAGTAGATATGGTGAGCACTCCGCGGGCTGGCGTGTTGCAGCAGGGAGAGCTGTCGGTGCAGATCCATCCCCCCCAGACCCTGCTGCCACCACGGGGATCTGTACATGAAGCTTAGGTGTCTCAGCCTATTCCCCAGGCTAGAGCAGCAAGAGCAATTTTGTCAAGCAAGTGAATGCAGACAAAGCAGTGCAGATCACCTCTGGGAATAAAACATACCCCCAGCCTGGACTCCTAACTTGCCCTCGTGGATCTGAAGCCCTGCCTCTCTCCTCCCACACCATCCATCATCCCAAAGCAGCTCCAAAGGGTGCACACAGCAGTGCCCACAAGGAGGAGGATCCCACAGGTTCCCAAACCCCATTTCTGGCCACCACAAATACCAGCACGGAGCGTATCCTACAGAGCAATCCCCTTCCAAATCCTTGCTCCCAAAAATCAGTGGAAGATGAGACCAAGGGAGCACTCCCACCTGAGCGCCAGGGAATGGAGCACAGAGAGAAGGCAGCAGGCAAGTGCCTCATCCCTGCTCCAGCCTGCCCACTTCAGAAAGAACAGAAGGTCAGAAGAACAAAGGAAAGGGAGCACGAAGGACACAAAGCAACACACTGAAGCTTCCAGACAAGACAGGATGACAGCAACCAGGACAAGGTGCAGGCGACCCACAGGGCCAGGCTTGCAGCAAAACAACGCTGGGAAGTGCCCTGCTTTATACCAACTCAGCCTCAGCTACACTTCACTTAATTCTCTTTAAAGATTCCATGGCAACTGGGAGCAGGGAGATGCGTCGGTGCAGTGACCCGGGCTGGGCAACCCACAAAAGCCTGGCTGGGCAGACAAAGCCAAGCAGAGCCTGCTTTGGCTGCAGTCACAGCAGTGAGCAGAGCAGCCAACATCCTAACAAGAACTTAATTAGACAGAATGCAGCAGCTCTCACCCTGGCAGCAGGAGTCTGAGGCCTCCGTGTGCCTGTTCTGCTTTACGCAGCCCCTGGAACTGCTGCTGGATGGAAAGCCACCAGCCACCATGGGGCAGACAGATCCAGGCTGGCTCTGCTGTCAGACACAGGGGCCCCAAGCCTGCAACTTTTAACAACTTCTCAAACAGACATCTTTTTCCTTCACTACAACATAGCTGCTGCTGCAAAGACACTGTGGTTTACTCAAAGGCACGAGTACAAATGCTGTTCCCTATGAAGATGATACTTTCATGTACAAAAATATGGAGCATGCAAGGGGAAACCTATCTAAAGCTGTTGCAAGGCAACAGCACACAAACATGCACGTGTCTCATAGCTGTAGATGCCAGGTGTGTGCAGAGAAGGGCTGCCACACAGTGACAAGTCCCAAAACGATGCACAGCAGCACCTCAGGGCAGCAACGCCCCGAGAGAAGTGCTGCCTGTGAATGGCATGAACCATTTGCACTGCTTCTCTGTCTGGCAGATGAAATGGGCTCGTTGGTACTGAGCTTTAACCAGATTTACAGGCAGAAAATGAAGCTTCAAAGACAAAAGCATTACAGCTTTTTAAGCCAAAAAGAATCTGCCTGTTTTAAAACCCATTGCTAAAACTAACAGGATTAGCTACAAAAGCCAGTGTTTGGTATTCAATTTCCTATTCTGAGGGGGGAAAAAAAAAAAAAAAAAAAGCCAGGCTTATCACTTTGTAGAAAGACACTGATCTAAAGGAAAAACGCTACTGAAGGTATTGAATGGTTTCATGCTCTGGGGTGAAGGCGTGTGGCTCAGCAGTACAAGACGCCTTTCTACTCCCTGCCCAGCCAGCACAAAGCCATGTCAGGGCCAGAGGGGCAGCGGTCCTCAGCTCCATGCACAAAATAGACGGGTACAACGGTGCTAGTGAATGAAAGAAAACAATCTATGCAAACTAGATAAGCTGAACACCCCTGCTCACACACAGCTCCCGCTCTCCCACAGCGCTACTCACGTCTATCATTGTCCGCCAGCCCTCTGTCTTCCCCGAGAGCAGAGGCTCTGGGCGAGCCAGCCCCGCGTTGTTGATACACACATCAACTCCCTGGTGAAGGGTCTTGATGGCAGAGAACATGGACAGGATCTCCTCTTCATTGGAGAGATCACACTTGTATGGGATGAGGGTCCCGGGGTAGCCGGCACTCTGGCATTCAGCTGCCAATTTCTGAGGAAGAGAAAAAGGAAGAAAACATCCATCAGCCTTCCTGGTTGTGGACGGGCCCAGGACAGCAGCGCTGCTTTTCGCTGCTTGGAAGTAGTGATTACGTACTTGCGTGAGAGCAGTACCAAAGGACTGCAAACAGTACCAAGGCACAATGTTTGCAGCACATCCATGCACGGCACACCATGAGCCTCACAGACAGTGCAAGGGGAACCACAGGGGCTACAGTTTATCCCTGCAACCTCTGAGGGCTGCAAGCTCAACCTAATGCAGTCTTCCTCGCGGCCTGTGCTGCTGCATGAGGCGTGTGGTGGTCCCAGCAACGGAGCTCAGTCTATTACGAATGATTGTAGACGGTATCTCCGCATTGGCTGTAATGTGTTAACCTCTTTCTTTCAAAGAAGGAACAGCCTTGTGCTGCCCACTGCTCTAAGCCGTACCGCTCGAGGTGAGCAGGTGCTGGCAGACCACCAGTAAACGCTGCTGTGGGACAGGCTGATGTGCTGCAAGGCTGTCGCGCTGCCGAGGGGATGAAGGACACGGCAAACACATGCCTTGCAATTCCTCATCAGCCATCACCAACAGTTATCCCAAGCCTCCAGATCTCATATCAGATATAAGGCAAACGAAAGGCCGAGCGCCGCTGACAGCCCCATGCTAACGATGCAGCCAAACCCTCCTCACGACGCCCCTTTCCCCTGACAGTAACGAGAAGCAGCACCCCGGCTCTGATGTGTCACATCGGGGACGGTGACAGCTCCCAGCGCGGCGGGGCCACGTGATGTCTGGGATCCACAGAGATGGACTCCGGCTACAAACGTCCACCGTGTCACCCACGCAGCGCCGCCCGCAGCGCTGCCCCCAATGTGACATTTCCGTGGGTGCAATGAAGCTCCGCTGCTGCCGGAGGCGGCTGTGCGGCTCCTCCCCGCCTGCCAAGGTGACTCCAACCCGCCGTGCTCACCGGAGCGAGGCCCGGCCCAGGTCTGCGTGCTGTGAGGTGCAGGGCCAGAGCGATACCCAGATCCCAAAACCAACACTGGGCAAAAGAAATAATAACATGGAACGTGAGGGAAACTTGGAAGGCGAGAAAAATCAGACGGGCATCGGCTCACTCTGAGGCAGGATGGCAAGTTGGTCAGATGTCACCATGTCCAAAAAGCGGGGAAAAGCCAGCCGCAGAAGTGAGCTGACTCCCAGCATTGAGCCCTGAAACGTTCTCTTGGCCCCAGCCTTTCCAGAGGCTTTTTTTGGTGATCAGCTCCTCACAGCAAAGTTTCACCCACAGCACCCTCCCTCCCAGCACGCAGAGCACATTGTGTCTGTATTGCTCTGAGGCAAATTGCTCTGCTCGGTAAATGATTTTCAACCTTTCTCAATCCCTCAGACCAAGGCAGAGATGATGCAAGCTCCCGACTGCAAGTTTAATCCCCCTCTGGTTTGCCTTGCCTGGCGTTCAGCAGCAGACTGCAGGTCTCCATGGGTCTCAGACCACGAGCTGAAACCATCCTAAGCCTAAAGATCTGCTCCTGCAGCTGCTGCCCCTCCGGTAGTGCTCAGTGAAGGCACTGCAGCAGCACAGGAATTATTACTGCTGTCACAGCACCAAGCCAGGAGAGGACGGGCACAACGAGTTCAGTCGGAGATCGATGCATCCCAGCAACATCTCGTCCTCAGGAGAGCTCTGCTGCGGCTGAGCTCAGCAATATTTCTGCCCAACAGAGAACAAAGGTGCCCCCAGGACCGAACCAAGCCCTGCACCCTCTCAGGGCTGGTTTCACCTCGCTGTATGTGCAATCTTGTTGGTCACGTTTGAAGTATGCATGTATTCTTAAAGATCAAAGTGCACCCTTTAGAAAACAGCTTGGGAAAAATCTGCAAGAGTGACATTCGGGAAATTAAAAGCAGAATGAAGGGCTGCTGGAGGATGCTGAAGTCCCGCAGGGATAAGGCCTTGCTCCTGCAAATGTACAGGTGGGAAAAACTGGGCAAGGCTGCCCTCCATCACATCCTTCATCACCTGCAGGTGAGGCAGAGTGCGGCCAAACCCAGCACTGCTGCATCCCCCGAGTCACAGCAATGACTTTAAAGGATAAATACAAGCACGAGGGATCCAAGTGAACCCCCCTGCGAGAGGACTCGTGCCAGGGGAGCTGGCTGGAAGGAGACAGGGCCCAGGGACACAGCCAGGGAAGGCCAGACAAGCTCATCTGCGACCCAGAGGGAGCTGCCATGTTCAATATCTCAGTTTCCATGTTCAGCTGTCACTTTGTGCTACTCGGTGCGGCTTTCAGAACAGCTCCTGGACGGAGGCAGGAGGGGCCCATACACCACATGCCATAGCACAGAGGCACGCAAAGGAGCTGCTGCCCATCCTGCATGCCTCTCCTCAGCTCAGGGCTCAGATACACCACCAGAAAGCTCTGCCTCACTCACAGGAAGGCTCCCCTGCCACCACTGACCACAGAAAGCTGCCCACAAACCCCAGATCCTGCTTTTCCTGCCTGGTTTCTCACCACCTCAAACGGGAATCAGCACAGATCCTTTCATCTCTCAGGCTGCACTCATGCTAACAAATTCCCTTTGAAAACGAAGCACTGAGCAGCACTGACACCAGGCTGAGCTGAACGTGCTGCACACGTCTCCAGATAAAGCCATCACAGGCTCTTCAAAGGAACATCAACCGTGGCTTGGTTTGTAGACACACGGAAAGGCAGCCTCTTAATTAGGGAGCCTGCAGATTTATGTTTTTTCCAAAGCAATAGTTAAGCCCCCCAATGAATGCTCGTTCCACTTCAAGAAAGCCACACATACAAAGAAAAAAAGAAATAAAAGCTGTATCCCCAGATTTCAGAAGCAGCTTGAGAGCAAGCATGTATCACAGCACCAACCCAGCCCAGAGCCAGCATCATCCCCGGCAGCCAGAGGGGAAGCTCTGCAATGAGACCTATCAGCTCTGCACCACGCCGCTCCCACCTGCTTGGAGACGGGTCTGCTGGCACTGCTCAACCCAAGATGAGACAACAAAGGAATAATAACCACAGCCTAGGTTACAACGTTTAACTGAGAGTCACCCATCACCACTGATGCAAGCCCTCCCCTCTAATTCCGGTGCACACAGAGCGCCAGGGGGTGTTCATGGAGTTTCCAGCTACCTGGGGAAGGTCAGCTTTCTGCTCTGGGCATCTAAATTGCTGGTGGGGAACAGCGAGCCAGAATGGCAGCATGCACATGAGTGGCACAGGCCACACCGCAGCTCCTGCTCACACCCCAACTTCTCCGTCGACACCACCGGGATTTATCTCAATCCTCAGCAGTGCTGAACAAAGGAACGAGCAAATGAAAAAGACACCGAACACCTACACACAACTGGGACAGAGGATTTCTGGTCGTGATGTTTACCGTGCATTATTTAGCTGTCTGCTTTTGAAGGGCTGAAAGGATGCCTCGCACTTAACAGATGACTTCCAAACGTCGGGACTCGGTTTGTTCTTCCAAGAATTAACACTCTTTGTGCACAAGGCACTTACGGAGGGCACAGCACCATGCATTGACATTCAGTCCTGGTGACACGGCTCTACAAAAGTAATTGATGTAAACATTTCAGGGGAGGCAAAAAAGAAAAGAGTCACGTCGGGCTTTATTCGGCAAACCATCCTATTAACTTCAGACACATTTAGTTCAGAGAGATTAAAGCCAGCAGAAACCATTAGGTAATTTTTAATCTGACCTGCCGTTCCTCAGGTACTGGCGTCCTACTGATTTAGCCTACGCTTAAATACGGAGCTGTACCAAGAAACCAACTGGAAAGAAACTAAAGTCACCCCAATTGCATTTGCTATCTAAAGGAAATGAAGGAGAAAAAAGCCTAATGAACAGCACCACAGTTGTAAAAGGAAACTGGGGGCTTAAAAATCCTTTCACTTTATGAAGCTTCTTTTAATTAAGTTTTAATGCCAGTGCAACAGCGTATAGCGCATGAAGCTGGGGTTTACTCCAGCCATTTCCATGGCGCATTCAGTGACCACAGGCAAGACTCAGAGCTCAGTTTCCTTCCCTGCAAAAGGGAGATAATCACACTGAGCCCCTCCCAAGAGCAGCCGGGGACCTGCAGCTTTTTGCCTGCGTAAGATCAGTACTTCAGATTTCTTCCAGCTCCCTTTGTATGGCGTCAGGTCCCCAGACAGGGCCTCCACAGGAATCTGAAAGGACTTTCTAAATGAATAAAATGGTAAAGTGATTCTCCTTCTCCTCTCTTGAGCTTTAAATCAATGCTTTTTACTCACTGTTTGCAAATTGCTGCTCCTTGGCTCAGATCCTCTCCTGTTCCAAAACAAGGCAGGATGACGGGGATAGGAAAGTGTGGAAAATAGGGTTCAAATGGAAAAGCAAACATGCAGCGCTCAGCTGGGGGCACCAGTAGGAAAGCCTACACAGGAGGAAGCGTTAGCACTGGTTTCAGACTGGTTGCCTGAAGTGCATCTGAAGCACAGGCTGTTTAATCAGGGAGACTGAATTGTTTTTCTGCTGCTCCAGAAACACTCAGCGCTGTCAAAGGAAAGAAAAAGCTCAAAACCTGGAGAAAATTGAGGTCCCTGTACGTATTTTTTCACCCTTAATCATTCTAAACGTACTCACTTTACAGACCTCGCAAAGACAAAGGTGGCACACAAAATCAGCACACGCTCCATAAATAATCCCAAGAAAATACAACCCGCTTTGTGCAAGAGAAGGGAATACAACCCTGGGAAATTTCTTGGGCATCTCTGATGCTTCCCAGCTCCCAGCAGTGTGAAACAACACGGATGGGCACCCAGGGGGCAGCGTGCCCTCCATCAGCACAAAGTGACACCTCAGCATCTCATGCTGGATGCTACCCAGGCTCTGCAGCTGGATGCTGTAGCAGCACCTGCCTTTAGGCTGCACAACAAGCCCGTCCCATGAACACTGTCTCCTGTCCACAGGTGGGATGTGGCCCAAGAGCCATTCAGCTGGCTTCAGCTCAGGAATTTCAGCCAGGTTCCCACGTAAACAAGCATCTGGTTGTGCAGCCATGCCCTCCTTGTGCCATTAGCAGTCCTCCCAGAGGGCTGAGGAGTTGTGCTGCTCTTTCTCTGAGCCCTCTCCTCTCCCTGTACCTTCCAGCAGTTATGCATTCAATACATTTTTTTCTAGCTCAATTTCAAATTTCTAGTGTTGCACACACAAGCCAAATCACTGCATTTACATCGCCCTGGAAGCTCCTGCTACCTTAAGGCATTCCAGCAATTGCTCCTTACGTCAAGGCTGAAGGCACTTTTTTTTTGGTGCTTGCCCAGATCGCATTGCTACAGACGGGAGCAGAGGAGGAGGAGAAGCACTGCCGCTACTATGACAGCTCATTAGAGCAATATTCCTTGCTTATTCTGAGCCATGACTATCCTAAAACAAGCATGGTGGGTGCCTGCCCACTTCTCAGCTCCAAAGCGCATACAGCAGGTTCCCATGCAGCCAGGCACGTGGATGTTTTCCTCCCTCAGCGCTCCCACGCCCTCGCAAAGGCTGCAGCTGCTGTCCCACAGCCACTCCGGCCCCCAGCAGCCCTCAGAGGGGGGATGGGGATGGGAGGGAGCTGCGCCTCCCTGCATGCAGAGTGACAGCTCATGCATCTTGCTGCATCGCCGCCTGCTCCAGCGCGCATTGCCAAGGCAACCTGCGCACACATCGCCGCGCCCGGCAGATAACGGCACACATCTCTGTGCCACGTGCTTTGTAACCAAATACATCACTGTGTTTGTGCAGGAGATGCAGGAGCACCCACAAAGGCAGCGGGCGTCTGCCCCCATCTCTGCCACAAGCTCTCCCAAGGCTTTTCTGCTCCCAGCCCTGCTGTCCACGCCTGTGGGGCACTGAAGCAGCCCCGGACACCCCACGGTGCACTCCGAGCTCCTCACACAGGGGATCAGCCAAAGGGAAACCTGAGCGCATCTCACTCCTTTGGGAGGAAAGCAGCCAAGGAATTCCCCAGGGCCTGGCCAAAACTCACCGCTCGCTACCACAAAGCAGCAGCACATCCCTGCTGCAAGAGCCCACAGCCAGCCTCCCAGTTTCAGAGCTCCATGGCCCAATTCGTTCCTCAGTTTGCAGCCAGGCAGCGCTGGGTGTTTGCCCACACATCGCTGGGAGGGCTGGGCAGGAGCTGCGCTCTCCACGCCTTTATCTGTCTCATCAGCTCCTGCTCTGCACCTGTGTAATCCTGAACGAATCCTCTTCTGAAAAGAAAGATTAGCACATGCTTGCAGAGCAGCAGGCCTTCCCTCGCGGGCTCTCCGATATCCCCCAGCACCAAAATTTAGGTGCAGGTCCCGAATTGCAGCATGCTAGGGATTTACAGCCCAGAGATGTAGGCTCGGGCACACCGCAGCACGAGCAGTGGGGACAGCGTGGCTGTGGGTGCCACACGCTGTGACCGAGAGCCTGCAGGGCCGCCAGCATGACGCCAGGCAGCGGGCACGGCGGGATCAGCACAGGCACATCCGCGCCGCTGCTAATCCTGAGCTAAGCCGCCAGCCCCAGCAGGGCTGCAGCTGATTCGCATGAGCGCAGCAGAGAGCAAAGTCTGGCAAGCAGAGCCAGAGCACAGGTCCCGTGCTTCCACTGCCACTCTCATCCCATTTCACGCCATGCAACAAGACTGAGCTTTAAATCCACGCAGGACCGACCAGGATGAGCGAGCGATAGCATCAGCTGAGAAAAGAGCAGCAGCACTCCTTGCAGGGACACTGGCAGGAGCTGGGGTTAAGCCCTCAGTGCCCCCGTACCTCTGCAGAGCTTTGCCCATTAACAAACCCCAGCGCACAGAACGCACGATGAGATAATTCCAAATCACGTTAAGGGGGAGGGAGGATGAATGGAAGCAGGTTTAAAGCAACCCTTTCCCCACACACCTCACAGATGGGGAAAGCCATCAGACTGCAGAGCACTCATTCCCACTGTGCAGAGCGGTAGTTATGGGATCTCTCATTTTATCAGGAAAGGACCTGGTCAGGGACGAGCAGCAATGACAGCACCTGGGAGGCCTCGAGCACCCAGCACAGTGACCACTGCCCTCCCAGAGGCCAAGAGGACTCTGAAGGTCATTCATTCACAAGCAGAATTTGCCTTGGGATTATCCTGCTGAAACCTGCAACTGCTGCCTTAAAAAATAACTGAGGGTCCCCTTGCAGCCCCACAGTTTGGCCAGGCTGTGCTGAGGGCCCCATGACCCCTAGGGATGGATGGGACATGCACAGCTCGGCCTGACACCCACAGTGCAAGGCCACAGCACGGGGCCTGCTGGAACCAGGCAACCTCCTGCCACCCACGGGGACTCACACGCAACGTGGTGACGTTCCACACTCACCTGCTATGAAACAACTCGGCCTTTACATCAGTTGTGTGAAAGCACCATGAGGCCAAGAGCATCCCTCACAGCCTGAGCCAGAGCCCAGCCGCCATGCGATGGCTGCAGGGGACGGGACGTGTGCTGTGGCTGTCCCTTCCCCCCCCCCACACAGACAGAGAAGGGAGCACTCACCTCCTCAGGGGCCGTGCTGCTCCAGTAACAGCTCAGCTTATCAAAGGCTATTTCTTGAGCGAGATCTAACCTTGAGGACACAGTCCCTGGTTATAAATGTTACCTTTGATCAATAACTGTCACAAATGCATTAGAATCAATCAGTTAAACCTCGTAATTTAAGCAACATTTATTGCTTCCTGCACAGCTCTATCTCCTCCTCAACAACCGCCACCACACGATATCCACCCCTAAATCTCTCCGGTGCTCTCCAAAGCAGTGGCAGCAGTGACTCGAAATACACAAATAAGAGCACGGAGCACTCCATAAGCCCACGTGCCAAGAATTCTGTGGCAGCTGCTAACACCTCCAGGCTTCGCACTTTCAGCAAGCTTTCAACCCAAATCATCTTCCAGCGTGCAGGAATGAAATAAAACCGTTTTAATTGTATTTTGCTCCTCAAAGTCCAACTGCAGCCCAAGAGCCACCGCTGCTGGCCCACACACTGCGCTGCGGGGCGGCACAATGAGCACAAACAAAGGGCCGTTGTGGGGAACCGGCCGGGCTGAGCGCTGCGTGAGGGCTGCACAGGGGGTCAGCACTGCAGTTCAAACACAGCCAGCCAGGGGAAGCGGGCTGTCACCACGGCTGCACAGATAACGGGGTGAATGGAGAAAAAAATAAATCAAACCCAGTCCAGAAAGGAGAGGCATCACCACAGCACGGTGCTGGGTTCCATCTGAGCTTCTCTGTATGGCACAGAACAAGGCTGCTGCAGTGCCCGTGAGCTGGTGACAATTCAGAAGTCAAATAAGGAGCACTGGAGTCATGACACAGGCTTAATACCAGAACCACAGCTTTGCAATTCACTCGTTACCTTGCCTCGAGCCCTTATCTGATTTTCCAAGAGATTAAGAAATCTTGACATAGTATTTATTGCCCGCGTTAAACTCCCCATGAGGCTGCACACTGTTTCGGTCGTTTACAGCAGGCTGTAAAGCCACCATGTAGGGCCGTTCCTGCGACCTCGCCTTGAAATGGATGACTTCAATGCACAACATGAAAAAAAACCTTAGGCTCGTTGTTACAAAGTGAGCACCATACCCCTGGTTTCCAATCGTACCATTTGCACTCCTCCCATCTCAAGGTGTCTTGGTTTATTTTTCGGGTGCACTCTTCCATACATCACTATTTACGGTGGTATTCAGTGAACTATTCAATCTTAAGAGAGCAAAAAGATCTGTCCTGAAGCACCCACTGAGATGCCCCAGCCCCCCTTGTGTCTACATCACACAACACCAAGCTCTCAGCTCCCCAACACCACTCTCATCCTCCCGTTGCCCTGCAGCCCCACACCGCCCCATCCCGCCCTTGGTGGCCAAAGCCCTCTTAGAAGCAGCACATGCTCCCCATCCCACCACAGCTCCTGCCAGGACACCTTCCTAGAATGTGCCTGCAGACAACAGCTTGGAAAACAGCAGCCAGAGGTAACAGATGAGCATATTTCATGGTTACACGACAACTAACGGAGGGAAGGGAACAACACTCTTATTTCCATCCTACTGCTCCGTGTGCCCAAAGCCCATCCACAGGCAGCAGCCTCATGGTGTGGGCTCCTCCACATCACCCACGCTCTCCGAGATAGACAGTTCATACGAACACATCCAAAGTCCCAAGTTCTACTGTGGGCTCAAATCTGAGGCCTGCACATCTCTAAGGAAAAGAAAGAAGCCGAAGCTGCTGGAGAAAAGCTTGGTTATCACACACAGATCTCCCAGAGGTGCAGCAGGAAGCCCCACCTGCAGCAGGGTGAGGGATGGAGCCGTCCCGCTGTGACCTTGGGCCACCCCGAGCTTCAGCCCCATTCCAGCAAGCAACATCTCTGGCATTTTCTTCCTCATTAAGGACACGCTGCACATAAATAAAACCAGAATAGCAACGGAGCAAAACACAGCCCAGACACCTACCAAAACAAGTGGCTGCAAACACGAGTCGGTTCTCAGAGAGCCTGGGAGAAAGAACCAACCAGGGCCAACCACGAGCCACACTGTTTAACTCAAGCACTTGGCAGATGACAGCAGCAAGAGGTGAGCACTCAGCACTGCTCAGCACAGTCGTGTACTGAAACAACCCAGGGAGATCACCCATCACATGACTGCGTTGTGTGCAGCACCGAACCGCTGCGACATCCCAGGGAAAGCAATCCCAGAGTGCAGCTCAGGAGGTTCCATCAGTGTGTTTTACCCTCCCTGCAAGCTGCGTGCATCCTTCTGACTGATGAAAAATAAAAGAAGTTCTGTTTCTTCAGAGCATTACCTCTCTTTAGCCCCACTGGCAGCTTTGTTTCTAGGGGTCTTTTGGGCAATCCATTCACGGTGTGGTTGGCTGTGCAGAGCGGGCCCTTCCCAACGGACCAGGGCAGCAGAAGCGCTGCGTGTCCGCACAGAGCAGCCCCGCGTTGCCGCCGCAGCCCCGCACTGCCCGCGGCTTCCCTCCCGCGGCGCTGTGTGAGCCCTCCCACGGCCCCATCCGGCCCCGAGCTGCTCAGATCCGAGTTTCCCACACAACGCAAACAAGCAAAGAAACAACCTCGAAAAAAGAAAAAGGAATCAGCGCTTTCTTTAACCTCGTTAGGCGGCAAGGATTCATTCGCTTTGCAGACCGCTTCCGCACCCCCTGGACGCACCGACACGGGATGCGCCCTCCCTGCCCCAGCAGCGCAGCACTGAGCAGCTCAGCCTTCCTCTGAACAACAGCTGCGGTTTTGCTCTCACCCGCACAGCGATGCCCACAGGTGCCCCGAAACGCGCCCGGCCCCGCGAGGTCCCCCTCACCCCTACGGCGACACGTGAGCTCCGCGAGCCGGCACTCGGGCTGCTCGTTGGAGAAGCGAAGAACGCGTTAAGGTCTGAAGTCTCGTTTTAACGTTAACGAAGCGCACGAACCCCTCCGAGCACCGCTTCGCGCGTCCTTGAACGCTCCCCGGCCCGGACCGCTCCCTGCAGGGTGAGCCCGCCCAGACAGACGCGGCTCAGGGAACAGAACGGGACGCGCTGCTCGGACCGCTCCTACCGCACCGCAGCGGGAGCCCACACCCCCCAGCGCCCGGCGAGGCACCGCTCCGAAGGCGCTCCCCCACCCCCGTCCGGTCCCGCCGGGAGAGGCCTCGCGGGGAGGCACGGCGGGGCGCGCGCGCGGAGCCGCTGAGGGGCGGCAACGGAGCCGCCAATCCCCCGCACCGGGCCCAAGGAACCTCCGCTATCAGATCCGCCGCGCCCCTCCCGCGGCCGAACCCCCCGGCCCCGCCCCGGTATACCTCGATCTTGTCCACGCTGCGGGCGCACCCCACCACCTTCATGCCGTGCTGTACCAGCGCCCGCGCCACGGCCGCGCCGATGCCCACAGAGGCGCCGGTGACCAACGCCACGCGCCCGGTCCACCGCTCCATGGCCGCGCCGCCGCCGCCGCCGCCACCGCGCACAATGCGCCGCCCGCCGCGCGCCACGCCCCCGCGCCGTGACCACGCCCCCCCGGCCGCGCGCCGCACGCCCCGCGCGTGACCACGCCCCTCCGCGTGACCACGCCCCTATTTGACCACGCCCCTCCGCGCGCTGCACGCACCGAGTTCGTCCGGGCTCAGCCGCAGCGGCTCCGCCGTCCATCGGGGGCGCGCAGCGACCGGACCTGCAAAAAAGGAAAAACAAAAAAAAGAAGCAAGCAAACGATGCGGGTGTTACAAAGCAGTCTAAAGAACCCTGAGAAGATACCGCAGCCAGAAGGGCGAGGGCGGGGGGGGGGGGGGGTGCGTTTGGAACAAATCGCTGCAGCTTCTGAGGAGCACCCAACCCGCAGCAGGAGATGGCCGTGCGATGCCCAAAGACAGCCGGGCTGGGAGCAGCTCCTTGCGCGCACAAACACCGCTCCGCTGTGCCGGGCTGCGGGGAACGAGCGAGAGCCCGCAGCGCTGCCGGTGGGAAAGCGGCTCTGCCAGCCGTCAGCAGCGGCTGTTGCTGACACCTGAGCAGCATCACATCAAAATCCAACCACCCTATCTTAATAGCTCTTTTTTTTCCCCTCCCCTCTTAATGCTGCATTGCACATCTGAACCAACAGGGCCTGGCTGGCCGTCAGCTCTGAAAAAAAAAAAAAAAAAATCGCGAAGCTGAAGCCAGTTGACCAGTTTCCACATCCCATCTTCCGGAACAGGTACAGAAGAGCCCCGTGTCACCGTGCATTAACAGAGTACAGTGAAAATCATGGAGCTTTATTATCCTGAATAATTCGTGCCTCCATTTCTGTACGCATCTGTAACTTATCGAAGGGCACCACATGAAACACCCTCCCCCCCAGCTCCCCCAACACACACCTCTCCCACAGTCCCTACCTTTGCCACTTGTCCAATCATCCTCTTACACACGAGTCAGGCCACTAAATACCACAGCAATAAGAACAAGATAGGGTTGAAAAGTTTATGGCAAAGCACTCACGTTTTACCTTCAGAACGGAGCTCCTTCTTCCATTAAGGAAACATCAAGGTGTGCGGAAACCTCTTTTTGCTTGAGCTGAACGCTGGCTTTGTCAACAAGTGCTGCTGTGCCCCAAATCAGAGGCAGCTCCATGAAAAACAACACCAAGCCCTCAAAGCAGCACAGGCTCAGTACCACAGGCTCAGTACCACACCGCTTCCACAAGCGTCACCAAAGGAGCTCCTTCACCTCACTGTTCCCTCCAAGAAGCTGCACGGACCAAATCAAGAGCTTCCCATCCACCCTGAACAGCAGCAATTGAAACCTCTGCCGAAGCACTTGAAGCAGAAACGCGTACAGCCGTCGTTACTATGCATATTAATAAATATTCTTTATTTAAATTTTGCACATTGCGCTTTAACATATTACATCCAAAACATTTTGCAAATGGATGTCTACTTTGTAAAATCTTATATTCAGCTCATCGTCATTCTGTACAGAATTATAGGTACAACATTACTTTGCCACTAGTTTGCTTTCTGTAAGTCTCACAGTAAGAGAAACATTTAATGAAAAGAGATGGCTTAAATTATGAGAGGCTTGCACAGCTACTCAACTAAAGATACAAGCCTGAAGAAAGAACAGAAGTCATGAAGTCACCTCCACCAGCCTCGCCCCCAAAAAAACCAAGGAAAAAAAAAAAAAAGAATCACATTAATTTAAGATAAAATTTTGCCATAATCCACTAAATTAAGTTTTTGAAAGAGAAGGCGCAGTAGTCATCTTGAGAATTTCAATGAAAGACAGAGCTATTTTATTGTATTTAGTTCGCTCCAGCCGTTGTCAACCAACCGTTACAAATGGGCCTCTTGTGATCATTTAAGCGGCAGTATTTATTAAATTTCTCCTTCAGATGCTGCCGGTATTGTTCTCTATTGCTGTAAAATGACTTGTTGTTTGCCATAAACGACTGTATTTCATCTTGTGAGATAAAGATTTCCTCGTCAGAAGTGCATTCGGATTCATCCTACAAACAAAAACAGGTGTTTAAAGTCTCCAGCAGGGCCCCCTCTATACAGTATACCTGTCTGGCAACCATTGCGTCGTTTCTGGTTCCTCTGAAGAAAGATATTGCCTCCACGTCACAGCACAGAAGCCTGAGCTGGCTAATCCCAGCACCTGGTTCATGATGCTCCGCTCTTCTGGGTAAGAAGCGGTCTGTGCAGTCATGAAACCCACTGCAGTAAGCTTCGGTGTTAGCACATTTCCAGTGAATTGCTATTATTTGAGTTTGTGGGTGGGTTTTTCTTTTTCCTGTTGTTAATTACAGCAATAACAAAGTACAGCACGAGAAAGGAGCAGGGGAAGGAAGGGAGGCAGAAGGAAGCAATGCCAAGGAGCCTGCAATGGGAAGCAATGTTTGAAGCACAAAGGCATCAGTAACGCATGCTTCATTCTATGGAAAGATCCAACCCTCAACAACAAACACTTACACTCTAAGTTCCCTCACTCGCATTCCAGTGACAGGCAACTCCTCCTCCTCTGTAAAGCAGCTGAGTTACACACTTCACAGAGAAAACGCAAAAGCAAACCAACTGAACGCTGGCAGAGCAAGCAATGAGTTTTAGCTTCGTTTACGTTCTCTGCTGTAACAGCCCCTCATTGGGATGTGAAGTTCTAAACCCCAACCTCGATCACAACGACTGGAAGCAGTATGCAACAGCCTATAATTGCAGTGTAAGCGGTTACTTACGAGGAGCTCCACTAAGCTCTTGGCACCTTTTCCAGTATCAGGAACAAGTGACATTTCTGTAGGTTCTGCAAACTGTGACGCATTTTTCATATGCTCAAACCAAGGCAACTGCTGCCCGCTTTTTTCTGAGCTACAGCAGCTTTCAGCATGTGTGTCTTTGGTCTTGTCACAATGAAACTCTGTGTGCGTTGTATTTCCTGAGGTCTCTCTGATACCTAGATCTGCCATACAGCTTCCAAGTTTCTGAATCTAAAATCAAAAACAGCGGTGTTAAAACTGAACCACTGAGAGTTCAGAGGGAGGGAAAGAGGAAAGGAAAATGTTCAAGAAGAGGACATGGATATATACGTATTTTTAAGCCTGTGTGCTCAGAGGAAAATGGCAAGTTAATACACTGGGAGCGCCCAAAAGCACAACGTGCTTGGGGACACGTGAGAGAACCTCCATTCCAAAAGTTGGATGGAGAAATCCCAAAAGACCCCCACCACCTCACTGACTGCATGAGTCACAACGGAAACTTCAGATGCTTCAGGAACTACTTTAAAATGTATGCATTTCAATAGCTATTCGGGAATACTTGTGGATCCTTACATGTTCATTCTCACACTTTAAAGTTTTACTTTTCTTTTTCTTCTTTTTGTTTTTGCCTTTTGTGTTACTCTCTTCTGAATTAGCCCAGCACTCCACGCAGCTATCTCCATCCTCCTCTTTGTCGTCGCAGCGATGGACACAGGAATCATCTCCTGCAGAAGACAGGTTGTATTCTCCTTAGATACAAAAGTTTTGCGTGCGCTGAAACAACATGAAGTTCTTCCCAAACCTACCATTTTCATCGTGGTTGCAAATCCCTTCAGTGCAGGCCACGTCCGACCCCTCTCGAGATCCCGTCTCGCTGCCCTCCATGCTAGATGAATAGCCGCAATCACTACCATTACAATGCGGAGATAGGCCTGAGGTGAAGCAAAAAGCGACAATCACCTGCAGTAGCTGTCCCACGTTCCTTAATCACAACTCTAATGACAGAGATGTATTTAAAAGGGGTTATTTTTCAAAGTAACCAAACACTGGTAACTCCACACGTGACAGATGGTTTTTTTACAATGGCAAATAACCACAGTTCAACGTACCTTTCTTTATTTTAGGTGAACCTAACAGGGTACCGCTACTAGGACAGGTGCAAGAAGTGCTTTCATTGGTAACAATGACTTCTACACAACTGTTAGCTTCTTCAGGGCTACCACAGGCTTTGCAGCTATTTTCTGTGAAGTCCAAGTTCTCCTTCAAATATATAGAAAACAAAACCCACAAAACCAATATATGAGATTACTGCAAGTAGCTCAGTCGGTGTTTCTAGAAGAGATGCTCTTTCCTGAAGAAGCAGCAGCTGACACTGATAACAGCCACAGCACTGCTTATAATTCTCCAGGAACACAAGTTAGTAAAACAAACCCCTTTACGAGAATATGATGGCTTACTGGGGCAGCCGTGGGTCAAGAGATTTTCAGCAACAACTGCACCTCATCCATCCTTCCCCAAAAATTTAATGGTAATTGTTCGCAAGCAGCATTTAAAATCCCTTATTTGAAGTGATAACTTCAAGAGACAGTGGTTGAAAACCACTCTGTCATAAGCTGACCTCCCAGTTTTAACATCAAAAAAAAGAAACAAAACCCCAAAGAAACCGCTTTACAAAAAGACTGAGCTAATCTGAGAAGCGATAAATCCCAGCAGCCACCAGCAGCTTGCTCCCAAAAACAAAATTCCTAAAAGCCTCTCCAGAACTGCACAACGGAACGGTCAGTTGATGAATGAAGCACCGAGGCAGAAATCCAGTTATTTCACACCAGCAGAAAGCCACAGCTGTTGGTGTTTACCTTTGCTTGATTTATTTCCTTCTCTTCTGCTGCCTGCAGAGGGGTGGGGATCTCACACACACATTTATTTTTCCGTCTGTTCTTTCGCTTTTGGCGCTTCTTCTCCTGTTTAAGTTCCCGCACTCTTTCTTCTTCTGAGAACTCTTCGCAGAGCTGTTCCAACCGACTGATCCCCTGCACTTTTTCCACAGCCATCTGCATACGAGAGGTTAGATCTGTTTATAGAGGTTAACGCAACTCCGGCTTTTACAATTATAAAGAAGGGGGAAAATAGCTGGCAAGCACCTTCAACGATAAAGTCAAAGCGGCAATACTGACTGTAGAAGTGCCAGATTTAGGCACTAGATTCCAGCCAACAGAGAAGAAGTACGGAAGGGAGGTGGGAGGAGCACTGTGTTTATTCTCATGGCTCACGGTCTCATTTTTCAGTGAGAAGCCAGAGACTCCAACACATTTGCTCCATCGGCTGAGGGAGCTGGGATTGTTCAGTCTGGAGAAGAGGAGGCTCAGGGGAGACCTGATTGCTCTCTATAACTACCTGAAGGGAGGTTGTAGTGAGCTGGGGGTCGGCCTCCTCTCTTGCGTAGCTGGTGGTAGGACTAGAAGGAATGGATTCAAGCTGCGTCAGGGGAGATTCAGGCTGGACGTTAGGAAATACTACTTCTCAGAAAGAGTGGTCAGCCACTGGAATGGGCTGCCCAGGGAGGTGGTGGAGTCACCATCCCTGGAGGTATTCAAGAAACGTTTGGATGTTGCATTGAAGGATATGGTTTAGGGAGTGCTATTGGTAATAGGTGGATGGTTGGACTGGATGATCTTGTAGGTCTTTTCCAACCTTGGTAATTCTGTGTGATTCTGTGTGTGATTGTTTGGATCTGTGTTTACATGGTAGAAACTCTGATTATCTGACACAGCAGGACAGAAAACCACATTACAACTACTGCTCCAGCACTCCTGCAGCTTTTTGCCTAGAGGAACCAGTGAAAAACCCAACTGATTTCCCAGGCAGCCTCATTTTTGAAGTGCAGACACCTCTCAGAACACAGCACGTAACGGGGCGTCAAACACAGCGCCCTGGAAGCTCCTCCCAGCCCATCCTTAGTACAAAGCACAAAAATACATTCAGTGAAAACATACACAGTCACCGCAGCAATGAAATACAAGTTAAACGAAGAATGGAGTTTTACCTCAAAGCTTTTGCGTAAAGCATCAACCCCCAGGTAGAAAAGCATCTGCCACGTTTGTTCCTCAGCTCGCAACTTTTGCCAGATTCGATGTAATCTTTCATAAAGGTGAATACCCAGGCAGGTCAAAACTTCTTCCTGGGCTATGTCTATTGTCTTAGCATGCCTTTCTCTTCGTCTAGAGGAGAGTTCAACCAAAGCAGAGTATTGTTAAAGTACCTGGAAGTCTACCAAAAGATCAAAGCAACTCAAGGAGGCATTTTCCGTACGTACAACCGAAGCTGTGTTTGCATGAACAGCTCTTTTAATTGAGATCTGCTGTGCTGCATGCGGATGCAAAATAGAAAGGACCAGCTCAAAACTACATTCCTGACATGCTAATTGGAGCACAGTATGGTTAAGCTGCACTCTGCCTTTCACCCTGCAACTTCCCTCAGTCTCCTTGCTCCTGGAAGGGATCAGTGGAGTTTTAATGTCAAATAGATACGGCCATTCTTTCATTTCCTATAGTTTTCACTTAACGTATAGCAAACACTTTAAGCTCCTACATTTGTATGCCAGATAACCGAAGCATGTACAGTATCTACCTTACAAAGTAAAATATACTTCAGTACTAAACCGTATCTATTGTGAATAAAAGAACTGTTACAAAAGCAGTTACCCTCCTAATGCAACAGTTACGGTCTACTTCTAAAGACAGTGAGTCGAGCGTTGCATTCTTAATTT
The DNA here is from genome assembly GCA_030625065.1 of Alectoris magna. Classification (NCBI taxonomy): domain Eukaryota; kingdom Metazoa; phylum Chordata; class Aves; order Galliformes; family Phasianidae; genus Alectoris; species Alectoris magna. The sequence goes on along the minus strand of CM060581.1, from coordinate 7,997,370 downwards.
CACATTTCATTTTAAGATGCAAGGTACAGGTTCAAATATTACTACAAAATACAAATGGCAACAAAATTAAATTCAACACGGAGCATTCAATAGAACATTCAACCAAGGTTCTCTTTCTATTTCACATGTTCTGAGCACTTCAGTGTAAAAGCAGGCAGCCCTAATGAGTGACCAAATGAAGTAGAAGACATTCAGCAATTGCTTTCAGTCTTGCCTTCAGAGTTAAATGCAGTTAAAATCAAAAGCACATATCTTCACTACTTTGAAGCACCACCTTTAAAGTCTACTTCAATGTGAGGATTGACATTCAGGAGTTCGTTGTGCAGCAAGGAGGCAAAAAAAAAAAAAAAAAATAAGAAAATCACTTCTGCAAAATACATTCAATAATAAAATAAAGAAGCAAAGCGCTAGATAGCCCACTCTAGCAAATTACATACTCATACCCTCCTGCGAACTCTGGTTCAGCTCGACCCAAGAGGTGTGCGATGAAATCTGTTTCACAGCATACATGTATATGGCGTTCGTGTGGGCAGCAACGCAAACCCTCATACAGTGCAGCACAGTAGCCCTTCTCTTTGCTGCAGTCTAGCTCACCAATAAGAATGTTGTACGCCCGAAGCACTTTATTTTTGCAGTCGGTGCAAAACCTGCAGTGAAATACAAAATGTAACGGAATTGAATTCTTATTCCGGCAGAAACTTGGAGCAGCTTCATCTGAGTTAAAGCACACTGAGCTCTTTAACAGTGCATGCTATATTTAAAATAGGTCATGCTGAGGTTTATCTTACTTGAAAACATGAAACAGTCACAGTCACAGACTTTGAGTGTAAGCTATGCAAGTTTACCATACACATTATACTACCCATCATACGTTACAAGCTTGAGTATCAGCCTTCATGCTCCAAGACATAAATCAAGCTAACTGTTAATATGAAGAAATTCCTACACGAATATGCAGCTCCATACACAATCAAGGATCAGAAATCTGATAGCAAGCAAACCAAACTGTTAGTACAAGGTAGGAAGAGTAACACACTAAGTTACTTTACAGCAGTTACTTAAAGTATACTTGAGTGAGTGATAACAAGTAAGAAGGAAAGTCCTCTGCTGCCTGCCATATAAGAGTAGCTTCCACTACAAGCACCTTTAAATATATTTTGAACTACTGGATTACTGCACAGATAGCAAAACAAGGTTTGTTTATAGTACAGTGTACTCAATGTAAACACGACAGCTCAGATAGCTGATATGAGAATAGTACAGTTATGAAGTCTGTTATAACTTAAACACAACAAAACTGATTTAAAAGTAATCTTCAGAAAAGCTATGAAACGTCCGCTGTATTATTCTAAAAATGCAAGTCAGACAAGCTGCTCACATTTCAGCTTTCAGCTTGAAAAGTTTGCTCTTCATGCCATCTCTGGATGGTGTTTTTCCCTTCCCTAGTTTGTCCAGTCACTTGACAACACTAAGTCAAACATATTTTGGTGTTTGATAGAACTATGATAACTGGCTAGTTTCTGCGGCGAAAGGAAAGAAAACAGTCACATTATTATAGGTTAGCATCAGGAACGCGGCCAACACCATGTTTAATGTCACAGGAGATTAAAGTTATTTTGTTTCCAAAGTGTTATTTCCACACCACCACCCCCACACCCATCTGTGCCCCCGTAGCTTTTATCTGAACCTTGAAACAGCTGGAAATTAAGGCTTTAACCAGCACTAGAGCATCTGGCATCCAACCATCTAACACATACATGCAACAATCAGTTTGAGCCCCACTCCTTCCTGCAAGAAAGGTGAAACAGCACTGGCACTACACTGTTATAGACACCTGTTTTAGGAACAGGATTTATAGGCAGCACCAGCCTGAAACCTGCACCAATTAGCTTCGTTCCCATTACTTTGAAACTGCATATACCCCTCAAAGGTGGCGTAACCCCAAAGGGAACAGGCTGCTTTCAAGGGGCAGCTCTGGAAGTCACAGCCTTACACCCCTACAAGCTCTGGCAGAAAGGAAAACTTCTGGGATAAAACCCATCAATTTCAACTTTCTGTATTAATAAAAATGCATTGCTATGACACTAGTATTACTTCCTGTTATTACACAGAATTACTGTCATACTGTATTAGTTTAGAATGAAAGTAATCCAAGATTCCCTCAAAAAAACGAGTTCTACAGACATCCATTAAAATCCTTGAAGTACCACAAGAAAGAGGATAGAGCTACCTGAAATTAGAATTCTTACCAATGCTCAACAATTTACATCCACTCTCAAAAAAGAAAAAAAACAACCCCAAAAAGCCATGAACCAACCAAAATCCTGATGTTTGTGTATCAGTGCATACTGAAGCTGCTGCTAGAAGACTCCTCATTGCCACAAGATTTAAACTTGCAACTAAGATTCACATAACATGTATCAAAATGTGAACAGATACAAAGGATGTGCCATTTCAAAACCACGTGTTGTAAACCATTACTTAAAATGCCATCTGGCAAGGTTATCCACCACCCTGAAGTGGAGATCTTAGCTTTAGAACAGCATCAGAATGTTATCAGAAGAATTCCAAACTTTTAGACATTGCATAGACTATAAATCTATTTTCATTAACAAGAAAATGCAGCATATACATCTCAAGGTGGCTTTGCTCTTGTAACATACCTGTGTTTTCGTAGATACGTTTCTAATGTTTCTAAGAGGCAGCTAGAATCAATTAAAACTACTTCATCCCTGCACTCCTGGGACATGAGCTCCCATACATCCATCCAGCATCCCCTGCAAACAAACAACAAACAGACCTGTAAGAAAGCGTGTTATCCCATTAGCAGTTTGGGAAAGAAGCAAATAAAAGCACAGGTAGTTTACCTGACCGCTCCCTGGAAAGGTCCATAGTAGAAAGTGATCCTACACTTGCTCTCCTCCTTCTTGCTGTCTTCACTATTTTTCTTATCTGCACTTAATTTCTCTGCACTGAGTGTACTACTGCTCCCTTCGCTGTCATACAGTAGAAGAAATTGTAAGCCTGTACCGTATCTGTTACAAACTGGTTGTTTTTCCCAAGTAAACGCTATGAAAATGGTGTAGAGTTCCTTCATTTGCTTTGACACCTTCACAGGCTAAGCCTTAAATTACAGAGAAGAGTCAGATGAGAGATACAGAGTTTACTACCCATGTTCATAAACCCAGATCCACGATGATTTTTTTATAGCTGAAAGCCAGTAGCAATTTTTCAGTATATTACCTTAAATGTAATCATACCCCAGTTATAATATTTCTGGTAGTTTACATTTCGTGTGTCAGCTTACTTCATTAAACTTCCAAAATGTGTTAAAACGCCTCCCTGACCACCAGTGGGTGTGCCTCAAGTACACTCAGAGCAAAGAACAAACTGGAAGGAGAAAGTCACCTCTACTCACAGCTGTGGGTACACCTGCAGCTCTACCACAATGGTCATTTCTGTTTAAACTCATGTACGGATACAACAGAGCAGTAAAACAGAGGAAGAAGCACTCCCATGCAATAATTAGTTTTTCCAGGGTATTTATTTATGCTATTATCTCAGCAGCTTTCCTTGGAGCAGTGTTGGTGCTGCACGCCCTGAGCACGTCTGCAGTGTGACAACAGGGCAGCGGTTGAGCACGCCGTGCACGCTGTGCTTCTCCAGCAAACCACACTGACTGTCCACACACCACGTTATCAGATAAAGCCAAAAGCTCTACTCGCAGTGTATTGGAGCATTGTTCTTTCACCCGTTATCCTGCCAGTGTTCAAAATATGGAGGGGACTTCCTCCAGCATGAAGGCAGCATTTTTCTCTGTATGCCCATTTGGGGAACTGCTTTGCCTTGCCAAAACGCTAAGTGCAGGTTCTGCCATATACATTCTTAAAAGAAAATATTAATCTTACTAAAAACAAACTGGAAAACCACTTGGAATTACTGCATTTTTCTTTAAAAATGCACCTCTACGATCTTTTGCTTATGTAATATAAGCTTTAAAACAATTACATGCAAAGTCTGCAACCAAACTAGACTGGGGAACAGTGATCAGCCAGCGGCACAAGTAGCAGCAGCAGGGGCCAGGCTGCAGGTGCCCACAGCCCAGAGACTGAACCTGCCCAGAATACACACCCTGCCATGGAAACCTGAAGGGCAAACTTCCACAGGTTGGGTGCTTCACCACAAACAGAACACAACTGAAGTTCTCCAGTGCTCCAGCTAAGCACAGTACTCACATTTATTGGTTATCATCTCAGCATGAGCACAAACAACAAGGACCAAACACACACCCCACACCACAGCTCTGTGTGCTGTATCTTTCTGATCATTTCACTTTCTACTACAGAGAAGCACACATGCACCTTTTGCACCGATGGATTCAAAACACGCTGTCACATTTAGAGGAAACGTCTTGCAGATTTTAGTTTTAAATTTTGCCACCCAACCACAACAAAGTCCTTAATTAATAACCAAACAAGGCTTTTTTCCCCCCAGAATTACAAGGAAAATGCCATTTGTTTAGCACATACCATTTCACCTCCGTTTGAGAAAACTGCTGATCAATTGCTTTGGTGTAGAGAACAAAAAGCAGTTTCTCTTTCTACAGCACTGTTTCTATCACAATGCAGGAACCACCCAGGAATATGGTGTGCAGACCATATTCCATGTTATGATCCAAATGAGAAACAAAAAGCACAGAAGTACTGGTTTGTAATGGTCAAGTTAGCTTTCAGCAGCTAGCTTTGAAATTAAACACGAGTATTTTTACAGAGGAAGGGAACAACAGCAGCAGCCCACCACCACATCAACTAAACCCAAAATACGAAGCACTTTCCTATGAGAACCAACTGCAACATACACTACCCCAAATTCCTGAGTGCCTCTGATTCTCTTCCATGCAGTTTTCTGGGACTACTATAGTCCAGATAGCTTGGAAATTACTACTCTGGCAAATAGAGAAGAGCATAAAAAACTGATCTGAATGTACCTACAGTTTTGTTCCTCAAATACTTTAGGATCAATTGCGCATCTTAAACCCCAACTTACCCCAATGGTTTTGGTTTGTGTGTGTCCAGAGAGTGTAGCTGACATCTCTTGTTCTTCTTACTTTTGGGAATTGCATCAATCATGTCATTCAGTTTGGACCTAGAGAAAAAGGGTGACTTAGCGGACTGAAAACATGGTTATCCAGAGAAACTTTAAAGGGATCGATCCAGCTCATGTGTAAGTATGCTAATGAATATTAAATCCAAAGCTTTCTTCCCAGCTCCCGCTGTTTCTTATGACAAACACTTCTGCACTACACAAGGAAAACACAGCGTGGATTTTCCAGGCAAATTCTAGCAGTTCTAATATAGCTATGGGACCAACTCACCCATGCACATAAAACAGTGTATAAAGCTTCTTTGCGTCAGTCATACAGCTTCGAGTTACGGAAAGAACCCCCTTCGGCCCAACTGCGAGAGGCTCCAGGGCTGGATTTCCAGACTCAACCAGCTGAGAAAACAGACGCTCCACGCTGCGACGACACCCCACACATGGGACCAGCTGAGAAAGAGCACTCAGAACTTCACGTGATGTCACCATCATGGCAATATTGAGATCCTGCTGTTTAAGCATGCTATGTCTCTAAAGGAGAATAAGAAATGAAATAATTAGAAACAAGGAAATAAACACGTGCCTTAAACTGTTCCAGTTTCTTTGCTTTTGACAACATTCCCTTATCAAAATACAAGTGAGCTGGAAACCGTATGCAGTGCCAAAGAGTTTCAGGTCACCATCTTCCTACTAATCACCTACGGTACTCAATGAACCACAGCCCACTAATACGAGAGTAGCAATCCTACTTCAAGCCTTACAGTCTACCCTCAAAAAGGAAATAACTTCTCTTGCTGTCTCCTGTTGCTCAAACCAGTGAGCAACGCAGCCAAGCAGACAGCACACCTCCCTGTGCCCATCATCCAGAAGCCCTTCTTTTTGCAACTCGGCACAGATGTTTTACTAACAGGCCTCATATACAAACTGTGCACATTTTCACCTTCTACTCACACTCATTTCATCCTTGGCACACAGAAAGGAAACTCCTGGACGCTCATTGCTATGTATGGAAATCTCATTTACAACCATCTTCATTTCTTCACACCAAAACAATCCTGCAGCACTGCTCCTGACAGGCTAAACGCCGTTTCCCATTACAAATCTAACACTCATAACTCAGGAAAGCATGCATTACTATTCAGGGTGAAACGTTTTACTTCAGTAGTGAACACTCAACGTGTGCCAATAATAGAACTTCACAGAGAACACCTTCTAATATTTCTCATGTCAATAAACAGCTCGAGGTGCTTCTCGTTCCTCTGTCAAACATACCCATGCACAGGCCCATAAGGAGCACATACCCTCCTGCTTCTCCTAATTGCCACATTACTGGCTCGGACTCCAACTCTGAACTTCCACTAGCACAGCTAAACAGAACAGATGGTCCCTTCCTCACATACCAGCCAACAAATCCACACTTCAAGTGTCAGTGCTACAGGCACTTCCCAACACTATCTGGAGGAGCAGAGTGCTGTCACTCCATTGTGTCTTCTTCCCCTGCTTATACAGATAGGCTTACAAAGCTGTACTTTGTATCTATACAGCAAATGTTTTGCCATACTGCTGTTTACAGTTACACGCTGCTAATGTAGAACTTAGTTGTCACAAATGCTGGGAAAGAAAGAAGACCACAAAATCTAGCAAAATAATCAGTCACATGGAATGTATAAACACACCAACTGAAGTGCAAAACTATTTTCGGTTCACTTCAAATAATTTATCATAAAAAGTAAAGCTATTATCAGAGAACACTGCATGTTTGTGCTCTGAAAGGAAGGCACATTAAACAATCTGACAAGCGATAGCACTCTGCAATAATCCTCTTTTCTGTAATTAATAGCACTAATCACAGCAACGACAGAAATGAGCTATTTTCACAACACAGCTATGCTTCGTATGCAGCATATGTCCCAACTGCTGCTGCCAAACCCCAGTGCAGGAGTACAGGCTGCCCACAACCAAACAGCCCTGCTCCTTCTGACGTCGGGCTCTGGCTGCTTGTAGTCTTTTGTTTTACCTTCTTTTGGCTACAGGTGCCACAGGGCTACTCACACTGTTAGTGCATAACCATCCAGGGCACCACAAAAGCGTCTGTCTCCATTCAGCTACATCTCATCTACAAAATACCACACTTGTGCTGTCTTGGTACAGTACAAACTGTAAGATCTTAAGCAATACACACCCCTACTTGTCAAAGCAGTTCAGGAGTATATAGAAAGAAGTCTGAACGTACCAAAAAAAGCATAGTTTCTGTTAAGAATAAACCAGCAGTGACCAGCTTTTAATTTTAATTGGATATGCAGCAATGTCTCCTGGGAAGACAACAGTGTAAGAGCTGTGAAGTACCAGAAGTGCATGCACCCAGTGCACTTTGGTTCCAACACATAATTGCTTATACGTACTGATGTGTCATTCATGAAGTCACTCCAGGAACGGCAGCCTCCTAGAGACACAAGGGCAGGAACCTACAGAAACCAGAGTCTAATAATACATGGCTTTCTTTGAAAAACAGTGAGATATTCACCTGAATGAATTGCTTCAGTTGTGCACCGTTATTCTGATGTCCATCCAGGTTCAGCACGTTATCGGGAAATTCCATCACCATCTGAGTGAGAGAGGAGAAAAAAGGCGTTCAGAAGTTGAATGCGCAGCATTTGTTTGTTTTGCTTCCTGAGGAACAACAGGATATTAAGACGGACAATGTTAAATCCTCACTCTTTTAACCTAACTGCATTGCAAGCTTGGAAAAGCGTTAGAACAGTTCAAAACAATGAACATGTCAGCAAATTAACAACTGTCACTAATGACGATGTTCTAAAGGAGGGTTACAAACAGCAAACAGTCCAACAGCTGGTGTAGGAGAGCAGAAGTTGCTCAATGGAAAACCACTATTTACGTTACATTATCTACAGGAAAAGAAAAAGAACTGCACTTCAACACAAACTAATCCGACAGCAAAACAATTTATAAAGGTATGAATAGAACAGCCACAACACTTTAATGACTTTGAGTTGTCTCCTTCAAAGGTGGATTTTAAACAGGGTTAATTCAACAAGGCACTCCAAGGTATCCTTTGTTTTGCATCTGCAGCTGCAGCTCTCAAGGGGCTCCAAGAAAAACATCAAGCCTACAGAACACTGAGGTTACCAGCAAGTAATTAATAACCCTCTCCCAATTACTAAGCAAAGAGGGCAATGCCTTGAGAATAAAAAAAAAAAAAAAGTGAAACATTAGTCAAAACTCCACCATAACCATGGGGAAAAACGAAGCTGATTAGAAGCAAAAGCAAAGACCAGCTTCGTTCATCTTCTCTGCCCAAACTGAGAAATACAGCTCTATCAACAAGAACACTGAAAGTCCACTTTATAATCTGAAAGACAAAACAAGAGCTTGATTAACAACTCCACCACCACCAAGCACCGAGATGAAACAGCCCGGTTCGTTCTCTTTCCACAGGCCAGCACTGGCTTCCTTCAGGCAACTGCTAAGGACAGGGCTCCCTGCTGGCGTCACTACTGCTGCCACCGCCCCCAGAGAACCGCGCGCTTACTTCTACAGCTCTCAGCACTGCTCCAAAATAAACATCTATTCTCTAAGGCCAGAGAGCATGGCACTCCTCTGCTCTTCCACGTGCTGGAGGAGGACAGCGTTGGTGCACAACTATGCCGCACTCACTGTGAATTCTGACCCCTGGGGCATTTCTCTCCCCTCCACTTGGTCCCTGCCCCACACGCTGTGCAGCAGCGCAAGCCTTTGCTGCTTGGTGATGGGTTTCCCGGATGGCTCATTTCATGTCCCCATCAGGAACGAGCTCTATGCAGAAGTAGCAGCACTACCTGTTAGCAGAGAGAAGAGACACCTGCACATTTCTCTCCCCTTTCATTTATCATCTGCTATCAGACAACACCCATGGGTGTTTGGCACAACACGGTTACATTATCAAAGACCGAATTAATTCATGCATCTCTTAGATGACATTTTATTAACTGGTTAAACACAAACCACATGGCCACATCAAGCGGCACGCCTTCTAGAGACCCTAAAAGCTGCTTAAGAAAGGAAAAGAGCTACATATTCAAAGCTCCTTTAATTTCAAGTTGAAGTGTAAGAGACAGACAGGTGAGAGTGAGCACTGAGCACAGAGGAGCGGTGTCGTACCGCACCCAGAGAGGTGTCTGCACTGCCTGGGAGCAGTGCTACAAGCTGAAGAGCACTCTAAGCCATTCACTCAATACTTCACAGCTACCGACCCGCTGTTTTCAGGCTTCAGGCACAGACTCAGTGGTCCCACTGCTTTTCATTTTTTGAGTTTCAAATGGGCCAACACAAGCCAGTTAATTCCGATGAACATTCGTTTTTAAAGATAAAATTACCTTTCAAAGACAACAGCACCCACTTTGAGCACAACTGTCCCGCTATCTTCCTCCTGCAACAGCTCTCCTTAAGAGCTGAAATAAAAATCACAGAAGGCTCCAAGACAAGGAAGCAAAGGCTTCGCTCCTCTGTTTCTGCAGATTTATTCACCCCCATACCCTCCAGAAATCTGAATGCTTCCTAACAACAGCAACAGAACAGGGAAAGCCAAAAAAAAAAAGCAGACACAAGATAGTACTGCTTTGTGGTGAGGATGACTTGCACTTACATAAATGCCCCCCAGCCAGATGGGCACAAAAGTGATTTACAGCTATAGGGATCTTCTCAATCATACTACAGCATGCCTCTGCTGGAGGAAAAAAAACTATAGCGACAACGCAGAGCGACTGTGCAAAATTTGTGGCAGAGAAATAAATTCTGGAACTAAATCAGAAATGCAATTTCAGGTCAGCCTAAGTCAATTCATCCATCTCACGCTCGGTTTGGCCGAGTTTTCACATTCTCTCTCTCAGCCTATTAAGAACAGCAAATGGTAACAACAGCACGGTGAGTCTGCTTAGCACAATCTCACAAGTCATTTGTACACAGGAATCGAGAAAAAAAAACATCTAAGATCTTCAAATGATACGGGGAAAAGAGGATCAAAAATGGTCTCAACGAACAAGGTATAGCAAACTCAAAGCTTAGGGTATTCCTACATGGTGCTGTCAATAAATCCTTGCAAGGGAGCTGGATATTGCTTCGAAAAACTGGAGTGGAAAACTGCATAGTGCACAGCACAGTTAAACAGCCCTGCCAGACTACATGGGGCCAAAAGCCAGTGACAATTAATAACATGCACCATTTACAGTGATCAAAACCGAAAAACAGCAAAGAGCCCCCCTTCATATAATGCAAAACCAGATGGGATTGAGACAGACAGTCTTCAGCAGTGTCACTGAGGGCTTAGAGACTGAAGGTGCTCAATTGTTTTGTGCTGAAAGATGGAAGAATTTAAATTATGAAGTTGGAAATGTTTAAGAGGAAAAAAAGGCAAATCAGGTGTTCCACCATATTGAAACTTGAGGTCAGGGTTTGAAAGCACATGCACTATACATCATGTAAGTAACATCAGTGACTGCCACATGACACAAAACGGACACCAGAACTCACACACAAGTGGGATACCCGGTTATACCGCGTTCTGTTCTTAACCGGACCTTCCTGTACCGTAAGAACTGAGAGCAATGCCAGCCAGCAGTCAGAGCTGCTGCACATGCTCCTGCCATGCAGGTGCTTCTCCTGAGCCAGGAGGCAGAGCAGGCTCTGACCTCCCAGCAGCAGCAAACCCCACATTTCACAGACCCACGTAATACACTGAGTGGAACCTCACAGCTCTGTTGCTGTTCATGTGGCAGCACATTGCTATGCACTCAATAACCCTTACCTTAAGATGAAGCTGTGGAAAACACCTTCAGCCCTTCCTTGCCTATTTTAAAGCATGGCAATCATTCCAACACGGACGTGGGTTTAAGGTTAATACAAGTAAGCCATTCTACGAGTCCTTTCCTTATGAACCGAGAACCGGCTGTGCCCCACGTTCTGGCCTGGCTTCGCAGCCACTCCTGTCCCCGGGCAGCGACTCACACGCAGGCCTCGGCGCCGGGACGGTCACACGGCGCTGCTCGGGGCCGAAGCCGCGCACCACCGCCGCAGAGCCGCGCTCGGTAACCCCGGGCGCCGCGGAGCCGATCGCTGCGGGAGGAGCCTGGGAAAGGCCTCGCCCGGGCGTTGCAACACAACGCGGCCGCGGGCCGGGCGGAGCGGGGCCGGCACTCACCGTCAGGGTGTCATCGATGTAGAGGGGGATCTGCCTCTTCTCGAAGGGGAACTCCTCCTCCCCGTCCCTGCAGACCGCCACCAGCCGCGCCATCTCCGCCGCGTCCCCGCGCTGCAGCCTGCGAGCAGGGAGCGCCCAGAGGTAAACGCCCGCCGCGCTCCCCCGGCACACTTTCACCACCAGCAGGGAGCGAGCCTGCGCTCCACATCGCCTGATTCACCACGCGCCGCTCCGGGCCCGCCGCTCCCGCACGGCACCCGAGGGGCTCGGAAGGCCGCGGGCCGAGCCCGGGGAGCGAGGGGCAACGCGAAGGCAGGGCGGGCAGCGGCACGGAGCGGACGGAGGCGCCGGGCCGACCCTCACCCACCCCCGGCCCGGCGGCACCGCCCCGACCCACGGCGGCTCCGTCCGCCCCCGGCGCTGCCCGCGGGCCGGGCTGGGGGAGCGGGAGAGCCCCGGGGGCCGCAGCCGGGAGGGCCCACCCGCGGCCCAGCTCCTCCCGGCCCCGCCCGGCCCGCAGCCCGCAGGCGACGGCGCGGAGGAAGCCCGGAGCCGCCCGCCCTCCGTCCCTCCCGCTCTCTTCAGCCCCGCCGCGACCCGCGCCGCCCCGCTTCCCCCAGCCCCGGCCTTTACCGGCGCTCTGCGAGTCCGCGGCCCGGGCGCTGTGACAGGCGGGCGGACACCTCGGGCTCCGCCACAGAGCCGCCTCCTTCCTCTCCCCCTCCCCGAGCCCTCCCCGCCACCGCCGGCCCCGCCCCGCCGTCCTCTCGCGAGATCTCGCCGCTCCCCGCCCCGTCTCACCCGCGGGCAGAGCCCGGTCCGGCCGAGGCCGCGGGAGGCGCCGCTCCGCCCGTTACCCCGGGGAGCTCCGCGGCGACGCCGCGTTACAAACGGCCCCGAACGGCCGCGCTCCTCCCTCCGCCGCCGGAAATGCAGCGCGGGGCGGCGGAGGGGCGGATTGCCGGGCGGTGTACGTGGCGGTGTGCATGGCGCCGCGCACAGCGCTGTTCGGAGCGCTCGCCGCAACCGGCGGGAAATGCTGCGGCTGCTGAACGTGGGCGGCACGTAACCGCCCGCCGCCGTAACTCAGCAGCCACGATCGCTTTTGCCGATCCGCGTGGACGCGTCGTCCCGTCGCTGATGGCTCCGCACGCTGAAGCCCTCGCAGGAGAGCAGCGGGGCGCTTGGCAGCGGGCTGCTCCTCTCGGTTCTGCATCGTGCAACAAATGGGCTCCCGTGCAGGCACGGCGGGAGCAGCGCACGCTGCCGGGCGGCACTGGCACAGCAGCAGCACCGTGCCCTGCTGAGCTCCCGAAAGCACAAAGCAGCGCAGCAGCGCTGCCCCGCACGCTCAGCACCCTCCCAGCAGTTACACGTGCGCACGTTACCAAGTGCGTTAACATGCACGTTACCAAGTGACCTATGAAAACATCAGCGTTCGGTTTCACGTAGCTTTTATCCCTGGAGAAGGATGTGCAGGAAACGCAGCTGTCGCTCTCCACGAAGTAAAAGCAGACGGTCCTTTGTGCCGACACTTGGTGCCCTTTTTCCCCTTGGAAGAGATACAGTGCTTCAGGACGTGGTGGTGAGGATACGGCCCGAACCTGCATTGTAGGCTTCATGTGAGTCTCCATTTGACTTCAAAGGACACGCTGGAATGGAAGGCACGCTGCGGTTTGCATAAAAACCCAACGCATTTAAAAGTAATGAAATTTGGAAAGAAGGACCTGATGACTCAGGAGGAACAACCTTAAGGATGAATGTGACCAGCTCTGCTCACCTGCGTTTTTTCTATCCTGCAGCCCTACAAACAGCTCGTTCTGTAGAGTTATGACATCAAAGGTGATGCAGTTTCTCTTTTCCTGGTCCTTTGCTTTACGATTATTACTGAAGTCAGTGGCGTGCTACAGTCCATACTGTAACTTTTACTAATTACCTAGCAGTTGAAGACTCATTTTTTCACACGTATCTGTAGATCTACGTAAGCCTACACATCTTTACACACCCAGAGGTGAGATGAATTGTGGCACTGTCCATGGGGCAGGCAGCTGCAGGGATGGACCAGGACTAGGTGCCTCCAGTGCTCTTCGCTCCCCCTGCATCTTTCCAAGCCCGCTGCAGCGCCATTTCCTTGCATGGATTCTGTGATCTGAGCACTTGCTTGCATCTCTTGGTTCCTGCAAGAGCACAGTTAATTATCTGTATCCATTCATAGTCAAAACATTCAGCATTAATAACCGCTGGTTGCTTCAGGGCAGAACTTGCCACGGTTGTTATTGACAATAAGTAATGGGAATTAATTGTTGCTCATTAATTCAGTGGTGAAATGCTTACTTCACACGGCTTCAGAAGAGCAGTGCCGTGCCGTGGTCTCCTTCACGTGGTGCCCTCGGCTGCCAGCTCTGTCCTTACAGCCACAGCTCCATGGTGCAGCTGCTGCCCACCGCAGCCCCGCCGGGCTCTGCAGCCCTCCCACGGAATTCCTGCTTCATGAAATGCAGCTCACATCCAGACAGCGCTGCTTGTCCAGACATAACTCAGCTTTGTCGCACCCAGTTAACGCCTTCTTGCTGAACCACCTTGATAGACCTGTGCTCTCAGGCAGAGCTCATTGCAGGCCTTGTGCTTCAAACACTTCAGAAATGAATATCCGTGAGTTATTGTCACAAATGAGTCAGGCCAATCGGCGATGGAGGCCTTTCTTCCGAAGGCAAGGTTTGGAATTGTTTTAGAACAAATATATACACCAGCTACCAGGAAGCACTGCTAACAAACAACTCTGACAATCATGCTTATTAATTGCAGTTGTTCCGAGTACAATACAGGCTGTTTTTCTTTTAGTTCCATAGACTGCAGGGCTACAGCTTGGAAGTAAACGAGCATGAACTCATTGTGTCCATAGTACGTAATCTTCAGTCTGCATCCTTCTGTTGGCCAAAGCCTGAGAGAACCTCATAAATTTAAGAACATTCCCCAGCATGTCTGCCTTAAGGAATCGGATTTGGAGGCCTTACCTCCTTTAGGTTTTATGATTCATTCAGTAGAGAAGGAAAAAGCTGAAATATGGCCCATGTGCAGTCCTGTCACTCCCCTGACATTAGGCATTCATCATCAACTATCAGCTGTATTCAGCTGTATTCTGCTTCTTTACTGTTTATATCTTGCATTCTTGAATTCCTCGTGATTTTTAAACATATTTCTTTTCTCAACAACTTAATGAGGTCAGGAAGAACAGTCAGACTTAGGGAAGTGAAGGAAAATTTTCTGCTCTGAACTTGCAAGGCTGTGATAGATGGAAAACCTGAGCACATCTCTCACTAACACGGCACTGGTACCCTGACCTGCAGCAGCGTGCTGCTTTCCATTTGCACACAGCCTGCTAACAACTCACATCGAACATTCCCATTTCAAGACATCTCAGCTGTCAAAACACAGCACTAAGTGAGCTACTATTTAAAATAACTTTACAGACAAATATGTGGGCATTGAGTACCTTAAAGTAGAGCTGAGGACCATATTCTACAGCACTCCTAAAGACGAGCTGTCACAGCATGTTGGTTCGCAGGCTGCAGGTGAATCACTTCTGGATCTTTGTGTTTTCTTAGAGAAGTCCATGCAGCTCTTATTATCTGCACCACAAGTCCCAGCAACTACTGTATGAATCCATCTGCAGTGGGGTTTTATCGTGCTTCAGATAGGGTCTTCATTTACATTCAGCACTGAAGGTGAAAATAAATTTAGCTTTAATTCAAAGGCTAATCTAGATTTCAATCTATGATTAACATTCCACACACCATTACGGCCGTCAAAGTTGAATACATGCATAAATCTTTCCGGGGCCAAAGCATTTTAAATCATCCACTTGCTCTATGCATTTTACATAAAGAATTATTCTTATCTATTATTTATGCAAGGACCTTAACTAACTAAATCTTTACAATTAAGTCTCTCTCTACGTAATTACTCAGGTTTTTCATCTGCCTGCTACTCTAGACACTGTTACTGAATGTTACCAGCACTGGGATGTAATGGTACCTCTTGAATTCACTAATCATCACATAACATTATTGTTCTACATATATGCTTACAGAAAGGCGTACATTAATGTCCTTCTATCAGCACAAGCATTTAGCAAATGATTAAAAAAAAATGCTTTTCAGGAAAATGAGCAACTTCAGCAGGTAACAGCACTGACTGCATGGTTTGGTGAAACAAAGTGTAAAAATGAATGAATAAAAATAACAATAAATATCCCTAAGTCATAAAAACCTGTTATAAATACTACGTTACAAAATATTGTATCTACGTTGTTGATAAATATAGGAAAGATACTTCTTTGTCCATTAATATATAGCAAAGTGTAGCCAGTCTCCTTAAGACAGTGTGGAATCACCAAAATTTTAATACTACATTTTTGGAGTGCAATATATACATAATGAAACAGTTAAGAAACATATACAAGTGCAGTATACATAATGTTAATGCAGCCCTGCTGTGGATGGTATCTATCATTACATTCACAATACCAGTCATAACATTCGCTACTAAGAAAAACAGTAACTGATTTTTATTAATGGCAGCGATCAGGCAGACAGGCACAGCCTCTGCTTGCTGCTGCTCCCTGCTGCCGGGAGCCTTCACAGCACGCCAGCATGAGGGCACAGCGGAGCCCCTCACTAGAAGCTTTGTGAACAACAGCAGGAGATCAGCCACCACAAAGCTGACAAAGAAGGTCAGGCAGTGAGCGATGACCCACAGGCAGTAGGACAGATTGGCCATGCGGCGGGACACGGGGTCTGCATGGGTTTGGGATACGTTGAGAAACACAAAGAGCACAAGAGCTGCCAACAGCAGGAGGCACGCTGCTCCCATCCAGTCTTTGACTGAGTCTCTGCGCTTCAGCAGATAAAGCCCCACCTGCACACTTGCCATGTATATGGCTAGGTACCCAAAGATGGACAGCAGCCCTTCTCTGTTGGCATTCAAAAAGCCTGTCCTAGTATCTTCGCCATTGCTGCCGTGCAAGACAAATGTCTTCAGAGAGGTAACGTTAAGAATGAGCTGATAAAGTACAGCGACAGTCACAGCCATGATCCAAGATTTATTTTTGGGAAATATGGCTAAGAGCAGAGATGCCGCAAGCCTCACAAGTGCTAAGGTAAAGAAAAAATTCCAGTGCACGCCATACTCTGAAATGTGCTCATGGTACTCTAAAGATTTAACACTAAGGAGTCGTCCAATGCCAAGAACAACCAACGGCCAAATGGCAAAAAGCTGCTTGGCCAGACTGGAGAATTTGGGTTGCATCACAGCCGCCTTTTGTCTAACTTCAGGACAAACGAGGGCGTTACTGAAAATGAAAGCTCCAACCCCCAGATCCATAACTCCTGTCCCATAGGTTTCAGCTTTGGCGTATCGTCGTGGGAACTGCGGGAAATCCACTGCTAAGATGCTGATGGAAGTCAACACATTGACATAAACACGGAACGCGGTTATCGCCGGAATGTAGTCCGGATCCAGGTATGTGTTCTGAAAGTCTTTGACTATTTGCCTGAAAGGCACTCGGCTGTCGCGCTGTCTTTGGCGGTATATTGTAAGATATATTCCTGCACAGAAGGCTGCGAGGATGGCTGGAACCAGGAACAGCACTGCAGACAGGACTGTGCAGGAGAACAGCAGAGGGGCGACCAGCACACCGAAGTCCAGCAGCAGGCCGGCCGGCCTTGAGCGTAAAGGCTTCCCGCGGCACTGGCAGTACAGCACCAAGAGGAGCCCCCTGCAAAGCAGGCACAGCGGGGCCAGGGGCGTGCCCAGGGAGAGCTCCAGCAGGCTGGTTCCGTTCAGGTTACTGACAAAGGCTTCTTTCAGGTGCTTCTGTGACATTCTGCTTCCTTCCTCTGAAATGAGATTGCACGAACCAGAGTTGGTACCGTGGAGCAGGACTCAAAACTTCCCCCCGGGTGAACGCTACGGACAGACTCGGGCTGCAGCAGCCGCGGTGTCCCGCACAGCTCGCCTTGCCGGGGAAGCCGAACACCCGCTCCGCTCCAACGAGACGCTTCAAGTCCTCTCTCCCCAAACTCTCTAGATAGCAAATACATGGCGAGCAACCATACTCACTGCTCTGCACAACGCACCTGTGCAGCGCACACGGGGACGACGCGACCTCGAAAGTCGCAGCTGCCGCTCTGTCCGCTTCGCCTTCGGTGCAGCGCCCCGCACTCAGCCCGTCCCGCGGCGCGGCCGCCTCGCACGATGTAAACGCAGCCTGCGCTCCCCGCCCGCACTTTCCTCCGGCAGCGGCATGCAGCTGCTGTTCTGCAGCGCCCGATTCGCCACGAGCTGTGCCCGCAACCCCCGCCCCGTCTCCTCCTCCTCCTCCTCCCCCTCCTCCCCTTCCTCCAGCCGCCGCTCCGGTCCGCTTCGCGCCATCCGCTCGGCCCGTGGTCCCCGGTGAGTGCGGCCCGGAGGGGATCGCGCCCGCAGGGACCGCGCCGCCCGCCCGGAGCTGAGAGGACAGCGGGGAGCGGGCGGGACGCGGCTCTGCTCTCCGGGCCCGGGGTGCGCGCTGACCTTGGGGCTGCCCGCCGTTCCCTCGGGTGGGAGCGCGGCGGGGCTGTCCCCGCGGCAGGCAGCGCCTCGGCACGCCCTGCCCGGAGCCGCTGCGCGAGGTCCGGCTGGGAGCGGAGCGGGCGGGAAGGATCCCGCTCCGAGCTGCTGTGAGTCACCGCTCGCCCCAAAGCGCCGCTCCCGTGACGCCGTCACAGCCGCGAACCTTTCCTTACATACCTTTGTGCGCCTTCCTCCCTTCTTAACAGCGGGACTTGGGGATGGCTGCGGATTCTTGCCGGGGAGCTTCACTTTCTTGATTCAAGAGAGCGGCGGTTTGCCTTGCAGTGAGCGCACAGCGCGGAGCACGCTGCGCCCCCGCGGAGCGGCACGACCCTCCTTGTCCCCAGCGCTCCTCGTTCTATTGAAGGGCTTTTCGGGCTGGGCTGCATGAAGGACCCCGAGCCGCAGCCCCAATCGCACGGCCGGAGTCGCCCGCAACGCCGCGCTGGAGAAGTGCCAAAATGCCGAAGCAGGTAAAAGATAACCGGGAATTGTGCGCGCTGATTGCATTTGTACCGTCAGGAAGCAATTCTCGGTGGTTTCCCTGCAGCCAGGGTTAGGTAACTGCTAACGGATATTCACCCCTACTTCAGGAGCTCGACTGCACCCATTAACTGTGCGGTTTTGAGCTGCGTTACTAACGCAGTTCTGTGCTGTGTTGCCCTAACAGTAAGTAGTGATTTTTGTTACGCCGTTGACATGAACGGGGCAGTGTTAATTGCACATCCTTAAGGGTCACTTTTCAGCAGGAGTGACAGCTCTGCAGTACAGCTGCCAGCTGTCACAAGCCATTCCGTTTGCAAACGCCGTTCTACTTCTGGCTAATCGGCATTTCTTCCCAAACTTTGAGCCGGTGGGTGGCGGTGAACAAAAAGAAGCCCTTTCTCAGGTCCTGTGGTCCAGCTGCACATACAGAGCAGAAACAGCAAACACCGATGGCAGTGCTCAACCACGCTGAGAAGCATTTTCTTCCTTGATACGTAAAGTATTGTACGACTGGAAATGAACTTCTTACGCTGTCTGCAAAATAGAACAACGCCCCCGAATGCGTACATTATTCCTGCCCTGGTTTTTTTAGGATTATGTTAGTGGGGCTTTGCCGTATATTTTCCCATGTATCGATGAGTTCAGCTCACGTACTGAGAATGCTGCTAACTGAATTTCACGTTTTGTGTAGAAATAATGTGATGCTATCCATTAACTTGGTTAACTTGTAAAGAATTGCAGATTTAGATGATCTTTGAGGTCCCTTCCAACCTGAGTGATTCTATGATTTATGGTATTAAATACAAATGAGCAGGGTTACTCTGAAGGAGTTCCTGTCAAGGAGATGGGGAACAGAAAAGGAATATCCAGAATGCAAAGATCAGGACTGGCACCTGTTCCCTTCCAGCCCCAACATAACAAGCAGGACCTGAAATCTCTCTTCTGGCTAAGTTTTCCATTACACTTGTGTAACAAATGTGCCCTTCCAACTACTGTTGTCAAGGGCATGGGAGCCCAGAGGCTGAGATTTAAATACTTCCAGTGATTCAAAGGAGACAAATCTTCACCTAATATAATCTTCACGTCTCACAGTGTTAGCAGTTCTTTCCCCTGGCTGCAATGCACGCAGTCTTCTATTTCAGTCTCAGGACCCTCTCCCTCTGCTCTGAAAATGGAAGTCTTTCCAAGGAAAACTGTTGTGTTGGACCTCAGAGCTTTCAGCTCTGCAGCCAGTCCTGCCTGCTTCCCTCTGCCCAAGGCAGCGTGTGCACTGAATTCGTGACATCCATAGGCTAAAAGTATTCAGTTTAAGAAAACTGAACAAGTGTGTCTGTGCTGAATGACCTGCACAATTACAATTAATAGATACTGTGGGTTTTAGGGCACATTTTTGAGCTTACAGCCTGTACTGCCAGTGACTAATTCAACTTAGTGTTGCCAGCCTGCCATCTCTCATATAATACTTTCTAAAAACAGTGTGCCATGGGAAGCACTATAGCTTGTAGGGAGCGAAGTGACAGTCCTGCTATAGTCAGCCATGGACCGGTGTTGATCTGACATCCTCCCTAGGTAAACTGCCAAAAAGAAGATTCCGTCACCCAGAATGACATGAATGAATCATTTGAAGAAGAAGTCAGAGCTTTTCTCAGTGATGAAGAGCAGCTGCATCTTTTTGATGATCTCACAAAAGTTAATCCGGTGACGACGACGACAGGTGAGCAGTCAGCCAGGAGATGCACCTCTGGAGGAGTCCCTTTCCCAGCTGGCTACTGATACGTGGTCATTACTGTTCCCACCAAAGCCTACTCAAATCAGCTCAGAAAATCAAGTTTGGTTGAAAAATTTGTCAACACTTTTATTGTAGATTTAGCCATACTGATCTCTCAGCAAGCTCTGCATGCAAGACTCACGTTTGTATTGTTGGTTCAGGTAGCCAGTGGTTGGTTGAGAGTTTATGGCACTGGATTGCTCCTGCATGACCTTGTGACTGCAGTTCAGTTTTATATGAACTATCAGGAAACAAGGTTCCAATGTAGATTCAACACATGTCCATAAAATTGGCTTGCAAAAGTGAATTCCTCCCTTGGCTTTTACCCTGCTGAGACAACTAAGGCATCTTCCTTGTGCAGATGGGCAACGACTGCTTCTGTCTGCTCTGCAAGTGTACAGCTTTGCTTTCTAGGACTTGCTGTGTAGCAGCTCATAAAAGCATGCGATTTAATGAATTGTAGAGTTAAAATACTTCAGCTTCTTAAGAACAAGGGCAACTTTTAAAGGCATAATTATGTATATTCGATCCATAGGTTTCTCCTGATAAGCTTCTCATTCTCTGTTAACATAACAGATAACACATCTGAAGATTTTTGTTACAAATAGGAAGAGTCAAATACACTTTTCAAAATATGCTAATAGAAGGTGTATCTTTCAGTTCTGAAATGTCTTCAAGCAAGATACACAGTAAACTTGTTTTATACAAATGCTGGCTGCAGCCTGGTGGCTTTAAATCCGTTTCAGCCCATCTCCTGCCTCTATTCACCTGAGCTTATGAGAGCGTACCATGCTGCTGTCTGCCCCCAGGTAATCCTTGTATTTGAACTACCTGTCCTGCAGAACCCAGCTCTTGGGTTCTTAAAATTCTCTGTGTGAACAAAATAATTCTGAAGGACGAAACCCGTTTCTACTGAAATAGGAGTTCTACTTAAGGAGCAGTACTATTTTCGAACAAACGCAAAAAGACCTCTGCTGTCCGCTGCTGTAGAACTGTGTAATTATTGTTCTCTTAAACGTGAATATTCTGTTTTGCTGCCAGGATTTAAAACCTCACATCTTTGCAGTGGCCGAACAAACCTACAGAAATGTTCAAAGCCAGATAGACCCCATAAACCAGTCTATCATTGTTAGTGGAGAAAGTGGTGCTGGGAAGGTAAGGAGATCGTTTTCTGTTGTCCTGATGTTGCTTTTATTGTTTGAGATTTGGTAGTGATTTGTAGCGCAGAATACTTCAGTGAGCAAAGACAGAGCATGTAGCCAGCCTGCTTTAGCAAGACTCTCTTGACGCATGCATAAAGCATTACATGATTGCTGCAGTCAAATAGACTCAAAGTAACTCCTCTCTAGGTGACATCTGCCACTTGTGGAAGGGCCAGACTTGAATCGTTCAACAGGAGTTGCACCTGAGTTGAAGTCTCAGCTTAGTCAGTTGCGGAGGTCGTGTCTCAGCAAACCCTTAAGAGACAGGAGTTCAGACCCTGTCCTAGCCCCTCCTGTAATATCCATTCCTGTTCAGCAAAATATTTGAGAATATTTTTAAGCCTGAGAACACGGTTTGCTGAGTGACTCAAAATCTATTTATATTCAATTCATCTTAAAATACTATCTATTAATTCTAGCTAAGCTTCCAGATGGTTATGTCTTGGTAAAGCTGCCATTCAGCAATGCACTTCGATTCCAGTAGGATTTACATGTCTGTCTGTTGTATATAAGCTGATGCACAAAAAGTTTTGGCTGAGCTAGAGCTATAAACCTGACATCATTACTCTCTAGCGTCGTCACCAGATGCATACTGTGTTCTCAGAAGCTAGCACTGTTTCACTAACTGACATAACTAATAACATGGCAAGAACAAAGGCCTACTGTCTCTTACAGACCTGGACATCTCGCTGCCTTATGAAATTTTATGCTTCTGTTGCTGCTTCTGTTAGCTCTCCAAAAGGCAATGAAGCTGTGGAACGGATAGAGAAGAGAGTGTTGGATTCCAACCCTATCATGGAAGCATTTGGTAAAAGTAGCTTTTTTTTAACAGCGTGGACAAGCGGTGGGCCATGGTGGGAATCTTCTCTTTTAATCTACAAATCTAAGCTACCTCTTGTTCCTCTCCTTAAAAGATAAACCCTTCAAATGCTGGAACTGTATACAAATCAACTTTAATGTCTGCATGTCCTACATGGAAGAGTAAAATCCTGATGATGTTGTCTGTGTCTCTGGTAATTTCACAGGAAATGCATGTACTCTGAGGAATAACAACAGTAGCCGTTTTGGGAAATATATTCAGCTTCACTTGGACAGGTAATAATTACTGTTTAAATAGCTTAGCTAACTGTCTTCTCCCTCTAAGTTTAATGAGGGGAATTTTGTTAAAATCTGCTCTTTTGCCTTTTTTTTTTCTAGGTTCCACCACCTGAGTAGTGCTTCCATTCAGACTTTCCTTTTGGAGAAGACAAGAGTTGCCTATCAGGCCCCCAATGAAAGAAACTTTCATATATTTTATCAGGTTTGCATTCAGTTAGTTTTACTAAATGTTTCTGAGAAACACTGGGTATGAAATCACCAGATTTAGCACAGTTGTAACTTCCAATATTCAACAGTTCATCTGTCTGCCATGCTTCCAAATTAATTTGTACTCCCAGTCAATTATTATTCCCTGTTCATGAGATGTAAATACCCAATGCAAAATCTGGTCATTATTTTCTGTCTCCAGATCACAAAAGGTGCCACTGCAGAGGAGAGACTGGCATGGAACCTTCCGGAAGGGGCTGACTACCGCTGGCTGCCAAATTCTGAAAGAAACTTAGAGGGTAAAGATTAGTTTCACAGACTGTCCATCAATAACAGCTGTAACTTTGAGGGAAGGCAGGCAAAAATGCATCTGTCCCATTAAATCCTATGACCCAGGTTAGGCAGTCAGCACTTTCCTGGCCTAGCCACAGCAGATTTTGCAAAGCCATCTGCATTAACGTGATTCAGTTTTAAGTTTCAGTTTGCACTGCTAAGAGTTTTCACCTGACCTGAAACAGCAGTTTCTGGCCTAGCAAATTTGCATTGCTTTGTGGTTATGTTTAGAAACCGCCTTGTCTTTGGATGCGCTTCAGCAACCTCCTGCCCAACTTCACAGCCCCAGAGTCAGCAGTAAATCTGTGATTTGATTCTCCAACTTCTGGTTTGGGATATACCAAAAGAACAGCTGGTTTCCTCAATCTCTTCTGACAATTCCAGCTGAACTGGACGTAGAGGAGATTGTTCCACATGCCTCCATCTGCGTGCATGGCTTTCTCACTAAATAACACCTGTTTGGCTTTTCAGAGGACTGCTTCGAGGTGACCAGAGATGCAATGTTTCACTTGGGCATTGACCACTCCACTCAGAACAACATTTTCAAGGTCAGGTATAATGCATGGTCACCACAAAGCTCGTGACAATGTTTATAATGTCTTTTTACCACTGGGATTGATATAGATCTGCTTCTGTAGAAATGTCCAGAGCATGGGTTGTTTGGTATTTGTTGCAGCAATGCTGCCTGGAATGCCTGCAGCTACACATTAGGTTGCATAACCAAATATTAGTTTTTAACCAAAAGCCCACCCCTGTGAACTGGAGATTTCTTTCAGTAATGCTGCACGAGGAATTACTGTAGAAACTTGGAATCTACTTCCTTTCTGTTGGTTTTTTGCTTGTTTTGTACAGAAATGTTTTGATTTGCCCTGTTCATGTGCCAAGGCCAAGAGGGCACTGCCTTGGAGGAGAGCTTTGTTTTAGAAAACTCAGTGCTCGATTATATTGCAGGTATTGTCAGGCCTTCTCCACCTTGGGAACGTTCAATTCTCTAATCCAGTGGATGAATCTCAGCCTTGTGAACTAGAAGATAAAGCCAAAGGTGAGGCACCGAGCATGCTGTACTCTATAGACTATTGTTATCTTTGAGCAGCTGTCTAGTAGAAAGGATTACTATGCTCTTCTGCTTCATAAGAGACTATCAGGGTCATAGGCAGACCAAAGTTTAAGTGCGCTTGTGTTCCAGGCTTCATGGTTTCACACTACTGCACAAAATCTGAGATATGCTACAGGTCATGGCAATTGTAGCACTAGACTGTCATTTCAGAAGGATTATTGGCAGAACTGTTACAATTGATTGTAATCTTTCACTGACATCACAAGACTTCCATAAATCTCATCTAGAGTGGAAAGTGGGGCTTTTAAATTTGAGGCTTTGAAGTTTTCCTGATAAAGACTAACATTCCACATAATCAGAGCAAATCTGCTAGGCTGCTGCACAGCACATAGGTTGTCCTGCATATCTTTAGGAGATGGAAAGCTCTAGTTTTCCTCCAGAACTAAAACTGTCCTGAACAATTAAATTTCCTACTGTTATTTCACATGCTCTGAATTCACGCTGCTGAATATTCAAATAGTATTGAATATAGCTCAGGTTAGCAACATCTTAAGTCCTCTATTCGCAAATACTCATTTCTCTAATGAAGAGAAGCTTCTGCTCAGAAAAGGTGAATAACAAGGACATAACCTAGAGAGTAATCTCTGCAGTGCTTACTTCAGTGTGGCAAACTTCAGACTTTTTTGATACTGTTGTTTCATTTAAAATGGAGTACCTGCAATCCTAGGGATACTGTACATGCAAATTAAGAGGCTGTACAAAACTTTCTTCTGAGTTTGGGTAAAATAATGCAAAATCCCACATTTAAGTTGGGGAGTTCATAGAAGGGCTGGGTTTCTTAGTATCATCCCCAGACCTTCTATAAAAGGGCCTGCATTCATTTGACACTCCAGGTAGATAATGTTGAAACTTTTTTCTCCCTGAATAAGACTCCATGAAGACTGCAGGAGACTTGCTGAAGATACCTGTCGAGGAGCTACTGGAATCGTTAAGAATTCGAACAATAACCGCTGGAAGACAACAGCAAGTCTTCAAGAAGCCGTGCTCTAGAAGTGAATGTGACACTAGGAGGGACTGCCTTGCCAAAGTGATCTATGCTAAGTAAGGACATGCAGGCCAGGCTGCTGTGCTAATCCACACAATTTTTGTGAGGGAATAGAGCAGCCAGGGAGTCATCCTTTCCCTGGCTTTCTGCTTGGGCAAAAGAATAGTATAACCCTGCCTTTCCCTTTTGACACACCCGTGATTCAGTCACAGATACTGACGTAGCTGCAGTATCTATAGATCTACAGAGAACTGCTGTTCCACTGCATGAATTTTGTTTGAGCAGTAAGAAGAGCAAGCACTTTTCCAACTAATTCAGTTGTTATTGTTCACAGATTGTTTGAATGGCTTGTTTTGGTCATAAACGAAAGCATTTATGCAGATACATCATTGTGGACCAGCTTCATAGGTATAGTTTTTCATCCCCGGTTTAACCGAGCAACCTTAAGCCCTTCAGCCTGCTCCTAGATTAAAATGCACCATCTTATGGTACTCCTAGGTTTGCTGGATGTCTATGGTTTTGAAGCCTTCCCTGAAAACAACTTGGAACAGCTTTGTATTAATTACGCCAATGAGAAACTGCAGCAGCACTTTGTAGCACACTATCTGAAGGCTCAACAGGTAATACTCCACTAAGATCTAATGTCAAATACCTAATTTAAAACAGCATCTTTTGTCTCTCTGATTGTATTTCTGTGCTTCCGGTCAGACTGCAACCTTCAGTCAAGCTAACAATGCCACAAAAAACAGAGGGATGTGCTAAATACATGGCTGTCACTAACCTAACTGGCCATACACACTGCTAATTCAAGGTCTCACCTAATGTCTTTGAGTTACAGAGATCCTGCCAGGCCTGGACTGCTACTCCAGTAGATTCCATTCAGCCCTGGTTGAATTTTTCCATATTACACATGCATTACCACAGCGATCTTTGTCATTAACTGGAAGCTGGAAAATTGTTTTCTTAATGGTACCAACATGATGGCACTTTCTGCCTCAGAGCATAGTTGTATCCATTTATTCTAGAAATAAGTACCTCTCCGCCCTTAATCTGTGCTTTCATACGCTAACCATTTTTTTCCCTACCTGCCTTTGTCAGTATGCCACGGGTTAATGGTCAGCGAAGATGGAAACTAAGTTCAAGCACTCAATCACTTTTCTTGAAACTGATTCATAACCTCTGTTTAATAGCATTCCTACCAGCTACTGCCTGCCCTCTTAGCTCTTTTGATCTGGCTGTGTCCCAGACCACTTGAGTGCCATTAGTGGCTGTGCCGAGCAAGCTTTTGGCAGGAGACTTGTAAAATAACCAGCCAAGGCTTCTGCTTACTAAGCACTCCTTATAATTTATTCCATAATTTGGCATAAACACCGTAGAAATGGTTTCATCTCATACCTTTGTCCATTTCCTTTTGGATCAGACTTTGTTTTAGTAAGCCTGGTTGGTAAAGTTTGGCACACAGTGGTAGGTTTAGGGCTGTGTCCCAATCTAAGCAGTTCTGTGTGTTCCCTGCCCTTCAAGGGAAAACCCAGCAGAGCTTAGTGTGACTTTGTTTACTTTGTAAAGCAGCTTTGCAACTCTCACTGATAAATTTGTAAAGTTCCCAAATAATTAAACTAATTGTTCGAGTGTGATCTGCTGCTATGTACTCTAAAGCTACTTGGGATGAAATATCCTCAGTTGTTTTTTTTTCCTTAAGATTCCCGTTGAACTCATGAACCGAGCTTTGGATGAGTAGGCTGAGTCTGTGATTAACTTGTTTGCTTAAACAGTAACTGCATCGTACGGTGAGAAAAAACATGCAGTTATTTGAGCTCTAGCGCCCTCTGCTGCAGAGCATCCAGTTTCTCTCTTAACATCCAGTTTCTCTCTCTTTAGGAAGAATATGCATCTGAAGGTCTACAGTGGTCTTTCATAAACTACCAGGACAACCAGAGCTGCCTTGACCTGATAGAGGGCAATCCTCTCAGCCTTTTTTCTCTGCTGAATGAGGTAAGCGCACACCTAAACAGCAAGTCTTTCTGGCCTAGTTACACACCTTCCATTCCAAGCCAGCAAAGAAAACACAAATGCTAAATTGCAAGGACGCTTGCCAGATATTGCTTTTAATTACTGAAAGACATCTGTTTGGGACAAATACAAGATGCTGAAATTTTGTTTTGTTTGTTACGCAGGAATGCCGTTTGAATAGATCCTCTAACCCTGACCTGTTTCAAACTCGGATTGAAAAAGCTCTGTCTGACAATCAGTGTTTAAGTCGAGACAAGTTTAGTAAGAAGCCTAACTTCATTATTTCACATTATGCTGGCAAAGTCTGCTATCAGCTGGCGGCAATGGTGGAGAAAAATAAGGTAGGTGTTTGAAGAAACAGCTGTATAAAAAACAAACTCACAACCTGGCAGGCCAAAAGCAAATTTAGATTAAAGCATCACTAGCATTTGTATCCAGCAATGTTTACTGACTTTGCACATCTTACTCCACATAAATCATTTCAGATTTGAAACTACAGCTGTGGCTAAGTCACAGTTGGCATAAGAAATACTATTCCATCTACATGTGGAGATGGAACTTTTAGTAATCTTTCAGTAATCTGATTAAAAGGTGAAGGGTTTCAGCATAAGTCCAAATGCTAACGAGTCACATTTGTGTTTGCAGGACCCCATTCCACCAGAACTTGTCCATGTTCTGCAAAATTCTAAGGACGCTTTGCTTCGAAAGTTATTTCCTATTGCAGAAAACCACCAAAATAATACCAAAACGCAGAACAGAGCGGCTGTTGTTACAGTGGTGTCAAAGTTCAAGGTATATATGCTACTCAAGATTCTGCTTTCTACTGCTGTCTTCATAACTAGATGAGAAAACTGTTGGACCAAGATCAGTAACTGTTATTAAATGAGATGGCTGTAAACCTGAAATAGCATCAGGCCTTGATAATCTCTGGGCTTGAAGCTTTAACTCACTCAAATTTTACCTTCAGCAGCCGGGCATCTGCCTTCATCAGGCTTTTCATGCATGTTCTTGTTGATAGGTTAGCTTCAACTAACGGCCCTGATACAGTTTTGGAAACTTTCTGAATTTACCATCAGTCATTTTTAAAAGTATCCATAGAGGTATTAGCTGTGCTAATACTGACAGTGTGAAGTCATTCTTAGGAAAAAAAAGGAAAAAAAAGAGCTTCATTGCTTTTATAGAGTAGCGCCAATTCTCTAAACTACCCCTGGAGGAGGAAGCCCTAATTGCACCTGTATTGCTCCTGTATTTCTTCTCTGCAGAGTTCACTTGAAAATCTCATGCAGATCTTGAACAGCACCAAACCACATTACATCCGATGCATCAAGCCTAATGCTGACTGCAAGGCAATGACTTTTAGAAAAGAAGAGGTAACTTCTCCAAAAGCTTTCTTCACTTCGTCAGAAACTTCCCTGAAATAACGTGCAGGGCTTTGCACTGAGTCTCAGATGATTGTGATTCACCTGTAAATCTCTTTTCACAGTATGTTTTGAAAGAATGTTTTCCTCTTTGAAATTTCCAAGGTGAATGTCCTTTCAGAATCAGTGATGAAGCGTGTCTAAAATAGCACTAGGAAGCTCAGCAGTTTGCTCAGGTGCAACTTATTTGTTGCTGTATGGGAAACTCTCTTTCCACAGTGCTCGTGGGTTATTTGGTATGCTAGCTTCTCAGCTCACAAAGTAAATAAAGTTGATCTGGCTGTGGCTACCCTGGTCACAAAGATATCTTCACAGTGCAAGCCCACAACAAAAGTCTGCTTGGCTGCTGGAAAATGCTAACTAGCTGTGTAATCCCCTTCTCCACCCTCTCCATTTGTTCCCCAAGCACCAGTGTGGTGGCTGAGCAGAGCTGAACGTGGCTTGGGTTGAGTGCATCCCATGCACACTTTCACTGCAGCTTTCACAAAGAACAAGTGTTTTCCTAAAACAGCTCTATTTGTGCCTCAGGTTCTTAGCCAGCTTCGGGCATGTGGAATAGTTGAAGCCATCACCATCAGTGCAGCAGGCTTCCCTATTAGGTAAGGCCAAACTTCTTGAGCACTGTCTTACATAATCCATTCCTATAGCAATTAGTGGTTATTCAGAAGAGCTTTTAAGTAGGAAATCCAAATATTTAGTAGTCTGTTTTATACCACAAAACCTTAGGGATTCTTTTAAAGCTATCTGAAGGGTTCTGCTCTGTGCTTGTTTGTAAGCTTATTCGAGTACCTTTCATATTTTGGAGACAGCAATACCTGTCACAAATCTGGACTGTTGTTCTGCATTTTGGCTAATGAAACTTCTAGTTCGGGAAGCACAGAAGTGCAGTAACTGCACAGTAAGCAGCACGAGAGCAGCTTTCATTCAAGATAACGAGATTCTTAAAAATCTAGCAAATACCTAACAAATTCATTTGTGTGTGTAACAACCCCCTGACCTGAGACCTCACTGTACCTTTCCAGTCTGAGAAGCTGCACAAGAAATGCATTGATGTAGACTATCACGTACTAAAACTTTCTATTTTTCATGTGCTTCATAGTATCATTTGCAGCAATTGAAAAATACGTGAAAAAATGGCATTCGCCTAAGTGTGGTCTTCTTCAGTATACTATCTATCATAGCCAGTCATCTTGCTGGCTTTCTGATCATCTTTAGAGGATGGAGGGAATAAGGCCTGAGCTAGTCATGTTATTGACTGGAGTGAAGCTTACTGTATCAATCTAAAAAGCGTAATTCCTGCCTAGTCTTTGTCACAACTGAAAGTCCTTGTCTATTACTGGGCAACAGACAGCCTCCTGAATTTCTTCAGTAGGTTTACAGTTTCTTACATGTTGGTGACTACACCAGGTCTTTTTGCAGTCTGTGAGTTGGATTTTTTAAGCCGTTCTGCATTTTTCCCTTCAAAGGACAGATTATTTACCAGATAGTAATAAATGATATAGCCTAGTATTAACTGTTCTTTTGTCTATCAGGATCTCTTTTCAGAGTTTCACTGATCGCTATGAAATACTGAGAAAGTCACGCAGGTCCAGCAAAAACAGTGCATGTAATAAAAGCAACTACCATACTGCCAAGAAAGAAGGTATGCTTGTTTAGATAATCCCTTTGCTATAAAACTGTCTCTGCAGCAAGTTGATGTCACATAGATCAGATGCAATAATTATATTTAGCACTTAGAAACACCGCTATTCTCAAAATACTTTTCTAACCTCTCTAAACTGACTTCAGTTTCTAATCTGCCTAATGCATGTAGCGGGCTCTTTTAAAAAGAGCAAATCCTTCATCTTTACTACTGCTTCTCCACGTTCCTCTTTGGTGGAAACAATTAGTTATGATGTAATATAATTTGATTTAGAAATAGTTCTTAAGTAAACTTGAAGACCACTTACCTTTTTGCTTATATTCCTTATCCTTCCTTTTTTTTTTTCCTTTCCCTGCTTTGTTTCCTCGCCAAACACACTGACCTTCTAGCTTACCTGGATTCTGCTGCTTCTTCTGCCTATTGCAAACTTCTGTATGCAATTCTTTTTTCTAAACAAGAGTGAGGATGGACGTTAAGATACATAATCCAGTCTACCAGGTAATGTCTTTGGTGAGCCCCTGAGAAAGGAGCTCATCATCAGGCAGTAACATTTAATATTGAAAGTGACTGAAAACCCCTTCCCTGCCCCAGATTAATCCCATTTTCTTGGGTCTTTTCAGTAACCCGTAGGTGTGGGAAATAAGGTCAGTAAGTACCAGCCTATTTCAGATATGTTTAATGGCTGGAAGTCTGTTCACCTTGCTGAAATACAATGAAGCATTGTAGTAGAGTCTGGAAAATTACTTACACTCCATATCTTTCTCCCTTAATTATAAACCCATTAGTTGGAATGCTTCATTGTGATAGGTTAGTACTCCTTTTTATCTTCAGTGGGTTATAATCTGCAAACAAAGTAAAACAATTTCCTAAACATGAGGATAAGCTTTTGTTTTCCTATCAGCTTGGTCTCATGAATATAATCATAGTCACCAGATGTCTTCCTGTATGCAAGAGTTGTTTGTATTTGTTTTCAGTGCCTTAAAATGCTCTCATCTCCTTACAAATAACTGTAGCAGAAAAACAAACAGTATCCAGGATGAAAAGATACAACAACTGTCAAGTTCTGGCATTAGGCGTGCAGAAAACTCATGCAGCATTGCCTTGAGCAATACATTCTCTTTAAAGGACAGGTCTGAATTGTCATCCTCTGTGTCCAAATAGGTTAATCTGGATAACCTGTTTGTCTTATCATGTAAAAAAAAAAAAAAGTCCCAGAAATGATTTTAAGAACTTCTTACTGCCGCGATAAACACTTAGCATGTGTCCCTGATTCCTTTAGCTGCTTCCGATACCCTGTTAGAATTACACAGCATTTGTTTTTTGCTCCTGCATCTCTCAGTACATTAAAGCTATGAGTCTAACTCCTTGCTTTTTGCTCTTTGTTCCCTGTAGTTTTGGGCTCTGGTTATTTCATCAAATTTTCCTAGGACTGTGCTGCTCTCCTTGTCTAGATCCACTCCACTCAAAATGCCATTTGTTACCCATGCTAGCCTGATTATGCCACAATGGAGGCAATAATGCAATACATCAGCATCAAAACTACATCCTACTTGAACTGTCTTTCTGGTTGTTAGCACATGCCAAAATCTATGCAGCTGCATTTTTCCCTAATGGCTGGAACTAGTAATATCTCAGCCATCACCCCCAGATGGAACGATGTCTCAGTGTAAAGGCAATAACCTGGTCCTGATTTCCAAATTTTGCATTACCTTCTTTTCAATGCTTCGTTTGCAGGTGAGACTGCAGCGGTGCATGACGACAAGGCATCACATGCTGTCATCATTGAGATTCTGCAGAATGCTGTTACAGGACAAAGTGCCACTGAGCCCACAGGGAAGGGATCAGAGAATACTTCAGTGTATTGTGGCAAAACCAAAGTATTTATGGCTAATTCTGTGGTAAGAGTGCCACTTCCTCAGCTAACAGTTCTGGAATACACTTGTGCCTCGTGTTGCTGGTATTCTCACCGTTTCAGCACGGATTACAGCTTTCCCTGCCTTCCGCTGGCAGCTTTAGCTACTCTGACAGGCCCGAGCAGATCCTTTTTTTGACAAATACAAGCAAGGCACTTCTGCACTTTTACAAAGCTTGCACACTGAAGGGTGTAGGTACTTAAAAAACAAGCAAAACAAAACAAAAGAACAACTCTCATTCAGTAGAGCTACTTTTAAGCCTGCTGCTACTGTGACTTCAGGAGCGTGTTTGCCCCCACAACACTTTTTCCCCCCTCAGATATATATGCTTTCTACTTTAAATTTACATATTATATATAACTATATAATAAGCATTAATCACACACTGTCACCTCTAAAATATAAGTGATCTTGGGACCTGACAAGCAACAAATGACTGTAGAAGGGTTAAGAACACAGCTCTATCCCTGATTATTAACTGCAGGCTCGTATCCCCAACGCAGCTAGAGCAACTTGAAGCCAGAAGAGCAGAGGTGTTAAATAAGAAGGCATTTTGCATTCAGTGTTGCTGGAGAAGATTTAAACAGAAGAAACTTGCAAAGGAGAGAAGGTCTGCAACCCTCATCCAAGCAGGTAATTTGATGAGAGTGTAGCTGGACATAAATGTAACTAGTAACATTTCCAACTACACTGGGTATTTCAAGAATGGATATGCTAATTGAACGTGGAGTGCCATCTTTCTTACATTGTGTGCAACAGCTGCTGAGATTCTTTGTACTTAGATTTCTTTTAATTAAATCTTCAGCTATCCGCTCCTGGTTAGCCAAGAACCACTTCCAAAGGATGCGCAGGGCTGCAGATGTCATTAAGCGTGGATGGAGGAAATGGAAAGTAAGTATGTCGGTGCAGAAAAGGATTAAAGCTGAGTGACTGAAGCTTTGTAGTGGTTTGAGAAATAATTCACCCCTATCAAGTAACTGTACAAAACCTACACTGTCAGCTCTTCAGAAAGCATTTCTCACACAGAAGCATAGAAGATGGAAGCCAATCTTCTACAGCTGCTTGGGAGGTAGCTAGAGGCCAGAGAATGAATTTGTTCCTAATCACCTTTACAAAATGGGAAACCATCCCAAATGGTGTCCTATCCCTTATGTTGCACTTTGTTTTAGACTCTTTGTTTCGCAGTTTTAAATTTTGCTCGAGATGTTCTGAGAATATTTTTTCTGCATGTCTTTATCAGGCAAAAATGGCTGCTTTAGCAGCAGCGGAATTAGATGAGAGCGATGAAAGGGCACCTTTCTCAGCCATGTCAGCCAAATCACCGTGCTCTCTGGGAACAGATTGGCCTCTCCGTGCAATCATTCAGTTCTGGCCTCTTGGCCTCGTCCTGTCTGCTGCGCCTGTTACCACAGTGGGACTCCGGAGAGAGCTGTCTCTGCTGGCATGCTTGAAAGTACTTCAGGGGATTGGCTGCTACAAGATGGAAAGCAGCTTCTTAGGCTGTGGCATCACTTCCATTAGAGCTCTCCCACAGGTAAGATACCTCACACAGCACAACTAAACTGTTATGAGGTCAGGATCCTAGAACAGTACTGGCATGAAGTCTGCTACCAATCTAGTTTTTCTTTCTTCACTGCTTTAGATATGCAAGGATGATCCTGACGTTAGTAGGTCAGGTTAGACATGGGGCTCAGATGCGAGACCAAAGCATGAAAGTTCTTGCTAGTCTGTCATAGAAACAAACTGATCAAAGCTTTTAGTCATACTTATCAGTTGCTTGTGTAAGGCAGTGCTTTGTCTGAACAGCAAAACTAGATCACAGTCTTGCAAAGCATCAACTGGCCTCTCCACCTTGTTTTCTTCCAGGGCTCTGTCAGGTTTCACTGCAAGAAGTCTCCCCTGCATTACGCAAATGTCAGTCCCCACACTGCTGCCTATTCTGTTACTGGATTTAACCAGATTTTACTGGACAGAAAAGAACTGCTTCCAACATAACCTCTGGCCATCTGCATGTACAGAACGTTTTCCTTCAGGGAAGGACTGTCTGCAGGCTGCTGCTTTTCAAGTTACTCAACATCCCTATCTGCTGCTACCTCAGTTTCCTATAATCACACAGTGTATGCATATTATAATTCAAATTTAGAATGCAGGGGAGGCATTCCTCCTCTCGCACACACTAGAGGAAATAATCAGTACTATGAGAACACTCAATTAAAACAGATCAAGTGCTTTAAAGAATATATACTTGAACAGAACACTTCTAGCAGTACATGGTCAAAACAAGAGGCTGGTAATGAGACAGCAAAAAAAGGCAGACGCCTTTGATGTGTGCCGGGTTCTTTTTGGGAGGTACAACATTTAGTAACCAGTGACCAAGTAAGTAAGCAGCAGTCAACTGTAACACTAAAGGCAGGTGTCTCAGGGAAAAGCAAGACCAGACTCTTGCTTTTTATCTACAGGACCAAAATACATCATGATCCGTGCATTTCTAACATCACCTAGCCAACAGCATTACCTCTGCAGAGGGACCAAGGCATCAGGACACCCTATACCACCTCTGTTATGTACGTGGGTCTTGAAAATGTTCAGCTTTTCTGTGTATGTCACATCTAAATAAACTCTTAAGTATCATGTGAAGGCATCTGACTATCCACGACAAGGTCAACAAAAGCATTTCAGGTTCGTTTTGTGGGTTAAGATAAATGCCAGTATATTTAATATAATTGTTACCAGGAAGTGGTGTTTCTCACAGGTGACAGGATTTCTAGATCAACAGACGGCAAGTCCACATAATACCAAACTCAATTCCTAGCATCAAGAAATTTGTCTAGCACCATGTCATTGTTTATCAACTCTAAAATGAAAATTAGAGTGCTGACATTCACGAGCAACCGAACTGGAGGGAATACATGGCACAATGCACCGCGGGGCACTGCAGAATGGCTTTTGTCAGAGGAAAACCTGAAGGAACAAAAAATATTCCCAAGCTCACTCAGGAAGAATGTTCTCCTTCTCTGGGGGTTCCACAATCCTCAAGCAGCAGTCTGCAAACTCCACAAAGAGTGGCTCCTGCATGTATTTTTTCATGAGAGAGCTTTTGTCTTCTGCTTGGTCAATGGTCAGCAGCAGCTGCCTGAGGTGCGGGTTCAGCAGCAAGCCTCTCAGTTCTTCTGATTCTCCTTTAAAGAAAAGGACAAAAGATAATGAGTGCCATTTTCCCCTAAAGTCCTGCTGTAAAGGATTTGGTGTCTGTTAAGGAAGGCAGTTCAGCCCTCAAACCAGAGAAGGCAGAAGCCCTTCCCTGTGTCAGAACCAAATCAGAGGATTAATCCCTGCGCCTGCATGAAATCCACAGCAAATCCCGCTTTGGGGCAAAGTCTGTGAGGTCATACTCTCGTGATAACCAAGCACGGTTACAGCGCTGATCACAAACTAAATCCTCTCTTTCTGTTTTTACACATTTCCTCCACCAGCACATGATCTCAAGTCATTATTAGGGTCAGGGTCTGCCCCAGGGGCAGGGAGCAGGCTGCCCAGGGCAGCGGGCACAGCCCTGAGCTGCTGGAGCTCACAGCGCACTGGGACACAGCTCTGACACAGGGTTTGGGCAGTGCTGTGTGGAGCCAGGGTTTCGATTCAAAGATCCCTGTGGGTCCCCTCCAGCCGGGGTTCTTCTGTGATTCCACACTGCTCACTGTGAGCAGTCACAAACAATGCTATAACCACCCCTACTTTGCCGGCACGTTCCCCAAGAGGCACTGAGCGGTGGCACCGTCAGCACCGTAAGTTCCCGCTTGTCCCCAGTTCGTGGCTCGCTGAGAGGCCTTCAAGTTTGAGGCGCCCCCCGGTGGCTCCCGCCGCCCTCCGGTCCCGGCTCACCCAGCAGCCGGAGCTTCTGCAGCGGGACGCGGTCCTGCTCGTCCTCCTCCGTCAGGATGTCGGCCACCGACCACGCGCTGTCCGCGGGAAGGCCGCGCTGCGCCGCCCGTTCCTCCGCCGGCGGTTCCCTCTGCGGCGCGCATCGCTCTGCACGGATAAGGCCCGTCACGGCCGCCCGGCCCGGCCCGGCCCACCCCACAGCGCCTCCCGCTCGCTCGCTCGCTCGCTCACTCACCTCTGTGCGCCTTGCAGCACGGCACGGAGCAGCTGCGGGATGAGAGCCGCCATTGGGCCGGGAAGTCCCCTCAGGGAGGCGGCCCCCGGGCCCTCACTCCCCCGCCCCCGCTCCCCCCCGCGCCGCCGCCGCCCCCTCCCTCCCTCCCTCCCGCCCAGCACTCACTATGCGGCAGCGCAGCGCGGACAGCGGTATTTGGCGGCGCCGTCCGCCCCGCACACCCCGCAGCGCCGCGCCGCGCGCATGGCCGCACCGCACCGCCCCGCACAGGCCTGGCAGCAGAGCGCCGAGCAGAGGAGGGCCGGAAGCCGGAACAGCGGCGGGGGGAGGAGAGGCGGGAGGTGATCCGGTGAGGGTCAGGCGAAAAAAATCACCGATTCGTTCCGGTGGGAAAAGACCGCTAAGATCACCGAGTCCGACCGCCGACCCATCGCCACCACGATCCTGGACACGGTCCCTAGACAGGGTCAGAGAACTAACCGTGATCTCCCAGAGCTCTGTGGTGTAAGGAATTACAGGAAAGAGGTTTCGTGGTAAAGATGTAAAATACTGAGTACGTGGTTTGTTAATGTAGCAATGCCTCCCTGTTACACCAGCGGGCAGGCGTCTCTCACACAAACCCCATTCCTCACACCCGCTGCAGAGCAGCTCCTCTGAACACGATTTAACAGCAGAGCGATGAGCGAGCGTCACTTGGGTCTATTGGTCATTGCCTCCAGGCTTGTCACTGTCTAAGAGGAGAGAGAACAAACTGGGCCGTTGAGACCCTTCTAGACAACATCTCTGTGTCTTTCAGTGTAAGCATTCCTTTATCCCAGGATCTGACCAGTTAATTAACCAACAGCCATTTCCTCTCCGGAGAGCGTGGAGACCTTTTCCTTCTACAAAACACGTGGTCCCGAGACTTTTATTGCATTTCGCTTTGCACCACGACTACAATTCTGACCATGAAACCTCCACTGAGGTTTTCTCCTAAATCGAATCAAACGTCAACAGCCGCAGTACAGCAGCGTGCAGCTGCTCACAGGCAGGGACATGGAACGGGCGGTCACAAAGCTCTCACAGAAACACAACACTGCACACTGCAGTTACACCGACAGCAGAACACAGCGCTGGATGCACCAATAACTGATTCATCAAATATTAAAGCACACAACGTTGCATGCTGTGAATGAGAAAGTAACGTTACATTTTCCCCTACACAACTGAACATTTTCCAGCCACTTATCCACCTTCCCCCTCCCCCACCCCCCCCAAAAAAGCCCAAACAAAAACCCCCAAAACCCACTAAAAAAAAAAAAAAACAACTCGCAAAACAATAGGAAAAAACGACGAATCTGAGCAACAAAGAAAGCACGTCAGAAGCGAATTTCCAAACGAGAAGCAAACACAGCCGATGGGGTGAAATTCGTTGCAACCAGAACGCCCTCCACCTTCCATCCGGACACCAGCGCAGCTCACAGCCGCGCGCGCCCCCGAGGAGCCCCGCACGGCGCTCCGCCCGCAGCCGGCCCGGAGCTGTCCCCCCGCGGGTGCTGAAGCGCCGCAGCCAGCGGAGGGTTCGGGCGCTCCCGTTGCCCTGAAAGCAGAAGAGAGTCCGGAGCGCAGGGGCACCCGCGGTTAGATGTTCGCAATGGTGCAGGCTTGGAGACGTTTGCCTGAAAGGCATTTCAGAGACTTGAGTTTAGCCCCTAGGGTTTTGGTTTTCAGTGTATATATTATGGGATTTCCCAAACAGTTCATGGTTATCAGCATAGCTGTGCAGTTTCGGAAGATGTAGACGCTCGGGTAGAGATCGAGGGGGCACTGGTGGTTTATTGCATCAAAGATGACTCCTGCAAAAAGAGGAGCATAGGACACCAATGCCAGGAGCCATATAAAAATACTAGTTCTGGCAACCTGGATTTCAGCTGATTTGTAGGTACCGATAGCTTGTCCACATGCTTTCATTCTCAGCTTTCTTTTCCTCAGGATCATAATGATTCTAAGGTAGGTGAACAGAGGAATAATAAAAGCCGCCACAACATTGGGAGTGGTGATGAAGATGAGATAGTCAACACAAAACGGACTGTAAAGGACTGAGAGATTTTTTCCTGTGTGCAAGCAGTTCCACCCCATCAATGGCAAGCAGCCCAGAAAGAAAGCAAGGACCCAGTTAATTAAAACTACAGCTATGGAATGGCTTCTAGCAACCCTGAACCTTGTCCTAATGCTTTCAGCCACAGCCAGGTAGCGTTCAATTCCAATGCTTACCAAGTTATAGATGGTGGATAAAATAGATGTAGTATATAAGGCATAAGGTGCAAGCATATCCTTGGATCCAAAGATTGTGTCATCAGGTTTGGTGATGAACAGCATTGAAATCCAAAAACCAGAAAAACTTGTGAAGAGATCAGAAAAAGCCAGATTGCAGAAGAGTATAGAGATAGGCTTGTGCAGATCCTTTGTTGCCTTTCTGGTGATGATGGCTGTGCAGTTGAAGATCACAGATGCTATGTTAATGGTCAGCTGAGGGATGCCCAGTGCCAGTACTAAATTACGACTCCAAATTTCCGTATGGTTAGCAGAGCAGTTTGAGTATCCATTCATGGTGGAAAATCCTAGATTTAACCGGTAACCATTTGCTTTAAACATCTCATGTTCTGTAAGAGACTGTACTACTTGAGTGTTACTGTCACCTTGTTTTTCAATCAAAACATGAATCCTCAAACACAGCTTCTATTGGCACATCATCATCATGACAGTGGATTAATCTTTAACCACTTGTGTTTTTAAATATTTGGGTTACCAACTCAGAGCACTTCAGTTGCTAGGATAGCTAAAATTGGAAAACACATTTACTACTATAGAACCAATCTGCTTAAAGCAACCTTTATCAAGAACAAAATTTGGTTCTGGCATTTAAAGATCTCCGATTTTAATCCCTCTAATTGCCCCTACTCAGACCGCACACAAGCAATGGACAGAAATGCTGACATTAAGCTGGAGATTCCTTATCTCTGTCACCAACCTAGCCACACAACCTGCAGTTCTATTCCTAGAAATATTACTCTGTAAAATAATGAAAGATACCTCTTAATACAGACTTCTCCAGTTTTATGTACTTAATAATCCCTTAAAGTACAGTTTTAAATCTTGACTGGAGGACAACAGAATCAGGTTGTTTACTGTCTCCTGCGTACAATTACAAACCAATGAGACAGGTGGTGGCTGTTCTTCTAAATACGGTTAGATCACATCTACAGAACAAACCCCAACCTAGAAGGCAAATTGGCGTGATCAACAGCAGCGCTACAAAGGTGCTCACAAAAGGGGAGGAGGTTCCGTCTTCAAAGTAGCTCTTGTGCTCGGGCCTACAGAAATATCTCAGTACTGAGTACTGGAGTAGTCAGGAGTCCTCAGACTACACCTAAAATCATCTGTATATTCTTTCTCTTGTATAAATCAGAGGTACTGGTTGATGTAGAAAAATGACAGGCATCTATGCTGATACCATTGCAACGGGATATTTTGTGTTTGTTTTTTTTTTAAAGAATTGTACATTAACAAAGCAACATAACTCTACCGTATCTTTCTCTGTCTTTTTAAATGTAAATGATTCATGAGAACTAAGTTTTAAATATGTGAGACTAGAAAAAAAATATTATTTGGACATACATTTAACACTGTCAGCCAGCAGAGGGCACTACTGCAACAATTAGTTCACAGTGGGGAATACGGCAATTCGGAGCGCTGGAGCAGTTCGGGAGAGCAGTAGGTACACCCGTGTATCATTCCAAATAGAGCAGTAAGTACACCCGTGTGTCATTATAAATAACGTGGATTTTTTTTTTCCTGCTTAGGAGCGGCTGCTTTTGTTTCCTAATGCTCGATGTGGCACGCCTCTACGATACCCCATGTTTTATTTGAGACACCTACATAGGGAAAGAAAGACCTCTCCAACATGTTCTAGCTGTCACTGGCGCCCAATTGCAATTGAGTAGTGAGTTTCTGCAAGCTTTCCCTTGGTGAAAGCATCTAAGTGAAGCCACACCACTTACATAGTCCGAACTAATTTGCAAGGCTCCATTTAAGAGTTTGCTGTTGTTGTAGTTGGTTTGTTAGAGTGTTTTTTTGTGGTTTTGTGTGTGTTCCTTCCCCACTCTTTGCTGGTATTCTAACAAAAAAAAAATGACTTTCATTAATAATGATTTTATACTATGATATTTACAAAGTAGCTCAGCTAATGCCTAGGGGCTCTCCACGTTCAGTGCTGTTATCTGTCCAGTATAGCAGCAAGTTCAGCTCTCATACTGTAAATCTGTGAACTACCTGATAGCTCTGACAGAATTTACAGTGTAATAAATCTGTGTAAAACTGATGGGCTTAAAAAGGAAAAAAAAAAAAAAACAACCCTTGAAAAAAAAACAACGTTGAAGTTTATGAACAGACTATGGTTGGCGTGCAATTAGTACTATAAAATTACTGTTTATTAGAAATGCTTTGCATAGGTAAGTAAAATATTACAGATAGCCATGAGGAAGTCCAAAGAAAGATTATATAGAAATGAGGGCTGAGAACTGATTCACCAAGTCTGCTGATTTATTGATATCCTATGAACTATTCTCAAGTGTCACAGCAAAGTATTCTCTATGACATCCCTCATACAGATTTGGCAGCCACACCCTTGGTATGAGGTTGCTGCTGAGCACGGACTCTGTTATTTCTGTCACCTTCTCAGTGCCAGCACCACAAGTCAATATCTCCCTTTAACCAGAGCAAATGAAGCAGCAGGCAATGTCCAGCATGGATGTCAGGGATGGCAGAGGACACCAGATCAATTTGCATGCACTCCAAATCTCTTCCAATTACTTTTTTCTGTGACCTTGTGAACTGGAGAGGGGACCGAGGGCTGTGATGAACAGCAGGCTAGCCACAAAGGACGACATCTTCAAAAATCTTTCAAAAACATCCTAGTTACTTCGAAACACATGCCCATGAAGATGGGCTCCAAAATGCCCTAGACATTCCTGAAGATGCTACTCAAAATGTCCCTAGTTTAAGAACCTGGTGTTCAAAGATGAAACACTGTATGAGGTCAGAATGTAATAATATGTATTATTACATATGTAATAAAAATAATACTGAGAAATATAAATGGCTCTTAACAAAACACTTTGTAATCTTAATTCCCTAAAAGAACTGCATAAAATTAGTACAACATTACTAGATTAAGGAAGACAGTATTATTATGGAAATAACTTTTTTAGTCCACTTCAACATAAAGCAAACAAACAAAAGAACCCCACAGATCTGTACATCCCAACTCTAATAAACTCTGAGTTCTTGTAAGAATAGATGAAAAGCAGTTTCAACTGAAAGCAAACACTTTGTGAGGTAGAAGGTAACTGTGTTACCGAACCTGCGTATAACAATGTCCACTCAAGGTGATTCTTATCACATATTCTGGGAACTTCATAATCTTATTATACTTACACCCACAACACACCTGTGAGGAAGGAGTATTATCACATTTTACAAATTATTTGCATAAGTTCACATGGAAGAATGGCACGGAGAGAGGTAGATCTAGGCTAAAACTTTAAACACTGGCTGTACCTTACTATTAGCAAGCATTTGATTAATATTTACCTCGATTTCACCCTCTCCACTGCTCTCATTAGTACTATCATTGTTTTTAAATTTCTTTATCTGAATATCCGAATTGCTATTGTTTTGATATTTGTTATCAACGAGACATGGCATTACTTTATTTTGCTAAAAGGACCCCAGTAATAACACACTTTTCTCACTGACATCTCCTTTTACCATAGAATCTATACGTTTGATAGTAATTAGCTTCAGATTATTCCTGTGGAGAAGACATTACTGAAGATGCTGAAAATGCTGAAGAGAATGAGACATGATAAGCCTTGAATTTTTAAGGACCATTCACTTAAAGCAGCCATTCTGGAAAATCTACCTTCACTCAACTGAGTTTGTGGTCTCAGAAATGCCCAGAACTGGCAGTGCTTGGGCTTCAGCAGGAACATCAGCATGTTTGGCAGCCCTCAGAATAACAGGTCCCAGCTGAGACATGCCAAAGGAGATTTCAGAACAGGAAATTAAGTTCCGAAGCTGAGACTCTTAGTTCAGCACAGTAACCCTTGGACAACATACACTTCCACCTTAGCACTATGCAAAGGCAATTCTCTTTATGCTGATAATGCCTTGAGAATTCAGTTATACCTGACACTACAGCAGAAAAAGCTGCATCCATATGATGAAAATGAGAACTTCATAGCACAATCACGCTACAGCCAATTTGGTGCTACCTTCATTTTTCCAGTTTCTTTCCTGCCACAAATCCAGAATCTGCTTCCATGCCTGACGCAGCCAACCTTCTTGGTTGTGAAGTGCAACAGTTCGACCTTCACCTGAACTGCCCCTGCACTTCAACAACACACTTCACTAAGCTGCAGACCTCACTGGCCTCAAAATGGCTACTGAAATGCAGGCTGGCTGAGTAATGAGGAGGACTGATTTCTGATTGCCATGACATCCAGCAAAGCCTTGAGACAAGAATATCCGCCACAAGTAAGGAACATTCAGGAAAGGGAGTAATAAAAAGAAGGAGCCTATTTATCCAATTTATGTTTTAATTTATGTGGATTAAAGTCTTCCTTTTGGGGGAGGAAGACAGAAATGGTACGTATGATCTCCTTCCAAGATTCTGCTAATAAGTTTCAAAACAGAAGAGTATCTGCTCTTCCCCCACCCACCCTCTGAGGAATTTCTGCATTCACAAGTTTTGTGTTTCTGATGTCCCAGCTCTGCTTTCATGGCCCTCACCATGAACAAAGTGAAGACAATCATCAGGTTTGAATGTTTCAGATCTGTTTAACAATGTTAACTGCATGACACACAATAATGGCAAGGACACCCCCACAACTCCCTCCCTGCTTCTCTCTTATGAGTGAAGCACACAGCATAGTTGTTTCCTTCCGTGACAACATCTTATCTCTAAGTGGCATCTTATTGCTGAACAAAACACCTATAGGAGCACAATGATTACTCCCGGTATTAGAAAGCAGTGGTCAGAAACATGTATGCTTCAGAACCACATAGTTGAACAATGTTCCCCAGTAGAGCAAACTCAGGGAGAAGAATAGCCAACCTATGTTTTTCACATAAAAGATAAAACTTTAATGTTTCAGGTTAACTAACAGCTACCGCTCATGAGTTTCCAGATCTGCTGTTCAGCAGTCAGGGAACTAATGAAGAAAACTGCAACACACAACTCAGCGTAAGTAGCACGTGCTCTCACTCTGAAGGGTACGTTTCCCAATCACCAAGACACCAATCACAAAATTCATCTGTGCTTTATGCCTCTGGGAAGTGCCTCCCCCCGACACTGCAACAACAATTCCTCCTAGTTTAGCTTGTCTAGAAACAGAATTTGGCTTCTGTGAAAGACAACAACTGTGGGGGTTTTTTGGCTCAAAGTTCGCTTTGTGAGGGCTTTTTGATGGTAAGACTCTAACTGACAACTGCAAATTACCTAGGGGGTGAGTGGTGGGTTTCACCATGCTACAATACTTCTGCTTATGATTGTAAAGATAAGCAGAAGTGGGACAAGCAGTCTTTTTTGGGGGGTGCAGCTTTAAGGAGCTGACCGCTGCAAAAGGCAATAATGC
Organism: Alectoris magna; assembly: GCA_030625065.1. Taxonomy (NCBI): domain Eukaryota; kingdom Metazoa; phylum Chordata; class Aves; order Galliformes; family Phasianidae; genus Alectoris; species Alectoris magna. The sequence goes on along the minus strand of CM060581.1, from coordinate 7,953,499 downwards.
TTGAGCATGGCAACGAAGGCACCGCTCCCTGCTGGCTTATCTGTTGGGCCAGGTGTGTCATCCTAACAGAGAGAAAAGAAGAAAAATGAAAAATGGGGGATAAAAGGTCCCCACTAAAGGAAGGACTCAGAGGAAAAGGACTCCCAAAGAAAGGAAACCTTTGGAGGAGAGGAACTCCCAAAAAGAAGAAACCTTGGGAGAAGAACTCCCAGAGAAAAGAAACCTTTGACAGAGGAATTCCCTAAGAGAAGAAAAACCTCTTAGGGAAGAACCCCCCGGGCCCTCCTTGCTGCAAAGCTTCCTGGCTTTCTCCCATCCCCTGTGGTGATTGGATGAATTCCTGAGATCAACGTCTTAACTTCGAACCACACTGGACACACAGTAGTGACTATTTCTCTCTTGCTTTCTACAAAAACTCTTTACTTCTTTTTCCCATCTCTTTTCTATTGCCCGTCTCCCCTTCCCCATATCCCTAAGCAACTGGGGATAGTAAGCTGGTTGGTCTAACCCTTTGTGTCTTAATCTCGCTGTGGGGTATACATATCCTAAAAGAACCTCCTCTCCCTCCTATAAATTGGAGCGAGACAGACTCATGTCAGTCTCACCTACACAAGCCTTAGATCTTCCTTCTAAGCATATGTTCAGCCAGCTCCCCAGCACAAAGAGCAGTGCCACTGTCCTGGTTTTGGACATAGAGACATTTTCCAACCTGCTCTCATCCTGCCCTCTCCGTGCTGCCGGCTACAGAGGAACTGCAATCATTTGCCTGGGAGGCCACAAACAGCTCTAGACTTCCTTTCTACAGCACATGGTAGGGTCATTTGGCTCAAACATATGTAAGCTTCATTAGATGTCACGTCAGTCCCTCTGAATGTCCTGTGAAGCCCTCTTGGTAGCAGCAGGCTAAGGTTGGATCTCACGCATTTCATAAACCAGACTGAGGGAAATAACTCAAAAGCTTTGCTGCTGTACTCCACAAGGATACAAACCAAGTGCAGTTTTCACTGTTCTTAATGTTCCCTCCTGCTCTTATCTATCCTGAAGCTATGGACACAGCTGCAACCATACTGCCTGAAAAAAAATAACCTTGAGTTTTATGAATCCTGCAAAACTTTGGCTCTTTGCTCCTCTGACACGGATCCTTATATGCATTTAGGTCCAACACCCAATGACGTTTATAGAAAACCCACCTGCACTGCAATGCCTTTGAAAAATATTCATAGGTGCAAAGATGCCAGAGAGAACTGATAACAGAGCACCGGTCGGGTAAGTTTGGTTAGATAAAATGATTATGCCTGTCCTCATTATTTAGATTGTAAACTTCATATGGTTAGGGAATATATTTCACTGAGTTTAAACACACTTTCTAGCACAAATAAACATGACTGCAGTGCAAATTATTACCGCTTAAATAATGAGAAGCTGGGATCCTGAATTTCAAGAACAATTTAACCCTTGGATATTTCAGCCCTAATCAGAGTGTTTCTAAGAAGCTCTTAGCTTCCAGAAAGCTAAACACAAGTAAAGTGCAAAAAACTTTATCAAAGAGCTTTGATTAAACTCTCTGACTGAAGACCACCCCCGGGATATGAAAGCAGAGAAGCCCAAGAGTAAAACATCTCATACGTGCCCTTGAAGGCTGGCACCTGGCACTGCCATGTTCACAGCCCTGCTTCACTCTACGTGCTCAGCATGCACCTTGCTTAGATAGCTCCACAGAGATTGCTGAACTAGGAAGTTCAAAAATGCAATGAATTCCCTTATTGTTCTTATCACTGCAGTAACTATTTATCTTAGCACCATGTGTTAGGCAAGTCATTGTCTGTTCATGTTTTAATCTATCTAATCCAAGACGGAAAAACACAACCCAGCAAATCTTCATTGTTGGAATGCTATTTATAGCTATCTTTTTTATGAATAAAGATCTGCTCATAAGTCAGCTGTCAGATTTCCCATTGTTATTACAGTCCTGATCCCATGTGACCCCAATATAACACCACAGTGGCCTTGCCCTTCACCTGAGAGCCCACAGCTTTTGGTAAAGGCATAAAGCTCCACAGTGATCAGTCAACATAATGCCACACCACAACCTTTACACCCCTTCCTGGAGAGGCACTGAGTCAAGCATCCTGATATAAAAATGCTCTCCTTGCACTCAACCCAGGATTTGGATTACACACCATGGAGAGAGAAGCATTTGGAAGAATGGGAGAATTTGCATTCCCTGCTTTGTTTTCCTCCTCAGCTGTGTCAAAATCCAGTCGCAAATGAAAAATAGAAAACGTGTGTATAACAGAAACTACAGAACAAAAAGTAGCAGTGCCACTCTTGTGTACACACCTTTGTTTGTTGAACATAAAGCCTGAATTGCACTGAATCAGACACTTGGAATTAAAGCATTCAGATAGGAAGGAAAAGAGGACAGAATAAAAGATATAATAGATATAGTATAACAGAGTATGTATAGCAGCTAGTATATATATACACACCCACATATATATATATATATATAAATGAACATTAAGAAAAAACACTTAAAGGAAAAAAGAAGCATGGTCTCTATTAATCCACTAAATGCAAAATTACACGTAAGAAAAGTGCTGGCATGCCACCTACTAAAGCTTTCCTGTTACTGCACACAGAAATCCCATCCTGCAGTTTCACCAACCTGCTGTTTGAGGGGTTGCTGTGTGCTGTTGGAGTGGGGGTGACTTTTTTTGGAAACAGAGCACTGATAATGCCTAAATTCACAATTACTCTGAAAGTCACGTGGTCTGCCAGAGAAAAAGCTACAAGTAAATAAAAATGTAACATTACAGTAATAGGTTACTAGATGTGCATAGGTTGCAAAGTCTTAGCTGTTCACTGCAGGATACTTGTTTGTTTAGTGCTAGAAAGCTCTATTGCTTTTGCCATTCATTTTGGAGAAACGAATAAATTTAGGCAGACCATGAGTAGAGTAAATCTGGGGAAATTACAAGGGGGAGGAGTTCACCTTCCTGGCTATGGCTTTCAGGTCTGTCCAGGACTACTTACTCCAGTATAAAACTGAGAGCAGAAATATGATCACATACAAAGAAGTCTAATCAATTCTGGTTTCAACACTGAGCCTATTTAAAATAGATAATGGAATTGCTGTTCCTTGTTCTGTTCTCTCTGCACATTCTCAAGACAGAGGCAGTAGGTAAGTCCTTGCCTGTTATTTCTAACCCCATATACCAAGGTTACTCTTATTTATAATTTGTTTCTGAGCATTGGAGCTTAAAGGCAAACTCTCTACTTCTTCTATATGAAAAATGAATAATGTTTTATTTATTTCTCTGCCTTTTTCATTTGTGGGAAAATACTGAATACAGATTTCTCTCATGAATGAATGATTTTTTTTTTTCACCTTTAGAAATTCTAGTTACCTTCCTCCTCCAAGAAAAATCAATGGGGTTTGGCTTGATCTCTGTGATTATTTGTATGCATATACAAAAAATTAACAAACAAGTAAAATAATTTTGACCATATACTTCTTAAAACTTCAAATAGCTTATTTTAGATTTCTACTCATACTGCTTTGTCATTTATAAGATTAAATTCTCATAGTTGGCTACTGAGAAAGAACAATATGTCTTTTGCTGCATTAGCCCAGAAGATCCATCTATTTCTGCACTCTGTGCACTATGTACATAAGTGCACTGTGCACTTACAATGACTAGATTAAATAGCGATCTATAATTAGTATTGAAAAAAGGAGAAGGTATTTTTGTGCTTCTATTAAATCAGCAGCGCTATAACATTGAATAAATACCCCTTCCTATGTAAATATCAGCACACAGTCTCAAAATTAAAAATAAACACCGCAGTCCTTAATATAATGAAGGGTCTATTGTTTGCACTAAAATAGACAGGACTGCATTAAGGGGAAAAAAAAGAGATACAATATTATCAGAGGTATCAGAGGGAAGCACTGCACCAAGAGCCTATTAAACAGACATGGTTTTGAAGCAGCTCAAGATTCAGTTTCCAGACTTAAAGTAACAGAGGCTTCAGGTACTCAGATAGTGTCTTGAGCACTGCATAAGCACTGGAGTAATAGTGGTGCTCCCCACATTTTATTTCTCTGTTCTAAATGCTCCATAACCACGACTCAGTAGGTTTCCTTTTCCAGATCCACACCTCACAGTTCAAACATCTCTCTTCTTCAGCCTGTATTTTGTAGCTCTTTTGTCTCTGGAGGCTCCCACATGTAGAACAGGTACAAAAAAGCACAAAGAACCTTTGCTCTTCCAAAGTCTACAACTATTTGCTTGATAGAAATCTATTACTGATTAATTAATATATTGCTAAATTTACTGTTCTGTTAAGGCATTTATTACAGAACCTTAGAAGACCACTTAGAAAACCAATATAGGTATTATAAAATTAACATTAGCAATTAGTATTTTAGCAGAATTAACACAGGGAATTAACACAGGGAATGCATGTAATATGTTTTGTTCTTTTTTTCCCCACAAACCATTACAATTTCCACTTTCTTTCCTGAGTGTAGAATTAATGACACAGACATTAATGCTCAAAAAACTTGCTCTCTTCTCACCTTCCTCTCCAAATCTTTTCATGAGTCAGGAGCTTCACAGGGTATGTTATCCTACCTTAAAGGCTGGACATTTTAAGAAGCCATGACTTTTGAGCATTTGCCTAAAAATATATATATATATTTTTTTCTGCTCTTGTCACTTTTCAGAACTACCTTGAGAGTTACCCCCTTATCAATTCATTTAACATACCCTCAGCAGGCTGTTTCCCTACTATAGGCAGCCTCAAAACTCACCGCACTTACATAGCCAATGTTAATAGTTGCTAGTATGTTAAGTTGCTTTCAAACTTGACCTCTCTTAGTATCTTATTGTAGAACTTACTTTTAAAAATATATATATTGCTAACAGTCCTTACAGGACTTCACAGAGAAGCAAACCTCATTATCCCTATGCTACAGAATGGAAACTGAGGCACATTGGTGCAGCCACCTGCCTAGCGACCAGCACTGGGAAGAGAAACCATCTATCTTGAATCTCTGTTCAGCATCTCTTTCACTGATTAATATGCATCTCGGCAGATTGGTGTTGGCACTGAGGCACTTCAAATGGCTTGCTTGATTCCTCTGAGAGATCAACGACCCTCTGGAACTGCTGTTAGATAAATAGAAGTGAAGCAAAATATCTGCAATATTACATCAGAAACTTTCCAAACCTTTTGAGAGAGAGGTTTTATTAAAGGTACATTCAGTCTAGTGCCATTCAGAAGACAACAATTATAGTGGACAGTGAAATATTTCTATCTAGAAGTTTGGTATTGGTGTTAGAGCCAGCTTCACACATCCCTGAAAAATAAGCTTCTTTAAGAGGAATGGAATGGACCCTGACATTGTCTCAAACAAGTTACCATGGCTATCTCAGTACAGACAGACTTTTGATCTCGAGTTATGACTGTTATACTGGATATGTTTCTTAGGGTTTCCTTCTCTCCTTTTTTTTTTTTTTTTTTCATGGAATCATTCAAACTGCCAAAACATTATTGGTGCGTTAACTGTGAATACCTACCATAGTCCATATTTATCAGTGTATGCCATCATTGTCAGATCCATTGTACACAAGAAAAAAGAAGAGGTCACATTTAGCAAGTTGCTGAATGTGCACTCAGAGCAAGAGACACCCACTGATACTGCTCTGTACCCCTCCCTCTCTACACAGCTAGATGAACTGTACAAGCAACCTTCAGAAGGCAGAGATTTTTCTAGCTCTGTCATTGTGATTAACCAGTAACAGCACTAAGTGCTCAATATCTTCAAAACTGAAAACCTTACTAACAAACTTTTCCATTAAATACAGGGTTAATTACATTTTAGCTCTATAAAAGGGAGTGTTACTGCCAACAGAGGTGCAGCTCAGGATAAGATGAGCCACTGTCGCATTCATTGTGGGTTTCACATTTGGGTTATAACTGAAGGGGTTTTATGGATGTGAGAAGAATGGACGCAGGATGACTAAGGATGCAAATGCTGTAATCTCAGAGTGCACTTATTTCCTTCTACAGTTTATGACAGAGGTGCAAAGAGGTATGGCATTGTAACAACTGCTTTCTCATTCTCTCGGCAGAAGACAGAAAAGCACTTGTGCCAGAGCAGCAGATGAGATAGAGTGGCTTTTCATTTAGCTGTAACAGCCTGTTTTATTTTGGGGAGACAGGGAACCAAGCTCAGCAGGCAAAGAAACAACACTGCATATTGCTGGAGGACTCCTGAAAGGCAGTTACAAGGCATTAGAGCCATATACAGAGTGAAATTTGAAATGCTTTTAACTTTATTCATTTCTGTAGGCAGCCAGCTACAGCATCCAAATATACCCACATTACACATAAGAATCAATTATGTCAGAACAAGAATGCTTTCTCTTCACATTAGTCTACAGGTGAAGTTGTTTGAGAGTATGCACTGTTTAGTCACGTCCCATTGCAATTTAAATTCACCTGCGGATCCTGACTTTCACTTTAAGAATTACACGTGTAAGTTTATAAGATCACCTCTGCTGACTCCGCTGCGCATGAAACCAAAACCTGCCCCTTGGCCCCACGCATGACTGAACTGCTGAGCAGCGACTGCATGTAGCATGTAGCTATGAATGACTGCCCAGGTGACATGAATCGTGCTTTGTTGTATTTGTGTTGTGCCTAAGACTGTAGGATTTGACGCCCTTGAGCAGACAGATGTTTTGCTATGTTGGTCCATCCAAGGGCATCACAGCTCCAAGTTCAAAAGCCATTGGTCACCAGATAGCAGCCTGCTTTTGGTGACATGTAATGAGTGGGCAGTTTTCAGTATACACAGTGGAACCAGTCGTATCATCAATGCTCAATTTAAAGATCACCTTGAGCAGGGTGAGTACACCACGTTGTTATCAATTTGTATGAACTCACTGCTCAGCTGATCCTCATACAAAATTGCAATGTGCTGCATCACTTTGTCCTTCTCAGCATTCAAGCCAGGTTTGTTCATGCTGCTATTCATTTCAGCTCTGTGGGAAAGAAAGAAACATCACAGAAGACACACGTAGGAGGTATTCACAGGTAACAAGTGACGTTACTTCAGCTTATGAATTATTTTTCTTTCTCCTACAGCAAAAAGTATTGGATTAACTTTTAAATGATGCACGTTGTGCAGTGGTACTTAAAACTGGAATAGTGGCTTCTTGTAGATTTTACAGTTGGATTTTGAAAACTGGAAGCAGAAAAGCATTTTCATAGCTTCCTCTTAGCTGTTCAAATAACCAGCATCAACTTCAAGGTCTTCAAGACATACTGTGAGGTTCAGTTTTTCATCTCTGTGTCTGTCTCCATACAAATATATTTTTTTCCCCTCTGTTTGTGGCATTGTAGGTGATGCTTTGTTAATAAGGTGCAGCGCATACACAATGGCCAGTGGTTAGGCTACTAACAACCAGCTGCAGGATCAGTCAGCAGATATTCAGCATGGAACATTACAGGAAGGGCTGTAAAACCAGATAGTAATTTGTTTGAATTAAATTTTAAAAATACTCAAGAAGATATTGCTTGAATTTTGTTTGGCACTGCTCTGCTGTAAACAAAGCAAAGCAAATTTCCCCACAGAAGCTATCACCTTAGCCCTGGATACTCAATTCTTGTTAAAAGTCAGCTTCCTTTTTTGATACAGCAGATTTATGAGTGTATATATATATATATATGACAGAAGTTACAACGGTATCACAGGTCAGAGCTAAAATTATCTTCCTCACTAAGTGACACAAAGGAAGCCATTTACAAGTATTTATAGAGTAAACTCAGAACCTCTCGATCTCTATAATCCTCTTTAGCTTGTACGTGTTACAGAGTAAGACTTCATTGAGCATGTGATTTATGTATACATGTGCAAATTATAAACACCATGCTCAAATCAGATGTAGTTCCCTCATTACCATAATAAAGTTTATCTTTGAGTCTAAGTCCCCGTAATGGCTTGGAAAGCAATACGTACGCACATACTTACAGGTGTATAACATTATAAAAAACAAAATTTCCAAGTAAAAGTGAATAGAAGAGAGATGAACGATTACCAGCATTTGTTTTAACAAGGCCAGAGATATGCACATGTAAACATTTGCAGCTGATTTTGCCTGTCAAAGCGGTTGATGAGGACTTCCTGAAAATGAGTAATACCTAAAAACATATACAAAGACAGATACATACATGCTTAGTTTGTGTTTAGCGACTCATTAATTAGAAAGACAGACTCAGATTCCGCTTGCACTTAAGTTGCTTGCTTTTTTGTACTAAAGATAATAAGTTTCTCAAAGCCAGCTAAAAATAGAACTGCCCCAACACAAACCAAAGCTAAAAATATACTGCGTAGGACACACGGCAGCCATGGGAGCTGCGGCATTCAGGGCAGGCTGGGCTCTCTGCGAGGCAGGAGCGCAGTGGAAGCACTATCAGCTGAGCATCTCAGGAACAAGGGATTGCCAGAGGACACCGCTGAAAGGGGGTGACAAGATCTTAAGGGGCAAACAAAGGAGTCAGTCAGTGAAAGAGAGAGAGGAGGGATTTTAAAGAGTGACAGAGGTATTCTTACTGCCTCAGTACTTCGGCTTTTAGTGGCACAAAGGTTATTTCAAGAGGCTAAATATGTTTCATAAACACAGCTAGTATTCAGTCGATTATTAAATTGCCAAGCACTTTATTCAAAGGTTAAAAATGGTTTAATTAGCTTTCTTCTGGAGATGGGCAATTTAAAAGGGCAATTTTCAGCTAACCAGCCTCACTGCAGTCAGAGATGCGTGCTTCCAAGCAAGTCCAGGTAGGGGAGTAGGTGGGGAACAAGCAGGACAAAGTAGGGAACTTGTATGGAATTCAGACAGTCTGACCATTGTCCAAAGAGCATAAGGGTCTTTTCCTAGATCACACAATGGCACATTAGCAAACTGCTAACATTCTGGCTTCCAGCCAGAAGCACTGTCCTCTTCCATCCAGCTGCGTAAGTGAACAGAAGAGGGAGTTCTCAACTGAAGGAATTTTTTCCTCTGGCTTCCAAGCTAGGCTTGATAGCTAAAACAATTGAAAACATTTACAATAAAATGAAAACAATACGTAATTGTATTGTTTTGCAGCTGTTTTGGTGCCAAGAAACAGCTTTGGTCAGGAAATCAGTTGTAAATTTGACAAGGAAGAAGCAGAGATAAGTAGAGCTGCTTACTTGCCAAGAGAGACTCCCTAAATTTAACTGTCTGTGAAGGAAGAGGCCTTCAGCCCAGTTCAGCCCTGCTGTAAACTAAAACTCGGTGAAGCCAGGGTAACACCTCTTATATGGTGCATTGTAACATAAATTGAGAGCCCATAATGCAGTGTAAGAGCCAGACATGGATGATAACATAGCAATTTTAAGTCTAAGTGTACAGGCGTATGTGTACTGAATGAATACGTACACTGAATCACATTACTTCCAATGGCAACAACATGAAAGTCTCAAGTCAATGTCAATAAGGCGAGGAGCTGTTGGAAATGCTGGTTAGTATCTATTGCTGTCCTAAGCATGGATGCCCATGGCTTAACTCACAAGCTAATAAAATCTATGAGAATAAGCTGTAACATCCTGCAGTGCCACTGATACTATAGCAATGGTTTCAGCACCTCAATTGCAAAAACACAAACAAAACCCCCACAAAAAAACCTGTGTTGTTCTTCCGGGCAGTAAGGCAAACAACATGAAAGAAAACTGGGGAGCTGAGGTTTGAGTGGAAGAGGAGTGGGGTCAGAGGAATGTAAGAAAGCAGCTTCAGAGAAAGAGAGCGGGAAAGACTTCAAAGCAGAAAGGTGAAGGGCAGGTTGTCATGGGATGGGACAAAGGATGGATGCAGCAAGAACAGGAATTGCAGATTATGAAGGAGCTATCTGAACATTGTAAACACCAGGGAGGGAAAAGAATTGTTTAGGGTGGTTCAATGATATTTCTAGGAGTGATGGGATGCAGATAAGCAAGTGGAAAATGTAAGCTTTTAAACAGGAAACATTTCCTGACAGTGAAGTCTAATAGACTGTGGAAAAGTCTCCTGCAGGAAGTGGCAGGAGCCACCTAGACAATCAAAACTAGACTAGACAACATACCTTAGGGCATAATCATACCTCAGAGCACAGACAACCCACTGAATGTGACAAGTATCTTTCCTACTTGCTTCAGAAAGAAAGTCCAGGGGGAAAGAAGGACCATCGTAAATGCAAGGCCCACAGACGTAGGGAAGAACCACATCTGATTCAAAGAAAATCCAAACCCAAATTTCCCTTGTAAGTGACATGGAATATGGCAGTGTGGCTTTTCCTGAGCCATATCTACGCAAACATCCCGTTCTCTAGTGGCACATTATTGCCGATGTCTCATTCACAAGAAACATTAATTCATTGTTTGCTGCATTCTGCAATGTTTAATTAGCTCATTGTTTAAGGTCTAACCTTTTTCCTAAGAATTTAAGGACCTTTTTCCTAAGAACTGTTGAATTAATATTCTGTTCTATTTCCCAGATGCAATCCAGCTTTCTAAACTACAACTGTGGTAACTACTTGACAGAAAACCACTTGTTAGTTTGTAGACATCGTGAGTTTTGTGAAAAGTCTGCAAAAATTAGATACTGGTTGTTTGGTGTAGGTTTTATGCAAGAGGAGAAAGGAAGAATCCTCGTGAGTGCTGCATGTGAGGCATCAGTACCCTGGTGGGCTGGATTTATTTTAAGTTCTTTTTCCTTGCATTTTGTTGTGCGGGTTGAGAGACTTTTAGTGTCTGTGTGTCAGTCCACTAAGATGTGATTGGAACTCACAAGCATATTTGAGAGAACCTGCCAAATTCCTGCCAGCTGGTAATAAATTCGGTGGTCACTTTGCTTGAGAAGGGTTGGACTCAGTCCCAGCAAAGAAGGGCTCCATTGCTTACCCCCATTTCACTCCTCTGAAACAGACAAAGGATCAGGACCACTGACAATACCATGTGATGGCAGTTATCCTTACTCAGTGCTTCCCATGGTGGTCTTCGGTTTTCATCATGCTGTGGTCACAACCCAAATCTCCACAGCCTTGCACCCAATGAACTTACTGCACTTTCTCCTAGTGGTGAATCATACTGACTGTAAATTTCAATTTGCATTGCAGTAGTGCTGTGATGTCCAAGTCACAATCACACTCCCATTGTGCAAGGCAGCATACAAACCCAGAACAGTAAACTTTGTTTCAAGAATTTACAGTAAATAAATCGAGTACCTCATATGACCTTGATTTTTCACCTGACAACTTTCCTCTTCGGTATAACTCACATCCCAAAAAGTCTGAGCCAAAAAGTCTTTGCACACAGCTAGCCCTTCATGCTGCATACATCCTTTAAACATTTGCAATCAGATCATTCCCACAGTGCACCACTTTTTCCCCGAGTATATAAGTTGCACAGAAAGCCCACCCCAGTCCCAGAGTGCTGTGGCTGCACATGCAGATGCTTTAACAAGATAGCCACTGGGCCAAAGCAGTTTCTAACAACGCCTGCAGTCATTTATCTGTGCAAACTTTAATGCATTTGAAACATAATCAAGCATTGTGGAGCTTGGCTTACCCACTGTTTGCTAAGCATTTATTGATTAAAATATTGGTTAAGGTGCCTGGTGACATTCTGCACCTGGAATGTTGGGTTCTGCTGTTTCCCAGTGGAGATAAGGAATTGCTCAGCACTGCTGAAGGTCTGCCTACTGCCTTGCATACACGGGCCTGAAAAAAATGCAGCAATCGCTTTTCGAAGTATCAGGTTCTAAAGCCAGGCTTTGTAGATGCTTAGAAGTGTGTCAAAAGGTAAAAATTTGTTTCAACAACGTTTTTGATAATTACGAAATACTGACAGCGTGACAGTGTAGAACACCGCTGTTCTCACAGTATGAATGTAGTAGTATTCTTTGCTTACTTTTCCTCTTAGTGTTAATAAACATTTGCTTACCTAGAATGAGTCACCGTTATTTGTAGTTTTCAGCTTAAATTTAATTTTTGTGAGAAATGAACTAAAACAATATCATTATTTTCAAGCTTAAATTCATTGCAGCGACACTCCTCCAAGCCTCCCTCTGTGCTACTGCAGCTGGTCACATCTTGTATCAAGGTTCTATGCATCGCTTTTCCTAAATACTTAATAGAAAGATGGCACTGTGATGTTATCGATGCGAAGTGTTACAAGCAGTTATAAAAGCACAATAACACCAGCAGATGTGTTATAAAAGGTCACAAATTATGGTAATTAGCAGTCTAATGATTCCATAACAATTTCTATAAATTGATTAGTCTGATACTAATAATGATTATAAGAGGTTTTGAATTGTTATTGATCAAAGTTAAATAGGCAAAGAGAACTACTTCCATTAAAATCCGTTTAAAATTCATTACTACCATAAATAACCATTGAAACATGGGGCTATAAACAAAAAAGCCCTTAATTTCCTGAGAAGATGAACTCGTAGTTAAATTACACCAGCTCTATTCCTTTGAATTTCACATTTTGCCTGCTAAAGGAAAAGGCCTTCCAGTGAAAAATTCTGCAACCATCTCTGTGGGATCACAGCTGAGTTAGAACAAGGATTCTTCATTTCTCATTGAAAATGAGACCCTTTGTTACTTAGTTAAGTTACTTAATAAAAAGTTAACACTTTTTATTGCGCAAGGTATCTTGTGCAACCCTGTGCAAAGAGAGTGAGGTAAGGCACCCTGAGCAAGTTAATTTCCAAGTAAATGAAACAATGACAATAAGACAATATTTACCTTAACACTACATAAATTCAGATGTAGAACCTTCCCTTAAGCCAAGGTTTCAAAACCAAACTGTTTACAACTGCAACTCATCCACAGGTCTACTATTTCATGCTACCACAGTTTTGTGAAGGAGCATTAACAGGTGTAAACTGATTCATTTGGGACCAGGAGGAGATCTAAAAAGAGGACAGGGTTGCTATAATTTCCATGCTATCTTCTCAAGTATTTGATATTAGAACCCAGATAACCTGGGCGTGTGTTCCATATAGCTAAGGAATGTTTAGCAACAAGATAAAGATTTATTTACAAGCAAAGCACTCACCTTTTACCAGTCGTTGTTTATATATATGAAACATGACATTTATTATTCTAATAAGATTAAGCAGACCAAGCAGATGTCAAAACTTCATGGCCAGTCATAACCTCACCACTCCCTAAGGACTGCAAGATGCAAACCTGTTTCACATCTGCTTTTTGGAGGGGCAATCTGTGCAGTGTTTCACTCATCTAATTTTGAATGTCTGATTGTATTATCTATTTATTTATTAGTTGGACACCATTGGTGCTATCTGTCGCAGAAGAAGGAACAGCCAAGCTGTGAAGGTACTGCTTAACAATTTGTTTCGCTGGCCGCATTAGTGTTTGGACCCTCCTGCTTCGCAAAGGGCAAAATGCACAAACCTGCATTTAATGCTGCATGATCACACTAAAAGTAAACAGAAATGCTAAACAGAGTGCCTAAAGAAGGGCATTTTAAAAATGTCGGTACTTGCTCTATTCATTTTGTATCAGGCAAGGATAATGCTACAAATACAAAAACATACTGGAGAGGTAGCCATCCTGGCAAATTAGATATAGACATGCATTGAAATTCTTTAGGACAGAGTTATGAGAAACCCTCATCTCCTTACAGCTGCACCCTTTGTTTTACCAGCACTACCCATGCTGGCTGTCTGCTCCCTTGCTCAACTCTGTGCCCAGCCCTGCCCTCCCCAAACCTGGCTGTGCTGGAAATAGCATTTCAACCCCAACATCCCCATCACCACTACTCTTTTATTTACTTTTTTTCTAGTCTCCAGGCAACCAGCCAACCACAACAATAACATACTTTTACTTCACAGCCATTTCTATGTTCACATTTTCCTATTTCAGTTAACATTCTTGAAGTATAGTAACATTCCTTAGAACCACAACAGCTATATGCTAAGAAAGCTCCTTTGTTAAATTGCCACTAACCAAATACCTTTCTGTCAAAGATATTCCAGATCCCCAAGCAAGTGTGGGTTGGCTGTTGGGTGTTCTGGTTTTACCAAGGATTTCAGTCTACAGAAAAATAATGTTTTCTTCATTTCTAAACAGACCCTCGACACTGGCATACAGTAGATGCCAAATGCAAAGGAAACAAACAGTCACCCATCAATATCATCACCAAAAATGTCATTTATGACAAGAGCCTGACGCCACTGTATTTTGAGGGTTATGATGTGAAAGGGTCTTCAAAATGGAAAATAGAAAACAATGGACATACAGGCAAGTACTGTCAAATATGTTATAATGGAACTTACTTGCGCCTTCACATTGTGTCTCCTTTCCCTCCTTCCATGTTCCGGGCAAGCTGTTACCTATCACTGCTGTCTCTTAATGGAAAGAAAGAAGCCAGCATACTCCTATTTCAGAAACAAAACTTTCAGAAAACCTGAACTGAGGCTTTCTGGGAACTTTGTTGTCATTATCTAATTTCTGGATCCTGAACGCTTAGTCAAAGAACACCATTCTAGAACCAAGTGGCAGGCGGGCACAGGGGTAACAGTCTTTGCAGAGGTACGTGAGATTTGCTGAATAATCTTATATCCTTCATTTCTGGGCTTGCCCCCTCTAACACTTGTTCTGTGTAAGGAACAATTCTGCTGAAGAATACAACCTGAGAAACTCATTCAACCAGTAGCTTGCCATGCGTGTGTCCTGCTAGAGCTGTACATAACTAGCAGAAATCCTTTCAGACTTTTTCAAATGAGGAAGTAATACAATGTGGGGCTGTCGATCAGCAATTTACTGACTCAGTAAACAGTGAGCCTGTGAACAGTAACTCAATAAACCATAAACCCACAAATGGAAATTCAACACAGATTCACTTTTTACTTTTCAATTGAGGCAATAGTACCGACGATGCTTCAGCCATATTATGCCAACTTACTATTAATAAATATAATACTAACTTACTATTAATAAATGCAACGAGATGTAATTTTTTAAAAGTCGTCTGCTGGTATTCTTGAAATCTTGGATGTGTCGTTTTAGTGGCCAGTTCTCAGAAGGGGAAGTTGTGAGTGTTAAATACACTCCTAAATTAAAATGGAGAGGCGGTACACAGACAGCTGGGTAGGTTTTCACCACTGCAGATTCTCATTCAGACCATCAATCATAAGAAAAATCCATGATTGATTTTTCACTAATATACAGGTTCACAAATTTCATATTACAGAATGACATTTTAGAGTCCATATGACAGTCACTGTGCACAGTAATGTCTTTTACACAAAAATCAATATTCAAAACAATTGTTCAGAACTCTCATCATTTCCAAACAAGCAAAAGAATTAGAGTTTTATCTGGGCTTTTTAAATTTCTTTCCTTTGAGTGCAACCAATTCCTGTGCTACAATGAGAACAACACTGAAACTGCTATTGCTTAAATTACAGCAGCAATTAAAAGCTCTACGTGAGATAAGACTATCATTAAGTTCAGTGATGCGCAGACAGTAAAGGTCAGTGTCTCAAAGGTCCTACAATCTAAATAAACCAAGCCAACAAAGATACATTAACATCCACTTAAAGATAAGAAGCAAAAGTAACTGAGTGACTCACAGAAGCTTCCAGTTCATTTGGAAGTCAAAACTGAAATCTCTAGGGCTTCAATCCCAACCAAAACCATCCTCCTTACAGAAACATAAAAGTACTGGGTTTAACGTAGAGACCTTTATAAGCCGTGTTTCTAAGCACATACGGGATGCCTCAGGCACACAGCGTGCTTTACACATGCGACGGGGATTTACAGATAGGAAATATATTTTCTGGGATAATTTTATCTTGCTATTTAACAGAGAATAGATCCTCACATTAAATAGATACAATGATTTAATGCTTTGTCTTAAGTAGTAGCAGTAATCTAAAACAGATCTTAATCTTAAAACAGAATCAGGTGCAGTTTAAATAAGAGTGTCTTTAAACCTTGTCTAAAATAGATATTACAGAGCAGACAAGTTTGGGCACACTGATAGAGGGCACTGTGAAGAAGTATAGCATCTACCAAATGAGATATGCATCTCTAACCCCTGGGTTGTAATGGCAGTTAACCATCCCCTATGCACTCAAAACAATCTATTACCCTGCTTCTTCAAAATGCAACTGATAACTCTCCAAAGGATAAACAAATGAAACCCATAAAAGTCTATAAAACACTTTCCCAGAATAGTCTACAGCGGTGCTTATCAAATTTATTTTCTTACATCTGCAGATGAAGCCATGAGTAACTCAGCTCCCTAGCAGTTAAGAGGATAAACGAGCCATTCAGGCTCACAGAGCAAATCCTAGGTAGAAGAGGGAGCAGGAGATCCAGGTGCAGTGTCATAGATGAGGAGCACCCAAATGCTGTTCCACATTACTGGAAAGAGGGCTATGATATGCCACCTTTTCATCTCCAATCTCTCTCATGTTTTAAGAATTCAGTTTCTGAAGAACTGAACTTGTGGAACATTTGGTATGAAAAAACAAACCTGACCTTTAGCATAAACTTCAGTCTCCCTGGTGTATTAATGTATGATGTGAACATTTTAAAAACTATTTATTCATTTCCCCCAGTTAAAGTAACACTGAGCACGAACCCTAAAATTAGAGGCGGAGGTCTGAAAAGAAAATACAAGGCAGTAGAATTTCATCTGCACTGGGGAGTCCATGAGGAACAGTTCTACTTTCCTGGGTCAGAGCACAGCATAGACGGAGAAAAGCAAGCTATGGAGGTAGGTGGGACTGACGGTGGATTTGGGCCACAATTAAAGTGCTCTGTATTTTTATGACACTGTTAGATGAAAAGTATTGGACAGTTTTCCTATGAATCACCAACAAGTGGAAATAAAGAACCTGTGACACATTGCTCACCGATCAGATCACTAAGGAAAACATTGCGAGTTTACATAGCAAGGGCACAGTTAAGATAGGAAATCTGGAGTTACGCAGCTTTTTGGGAGAACTATCTCCAAGTCTGTACAGTCCCATTACACTCTCATACTGTTTATTCCGACTGTATACTCATTTCTGGGACTGCAACAATGAACTGATCTCTACACCCGAGAAAAACAAAATTCTCTGCAAAACAAGGCAAGTTGCCAGTGCTGGTACACATGGGTCGGTGGAAGGACACCACTGCCCACCATCTAACACAGAGTAAAAGTTTAACTGTTCCACTGCACAGGCTGAAAACTGAGGGTTGCTGCAGTCCACAGAGCACTTCATCTTCTTGTACATGGGTGGGGAAGCAGCTCTTGTTCTACTACAGCCAAAGTGCAGAGAAACAGCTAGGCTACACTTAAAACCACTAACTGCAGAGGAATACAAGCACATCATTGGCCTTAACTATTTTGTTACAGCTTCACATTGTTCACATAAGAGAAGATGCTTTGGATTTAACAGATGCAAAGACCTATGCAGATGGTATAGCTGTGCTAGCATTCTTTATAAAGGTAGGTGGCCAAATTCTAATTCTTTCTCTCAAGTCTAACGGCAAGTTGGCCGTGTACCACAGTGTCAAAGTTACATTATTCCAAGACCTAAACCTTCCTAAATTCTATGGACACGCAGTGCCATAACATGGTTCTTTTATCTTTCTCTATATTCCTTTTGCTGCTGTTACCTTTGTGAATCTTGACTATTTCATTCACAATTCATTTAAAATAACCACTTGCTGAGGAAGACATGGTCTGGAATAAAAATGTTTCCATTTCAGATTGATGAAGAAAATAAAAACTATGCAACTCTTATAAGTGAATTAGATAATATTCTACAGAAAGGTAAGACACTTGGCTTGTTTGATACACACATCTATTTACTTTGAGCACACATTCTACAAGCTAATCCAAGGTCCAATCCTGTTCTGGTTATAGTAGAGGTTGTTACTGAAAATTCACAGGCAAACGATAAAGGTTAGTTTGTCAAGTACTCAGAGCATTGGAGGTGGGAGAAAATCTAGTTCTCCATATTTGCAGATGAAGAATGCCCAAGCACCAGAATGAGTATTTTTGCTTCTGCAGAACGAAGCAAAGCGAGAAGAAAAACATGCAGAAAAACATTTTAACAAAGACAAATGTTTTGTTTGTTTTTTTTTAAACAAGAGAGGTATTCATATTTTGAGCTCTGTGGGATTTTGCAGGCAGTGGTCATGGATTTCATAAGCAATGCAGTGCAGCTGTCCCAGCAATTGTGGGGAGAGCACATGGGGACAAGGATTTACACAGCCATTAGCTGCAGGTGCCTTTGAAGACATGTATGAACAAAACCTTCAGCTGTGCTAGTGAAAAACAGTATTTCTGCCTGGTTTGCCTAGACACATCGTCACAGATGGAGGCTTTGCCACTGAGTTCTCTTCTTCCACCGGTATATGAACTTGTGAAGTACTATCGGTACGAGGGCTCCCTCACCACTCCTGACTGCCACGAGACTGTCATCTGGACAGTGTTTGAGAAGCCGATTCAACTCAGTTTATTGCAGGTAAGTCACAGAGGGACACTCTGAAAGATCTGCTTCCTGTGACTTTCCTGCCTGCCTGCTCACCCACATGAGTTAACCCAGGCCTGTTAGCTGCTTCATTGCTTATGGAATCAAAGAACAGAACAACAAATATTCCCATTTGGAAGGGACCTGCTCCATGGGCTCCAGCAGCTCAGGGCTGTGCCCACCACCCTCTGGTGCAGAAGGTGTTTCCTTCCGCACTCTTGGTGTTTCCAAGGTTCTGTTGCTATGACAGACACATGCTCAGCATTAGGTTAAATCCATACACTCTCCTAATGCCAGTTTTGACAGCATCACTTAATAGCTCTCTTAAATCAACTCTCAAAAAAGAGGAACAGGAGACCAAGCCATGACTGTCTCTAAAATGCACATTGTTCAGGTGACAGAGCATATGATTAAAGCAATTAAGATGTCCTGGAATGGAATCTCAGCAATACTAGTTGGGCAAGAGCCAGCACCTTCATTTTTGTTTGTTATTTGCAGCGTTCTCAATCATTTTACTTAAAGAGCAAGGCTCAGCCTTATGCATAGCACAGCACACAGGAGTGAGCATCTTACTCCTGTGCCAATTTCTAAGCAAAGAAATGAGGCACATAAAACTAGTCCTCTTACGTTGTATCCTTGTGATGTGACAGACAAGGACAGGACGTGTGTGTCACAGGGTCTGATCTAACCAAGTCCTTGGGCTGGACAAAAAGCATTCAGCTCACACAGGAAGCCCATGTGATTTCCGAGACTGAAATGAGTGGGTGACCTCTGGCAGTAGCCTCCATCACAGTGTTTCCTGCAAGGTTCAGTGCATCCATACAGATCAAAACAAAGCTACAGAATACGGTACTGCAGCTATAAAATGTTATCATTTCCAGTGTTCCACAGAAAAAAAAGAATTTTACGATTTTCTTTTTCCAATATCTGCAGGTTGCCCAGTTCTCAACAGTTCACTTTGGAGGGAAGAACTCAACTCTCATGTCTGAAAACTTTCGGCCTGCTCAGTTACTGAATGATCGATATGTGTACTGGTCCAGTGCCAGCAGCCTCCTGCCTCCTGCTAAGGTTTTAATGTTGGCTCTGATCCTTCCATACCTCCTGAATTCTCTCTTCCAATGAACAATTCTCACTTCAATCAAGGTTCTGGGCTTTCATTCTGTTTCGTTTTTATATCAAGTATTCCCTCTAACCACCATCTCCTTAATTATACCTGAATAGAGAATATTCTCTCCTCCTCCTTCATACACTAACCAACAACTTCTATTGCTGCTCCTATATAAAATGAATCCACCGTACTAAATTATAAAAGTTCTAAGGAACTGTAAGATTAAACTATGAAGATTTACACTTTAAAAACACTTAAAGAAAACATTAGGAAGGATTACCAGCAATCCTGTAGTTTTAACAAAACAGTGAAAGGACACTTGACAAGTTATACGGAGGACTTTAAGGAGGAATCTCTTCTTAAGTGCCTATGAGGGTTTTCTTTGTTACTGGAGTATGTTTACATTCAACACTGCGAGTCAGGAAGACAAACACCTGGAGGAATTCTTATTACACCTACACTGTCCTACATGAAGGTAAAATACAGGGCATAAAGATGCTCGACAGAATTGAACAACGTCTGGGTCATCCCATCCAGTGAAAGACATGTGACAAACTCACCTGTACTAACAGTTTTTACCCCTTCTTCTTTCAGAATACCTAAAAAGTTAACTCTTAGGTAAGGATACTGCACTACTTATATCCAACCTACTGATTCTGCATATCAAGTTTCTCTACTAAATTTATTTATTCAGCCCAGTACGACATTCTTTTCCAGGATGCCCATGGCTGACGCGATGTGCTATAAAGAAAAAGGGAATCTTGTTCACATACTCGAATTGCACATGTGCAGAAATTCCCTCTTTGTAGGGCTGTTTGGAGCACGAGACATTCAAGAACCTTTCCAGTTTTCATTTCTATAATGAAAATTTTCTATAACGGTTCAAGAAACGGCTCCTTCCAGCATCACTTTTTCAGAAACATTTCAATTTCAGTTGGAACATTTCAGAGTGAACATTCCCACAATTTTTTAAAGAATAACACACATTCAAAATATTCATGTGTGGTTAACATTCATAGTTTCAGTAAGAAGATTTCAATTCAAATTGATTTCTTCAGATCTTACCCAGTTACATTCAGGAACACTCAACATCCTGGGGAATGGGATTTCCTCGCACAGTTCCAGCTCTCTCTCTGAAGACAGACAAAACAGACTGCTTTCTCCAGCTAGTGCCATACACATTGCAGCTGCTTTGAGGATTTTAGATTTTGGCCATCCCAAGATACCATTTCATTCTAGAGGATGACTACTTTCTTTAGGGCAATGTTTGCAAGGATGACCCCACACTACGGCTACAGTCATTTTCAGGAAAATACGACAGTGTGACTGACGACAGATCACCAAAGGAGAAAAGTTATTTTCATATTTAACAGTCAATAATATGAGCTTTAAAAAATACATGGGAAAGCAAATTTACCTTGTTACACTTAGAAGAACGGTTAAGACTTTAACTGTATTTTTAAATAACAGAAAAACTTTGGAGAAGCAAACATAAAGGAAAGATTAAAGCTGAACAGACATACTATATATTCTTTGGGTTGAGTTTTTATTTATTTTATCTTTGCTGAAGGAAAACCTATACAACATTCATTAAGAAAAGGAATATGCCTCTTTTTCTATTCTCTCCACATGTTTTAGGGTCGGGTTTGCTTTATCTCAGGGTGGTTTGAGGGAAGGGAGGGAGTTGTACTACACTGGGACATTACTGACGTCAACAGGCTCCTGGAGCCTGTTTACTTCACCTTGACCATCAAAGTAACACTGGTCCCCTGATAAAACTGCTTTGAGTACACTACATTGCTCACCAGATCTAGTGACCACTTCCAGCCCACCAGATAGAGGCCATGCAGGCTTCTTACAGGGCAGCAACACGGTTACCTGTGTAGAAGTTAGCCAAGATAAGTTTATCTCTTTTGTGTGTATCTATTTTCATTACATTCCTCAATATCCTGCAAGCAGAGAACATGTCAAGAAAAGATCATACTGGTCCTATCCTCAAAGACGAATGCAACCTAAGTAATTTCACTTCAGCAGATGCCAAGAATATGGCTTACTCAGCATGCAGCACCGTGTTCTGAGCAATGGGCAGACTAAACATACCTGTGGAGAGCACATTCTTGGCAATATACTCTTTTTGACAATGCCTTTGATTTTTATTACTTTTTTTAGTGTATGATACATAGCTGTAGTATGCAATATTTTCTTTCAATGAAATTAAAGCATGAAGGCCCTATACTTTTCCATTTTTTTTTTTCAATATAGATTATCAGTCCCATCTGACTGTGGGCTCCCTGACAACAGCTCCATGTCCCCATACCTAGACTTATCAGACATTAACGCACACCTGCTTATTTCCAGCTGTTACAGTAGGTCACAATGATAGAAGTCTTTAAGCTGTCCCAAGCCTCACAAAGCTTCACAAGTTTAAGTCAATTTGTGAACTTCATGGAAGTTGTTAAAATGCACGCAAAGCAAACAGCAGAGGGCCATGGGAGCTACAGTCTGTATCTGTGTCAATGATCCAGTTCAATTTGTTCTTTGTCAGAGGCTCCTCAGCAACCAAATGGACACATGCTGTTCTCGTGCTGAGTATGACAACAACAGGACTAGCATTAATGCAGTAAATCAATACAAATCCATAGCAACAGCTACTCAGTCAAAAACATTAAAAGACAGGAAGGTTTCAAACAGAACATTTGGTTTTCTTTTGTGACGGTACTTATGGCAAAGTTGTTATTCACAGGTGTCTTCAAGCATGGATTTTCAAGAATTGTATCCACATGAATTTTGGCAGGAAACCTCTCCCATCAGAAAGAAAATAGGAAACTACAGAAACTCCTAAAGAACTAATAGCTAACTTGTGATGCTATAGGAAAGAACTGGGGGAGGAATATTTAGGAAAAACAAGAAATAGTATTTTAATACTTAGAGAGATGTTAACACAAAACTTTGCTAATACATTTTTACATACATTGGAACCAGGGTTAAAGACCATTATATCCCAGTGTTCAGTCACATAAACTAATAGAAAATAAAACAACACCGGAAACTAAAATTCTCTAGAGTAGTGTATTTTAGGCTTAAAGCAACAAAGATAAGCAGTGGCCAGTCGAGACTACCATTTGTATTTCAGAAAACAGCATATGAACTGAGCGTGTTCAAAACTGCAAATTCCTCTCACAAAGGAGTTCAGGAGATTAACACAAGATTGGAAATAGCTTATGAGAGCTCCGTCCTGTGGAGCAGTAGGATTTGGGCTTAGGGTTTACCTGTAATGGCTGCCAAGAAAGAGCCAATTCACGGTAAGGCTGAACAGCAGCTAGGAACACAGCACGCTTCAGCAAGTCTTGTCCATTTCTAACAGCCCAAAGCGCTCCTTCTCCTTCTCCAGTTTTGGATCAGACTGATCTGAGCACGAGCTTTTGGGGGCTGAGAGATGGAGAAACAGATCTGCCCCACAAAAACAGGCCCAGCTTCACAACCACCTGACAACCAGCATGGAGAGAGAGGCCACTGACAGAGAATCCCAACACTGTATGTTTGCAGCAAAGCCCCAGGCTGGGGCTGAGGGCCGGACATAGCACTGTGGCAGTGCTGGGCTGCAGCACCTGCTGTTGCCAGAGCCCAGGCCAAAAACCAGGTCTGCCCTGCTGCTTGTAGATGAACTGAAGGAAAAATTGTGGAGGGAGAGAAAAATAAAGGAAACATTCTCTCAGCATGGCCAGGTGTTGGACAAAGTGGAGGCACCCAGAGCTCCCACCCACCGCTGGCGGCCATCTTTTGAAGGCCCCTTCCCGTCATGCTGAGGAGAGGCCCCAGTCCGTCCTCCCCTCGAATGACAAAACTACCGCAGCTTCCCCACCTTGCTTCAGGTGTTGTCACCCCAGCATGGTACAAATGTGATAGCAAACAACAAACTGCAAGATCTCCTCCAATCACAGGAGGAAATGCTTTGGGCTGACAGGAATGGATGGCCTTTGGTACACACAGGGGACATTTCCAGAGCACTTCCACTTGGCAGCACTTCAGGGCCATGCATGCCTGTGCCCATCACCATGGACTGATTTGCACATATCTGCAAGATATGCTGAGCACTAGGGCTGCTGTATTACACCAGTCATTGCCAGAAACCCAAACCATGCAGCCAAGGGTCCCCCCCAACTGCATTAATAAATCGAGCTGTAGGAGACACTGCCTCTCTCTTAAAAACATTCACTGGCATTTTTGAACCTGAAATGTTTCACAGAGGTGGGTTAAAAAGCAATCAGAGGAGATGGGAGCAGGGAAAAGGCTACAGGAGCAAGAGGGCAGCAGGAGCTGCAGGCACGGTGACCTTAGTGGCATCCTCCTGAACACAGACACAAATCACTCAAACCAACTGCTGAGAATGAGAACATGCAGATTTCAGTACAAAGTTTAAATGCATTTCCCACAAACAAACTCAATTTCAGGCTTTTAACATCAGAAATAAACCCATTTACTCCATGGAACTTGTTTATAATCAGTCAAAAATGTAAAACTACGAGTGAAATTAACTACAGCAATTAATTTAAATGTCTCTGGGAGATTACTTTCTTTCTTAGAGTCAAATGCAATCTGCATTTAAAGATATAATGTAAAGGGTATGAAGTTTTCAAAGACTGTGATAAGTTCAGACTATTTTCTGATCTTTTACTTATTAATGTCTTCTGAAATGATTCAGGCATTTAGTACTCAAACATGGTTTGAATTTAAAAAGCAAAGAACTGACATCACTTTATTACCTACGGCATTTGTTTCCTTATAACCTACTTTCATGTAGTTAAATTTCCCAACGCCTTTTCTTTTTATTACATGAAGGAAACCTCATAGAAAAATATATTACTTTCCCTCTACTAAAATTACCGTCATGACAACACCCATTCACTTCCCAGGTTACCGAGACTGGTCATTGTTCCCAGCATGAGAGAGAAGTACCTTGATTAGGTTACAGATGCATGCAGTTATGGGAATTTATGAGAGAGGAAGACAGACGCTTTACATTTTGCTGACTGTGCTGATGTTGAGGTTGAGGCCTGAGTAAATCATAGTCATTTTCTATCAAGAAAGCTATATCTCTAAAAACCTAGAATCATTTGACTTTTATTGTACAGATCACCTGAAATGTTTCCTTATAAGGAGTAAAACAATGTTTTGTGTCGTGGAATCCAACAGTTCCTGTTGAACCTAGGAATAATCCTAAGAGGAAAAGAGTGATCTGCCTAAGGAAAGGAAAGATGCTGCTTAATGAAGGAAGAAGGCACGCAGATAGCCAAAAAGGTGCTGAAGGCTTCCCAGTCCTGTTCAGTGAAACTCACTGCAGCCAACAGCTCTGGGCTTTGTGCAGCACTTCATTCCAAACATGAATAAGCAAAAGGGAGGACTGACTGTTAACCTCAGGGGATTTCAGTACCCCAAACCACTGACAGAACCAAACCATTTCTGGGAACCAGGTATTATGGCAGTTAAAGGCTCTGAAGCAGGTTATAAAGCAGAAATATTGCTGCAGCTCCTTTTACTTCGATGATTTTAGAGCAATTTGAGTGGCAGACAACACAGCGTCTTATCAAGCAGTGCAAAAAGGGACTCCAGTGTCACCCATATAAAAAACCACACCGAAACAGGTTTCTATTGTCCAGGTTGTTACTATTGCAGAGCATAAATGGGATGTTAAGTTTTATGATCCCACAGATACGACTACACAAGTTACAATAAAAGACTGATTTATTTTAAAAACAGTTATTAAAGCTCATAAAACGCAAACATTCCTATTGCATGGGAAGAAGTCAGTGCAATTTCTATTGCAGTCATAGGAATATTTTGAGATTGCGACAGAGAAAAGACGGCAGAGCAACAGATAAGTCACAGCTCGTGATTCATAAATGCCTCACATGAAGACTGTTAAAAAGAAAAAAACATGCCTGACAGTTTCTCAGGAAGACCCAAATGACCGCAGAGGCAGACGCAGCTTTCAGGTGGAGATGTCGGTTTGGTGAAACCTAGCGGCTCATTTCAGTAATGCGGGGCAACGCACAGAGCTTTGTAAAATGGCTGTGAGATAAAAGCACACACAGAAACAGCTCTGACAGGTAAACCTATTTACAAAGGAAAGAGTGCACACAGTAAGCTATGTAGGATTTAGTCCTTTCAATAGCTCATTTTCTACCTTTGGCTACAATATACACGGCTAAGTCAGTATCAGCTTCATCAAACAACAGGTCTTCCTAGAGCTTTCAACTTTCTGGTTTATCAGTCTAAATAGAGCCTAAATGTGAAAGCCAAGAAAAGTGAGAGAGCTTAGAACAACAGCAACAAAATTATTCCATGCTTTTTTGCACAAGTTTATCCCAGCAGAGTGGATGAAAACAGCGCAGTAATTTGCTCCTCCATTCAGAAAATCAGGAAGAATAGCACAATAAAATCTGCCGGTCGCATGGGCAGCAGCAATAAAACTGTAAGTATCCATGCCTGCTTTGCTCTAAGCAACTTTCAGCTTCCTGCCAAGAGAGCTGAAATGGAATGATTAACATACCCTGCACCCTCATTACAGAGCACTCAGTTATCCCAGGGTACTCCTTGGCAAACAGATCATTTTCAGCACAGCTTTGCATCACACTCCCCGCGTTGCACACTTTGTACAAGCTTGCCCAGCGCCAGCCTGCTTGTGTGCACCTGACACTGATGCTGGGTTTTTGTTTGCTTCTCCTCATCTTCAGACATATCTGAGAGAAAATGTAAGAAAAGGCGGTGCTCTAATTCTACTGCTATTAACGTTCCTCAGTTAGAATTTGTGCCCAATGGTTTCTAAAAGAGGATCCTTGCAGAATGTTCTCAGTCAACATCACAATTTGTTCTTATTAAGAGAAGTCATCTATGACAACCAAATTCCTATGAATATTACATTATCAGTAATGTTACTTGTAACGTTAGCTGGAAAAGCTGTGTTTTCCTCCATCTACCCCTTGCTTCCTTTTACCCCCCATCTTTTAAAACAGCCCAGGATTAGAAATGACAAAGCAACGTGCAGCACTACCAGCTTTTAATGAGCAAACCAATTAGAAAATTAATTTGTATGTTTAAACGAAGGAATTATGTAATATAATTCAGAGGTCATGCTCTGTATCAGTACAAATCCTCTATCCAACTCTTCATGTCAAGAGATTCACTCAGCTGTGAATGCCCAAATGAAAAAAACAACAGTTCAAAAGCATGGAGACAAACAGCAAGTCAGAGTGGGAGAAATTGGCCTCTACACAAACTGCTCTACGTTTTTTAATTGATCTGTAGCAATTTCTATTAGAAAATTTTAAGTTTGTGTTTAAATTTCAGTCTTCACTGGGGCAGAAGGCCAGGAATTCAAATTCCAGTAGTGAGGAAGACTTAACTGCTGTGATGGCAGTTCGTATTTCTCACTAGTGTGCAGTAACGTGTGCTGAGCTCCTTGTAACTGCCAGACACCAGCAGAAAACCAACAGCTCAGCTGGCAGCTTTGTAAATCACCCAGGACATCACTGCTCCCTCTCCTCCTTCTAGAAAGTCAGGCTCAAGGCATCGATACCACTTTAAATCAAACTGATGTGGAGTATTTTTTTGTTGGAGCAGGATGTTCTTTGCTCACGACATCGGAGTAATTCACCGCGTGAATCTGTAACCCGGGCAGGATCATCTATGTAAAGTGCAAAGGTCTAAAGCTGATGGCCTGAAGCGCAAAGCCGGGGAGTAAACTGTTGCAGGATGGCAGATAAGTGCAAAGGCTGGACTGAAATGCTGATATTCTGAAAGGAAGAGTCAGGGCTTCAACAAAACAAGTCTCGTATAGGGTGGAGTGTCACACCCAGAAGTTAATACAAGCACGTAACGTATGAACTCCCCCAAAGCAGACAGCGTGGCTTCCCACTCCTCCTGCTGCTACCTGCATCATCTGCTGTGGCAAGGTGAAGCATCCAAGGCATTTTTCAGACTGACCTCATACCATTTATCAGAGTGCTGAGCCTTTGAGGAAGAGCACACGTGGAAGAGAAGGCTTGCAGTTAGACCCTGAGAATAGGCAGCAGCAGCCATTTAGAGACTCACCACAGAGAAAAGGCTGTGAGGGCACTGGGAAACTGGTTCACTCTGAATCTATTCATTCCCAGCCAGGGCACACAACTGCGACGTGAAGAAATTACCAACAGCCCCAGCAACCTGCCCATAACACGCTCCTATTTGGCATCCCAACTATCTGAGGGCTTTAAGTAGTAACATTACCGGAAAATCTTTACTGCAGCTTGCAGATGACAGTCAGTTCAGCTACCATGGATTTTCTATATTAAAATTATTTGCAGTAAAACCACCTGCAGGCAGGCTGAAGCCCTCTCAATTGTTCAGGGCTTTTGCCAGCTGATAAACCAGGACTGCCATCCAAAATAAATCTGGGTTCTCTCTGCAAGGATTCTTCCTCAAATGCCTCCCCTCCAGAGTGATCTTTTGTTTTAAGCAAAATACATAAACAGTAGAAAATAATGTCAGTGCTTTACTATTGTATACACAAACCCAAAACACTCCCCAAACCGCCACAATAAAATATCATATTGGTCTAAATGGTGGGAAAGTTTAGGATTTTTTTAAATTAAAATGGAGAAATTTGACATTTTATAGTAAGACGTTCCTCAAGGATAGTATAAGTTCTCATGGAGATGGAGAAAAGATATTAAGACCTTTTTCATCTTAAAACTACGTATATTAAATATAGCACTGTAGGAAGCAGCAAAATAACCTGATCAGAATCTGGAACGATTCTTTTCACGCACATAAACAAACAGAGGCAGTCCTGGTGGCTCCTGCAAGCGTTCCCCTGAACAGCAGGCTTTCCATACACAGCTGAAAACCAAATTGCAGGTATTTGTGCTGAGAAATCGTCTGCACATTGGAATGACTGCAGGCCTCTCTCTGCAGGCCAGTAACTGCGCAGCGTTTTTCCAGCAAGCAGTTCACAGCTGAAATTAACAGGCAGAAACCAAGGCAAAAACACTCCCCTGTCCCATTTCTTCCCCTTTTTTCTTCTTTTCTTTTCTTTTTCAAACCACAAAGTAAAGAAAAGAAGTTTTGTTTAACAGACTGGAGCGATCTGAAAAAAAAAAATCAGAGCTCAGGTTGCATACTGTCAGCTTTTCCATTCCTGATACAGTTTCCTTCAGCCACTCTGCATTTCTTTTTAAAAGGTCATTAAGCAAGATACAAAAGGTGAAGTGCAAAGTTACAGATTTATAACCCGCCTGAGCACTCGTTAGACAAAGGGTCAATGCTGCTTTGAACACAAAAGCTGAAGTAAAGGAGGTGTTTGCTTTCTACCCCAGAACATCAAAAACCAGCCGGTAAAGCAAGAGAGACCCAACCCTGCTAAGAGCAAAGTGTTAGAGGGGATACTCACATCTGTATTTATCCCTTACTTCCCTTTAATCAACTCCCACCTCTTTTTATTTGAACTCTACCCTTCTTCACACTCAGACTCTCACTATATTAGCCTGCCTGTCACTCCCATGAAAGAGAAGGCTACTTTCAAATACAGCTAGCATTTTTGTCCCAGTTAAATCAAAATCGCTTAAACAATTCAAGCTTCTGATTCCCACAGATTTTGCGCTCAAAGCCAGTAATTCTTCAGGTCACTCTTAATTTTTACTACTTTAAACTGCTGCTAGTTTGCCTTGTGTCTTACTGAGCAGTCAAATCCCTGCATTATGCTAAAAGCAACATCTAATGACTTCATTAACTGAGTTGTTATTTGAAAGTATCACATACTACAGAGGCAATAGTATCCTAACTTCTATTTCATTCAATCGTTTAAAGAAATACAGCAAGGGAAAAAGGTAAGAAGTTTAAAGACCTGCTGTGACATCTTTGTCCACATCCCATGGTCACATTAGTTCTCTGATATGCTGCCAACATTTTATCAAATGTATTTTAAACAGGAACATTTTGTAAGCAAAGCTGAAGATAAAAAGAGCACATGGCAAGCAAACATTTCCAATGCACTTGCTCATGAACAAGGCTGTAAACACGAGCGGTCAATATACATCATTTGGGTCTTCCTGTGAGGAATCCTTTCCTGCTCCTTGAACAAGCATTCTCACCCACTGTGAATATTTTTGATTTAAGCGGCCAAGCAGCATTCTTACACATCAAAAGGAAAACATCACCTAACAAAAACTCAGCTAACTTTCTGTTCTGTTTGCTGATGGATCTGAACACAAAAGAAAACATCCAGAATCCAGGAGGAGTACTGATTAGATTGCCAAACGAACACTTGAACATCAGAGCTTTAGTTTGGCAAGGTGTTCAAATCTCAGGCAGATCCCTTCCCTCAATGTACTGGCCGGGCTCCTGCTAACCCAGCCTGGGGTGCTCCTTGCCTTCCTCACTGGCAGGACGCACCGCTGCTGTGTGCTGCGCTCACTGTCCTCAGCT
This sequence comes from Alectoris magna, assembly GCA_030625065.1. Classification (NCBI taxonomy): domain Eukaryota; kingdom Metazoa; phylum Chordata; class Aves; order Galliformes; family Phasianidae; genus Alectoris; species Alectoris magna. Next base: position 7,923,346 of record CM060581.1, on the reverse strand, counting down.
TCAGTTTCCTTTGAAACTGAAGTTTGAAACTTTGAAACTGGGCTGTGTCACCTCAGCACATGTCCATCCACTCCCTGCTGCTGAGTTCGTCCTCATAAACAGGGCTTCGTAAACAAACTCTGTATCCCTTTTCCTCCTCATAGTACACTTCAGCATGGCGCTAGCACTGAGAGCAGTACGTGGGGACAATAGTCAAATGTCAACGAAGCACTTTGGAAGAGGGATGTAACAATATTAAGGGCCGCATGTTTGTAATCACGCTGTTCCTCGCATTGTCTCATTACTCCAAACATCATAATGCAAGCATATTTTGTAAGGCTTTCTTAACTCAGCACTGGTGGTGCTGGATCCTGTTCCTGGCTCTGAAGCAGCAGCTTTCCTTTGTTGTTATCCAGTTCTTAGCGTGAACTCTTCAGTTTTCCTGCAGCACATCGGGAGGCCAAGGCTTATTTATAACACACGTAAATATTTTCTCCATCAAAATGCTGCACTGAGCGAAGGGACAATTTTTAATCTGCAAACCATCTCAGCCATTGTATGCTAAACATGAAGAGGGTCCAGCTGAATTCTGCACTTCCTTTGTCACTTTTCAGCAAATTTTAAACAAGGAGACTCATCTGGCCAAGTTTTTCTCTGTTGTCGTCCTGTAGGGCTGCGTTAAAGCCCGAACTATTGTTACCTCAGACTATTTCTATGAGTTCAAAACCAGCCACCACTTCTGCCATTTATTTGCCTGTTTAGTTCGTTTCTTCAATCTGCTTCATCAAAACCCTCTCCAATGGATGGTGTAAAGACAACACAGGCCACAGCATGCTGGGAAGTAGGAAAAGGGCATGGAAGAGTAAGTGAGAAAATACCGTACAGGACGAGGTCTGAAAGTCTGACCTGGCTGTGACAGAACGCTGACAAACCAAAGTAAAAAGAAAGCACTTCAGACCAGGATATCTTCATTTCCAGATTTAGTTAATGACTATTTCTTAAAATCAATTATGTCTGCAAGTACCAAAACTCAGTGATGACACTGCTTGGAGCAGAAGGCTGAACAAGATTCCTTCCAGCTGAAATACTTTATGATCCAATAGCTCTATGCAGAATCAGACACCATGCTATTATTTCACTTGTATTAAGTCCATGCTGCACTAGATGGAAACAACAGACGACACAGAACAATCTCAATTCAGTTTGAATGAAGGAGAAACGTGCCTACTTTTTGGATCAATGAAAATAATTTCTGCCTTGGTAAGGATCAGGTCTGTCTCAATGATATACACTACTGAATAAAAGAAGACAGGCATCCAAATATAGGAATTTTATGTAACAAAAAAGCCAAGATCTCATACATGTGCTTTGGTTTCCCTATGAACTACTGAGAATCATTAAGAGATCAACCAGCAGGAAGAGCAGAGTTTCTATATTCCACAAATGTGCTCAAAAATCCTCATTTTCGTTAAATCTAGCAATATTTGTAGTATCCCAGTTTGCGGCCAATATTGCTTAACAGCCCTTATCACACGTTGCTGTTAATTTTCAGTAACAGGAAATCTTTTACACGTGAACAAGGAAGCTGGAGGTTGGTCCCAAACAAAAGGTACAATCTTCCAAGATTCTGTCAGGATTATTTTCATCAAACAATAAATCAGCAAGCACGAATGACTACATTTTACTAACTTCTTGCTTCCATTTACTGGTCCTAAGGGAAAAAAGGTATAACAAAAGCTGAAATTAATACATACGCTGATCCTGTGGGCATTCAGCCAGCCGGGGACAGCCATGCCTACAGTTTGTGTGCTTTCTCAGGACGTTTAATGGCCCCAATCTGTAGATAATGGACAAATGGGCTATATAGAGAAAATAAGTGACACAATCTCCTGAGCTAGCCAAAGGGAGCACGGGGAACAAGAGGATACACTCCAGCCATAACTGGCAACTTCAGAACAGATTTAAACAATGGTGTAAAGATAAAAATCACTTGTGGAGTTGAGCTTTTAAGATCTAGGGGGAAGTGACAGCAGTCAACACCTCTTGGCAGCAGGGCACTCACAGCACTTGGTACACTCATGCTTCCCAATCTGATGCAAACACAGTACTTCGCATGAGAAGTCACCTTCACATCCGCTTGTTTCCCCCTCTCTCTAACAGGAGAATAAAACATTCAGTTCTTAGACTTGATACTCTTCACAGAAAGGCTACCTGCCTACCACTGACACAGCAAGGGCAGAGCTTCAACACAGGCCACTTCATCAATTGGCTCAGGCCAAGTTGGTTTTGTTGATTTCAGACAGTCCTCGCAGTTTTCATTTGGGAAGTAGAAGGCATTTAACAGCAAAAAGCAGCTGCAGTTTCTTGGCAGTGACAGGACCCCTTCATCTCCTTAACGGCCTATGGTACGCTTCAGAACTGAATGGAGCTTTACTGCCAACAACAGTACATACAAACATCTCAGGTAACTGGATCATTATTATTTCACTTTCAAAGCCTTAACAGGACAAATCCATGATACGAGCAACTACAGGTGATTTTCTTTAAATTAGTTTTTCAACACTGCACAAATGCACAAATGAATCAAACACCACTGTGAAATTATCACCAGCATGCCTATCTACTCTGAGGCAGTAAAGACTACACTGAACAAGTGCTGTTGTTTAATGCTCCAATTACCATTGATAAATATAGCAAAGTCTGTCTCATTTCCACTGAGACACCAGCTGCCCTGTCCAAGGAAGACCCTTGGAGATCCTGATGCATGCTATTTGGTTATCCATTTAGCATCTTCAAGGGCCCAAAATAAAAACAATAGTTCATTTCCAGCTGAACGTAACACTGTTTTTGGAAACATTTGAAACCAAACAAACACCTAGAGATGCAACTCCTGATAGGCCATCTTATTCTGGTCTTTGGTCCAGTTGCCAGATTTACTTCCTTTTTTGGGAAAAAAAGAAAACAAGTCATGATTATAATTCACAGTAAGCCTCGTATAGTTAGTGGCTGCTCAGAGGAAATGTCTCAGTGCTATACGCAGTCAAGAAGTAAATACGTGACCAAGTGCTCATACATCAAGTACTGTAAGATCCTTGTCTCAGACAGTTTAAGAGCAAAACCTTCATGTATCTAAGATCATTTCATTTCCTTTTGAAATGGATTATTGCCTAAGAATATATATCACTGTTATCAAATTGCAGTACTTAACAAGAGAGGCAAGAGAAAATAAAAACCTACCTTTCATAAACAAAACAATAGTTTCAGATGAAAATATAGTTCAGTTACAATCTGCTTATCAGAGCTATTGGGGTTACGGCTTCCTTCTTGTGAGAAATCCCACGAACCACTGTGTGCATACAACCTCAAGCGATATTTTACTTCTGAAGTGCAATCTATCTACAAGCTCGCATCCAAACAATAGCAAGATTGATTTTTGCCTCTTATTTCTGCATGTTTGCCTCTGTTACCACTCCAAGGTTTAAACGGTTGACTTTGCATCTGACTTCTCGCTTTGTTAACGTGGTATTTTGCTTCAACTAAAAGCTATCAGTAGGGCACATCGGAAATGCAGTGGAATGCACTGAAGTATAATCGGTCAATGTGTACACCATACTTCCCCTCTTCTAGAGGAAACGTCACTCAATTCTCACTAAAAAGACCAATATTTTCTCAAATAATCTCTCTTTTCTTTGCAAATCTGTGCTACACACCAGACAAGGAATGCTTCCTCTAGCACAGCCCACCCAACAAGGCGGCTCTCTGGTAAAACTTACCATGCTAAGACCATTTTGCATCCTGTGCAATTTTTTCCCATAGTCACACAGTGCCGAAGGGCCACTCAGAGTCCTCAGCTGCCTGAAACTCTGCTTTGCGGTACCACCTGAGGAAACAAGATGGGCTTCAGTTGACCTCAAGTTTTTTTCCCCCCTTCATAAAGAAATTGTTTGGGGAAAAAGAAAAAAAAAAAAGCAACCCACTGAGCTAGCGGTGCATGATAGCAAACATCCGCTAAGACTTGTAAAGAAAAGGTGAAAACATCACGCTCTGTACTGACCACATCCACCATACCGGGAACCGGTACAACACCCAAACAAAGCACACTTTTAACACTGCGATGGTACAGATGCAGCACAAGTTACTCCTTGATTTTACAGACGTAACAGGTTATAAAACAAAAGCAGAGGAAACTATGACTGCCTGTGCTATGTGTGACTCTTTTCCTTCAGCTACAGGAGAGAATTTCCTCTGCTGGCTATCGGAGCAGTTCCTCCAGATCACGCTTTGCCCAGGTGAGGAGCAAACAGCAGCACAACTGCACTGCTCCTCAGCCTGTCATTACAGACCACACTTCTCAACCAGCATTTAACCACGCTTTCCAACCTGCATTTTCCTTCAGCCCGTGATTTTTGTATGAATTGTAAGTTATTTCCACCTGACCAAAGCAAGAACCCTGCTTGCTCGACAACGTCTATCAATTATACAGAAACAACTAAAGAAACGCTGAAGCACAGCATTTACTAGCCACCATTTACTTCAGATTCTCCTGTAACGTGAAGCAACCTAACTTCAGAAGTCGTTCTACCTGGTGAGGCAAAACCCTGCGGCAACAAACAACACGCCGAAGATGTCCCCTGCCCGGTAAAACTCGCATTTCCTCACTGCAAGAGCCTCAGAAGAAAGCTCTGTTCGGCCGCAGCGCGGTGTGGCCGCGGGGCAGCGCTGCCCTCGCGCGGTGCCGCAGCTCCACAGAGACAACGAGGCGCGCGCCGCTGCAGCCTCGGTCCGCGCCCCACAGCGAGGCCTGCGCTGAGGGCTCCGAGCAGCCCTGCTGCGGCCTCGTTGTTTATCACCGTATGGGAGCCCGGAATGAAGTTTTATAACCTGAATTTTAATTGCCCAAACACACAAACAAACAAAAATAAAATTAAATGCTTTTTTCCCTTCTGCTTTAATAATCTGCAGGATTCCCAGGAGCATTTCAGTAGGAATTTCAGGTTCACCCGCTGTGATTTCAGTCATCACCGATCTCAGATCCAACATCAAAAATACTCTGTGGAAAAAAATGAGAGAATCGCTTAATTAAGTGCAATTCAGTGCATGAGGCTCTTCAGACTGATATCAAAGAAGGAAATAGCTGTCACCCTCATGCGTACAGGCTCACATTTTAAATAGGATTAAATGGACTGACTCTAAAAACTGAACAGCACGTCCTCAAATGGAAAACCAAAATAACTTAAAAATAACCGGCAGAACTACTGAGTAATTTTAGCGCTGCTAAGAGCAACACTGGGCAAATTCCAAGGACTCGCTGGATGCTTATTCACACAATTCAACCCCTTGAATTGAAAAATACATCTGAGCTTCAGTAAGAGAGTACAGAAACTTCGCAGCAGGAAAAGAGCTATTAAAAATATCTGACAAGAAGCGACACTATCTGCATCCACAGTATTTAATTTGTTTGAATAATATAGTTACAGATAAACAGGTTCACTCCATATACAATTACCAATACCTTTTTTTAATACAGCTCATATTCCAGTACATCAACACTATTTTATTTACAAGGTATTTATGTACATTAACATCTTTCTAAAGTCAGTGCATTGTCAATAAGCTTTATACAATAATTTACAAAGTGAATGTAGTTAATAGTTAACTTAATAAATTTACTACTAAATCATGAATTAATTTAATTTAAAAAAATTAATTACAACCAATGTAACAAACACAGAAGATCAAATAACATTAGTAGATTGTGCTACCTGCTTAAATAAAACATCTCAAAGTAAATCAGTTGAAAATCTTTCACTTTTCATGGAGTTCGGGAAGGGAGGAATAGATAAATGGGAACTGAAAAAAGCTTCTCACCTAGAAGTTCACAATTTGTTTTTCTTCAGTCTCAATGTTTAGATCACTTTAGATATAAAAGAGCATACGGGATAGGGAGCAACACTTCACAAGTAAGACAATACTTATTTTGGAACCGATCTGCTGCCCCGACAGAGGCACGACCTCCACAGACAGGGAGGTTTTTGCTTGAATACAGACAGCAAGATCAGCTAATATAATTTCTTAAATAGGTAAAACCGAGATCCTTCTGGAAATCATACACTTACTGGCAGGCTTGGCATTCTTGTAAAACACATTAAAAAGAAGCCTAAAATTTGTTTCAGAGATCAACAAAGGTCAACTGTTAGTGAGAGTAGAAAATCTGAAGAACTTGGAAGATGACGCGACAAAAATCAGTAGGATCTGAGATTCAGCAAAAGAACAAAGGGGTGAAAGTGTGAAACATCTCGTTCATATATGCAAACGTTGTAACACTGAAAATGTTTCAAGAAATGCCTACTCAAAAAATAACCATCTTTTTTCTAGTCTCTGCCAAGACTTGCTCATACTTTCCTTCAATGCAATAAGCCCATTAACTCAAAATAGCATCTTGCAAGGGTATGAAAATTCTGTTTTAACTGCAAGTATAACCTGTTGCAAAACAGATTTCAAAAGGCAACCAAATTTTGAACAAAAGAAACCTTCTTAAATTAAGAAATCGATTAAAAAAAAATAAAAACCCATGAATGCTACGATAGCTACCTGACAACCACAGCTTCTTATTGGTTTGAAATACACAGTGGATTAATTCACAGCCATTCACTCCAGAGCCCTTACAACAACAAAAAGAAACTGTTTCTGAATTTAATTATACGATCTCTTTTTTTTTTTTTAAAAGTGCAAACTTAAAAGCAACACCAGTCATGAAACATAAGCTCAAGCATCTTTCCTTCCAAAAGCTGGGAACATCTTGTGCAATGTGCACATTTTAAGACACCATGTGTGCAATCACCGCTACTCTCTTCAACCTGAAGTTTCTTCTCGGGGCATCTCAAAAGTTTAAGATAGCACTCCACAGGCAGAAAAGCCATTCCTGAAACATGTTGATCTGCACAGCCAACACGTGGAGAAAACACAGTTAAAATAAACCATTCAAGTGTAGAAATTCATCTCTTCTCAAATTAGTATTTGGTTGTGCTCCCAACATACAGAAAGAAAGCAACTGATACATTAGTGGTGGCAAAACTGGAAAGCTTTCCTACTCCTGGCGCTCATTCTTAAAATCTGTCTACTTTTCTCTTTCTTTCCTTGTTTTGCCAGTAAAATGCAATAAAACTGCAGGAAAAAGGAGGTAGCAACATCATGTTGTCCAAAGACAACACTACATTTTTTCCCCATATTTAAATCTAAGGAGAACTTCAGGGGGTTAGAATAGTCGATAAACTCTACACTACTTTGCTTAGCTCTTATTTGGACTATTAAATTTAGCTCTTATTTGGTCCTAGTCGGCTTTTCTCAAACCATTTTATTTAAAGGCCAATGGCAGTCTCAGCCTGATGTCTAACATCAGAAACATTTAGAGCATGTAGTGAGACAACAAAACAAAACAATACTATCTCTATATTAACTGCTGTTTAGTTAGGGTTTTCTTTTTGTGCTTTCAGATCACAGGGTACAATAACTACTTAGCTTATCTGTCTCAGTAACGTTTTGCCAAATCTAAGTTTCAGGGTGTTATCCCTCATCTTCATCAAACAGTCCATGGGAGATCATCCGCTCACTGTAGAACGCAGTACTTCTTATAATCTGACTCAAAGTCTTCATCCATGCTGCTTGTGTCTGCCATCTTTTTGCCATCGATCTTTGGCAGAAATTGTGCATAGTCTACCCCCTGCTGCTCATAGAAAAGAATGTAGGCAGAGTCGGTGTCGATTTCGTCAGGATGCAATTCCTGCAAAACAGAAAAACACGTCCTGAAATACACATCGGTACAATTGTGTAACCGCCACTCGACTTAAAATACACACAATTGCCCTGGAAACGGTACTCTTAAGAGGCTGTTCACAACTAGAAGGATCACATTTTCTGCCTTCCTCATTACAGTTATCAGGCTCTGTTATTTACTTGGAAAGTGTAACAAATTTTACAGGGCTAAATGCAAACACTCAGAAATACTGGAACTTAATTATTTGGTCACTGAATACAAACCAGCTAAGCGTCATGGAGATATAATCTTGGATTCCCATTTTCAGTAGCATTTCCATCTTCGTTCAAAACAAGCATCTTTCCTTAACCACATGATAGCAGCTGATGAACAAATGTACGTGATGCTTGTTTCGGGTTAACAATTTCAGTTAAACAACAAAAAAAATGCAACAACAATACTTAAATGAAGCAATTTTTGAGATGTTTATGATTTTAAAATAAGAGCTCTCACAAAACGCAAGTTTCTTTGAATCCAGATACCCGAGGCTGCAATTGTTACAACAGAGGATTTACCTTACAGCTACTGTCATTGTAGCAGTACCACTTGTTGTTTGGGTTTTTGGCATAAGTGACATAATGACCCCCTCCCATAATTCCTGAATGGCACTGAGGAAAAAGAAGAAAAAAATTCAGGCTCAGACATCACAATTGAGAATTCACAGAACAAATTCACCATGCTTTACTGAGTAACAGTGGCTCATGACAATCTACGCCTGCCAAAGATGCTTAAATGCTGCAGACTCTCTTAAAGTCTCTTTCCTCTGAAGTAGCAGCACACTGCATGTGCCAGACACCTTGTGCACACCGGCCCCAGCAGCTGAACATGCCCCATCCACAGCCACTCTCCCTCTGCCTTCAATTTCTTTTACTATCAAATTTTTTCATTATTTTTCTCATCTCATAAAGGACATCACAGTGTTCCTGCTAACTCTGTTTTGTTTCTACTCTTTTTTCATTAAATGACTGGATCTGACCAAGCAGAAAAAGCGCTAAGCAGAGACATACTTTTCACTCAGTTTTAAAGGCAAACTTATTTTGCTGACTACACTTTCTTCTCCTGTTAGATCAACCTTTACTTTTTGTAACGAACACAAACACGTTCAGTCAATCAATGCCACAAAGATAGTTCACTCGCATAAAAAGCCAACTTACCGAAATTGCATATAGATTGTAAATAGGGTTAACACAAACTTCTTCTCTTTGGTCATCTGCAGTATCATCCTCGCTGTGGTTATCAATCTGACCATTGATACTGCCATTACTATACGCATTCTGTTCACAGATGTATCCGTTGGCTAGAGTTACCTCATTGTCCTGAGCAGTATACAGGTCAGTATACAGTTCACTCTGACTACCACCCAAATTCTGCCCTCTCGTAAGAGTATCACTTCGATCAGAAGCAATTTTCTGTTCCTGGTCAGTGCAGTTTTCTTTACTTCCATCCAAGTTTTCTTTGCTACTCGACAGTTTGTTCTTCCCCAGTTGCGGTAGCCGCAGACGCCCTTTGCCTCTTCCTAAAGTCCTTGGGCTACTGTTTGGGCTACTGTTCTTACTTGAAGGACAGCTGGTTCCACTTTTCCTTCCCAGAGATGGAGATGCTGGAAAAGAAAACAGGGACTACTAAGAGAAGTAACCCAGATTTTACTAATAAATAATAAAAATACTAATAACTAAATACTAAAATACTAAAACTAATAAAAATAACCCAGATTTTTGCTAATAAACATTAAAAGAACACAGTTCCACTGCAACTAATGAGTGCTATATAAAAGTAGAAGTAGCTGAGCAGTTTTCCAAGGCAAACAACAGAAATGGTGTTTTCAAATAATGCAGTGCTTTAGCAAAAAAAAAAAATATATATATATATATATATAACAGTATATCATTTTCCCCAATTATCAGCATTTAGTGGAAGTTTACCTCATTATTACCTACCTTTGATATTATTCATGACATTAGCAGTGTTAAGGGATGATGGACTTCTGTTCACATCTCCTTCTGCTGAATAAGCGATCTGCAGATCTACTTTTTTAGAGTCCCCTTGAAGAGTCCGTGCTTCCGGAATTTCGTCAATTTGAGGAGTCAACTGTTTTCTCTGAAAATGACTGGGATCCCTTTGTACCAAAAAGGCACTTGGGTCAAAATTTTCTCGGGGAAATTTAACTATTTTCTGAGATTTTATCCAGCGGCCATTTACAAACTGAAATCTTTTCAGGTGAATGATCTAAAGAGAGAAATATGTTAAAGAAAATTAATTATATCAGTGAGTAATTTCGCTGTTAAAAGTGTTTTTTCTCCTGAAGCATACACATTTTTATCATTTATTAATAAAACAGTAACCACATAGTATGTGACGATTTGGATTGTGAAATTAATACTTTCACAGGGAAATGCTGGAGAGGTTTGCTTCTCTTCAGTGACAAATATAGTGGTGTTTTGCATAACCTACCAAGTTTGAAAGCAACAAAGGCAGGTGGTTACACAACTAGACAAAAGATGACATTGCCAAAAGGACTGCTTAAGCGTGAACTCTGACAGAACAGATGAAACAGAATGCAAAATGCCACCACTTGCTGCAATGCATCAGCTAAAAAGATTCAAAAGGATACAAGGTTTATTTCAAGGTGTTTGCCTGCATTACAGAAACCCATGCTGCAAACTAAGGGCCATCCCGAGACCATGAGCAAAAACCCATCTTAGTTGGAACAAGATGACATAATTAGCAATTCAAATCTATAACCAATGCCCTTTGCTTTTATTGCTGTGGAAGAAAATCAAACAATACCATACCAAAATGGGAGGAAGCCTCCAGAGATCTAGTTTTTTTGTAGCCAAACAATGGGTCTTGCATTTGGAGCAGTAGTACATCTCATCTTCACCCAGTTCTTCTTCACTGGTGAAGGCTCTAAGACAACTATCCAGGTTGATGGGCTCTGCTTGAGCTCGGCGGCTTTGTTCAACACTTTCATGCTCTTCTACAATCTGAAGTGAGACAGAACTGTATCTGACTTGGAAATACATACAAACTGCTCAGAGGAAGCCTCTGTTCACAGTATCACACAAGTAACATCATGCACTAATTAAGGATGGAAACCCGATGCACTAAATTCTAGTACAAAATATACCTCAATTATGAAGAGGCAAACATAATGCACTGTCCTTATTCTTGGCTTACAAAACAGTCTGTAAAGCACAAAATTCTAAATAGCTGGTCGAGTTCAACTCAGCTACATGTCTGTCTTGAGATCGGTTTCGTAGACTCAATGAATCTAATAGGTTTACTCATGGATGACTGTTTACGGCACTAGCATCCTTAGGAAAACCTGTTTATTAACTTTATCTTGGTGAACTACTAAGAAATAATGGTTTGTGTTGCAATTTTACCCGTTCCTGGGACGTCTGGTAGCGCAGATGGAGTGCTGTTGGATCCCAGTCTACAGCAATATAAGCATTCCCAACAGAAGCTCTATCCTCTGTGCATTCAATTTTACAGCCGCGACAAAATCTAAGACAAAAATTTAGATGTGGGATGTACACTGCCCAAAACCTGCCCAGTTTTACATTACTTCACACTTCAATGTAAAATACAGACATTTTTACAAAACAATTTTTCGGACAAGTTTAGCACAGAATTTTAACACACGTGAGAAACTGAAGCAGTTGAGTAATCCCAGCTACCTACCCGTGTGTACTGTTGAATGGAACTACCTGCTGCATACTTGAATAAAATACGATGCTTTATTTCCACAAGCAAACACACATTTACCTAATTGTAAAGGTCTGGAACTTTCAGTAGCACGTCTGTTAGGGGAAATTTCAAAGCATGTGCCCAGGGTGAATATCGAACCATCCTATTCCTGTTCCTACCCTCCAAACAGCAGAGAAATGAGCAAGGGCAGATAATGTACATACTTTAAAAGTTCGGTTTCATACGAAACCCCCAGAAATCATCTGAACAAGTACATGTATGTGGCTACGTATAGGCACAAATGCACACAGAAGACAGTAAGGAGTTAAAAGGTTTTTGGGTTTTTATGATTTCCTGACTTCCTTCAAAGTTAAGGTTTCTGTTAGCAGAACTTTCAGCTCTCCGAGTCATAAAAGTTATCCTGCAGCACAAGTCTGCCATGTGAGGATGCTGGTTAAATTAGATTCCTGATTCTTATTGATATTAGCTCTGACGACTGAAATACATCAAAATCCTATTATCATAAATTACATTTCTGCTGAAGTGACTCCCTTAAGTCTAAAAATTTACCTGTACCACGGACACCAAGCACAAGAATTTCCATCCTTCTGAACCACTCTTAGGGTGAACGGATACTGATACCCCATGCTGTCATCACTGAAACAGAAGAGAACACAACATGAAACATAATGTATAAGACTGCTAGAAGTCCCTGGCATAACAAACTATGCAGTAATTTATTGCTAAGATATAAGAAATGTAACATGACAGTTGCATCATTTTCCCCGTTTCATTCTCACGAACCAATTAAGTTGTGCCAAGCATACCCTTAAGAGCAACTGGAAGGCAAACTGGATTTAGCCACACTAAAAGGATTAAAAGGTTTTTGTTTTCTTTTTAAATTATTCTCATTAAACTTGAGGACTCTAAAAGGAATTCTTATGAAAATAACCCACCGGATGTAATCTATAGGCAGAAATCACTTGAAGCAGAAGCACACAAAGTTATTCCTATAATTGTTGATGTTAAAAACTTAATTATACATTTAAAAGCATATACTCATTCGACAGAGCTTTATGGGAAGTTAAAATTCATGAAGATGAAAACCAACTGTTTTTAAACGTTGTAAACAAATCTCAGCTTCAGTATCACACAGCTCAAGTCAAAGGCTGGCATGCCAAACTCACCAGTCTTGTGCATGATTACTAGCTTCCTGAGGGGGGAGGGGGCTGGCAAGCCTGGAAACCTGAATCCATACTGCATCATACAGATCTTTTTTCCGTGTGTGAACTGTACAAGGAACAATTAGTGGCATTCCAAAGAGACTGGGACGATTCTTCTGAGATGAAAGAAAATACAGTTCTGTCCGCATCTGCATAATGGGAAAAGAAGAATGACTCAGATACGAGCATACATTGCCTCGTATTACCATAATGACTAGGATGCTGACCTTGTTTTATATTTTAGGTTTCAGCAATTAAAACAAACCATTAACTCTATTAAAAGCGCACTATTCCAGCAATTTTTTTCATCTTTTTTTCTTTTTAGTTTCACTGAAACTGCCTGAAAGCCTCTTTGTGTTATTTTACAGTATCACAGCAATGCTATTAATTAATTACTAATGCTATTTAAGCACCAGACCACATCAACATACATCTGTACATCTGTTTCAACTATGCATGTTTTTATGTATATCAAACGATGCACATTTCTTACTTTTCTCATCAAATAGCAGCACTGTAATACAAGCAGACACCTAATGATGTTACTCTCTGCTCCCAAATGACCTCTATACTCGGCAAGCTTATGTTCTGTATGGAAAGAAATTCTTTACATTTACAGAATACACAACTTACTCCATGCAGACAAATCGGCCTTTGTGCTACATCTCTCACTTGCAACAAAGACATCACACTGGCTTAATGACACTTGGGTACAGTAAACTGCTATGGCCTTGCAAAAATTGTATACAACTGACCCTTTCCATCAGTTAGGTTTTTGACAATGATGGACAAAGACTGCTGGAACAGGTTCTTATTTCCCTTTACCAAAAGTTGTACAACTAGCAAGCTATAATGGCTCAAAAACATTCAACCCAACACTTAAGAAATTCTACCGAGCTTGAGAGAACAAAGCAGGAAAAGCCTCATAGAAACACACAGTAAATTAAAATAGCCTCCCAGCCCACGTCTACTAAGCTGTAAATGTCAACAGGCTCTGAAGACATGAGATAATGCACACTAAATACATGGCTATTTGAGGTGGTCAGCCATCCAACTTTGACATTTAGAGTTCAACACTACTACAGATACTTTTTACAAAGAGTAGTTAATGCCAACAGAATGAACTACAAACGTACTATGCATCTTCACTCTGTTTCTGTGTATGAAATAAGGCTGTTCCATATAATGGAGAAGAAACGCATTTCAAGCAGTTCCTCCAAGAAGGAATTTTTTCTGCCCAAAGAATCCTAGAACATTTAATCGGGGAGCTAGTGAGCACCCAAGTATGCATCTCAGCATTAGAGAACCGGGAAGCACACCAATACTAATGGAAGAAAAATACACCACCAGTAGACATTACCATTTAAATCTACAACAGTTGTATGTCCAAATAACTTGGTGCATACACAGCAGGGAAACACATTCATGATTCCTTACAGGAAATATACATTAGTTTACCATATGGATGCAGAATACCTTCACTGACTTTCTTTAATTGTTACACAAATCATTTAAAAAAATCTAAAAATCTATTTTAGTAAAAATTATTTTAGTATATTTAGTAAAATCTACTAACCATTTTTCTGTGGACTGCAATTATGTACCCTGTACACGGACTATCAGAAAGCAGGGGCACGTGACCATTGAGAGTCCAGTTGGCAAGGTTACGTTCTGTTCCACATGGCACTACAGTATTTGGCATTCCATTTGGAATCAAGGTTGGTTTGGGAAGGTCCCCATTCATCATTATGTTGGGTGCTCCGTTAGCTGATGATCCAGTCGAGATATCTGTAGATAGATAATTACATTCTTACTCAAATTCAACCATAACACATCACAAGCTTTTTAGGTAATATTTTATTTGCCTAAAATTTTGCAAAACCCAGAGTATGCAAGAGCAAGGAATAACAGAAGCATCTACAATCCATGAAACCACAAACAACAAAAAAATTAAAGCAAAAACTGAACTCTTCTTTTGTTTTGAATACATCCTACTTCAGAGCCAACCCACAAACAACAAAATATTTTGCACGTTTCTAACTAAAATGCATATCTAGTGATCTCCAGTGATCTTCAGACTGCCACACTGAGTATAACCATAACAAGGATCATAGACCATCAGCCCACAGAGAGACTGCCCACAGAATCTCTGCGGACCAAAACCTGGACTTGTCTCTTTTTTTTTTTTTTAGTGTCACACTATAGTAAGCAGTAAGGTTTTCCTCCTGAATTCCTGCAGTACCTAGCACTGGGTATGTTATATGGATGGGAAATAATAACGTTTTCTTTTACCTGACTGCACAGGACTTGATGCTGATGTCGGTGATCCCGGAACTGGTATTTCGAATGCACACAAAAACCCGCTCACCGATAACCGGACTTTCTGGTTGTCCTGAGGAAAATTCTTCATTGGAAAAGGGAAGATCGGTCAGATACGCACGTATTTCTGGGACTCCAAACACATTTGTTCTTTTGAAAACAGTACACCTATCAGATTATCTACTTGTTTACACCTTTCTAGAAGGAGAAAGGAGAGCCAACAAGCAGATGATTTTTGCATTGATGTAAGCATATCATACACTCTGCACAGAAGTTCTACTTTAGTCTCCAGTCTCTTGACAGTGTTTAAGCTCATCACAGCACTCTCACTCGAGATTTGTTACAGGATGATTATATCATGTTTTTCTAAAAATACAATTAGTAATGAATTCAATTAAACTTCTGCAAGCTTTCGCTTTTCGTTTTATTTACAAGTTGTTTATCTTCACTCAGCTTACACAGATTTTAATTTAAAGCAAGTTGAACTACAGTTTAAGATAGAAACATAAATTGAAGTTCATGTAGAGATACAGCCAAGCTGACTTGTTTAATCACACTTTCAGTTAAATTATTTCACATTCCTGGTATACAAAGCTTAATGCCAAAAAGAATGAAGACGCATGCCAACACACACAAATAACAGTACGAAACATGCAGCAATTCATTTTTTTTCCTTTTTACCTTTATATTGGAGCTATGCACTTCTGCAAGTAGTATCTGTTCTGGTTTTAGTCCACAGAGTTCACTTAACTGTTTTTTCAAACCCGTATATTTCTCATCCATGTTCAACCTCAGGCCATATCGAACGGGAGTAGTACCATCCAATTTGATTACTTCAGAGGGGAAAAGAAACACCACGGTCAGCAAACCAGGAAAGAATTAATGGAGATAAAATATTACACATTCTACTTACAAGGAAGTAACTTTTTCCACTAAGACCCGATACTCATTTTATACTTCTTATTATTACCAGGCAATAAAATTTGTTTAGCTTTTTATCACCTTCCCTCTTCTTGCTCTATGCAGACCAAGGACAGCTTCCGCAATACAAGAAACAAAGTTCTCAAAATGCTCAATATTTTGTTTCTGTGCTAAGTTCTTCCATCAAGACTGAAAGCAGACCATCTATGCTCTGTTTTTTAAAGGTTTTATTTTTGTTTAACTACATTCAAGTGAATATTCTTGCACTGTCTAATATAAAACTGTTTAACTATGTTTTAAGTGTAAATCCTGACACAAATGTGTTTTAGATTGGGTGTTTTAGAGCTGTTCCTTGAAAATCCAGTCTACATACAGAGCTTCTATTTTAGCACAGGCAAGTTTATAGGGAGATAAGTAACATGACTCACCTGTAATTTCTAGGTGCATGTAGCTATCCATGGGCAAAGGTAAGGATAAAAAATTGAAAGGGTCAAACCTAACACTTATGTGCCCGCAAGTTTTACATTTAACTTGTGATTTCAGCTGCCCATGAAATAAATCTACGACAATTGATCTGTTTCTTCTCAGGTGGTTTTCCCAGGCCTAAAACAAATTGCAGAGAAACAAAGTTAGAAGTTGCAGACTACTCACTGTAGGAAAAGGCTATGTTGGAAGACCTCTCAAGTTCTGTCAGCCTATGGAATTCAAGTGTACATCCACAGAAATGGTTTACTGATATATTAAAAATAGTGAGTATGTAGTTTCAATGGGAGTAAATAGCTCCTTCCCTTAACAAGATAATCAAAATACAACATCATTTGAAGTACTTCTGGAAGGATCATCACCTTGAAAAAAAAAAAAAGCCTCATTCTGAAGTCATTCAAAATGACCGTGAAGTATCATCTTTATGCCTTATTATAATATTTAAATTTCATTTTCAGATCAGATGTGAAGCTGACTACTTAAATCACAAATCTAACAAGTTTCAGAAGACAGTCCAACCCTGAAAGAATATTGCCACACACACAGAAATGAAGTAGTTAACAGCTTACTGTTATGAAGGGAGAAAGACAAAACAAACCCAAACAAACAGATGAAAATACTTGAACCTCTACCTCAGCTGCTACTTCCCAGTCTGGCCGACCATCACTATCTTTCAGTTCAACATATGGCTTATCATGAACTCTATTCAAATCCTCATGAAGACCATCCAGAAGAAAAGCCAGAAGCTCCTGCGAGTCTTGCTGTTGAAAGCCATTAAACCTTGGAGCGTATTTTGCTATTGTCCACTATAAAAAAAGCCGGAAAGTTACTTCGCATTACATGACAAACTGTGTAACAACAAATCAAAGTATCATAGAGATAATGTGTGCCATCAACAAACACAAATGCAATTGTGAGGAGTTAAAGACAACTCCGTATGTTTTCAGAATAAGAGACTACTGACAGGTAATGCATAATCTTCTGTTCCTAACAAGGGCTACAAAAATCCACATCTTACAACCTCTGATTTGCATCAGGTAAATCTTTTGAGCTCACAACCACTGAATTACATTCTGAAAGCTGCTCTAATACTGACCCCCAGGACGGATGCACCGTGGCCACCTCCAAATGGGTGTCTTGGCTGGACATGGGTCTTTCCCAAAGGAGCAAGTACTGCGACCACTTTGGAGTAAAAAGTGATGATCCCAGATATTCTTGTTGACTTTATAGCCAACCACTATCACCCACTTTCATTTCTCTAGGGAGATACTGATTTGAGTCCCAGAACCAATACAGTTAACACTGAGGAAAAAGTGCATTAAATTTTCTGCTATTTTAAGAAATTCTTCCTTTCTGCTTTTAAATAAATTAACATTGCAGACTTACCCGCAACTTCAGTGGTGCTATATTCTTCTGAGTCCCACTCCACAACTCCTGAACTAAATCCCCGTAGCACTTGGCCATGTGTCCTTTCATTCCTATTGGATTTGTCCTAGAAATGACATAGAAATTAATACCAAAGTAAAGTTAAACAAAATTCAAGCATGAATATAAACGAGGAAGCACAAAAGCTTCTTGAACTGTTTTAACTCACCCCAAAACAAAGAAACATTACAGCTCCATGCATCTAAACTACTATCTGTTACATAGCTGATGTTTTATAACAATGGATTGGAAGGACTTGCTCATACTACTTCTGAAAGTAGAAACTCATTTCAAGAAATGCTACAACATTTAAGTGCCAATGGTCTCAAAAAAAGTACCTGTTAAGTTCATAAAGATGTCTTCCTGAGATGAAATACCGTGTCAGAGGTTGTGTATTACTGACACACTGGATACTAGAGTTCATGAAACATGTGTTACCCAGATTGCTTAATCCAGTAGCACCCTTCTCAGTGGGAACTGAGAAAAAGAAAACATAATTATGTCAGTTCAGCAGATGTGAATGGTTAGTCAGGAATGGTACACCGCTGAAGTTCAGAATATGACCTTTTCACCATAACCACTACAATTGAAATTGCTCCCACTTATGAGACTACAGCTAGCACGGATCCTACAGAGGGCCAGCCTGTTCAAAGCATCTACCCTCACAGCTCTACTTATGTCAACAGAAAGTGCAGTCAGTACATATTTTGTTAGATTTGATCTACCATCAAAAAAAGACGTAACCCACAAAATCCAAAATATGCTACTGCTGCATCTCAGCATCTGAAAACACATCTATCAATAGGCCCAACTATCACACTTTACTAGCATCCAGGTTAACAAAACAGAAAGAACAAGCAAAGCCCCATGGGTATAGAAAACCTCTTCCAATGTTAAGAACGCTTAAATTAAAAATGAATTGTTTCAGTACAATGTAGCCGCTTGGATTTTTCTCCTCACTCACTTACCTTTATGTCTGTCTATTTTACTGCTGTTCGCTATAAAAGACATCTCTTCAGGCCAGCTCATGTCTTTGTTTCGAACTAGAAAGAGATACAGCACAAGATTTTTTTGTTTGCTGCTACGTATTGCAGACAGTTTATACAGCTAAAGACATTTAACTAAAACTTGCAGATTTTAATTGAGATCATACGTTTATTTTCAGTATATTACTATTTTTGCTTTCACTTCTATTGTTTCCCATCATCACTGGAAATCATTCTAATACTGGCATCACTTCAACTGTGTCAAGAATATCCTTAGGGAGCAGCCTTGAGATCTCTTTCTTGTCGGATAACAATTTTTCAGTAACTGCTTCAATATTTAAAAGGACATCCCTCGGACTTGTATCGATCTGTTCATTTCAGGAATGATCACTGGTATTTTTTTTGTTTCTGTGTACTAACAATAGATTCATGTGTACTTCAGAACGGTGACAAATCACAGACGTTTCATCCCTAAGCTAACTCGTCCACCACCTCCCCATGAATCCCTTCCCTCTGTAAGCTTCTGTCTTGCACTGACACAGCGTTTGCTTGGCCACATCAGGAAACTGGCTTAAGGAACCAATATTGCTAAAATTAAAAAATAAAAAGAAAGGAGTTTTTTGTTTTTTGTTTTTGTTTTTTTTTTTACTATATTGCTTCTCACATCGGGTAGGTGACAAATAGTTGGCCACAAGTGACACAATAAACAGCAGGGGCAGACGGCTTCTTTCAGTGGCAGTGTTGATTTTGTTCATTCAGCTACAGCCTCAGGATTGTTTCAGCTGATACCTGCAGACCCTCTTTCCTCTCTCTACACATAAATACTCCTTTCTTCCCACGTGTCTGATTAACGCAGATAACGCAGTTAATTGGATGAGCCACTGTGCCAATTTTAAATTAATTATATATGAACTGAGCCAAGTGGCAAAAGGACAACTCCATCTGGCACAGCAGCCTGAAGCGCAACACAAAACTGCGCTAAATGAAAGTTCTACACAAACAAAACAAGAACCAAATTTGTAGCCCATGTAATCTTATGGACAACAGCAGGGCGGATCTGTTTTTCAAATTAAGAGATCAGACAAAAAGTCAGGTCAAACTAATTTAAGAAGTCGGCTAATCCATGCACTCTGCTATCTCTGGCAAAGGTCTAATTTATTAGCAGCTGACGCTACTCTGCCAGGCACGGTACTGCATGGCAGAAGGATAAGACTCAATCGACAAACTGAAGCAAGAAAGGCTTTGCTTGTTTACAAAACTTTTTCGCCATGAGAACACAGTCAGTCAAGCAGAAATGTATTAGGTTCTTTGCAGACTGGAAAAGAAAAGCAGCTTGCCATGAAATTCTTAGAAATGAACCTGATGTAGACTGAAACATGCAGCTATCCTGACCTTTAGCTTTGTAAAACATGCTCACACAAGTATCATAACATGAATTCTTGTAAAACCAGTGTGGAAAAAAACCATAAATCGAATAATGCAAAAGCCTCAGATGCACCACCCAGCTTTCACTTTATCTCTGGTGTTCCAGTTCCTACCATAACAGTAATGAATTGACTGCAGCTTTGGTACTTCTTCCTTCGGTATTTTTCTCAGTATATATAGATAGGTGCAAATTTACACATACTCCTCCTTCTCAAAATATCTCCAAAGAATAAATATTTGGGCAGCAGGCTAACACATTTGAGTAGTAGTTTGGGCAATTACTGTGTAATTTGCACAAAGTACTAAGGATATACAAAGTAAAAAAACAACTTGCTCTTAGTGTGAAAACCACTTCACACGCTCCTTTTATACCTTCTATAACTAGATGCTGTTCATCTTGGATTTTAAGATATTCCAGTCTGTGGTCTTCATCATCCAGCAAAGTAAGGTAGTTCTGCAGGATAAAAAGACTCCATAGAGTTACCATTGCTAGTCCTAAAATTCTCTGAGGATGTTTTAATCTCAAAGTAACCAAACTAAAATAGCGTTAATTTCCTTTCCACAAAAGAGTACCAGTTTCCTAATTAATTAAATGAAATTAATTAAATATAGCAGTTCACTGATCAGCACAAGCATCTATTTCAGCGCTCCAGTTTTAGGTGGTATTTCTCACCAGAGAATTGCACGTACTCAGTGATTTGGAGGAATACGTCCTGCTTGCTCACGATGATTTCTTCACATACATGTTTGGAAGAGACCCTGTATGGCTACTGGCTTACATCAGAGGCCTACAGTATCGTGTATGTCAACGAAAGCACATATTTTTACTTCCACTTAGGAGAGTTTCTATGAAAATTTACATCATGAATATTAATCTGTCAGCCAACTGCCAACTTTTAAATGTATTACAGGAAAAATTGATTTTTATCAAGCTAATAACACCAGAATATAAATTTCACTGCTTGGAGTGCAATAAAATCTCTTCTAAAAAAAAAAAGTGGAGTTCGTGAAATCTTTATTTACACACTTTGGTCCAAGTTCTCTGACGTGAATGGCTATAAGCAGCAAAGGAAACTTACAGCCTTTATTTCTCCTATGCATGTGTGAAAATAATATGATATACAGTATTCGTACATTGTTAAACAGAAAGAAAAAAGCAGACCAACATTACCTCACTGTTGTACAGCCAGAGGCGCATATCCTCCTCCTTTATACGCAACCTCTGAGAGAGATATTCGTGGATCTCTTTAATTGTCTGCATCCGACTGAAGCAGCCAGTGTAAGCCAGCACTCTTTTTAAGGGAGCATTCGGTGAAGGTACATTCCCTGGGTTCAGAACAAAAGAAGAAGGCAAAAGAACGTATATACCCACATGCAAACTGAAACCCAAACCAGATATCTAACAACTTACTACACACACTCTAAATACTTTTTGTGTGTGAAAAAGGTGTTCTTCAGTTTCAGAATAAGAATAGTGTGTTTCATTGAAAGCTAGATGTTAGCAACCCTTGGGAACGTCTCACATCAACACAAAGCAAAAGTTTTGTGATCATAAAGATAAATACATCTCCCTCATTACCAAAACCTATTAGAAAATTGCTCCATTACGATTCTCAAAGGAAACAGCGTAAAAGAAACTTCTAGACGACTGGACCACTCCTGCTTTTTTTCCCTTCTTGAAGATGGTATCAAAGACGATGGCAGTTTTCAAAATAAGAAGCTTTAAAACTCCACCATCATTTCCTTTTTAAAGCACATTGCAAGCTAAAAATAAGGCAAAAAGAAAATCGGTCTGACTGCTCTGGGAAGCAGCACCACTTTGCTCCACCTCCCAACGGGATGAACGCCGACCTGAGAAGACAAAAGCATCCCAGCATTTTCACAACAGAAGTACTCCTTGTAACCAACATCCTTGCAGCCACCAATCCGTCTGATTTTCATCAGAATTTCTAAATCTTTCTATGTTGGCAAAAAAAAAAACAACCAACAAACCAATTCATCAGTCAAGACTGTTGTTGTTTTCTATAAAATGAAAACATCTTCAAACATTTGCCAAAGTTCAGTTTGAAACAGATGACACCAACTTCCTACGCCTTACTTTTTGAGCTTCTTTAGTTTAAAAACTTCAGAAGTTCCCCATTCCTACACAGTCTGGAGCACATTAATAGAAAGCTTTTGTTCCACAGCCCGACTGGGCAACTGCATTAAGTAACCACAAAAACGACTGTTCTACTTTCACCAAACAAGTAAAATAAATTAAGTAGCACCATATGAAAAGATGCAGTATCACATGCAATACATACAACAGGGTAAGACTGTACTGTAATCACCTTAAAAGTCAGCAAAGCATCAGTCTCCAAGTATACCAAGCAAAGTATTGATTTTTTTTATTTTTTTTTTTAAAGAATACAAAAAGCATTTTCTGAGATTAAGGGTCAGAGGATTAGTTGTAAGATTACAGCAAGAAAGCATATTTGAAAACTCAAAAAGATTAATAATTGATTGGGCAAATAAATTAGTGCAGAGCAAAACAATTTTAAATCAAGATCAAATTTGTCACGTCAGAAAATTCCCTCTGTTTGACTCTGGGTATTTTAGGACGTCCAAGAGAAAATGAATTTGGGTAGCAGGCAGTTTCTGCAGCAGAACTTGATTGAGCAGGCAGCCACCATTTACACGTTCAGTTTGTGACTCTACCAAAGCAGTGAAAAATGGAGCATCTGCATGAGATTTTTAAACATATGCTAAGAGCAAAAAGGCGAAAAGATTTATCTTTTCAGTAGTCAGATGAGCCCAATTTGAGACATATGTTACTGTGGATACTCAATCTGTGGGTATCTAAATGCACATACATGTGAAAATCGGATGTTTCTTCAGACTTACTGTACAAGTCGAGTATGCAACCACGCTCACAAATGGATAACCAAAACCAAATCCCTGTAAAATTTTAAGCTAAAACGTGAAAAGCTGCAAACTCTCCTTTTTCAGCCAATGACTTGTGCAGTCTTTTTGGTGAGCATTAATACGCATGCTGTAATTGTGGTATTTTAATCGGAAGTTTAATTCTACCCAATTGTCTTTCCAAGCTGCATCAAGTAATAGTCTCCACATCCCATTAACTCAGCCCCTTTCTAGAGGATTTTAAAATGCCTTTGGGCACTGAAGTCCAGCTGCCCAAGCAACTCAGAACCAGATGATTTTATACACCACGGTACTGCCAGATTTGCAACCTGCATGTATTCTAGGGCTACGTAATTAACTAGCAGTGGGGATCATTGGATCTGCCCTTCTTAGCTCTTCACCTTATGCAGTGCTCATTTCTCACTTTGAATTCATCAACCTATTTGCACTAACTACACAAAGTAACTGATTTCGCTAAGAACGCTCCCTCATGCTTCTTCCTTTTAAAAGAAGAGGGAAGGAAAGCCTTTTAATTTTTTACCAAAAGCTGATTTGTGCCTCACAGTTCATTAGCTGGTGTGCAAGCACAGTGGCAGCAAGCTTGCTTCTACGGCTCTGGGTCTCAATTTCTGAGAAACTGCGCACTCGTATTCTTGCTGCATTCTTAAGTTACCTCTAGGTAAATGCTGAGGAAACATTCTCAGGCTCATCATACCCATATTCACCCAGATGTTTGACTGCTGCGTTCGCGTGGCAGGCTGCTGTCTCAGAAAGAGCAGATAGCGAGGAAATAACTCCAGTTCAGGCACATTTGTCTTGCTGTTTTTGATCACCTAGAGAAGGCAATTAAAACACATTTCAGAGACGCTTGTTCCAGAAGCGTAGGGAATCCTATTAGGAGTAGGAAGCAACAATTAAAGCACTGGGACAGATAAATATTAATGTTTCACTAAGGGGCAAGAAATGATCTGAGTTTCTTCATGAATTCTTCTGCAAATATCCACTGCGATAAAAATTTCTGTGCACTTTCCGAAGCTTTTTAGTTTCAGACTATCAAAAGCAAACATCTTATTTAACGGAAACAGAGCCTCCTGTACAACGCTATGGAAAGAACTGTAATTACTTCCTGTAATTCCTAAAATACATTTGAATTTACAGTGAAACTCACTAATTATGCTCAGCCTATGCTTCAATGTAAAAGGTTCACAACTATTAAAAAAAATAAACCATATCCACACATTTCTTCTGTCTTCAAATACAGCATCAAATTCAAATCTTCATAGTGTAAGGGCACACCAAAATTAACTTGCATTTTGATACGCTGACAGAAAAAGCTGAAATCTCCCTGGAAGATGACTTGCAGCTTTGCAGCCAACATTCCTACAAAGAACCTGCTATCTAGATCTGCCCAAATGTAGACGTACATAAACAGCAGGACTTTTGTTTTCTTCTGATTCTCCTGTTCACACTCAGCTTAAGTTATGAGATGCAACACAATGCACTTAACTGCCATGTATTAAACTTCAGTTACAACAAAAAACGGGGTGCTGACATTTTCTGGAAAGCAGCAGCAGGACAGTCCCCGATGCGGGGCAGGAGACTGACTGAGCAGTCCCTGTACACACACAACCAAAGGGTCCTCAGCACCTCAAGTGCTCAGAAAAATAATATTTTGACAGTTAGCTAATTATGGTCTGCAAATCTGAGGCTTGTACATACATTATTTATGCTCGTACAGAGAGGATATCTAAACTTAAATTCTTTCATTTGGAACCGAAGCCTCTTTTCTATTGGCATCATCACAAAAATCTCAAGCATATTAGTCTGCGGTGTGATAAAGTGATATGGCCTTTTCTGGATTATGAAAGGTGTTTGTTTCTATGGAGAATGTGTGGGAGGAGGGTAACAGAAGCCAGGGATTTTTCACTGTAAAAAAATCACTGTCAATACTATGGTTAACACTCCAAATCCTCAAAGAATCATACAGCAAATCCTCCCCCATTTCCAACACCAAATATAAAGCTAATTTTTTTTTTTTTTTTTTTTTAAAAAGGGCAGCTTCAAATCTGCTTGAAATCAAAATGTTTTAAAAAAAGAGGCCTGCCTTATTCAAACATATTCACCTAGCAGGCTACAAAATGGTTCACAACTTATTAAGAAAAATTATATACGGGCAGACTATCAACTCTGAAATGTCTGCTCACCACAAGGTGAATTATATTGAAGAATGCTAAAGGATGAGAAGGATTTGGTGGTCACACATGAACTCAGTGCAACCATGACCAGAAAACTTAAGTAGTACTGAAAAAATGTCTGGTCTACCTAACTGGATGTAAGAGTCTCAAGACACGTCTACTGGGAGTATGGGAAGTATCTTAAGTAACTGTCAAGCTTGAACATCACCTGGCTAAGTCCTGGCCAGACACACAAAATAGCATAACAAATTGTAGAAGATCTCTCTAAGCTGTTCAAGAGAAGCTATTTTCTGCCTGAGTACCGCAATTCCTCTCAAAGCAGAAATTTCTTGTATCTTTAACCATCGCATTTCAATCTCAGGACTTCTATGTTGCATCTTCTTCAGAGGTGCAGGCTGGTTGTGCCTCTGGAAGATGAGAGCAACAACCCATAAAACGTTGCTGGCTGAAAGCTCTTTCAGTTTCCTTCGGGAATATCAAAGAATGTACAGATATTCATTGGAAGAAGAGAGATTATCCAAGTAATGATCTTATGGGAAGAAATGGGGGGAGGCATGAGAAGGGAGGAAAAAGAAAATGCTTTAGAGACAGACCCCTAGAAAGAGAAGCTGGCCAGAGCTCTAGTGACAACAAAAGGGATCTACCAAACATTTCCTCTTGTAAGAGAATTCATCTTCAATTAAGGATACTACATCTTTAACACACAAAATCTCACAATTAGTTACAAGAAGCTGATTTCAGTTGCTCAAGTTTTGTTGGTTTTTTTTTTCCCCCCTCTTTTCAAGAAAGTTTTTATACCTTTGTCTGTTTCAGCCAATATGATCAGCAGATCAGCTGTGCGGTACCTGCACACTGTTGCAATATATTTTCTGGGGTACATCCTACAAATCTCCTGGTTCTCTGTTCACATTTGTATCTGAGACTGTTTATTTCCCTTCAAAATTTTTCATTCAGTCTATGAATCTTCAGATGAAGTAGAAATGGATCATAAGAGATTACTTTGTGGAAATGGCAAAGCTCAGTGTAGGTTGCACACTTTATTTAAGGGGTTATAGCAAATTAAGCATTCATAATCACAACTTACCGGTCTGGGCAAGGACAAGTTTGCTCCATACCAATGGTAAAGTGCTCTCCAAACTGGTTCTGGGACCATTACATAGTCCCTTCCTTCCACCAGCTGCGGCGATCGCTTTAATCTTCCACCCTCCATTGTTAATGATGCAGCCTTTTGAACAAAAAGGGATTTTAATCAAATCTCACATACAAAAACTGGCACATAGCTACAGCAATTTCAGCTCGTGAACATAATACACTAATTATTAAAATATTAAGCTGCAATTAGCATCTGTTTTTCATAGTAAGACAGTATGTAAATATAACAATAACTAACACTCGAGGTTCACTGTTTACTATTTCATTAAAGACTGTCCATTACAAAAGCCATCTTTTTTGTCACCTATTCCGACAGCTTCAAGTATAGTGAAAACTGTTGGTTTTTTGGTTTTGTTTTCATGCAACAGAAGATGTTTTTACCTTCACTGGTTCTTGTGTTACAAGGGGCTGGTTATCAATAGCTCCTGGTTTCTGAGGATTGAGCTGGAGCAAAGTATTCCCATTGGTTCCAAGGAAACACTGGTTATTATTGTCCGAAGTGTTATGCTGCCTAGCAAAACACACATCCGCCCCTGGTGTGCTGGGGTAAAGAGCATCTGTAGCAGAGCACGAAAAACACATTCTCTATTTCATTTAGTGACTCCTTAAAACAATAATGGATCATTTTAACTGATTTTTATATACTATCTATATATTTTAAAAGCTAATTGAAGTTCTCTATTCTTCACACTTCAGTATGCAACTCCTCCAAATTTCATAGTAGTAGCAAACATATTAGCTGTCTCAGAAAAGGTGAACAAGTGACTACATGCAATCTACTCTTGAGATACTTACAGAAACAGCCTAACTAGGTTTGCATGGGCAAACGTGCTTTGCATTTGTGCTTGTTTTCTGATGTTTGAATATCAAACTCTTGAAATTCTTACACACAAAACTGAAAATATATGCATTAACATTTCTGTTGTTTATTGTTTCTCCTTGATACTACTGCAACCTAGACTTGTATCTTTTTGTCTGGAGGAATCCATGCAGCATCTAGGTTCTCAAAACCTTTTCTACATTAAACCTCCAAGGAAATAAGATGTTATGCTTACTGCTGCTAGTAGTCTCTGAGGCTTCTGATGCAGTAGAAATATTATCTGAAAACTTTTCTTCTGTTGCACTGAAGTAATTAAGACCTCCCATTTTGTCTTCTCCCTGTTCTGAAGTATTGGCTGCAGCAGCTATGAGTGAATTCTTACCTCCACTCAAGACAGATGAAGGCTCTATCACAACAGGGTTAGCATCCTAAAATTGACAGGCAAGTAGAAAAGTTACTTATAAGCCAGTATCAAAGACTTAAGAACAGTGAAACCTATCGCCAAAATTCACAGTTATGAAAACAGTTTCACATACTGCAATGAGCTTCAGAGAAAAAGAAACTTACTACAGCTACTGATGCAAAAGAGAAAAAAAATGCCAGAATAGTTAAATCAATGGAATATTCTTCTAGACAACATAAATGCTGTGAAACAGCGGAATTGTTTTCTCTAACCAGATGTATAACAACCATTTTAGACAGCTGTAATTACAGACTCTAAATATCTGAAGATTTGTCCCTACTGAATTTCACATGGTGAAACAAGGACAGCACGTCCAAGAACAAAACACATTCTTTCTCCAAACCTGCAAACAAGCCTTCCCTAACTTCCTGTTTTGATCAGCCAAACACCAGAACTCGGTAATAAAGCTGCAAGTATAAAAATAAGACTGAAATGTGCATTGGAATGACAGTAATAATTCACATAGTTACACAGAACTTGAGTATTTTCTTTGCCCAAGAAGTAAAGACACAGTGACTAATGGCATTCTGCTGTTATATAAAGTATTAGCTATGATGTTACATGTCCATCTGAGTACTTCCACTATGATAAGGATCAAATTACCCAGTATTTCCAGCATTTAAGCCATCATTTGTCCAACTCATTGTGCACAATGAATAACTGCAATTACATCATTAGTTAATGCAGGCATTGCAATTTTAGGAGCCTTTTTTGTTATTTGAATTTATGAAAATTCAAATACCTACATGATAAGTAATAGCTATATAAAATAGCTGATAAATTGTTTATTTCCCTTATTCTGCATTCTTGGTTATCACCTTTAGAGAATACTTATCTCCATCTTAATTAAATTTTATTAAGCGTGATTTCTTCAGCATGCAGAACAACTTTACATACATGCTTTATCTCAAATATTTTAGTTGAAGAACTTTAAAGTGCACCACATAACACAAGGCTTTAGAAGGACTCCTTTGATCACCATCAGGTATTGAACTACTTTTCATGACTGTCTTTAAGGCAAATGAAATCAATTTCCTCCTTTATCTGCCAGAGTACACACAGCATGAATTTGTGGCATAAGAGCCACACCATGGTCCTAAAGCGTGAAGTCAAAACCATACCATGTACTTTTATTATCGAGTGGTTCAAGAGACCTCAGGGAAGTACTACTGTGAGATTGCGTTTTTATTTCAAGAAGCATTTTCGGGAATGAGGAAATCAAACTGAAAGAGGGGACAGCTGAATGAAAAGCTCGCTGTGTAACAAGGATTCAGTAAAACAATTATTTTCTACTATGAGACAGGAGATGCTTAATTTCAAGCATTGGTGGTTGAGCAGACACTTGCTCTCTGTTCTTTAACATATTCACATATACAAAGAAATCACTTATTCATTTTACATGACTCTTCTACTTACATATTTGACATATTCTTTCCACTGGTGCCACCATGGCATTGCAATAAGAAACCAGTTGTGCCCTGGCTGAAGGCCATATCTGCTTTCCCTTTCTAGCCAGCCTCTGCAAACAACAAACAGCATGGAGCGTTAACTGAAAAGGGGAAGTTGCAATCCTTCTTTTGATAGTATTAAAAGGTGACTTTGAAATATATTTAGAACTGAGAGCAAAGCACACACCTAATAATCTGTCCTTCCTCTTCTGGAGTGGCAGGCCGCAGCCCCAAAACTATATGACACACCTGGAAAAAGAAAGGTAATTTTTAAGAATTGCATCAATGTGAAACAAACACTACGTGAGCGAAAGGAAAGAGTAACTTGAAAAGAATCTTTGAAAAGTCTCATTAATCTACGTAGCAACATTACCTACAACCAAACAAATCACTAAACAAGAAATTTGGAGTCACCATATTTGCCACCTGCTCCCGCTTTTAAGATAACCAAGTACCACAGAAAATTTGGTCAAAGCTGCTCTCTAACAATCTTTTCTTTCCTCCTCTCTTTTAAAGGGAAAACAGCACACAAAGCAATAATAATGAAAGAACATACAGAAGAAAGAAAGCATCACCCCTTGACAGTCCCTGTTTTGAGTGGGTATTGCTATGCATGCAAGACAGCACTCCCAGATGATACTAATACTTCCCAGTCAAAGTGTCCCAGCCTTGGCAGCCACCAAGTCCCCAGCAGCTCTGTCCCAGCAGCCCCCAGCCACAGGGTATGCAGCGGGGAGCAACGAGCAGGGAAACACACTGCAGGAGTCTTTATTTCCCACTGCAGGGAGGAGGGTCAGCTGCCTCATCTCTAAGACGTTTGTCAAATTGGTTGCTACTCGTAACATGATTTATAGTCTTTTCCTTACATCTCTTTTGAGGTTACTAATTTGCATCTCAGCTGGAGCCTTCTAATGACTGGTGAGATATCTTATTTAAATTTATATTACAGTGCGAGGGACCATTTTACATTCTGAATAAAACAAAAGCCATTAGCTGCTGGGAAGCAACAGATTTTCCAGCGCGCACAACACAGCTGGCTCTGATGTTTCCTTTTAAGTCATGTTACACTGTGCTAGTATCAGATTTTCACATAAACGACCCTGCTGCAAACAAACAACAACAAAAAAAGCTTTCCGAGGCTCTCCATTCAGACTACTTAGCTTTTCTGTCTGAAGATGAGATGCAGAAGCTCATGACAGTTTAAATACAAGCCCAGACAAATCAATGGCAGACCCTGTTCTGCGTGAGCATGCTCTTGGGCTTGAAGCATGAAACAAGGATGCCATGTCATAAAGGGATCAAGGGAAACAAAACATGTTACAAATGCCAGAAGAAAAAGTAAAACACGGAATGTAATGCAACAGACAAAAGTGTAACCACGTTGACACAAATGCTGGTGCTGCAACTCACAGCTGTGCAAAAAGCCGATGAGCCAACTACCACACATTACAACACATTACAACTTTAAATTTTTCTTAAACATACCTGAAAAAGTAGATTTAAAAACTCATTGGCAAGAGCACTCTTCACACTCCATATCTGATAGTCCTCCAGAGTGAGGTGTCCAAGCTTAGTTAAAAGAAGAATGGGAAAAAGGAATGAAGAACCAAACTATTAACCTACATCTATTAAAACACTCATTAAACATGCCACGCAAGGCACGATAAAATTCTTGGTTTGAGAAATATTAGCATCTACCACTCATAATAAAACTTAATCCAATAAAATAAGAAAAAGCTCAAATATAACAAGCAACCCAGAGAACCAAAAAGCTTGGAGGTCACACGTCAAACTATGCACAGCATGTAACCTTTGCTCCTGCTCTGTACCATCCAGATTAACTTATGCTCGGCCACACCACTACTTTCTCAAACCACGAAAGCAGCAGGGGCAGTGTGCAGCTGCTCAGAGCAATCCCATTGCAGGGAACCCAACAACTCCAAGGTTTTGATCTTCCAAATAAGCTGCATGCACGTGGCATCTCTACAGAAAACTGCTGTCCTCCTCTGAGGGCTGGGAAAAACAATTTTGGATAAAATCCTCATGATTGTAGTGTACACTATGGCACATTAGCTCTGAATCATTTGCAAAGCTACACTAGCATAACGTTGACAAATATCAGAATCAATTACTTTCTGATCGTCATTTATTCAGTGATAAGATCAATTCTGATTTTTCAGTATAGCCCATGGCCACTTTCAGAGCACTGGCAGCTTGCTCACCTCTTCTTACAGATCATTTGAAGTCCAGGGGGTCAAAGCTAACATATGAAAACAGGTTATATAATTTACATAATTAATGCATCATCAGCTCTTCCCAGCACTACATCCATGATGCACTTATGGAAGATATTCTGAAGACTGCCTTTTTTTTTTTTTAAACTCCCTATGGAGATGAGGCTGCTATTACAAACCCTTCATTAAAAGACCAAACAAAAGCCTCAAAGGATGAGAAGGAGCTCACTGAACCCCTGCTTCCTATTGCTCTAGCAGTAATTGAACTCCAATAAAATATTTGCCTGCCACTTTGTAGGAGTACAAGCAGGCGAGAGAACTATTCAAACAAGTAACTGAGAGGTCTAAAGAACTTTCCTTACATTATTCATAATTTGCAGTTCCTCTTGCAATTAGCAAAGCAAAGAATGAAACAATGGAAACAACTGTCACAATATTGTGTGCAGATAATGGTGCCCATTTCAAAAAGCAAGAACATAATTAAACATTTACACACAATTAACTATAAAGCACAACACAAACTATTAAGATTTGTTGTTCTGCCATGACAGCGGCCTCCATGATTTCACATACTTAGCTCTCCAGCAGTAATACTGTGCTGTATGGATTCACTGATTACATATGATGTCACTTGCAAAAAAGTTTGTAATAACACTGCAGCTACTTTTGAATCAATGCAGTTCTGTTCCAGCACGGGAGAACAAAGTATTGTTTTACAGAACATAAAAGATGAAATACACTCCTGCACTACCCCTTTGTTCTCAGCATCACTTTAACACGCAAGAAACAAACAGCATTCTTCAGAAGAAGTAAACCAGATTTAAAAGTGGTATTAATTACACCTAATAAAGCCTTATGGACAGTGTATGCTTCAAATTAATTTTACTTGGTTACGCATTTTTGGTTTAGTTTTGTTTTAGTTTTGCATTTTGGTTTTCAGTTTTTATAATGGCTTATAAATTCAAACATTACTTTGCAACAGAACAATGTGGGAAATTTAATGGAAAACTGACATTTCCTGAAGGATTCTTTTATTGACACATCTCTGCTTTAAGGGAAGCACACCATTCTTTCGTTTATTAATTTATTTATACACAAACTGAAAATATTGTTGCAGAAATGACAGGAAAACAGCAAATTCCTACCTTTGTGTTGTCATGCATATTCAAAATATCTTCTACAATTTCAGACAAATCCATGTCCAACTCCTTGGCACACAAAAGGATTAGAAAAGAGATTTAAACTCTCAAAGCACTCTCTGGAGCAGTATGTGTTCAGAATAAAAGTGTAACTATCAGAACGCTGACGATACCACACTGCAGTTCACAACTGAGTGCTTCCAGGCAATTGTACTTTTGTACCTGAGGTTCCTTTATATGAAACAGCATACATTACAGTCAAACACTGGTACTTTGGTTAACAGCGGGGCTAAGTTATATTATCAATAGTTCTCAGTTAAGACAGTTTAAGGGTTGTTTTATTTCACTGAAACTATGATCAAGCAATATTCACATCTGAAACAGGAAAATTACTCCTACTTTTGAAAGGTGATTTTAGGAAACAGAAGCAAGCGAGAAAGAAAATTTACACGTATAACTTACAGGTATTTTATCAGTACGGTTATCTTTCCAGACCTCTAAAAGTGCAACCACCATTTCTGTAAGTTCCGTGCGAGACAGCACACCATCCCGGTCAATGTCAAAAACCTTGAAGCAAACTGGAGGAAAAAAAGGAAATCACTTTTGTGCATCAGGACCACTCAACAACTTTTTTTTTCCCCCTTGCAGAATGCAAGTCTGCAGAGTCACAAGAACATGATTTAGTGCTGACAGTTTTGATGAGGCGGGATGCATGTGGTAGTGAGGAAATGGAGCAGCTGTGTTTAATAAACTGTAATCTAGACTCCTGCAATTTTGTGCTGTGTTTTCTGATGTGACTTAGCAGGGAACATATGTGCATACAGAAATTCCCAGTAAATGCCTTTAAGTTCCAGCAATATGGCTTTGGAGAAGTATGGAAGGAAGGCTCTTCCAAAGCAGAACAACCACCTTGCAAGGAAGGAGCCAGCTGAAAGCTGACAGCAAACAGGACAAAACACACTAACTACAGAACACCGCAACATAACTTCCAAAGCATTAGCTATGGAAGCACACAGAACTCAGTTCCATCATGCTTTAAAAAGAGAAGTCTTCCTACTTAAAACTTCATTTTATGTTTTAACTTCTGAACACACTCAAGCAGAAGAAATTCCTAAGAAGGTGAAGACAACTAAGCATACTTGCTCAAACTGAACAAGTTCTCTAAAATTAATAGCTAATATTTTGCATACTTACACTTCTGCCTTTCTGCCAAGGGTCCCCTGCAACATGCTGAGAGCCCACAGGAAATTTCTTTAAAATCTATGTGATTGTCTCGGTTTTCATCAAAGGCATTAAACAAACCTGCAAACCACAAAGCATCTGTTACAGCACCTGACTGAAACAGCTGACAACGGCACCTATGTGAACTGTAACAGTTCGTATTGCAAGGACAAATACAAACATTTGTAATTTTAACTGATTTTAAATGAGTGTAATAAAGAACAACAACCAGAAGTACGCCTTCCCTTCACCATTCCATGTTTCACAACAAATGCAGATTCTCAGGCATCATTTCTTATTTCCAGCATTCCTAAGTCAGTGAAATGAATCTAAGCTTAAAATACTTTAAAAAAAAACAAAACAACAAAACAACCCACAACACAATCCCATTTCTGAAGCCTTAAAATTTGTATGTCAGGAGGCCATCAGGGCCCCACAGCACACTGCTTCCTCGCGTGCTCTGCCACAGTTCCATACCTTCACTCAGAGATGGATGAATAGGAGGGGAAACCAAGGGAGCAAACGTTTCTAAATCAAAGCGTCCAGTTCTTGATTGGGCTTTTAGCAGCCAGTATCGTTTCTCGAGATCAATGATGTCAGATTCTTCCACTGTACAACCAACACAAAGAAAAGTAGTTGCGGTAACACCTGGACCGTGTTAGAACCGAGCACTAAATATGATTACAGCACTATTTTGTCACAAAGAGAATGGTGCTATTTTTTTTCTGTTTGATTAATGCATATAAGTAATAAAGATACAAGCTATAAAGTTCTGTTATTACTTGGTTTACCTACAGAATAATTTTAACTATTTAATGTCAAGGAGCGTGGTCAGCAAGTGATGAGTGTTTAGAAGTACAGAAATGAACACTACAAAAGGCTCCAGCAATCTCTTCATTTTCACATATTCTCAATGAATCGAACATGTAGAATACACGGCAATACCATCTTTCAAAACTAGCCAATATTTAAATCTCTAAAATGGATGTAAAGCAGCATTAAAAAAAAAGCAGCCAGAACTCTTAGAGGAAAAAAATGCAGTACTTGGGTGCCCTTGAAAAATCCCCATATTGAAATCTGGGCCTACTTATACAGTAGTAAGGCTGAATTTCAACGTAACATTCGCATTCTACTCCAGCATCATTTCCAAACAAGTATTTTATTTTACTTTGCTGTTTTTACCATAGACGCACCTAGAAATCTGGTCAACATTGCAGAGGGATTACTTAAACCCCAAAGTGACTTTATACCAAGGAACTCAGAATCTGATGTAAAGAAAGGGAAAAGGAAAAAGACTGAGTAAAAAGGCATTAGGCAAAGGTGAATAAAAATAGGCAGAGGGAGAAGCTGAGTTTTCTTTCAAGACATGCACAAAGGCTAATTTCTTTAAGTTTTACAGGTCAGTTGCAGTTTTACCCTTGAAATTAATATCATAAGTATATATTTAAGTTTCTGCTCAACAATACTTTTAACCTTTTTACATATGCAAGTGTGTCACAACACTGCTTCAGGTCAGTGCAAATTAATTGGTTCTCTAATAGATATGTAATGACAAAGCTGTCTATATTAAGAACCACTACGTGTGATCCCATTCCCAGATGGCGCTGAGCCTTTAAATCCATGCCAGCTTTCTAATAGGTTTAACTTGAGCTATTTGGCCTGGTTTAGTCTACAGAAACAATAATAATCCTGTAAAGCTTAAGAAAAGACCAAAAAAAGTCACATGTCAAGTTAAAATTGTATTGATTTTTCCTATTTATGTCATTTATAGCAGTAATTTATTCCAAATACTAGCTGAGGTAACTCAAGCACAATCTAACTACAGCTACCCAACAGGTAGGGGGCATTATGCAACACAAAGCATACAACATCATACCCTCACCAGAAGAAAGTTTGGAAACTGTTAACAAAAGATTAACACCTGAAGTCAGGCTTGAGGAGTGGGAAGGGTTTGCAT
The DNA here is from genome assembly GCA_030625065.1 of Alectoris magna. Classification (NCBI taxonomy): domain Eukaryota; kingdom Metazoa; phylum Chordata; class Aves; order Galliformes; family Phasianidae; genus Alectoris; species Alectoris magna. Next base: position 7,887,552 of record CM060581.1, on the reverse strand, counting down.
CTCCCAGTGTTTTTAGGCAACAACTAGAAATGCAACTTCAGTGAAAATAAGCCCTCCTTCTCCTATGTACATTCAGCACAGGCACAAAACAGATGAGACGCTGATGTGCAGAACATCCGCACAAAAGCTGCAGCTTGAGGGTTGTTTATTTCTCATGTAACTCCAACTTACCTTCCATTTAGTGCCAGACATGCTCTGCAGCATCCTTGCTTGCACCACTATCAGCTACCATGCATTTACATGGTAAGTGAGATAAGGGAACTGATCCTGCAGAAAAACTGATTTGTTTCTTCTCTCTTCCTTCCCAGCTGGATCAGTTCCCTTATCTGGACTGTCATCTGCTGGCTTTTGGTTGTGTTGGAATACATACGGAAACACTAATCTACACATATAAAGGTATATAAACCTTTATATACACATATAAAGATATATAAATCATATAAATATGATTCTACTAGAATTCAAGGAGTAACAGGACAGTTATTTCTTTGAAGATCAGCACGTAGAAACATCACAGATGCTTAAGACAGCGCCACGGATGCAGGCAGTTCCAGGAGCCTAAGTGGAACAGCCAACAGGGATGGAAGGCAGCTGGTACATGCCAAGAAACACAGCAGTGCTGTGATGGCTCAGGGACACTCCTGTCTCACACCGGGCAGTACAGCAACAGGTGAGAAAGTCTGCCAGATAAAATACCCTTTCCCTCAATCTCACTGCCTCTACAGGGATCGGTGTGCTACCACACTGAAGAGCCTGCAAGGAGTCATATAAGAGCTGCAGCATCAGCATTCCACAGGAGGTGCAAAAAGGCATATTTGTGGAGTTTCAAGAACAGAAATAATAAAAGAAATTAAAATACCCAATGAAAAGTGAAAGCAACTTTATGATACAGATCCTTAAATACAAAAAGAGACTCTCGGAACTGCCAGGCACCAAACAAGGGCAGAGCCTGAGGGGGCAGAACAGCCAGGAGGGGCTGTGCTGGGGGGAACCAGTGATAGGACACAGGGAACAGCTTTACACCAAAGAGCCAAACATTTTAGAAAGTAAGACTGACAGAAGTAAGGAGCACTCTTTGTGCTGAACGGACCTACGTGACTCAGACTGACTAGAAGTAAAAACGTAACAAAATATTCTCATCTCACGGTAACAAGGAATTGTAGGCTGACCTCACTTGCATAAAACAGACTTCCTGGATTATAGCACATGTCAATGTTCAAGACCGAAGAGCAGAAGCCAGCTGTTAGGTAATTTCTTCAGCGGGTTTTTTTTTTTTTTTGCACACAACGTCACAAATTAATCTCAGCATGTGTAGTGCACCATACACCATACATTCCTCATTACACCTAAAGAGGAATCCTGTGCCATTCAGGGTATTTACATAGAATCACATTTGATACTGAAGTTTAAATGAAGCGTGATAAAGACCACTTACCATCCTAATGTTATGTACTGATACTGATGTGTATGAAAAAATGCCATCTTCCTTGGAATAGGCTTTGCATTAAGTATTTTAACTTCTCAAAGCATAATTTTGTTCCTAATGCCTGCACAAACCAAATCAAGAAGGTGCAAAGTGGTCTTTCATTTAGTGGGTCAAAATATAAATGTTATTTATGTTATTTATCTTATTTAATCTTCTAAATATAATATACCCCAAAACATAAGAAGAGAATCGCTTTTTAGGCAAACACTCATTTTTGTCAATTAAAGACACGTAATCACTCAAGGTAACACACATTAGGCACCGGTGAAATTTAAGCATAAGCGACCATGTGATGGTGAACTGATATTTCATTTTCCTCTTGCCATTTCTCTATTAAAATATGGAAAACTTTCAGATCTGTAGAATCAAGAGCGGGCCTTTCTAGTTCAGCTCTGAGACTCACTGTCAGACAAGCAGGACCACAGGGATGAGACAATGGCCAGCACAGGTCTGAACTGGAGCCTTCATACAGCAAAGGAAGAACAGGCAGGCTAATGCTTTCCAGCAAGAACTGCATACCTACTGAAAGCAAGCCAGTTTAAAACCAGCCAGTACACTGTGACTGATGGGCTGCAATGTCAGCAATAAACACTAAAAAGGAAAGAAATAAAGCTCCCTTCATTTTAATTCCATTTCAATGAAACGTACTCCCTAAATATCACACACGTAGCAAAGTCATGAATAACATTCTCAGGAAAAAAACTTCAAGGTTTCATTACAGGTTTTGTTCTTTCTTTTTTTAACAGCATCAGAATGAACCACGCATCTGAATATATTTTATGAATGATTTAATTTATACCTACCTAATGGCACAATCCTCTCTGGCTCACAGCAGCAGAAGCATACCATATTCTCAACATTTTACCTGAAACTCGGCTCGCTTCTCCGCTCACCATGACAGCCTGCAGGCAGAGCCCAGTCCCCAGGCACAGCGCTGCTCATTGCCACCCACCCGGGCCAGACCCAAGGCTGAATGGTGAACACGGGCAGCACTCCTGTCTGAACGTGGCTGCTCACCACTTTCAAATTAACACATGGAAGATTCTGGGACCTGGGGCACAGAGAGCTGCTTTGCAAGACATAAAATAACCTGGGAACTAAGAGGATAACAAAGTGGCAAGATGCAGCTTAAGTGACACTGAGGCTTCTTCTTATTAGCCTGCTCTGCTGGAATACTTACCCCCCCCCCCCTCCTCCCCCCACCTTTGCTTCCTTAATATATATATTTTAATTTTTAATTAAAGGACACACAAAGAAGGGAATACTACAACTTCAACCAAGATGTTACAGTGCATCAGGTGCTACCAACCAGACACTCACCTAGCAGAATATAGCATGCATCACTACCTTACGGATGTGAACACACATTGCAGAGGCATAAAGCATGACACCTTGCCTCAAAGCACATGTAATCACACACCCCCAAAAAAACAGGAGAGAACAGAACGTATTCCTAAAAGCAGCTTTAATAAAACCTGAATTTTCAGAACCATCTTACACTGGAGCCTTCTGCGCATCGCTAAGAGATAACGTTTCAAAGGTGGGTACCACGACTGAAGAAGAAGAAAAACACATCCCAGCAGCCCACATGAAGCAATTGTCCCACTGTGCTGCACAGATTTACGTGTACGTCATGAATTTCTCTGACAGAAGAGGTTACTTCCACAGCACTCTGTTTCAACTTTAGTTTCAAAAACTCCCTCTTGCCTTGCAATCATGCCATCCAGTTATCCAGGGCTTCTCTCATTTATTATGTTAATCAGCAATAACTATGTTCTAAAATATAGTCATTATACTGATTAAACACTGTCGTACTGAATCTCTGTGAGAGCTGTCAGAAAAGCGAAGGGTTTTGATCAATTTTTCTGACTACAGAAGATGATCCCCTCAGAAGAGTATTAGGATGTCAGTTAGTACAAACTGAGTGACACAAGAATGGGATGACAGAGAATGACAGATTGCACGGCCCGTCAGCATGCTACCTCTGTAAGAGGGACTATTCTCCTCACAGGGCAATGGGATACACCAAACAGACACAGCTGCAAAAAGGCACCAACACCTATGTTGCAAGAATTACACCCACCCAGGCCATAACACCTCACCATTCCAGATGCCCCTGTTCCTCTGCATCCATCTGCTAAAATGAGCAGCAGAGAGCTCCACTGTGCATGTGGGATGCGCTCAGAACCCCTTGGATACCAAGCACCCACCTCTGCCAGGGCAGCAGAACAACAGCCACTGCATTGCTGAATTACTTTGTTTAGATTTTAGTGAACCAGAAGAGATTAGGTGTTCAATTTGCAATTATTGAGGACTTACGGTATTTTCCAGGAAACTTTCTCCTGCAGAGAAATTTACAGTTAGCAGTAGTCCCTGACAGGACTGTGATTTACGTGTCCCACCGCAATGCTATTCAACACGATCAACTAAACAAAATCAAGAAGTATGCAATCACACTGGAAAACTGATACAATCCAAATGGGTGCCAGTTTGTCACTGCTTGCACAGAGGAGAGACTCACAACCACTACACCACTTGTGGGGAACAACGGTCCAAGAAAACATTAAGTTACTTTGGTAACTTTTAAACAAAATGATTCATATCTTTGATCTAAGTGAAATGGAACAAAATTTGATTAAAAGCAGCAAGTGTGTGTAACTTCCTGTATCTCTGAAGTTTAATTTCCAATTATGTTTTGAGAAAAATAATTGAAGCCATCTGCATTCCAAAACAAATGTTATTTACAACTGAAAAATTAGAATTCCTTTGTTTCCCTGAGAGCCTGGCTCATTACACAAATGTAAATGGAATCACTGGTGCCTTGCAGTACAACGTTCACTGTCAATTTCTAAATCAATGTTAATGTTCCCTATTTTATTGCCCCAATTTTTCCCATCCCATCAGTTGTTTAACAGAACACACAGAGCTGGGGCTTGAGCACAGCCCCAGCAGTGGGGATACAATGACACCACACCAGTGAGTTTCATTAATGGGTTTTCAGCAGAGAGTAGAAACTCTCAACTTGCACTCTCTCAATATGTTCTGCTAACAGCATCTGTCTGGGTTTACTCAACATTCTTTCTGTTCCCTTTTCTCCCAAAGGACAACTATTATCCTCATCAGAAGAACTACAAACAAGCCTGACTTCAGAGAACAGGAATTCCTGTGTTCTATCCATTCAACTAGGTTAAGATTACTTTCTTGTTCTTTAGATTGATTTACCTAGACTGTAAATACTGAACTTAAAACAAAAAGCAAGGCCCCAGGTGTTCGTATTTCATTCACTGCAATTACTTTTAAGTGCACAAGCACTCAGATTATCCTTACTTTTGCATCTGTTGTGAGATTCCTATACTGCCTCAAGTCTCAAGGGATACCACTGGACACAATGAAAAGTATTTGTTTTCGGGCTTTGGGAGGGCTGGGCAGTTCACCAGTTTGTCTTCCTACTATCTCCAAGCACAGTCAGTTTCCCACATCTGCCCTTTGATTGATACCAAGCTGCAGCCACCCTAACACAGCAAAAATACATTGGTTTTGCTGTTAACAACATTTATTGTAAGATAACAGAACTACAAGAAAGCTTAGTTTTATCTAGCAGTCCAAATGCACCCTGTAATGTAAGCTTTCCAGTGGAGGTCAAGTATACTAAACCTGCAGATACCTCACAGTTTGAAACGTTTTACTGCTTCAGTACTAAGTGTAAGCTATGCCGCTCTCCTGAACAAAATGAAACCCCGGATACTAGATTCACTGTATACCCGGAGATTCAATAATTGTTTCAAACACTGACAAATATTTCTTTTTATTTCAGCTTTTTAATCCTGACAAAAGAAAACTTTACTTCTTGTTCACTTCCACCTTCACTATGAGCACCCAAGAGCTTCTCCAAGTAAGTCTCCAAGTAAGCTGCCGGTGAAGAAGCACAACGCTGCCAGCTGCTCCAAAACGCTGAATTTCTCAGTAGCCTGATCTCATATGTAGCAACACTTTTCTATTTTTTTCCCCCCTGAATGCAAGGGTTTGGGTCTTTTTTCCCCTCCAGAATATACGGTTACTGCTGGAACACCCAGCAGAGACCTGAAATTCTGCATTTTTCCACCAGGCTTTAAAGATGAAGTCACTTCTCCAACAGATCACAAAGCCATACAAACCAGAACACATAAAGGAACAACCATGCTTGTATATCTCCTAGACAAAAAAACACCACCAAACACCCACAGTAACTATACAACTCAAAAAGGTTTTCTTATTATTCCCTTTTGTCCTTTTAGCTTACCTTGTCGTCTAACTTGTCTACTAGGCTTCAGAGTGGTTTTCTGAAGCCTACATGCCTACTGTAGTCTCCCACTGTAGTCTCTCTTGTAATGCAAATAAAGTTACCTATCTATAAATTCTGGTGGTTTTATTATGTGCTTTCATTTCAGATGGTCAAAACAGAATTTGAATGCTCGCATTTAAAAGTAGAAGAAAAAAATACATGCAATTTTATACAAATAATTCAACTATTAAAGAGATACAATGCCAGGCTCCACCAAAGAAATCTGAGTGCTTAAAGCACAAGCAGATTGTTCAAGTCACTGATATCTCAATAGCAAACACCCTTTTCCTAAGGGATATCAAGTCCCCTAGACTACAGCACTGTGTGCTTACATTATACATGCACATCACATCTGATCTGCCAGCCTTTTGTTGGTACATTTCATCTACAAAAACAGCTGCTCCTCCTTTTACATCAAGATACAGACATAAGGAAGCATTTGTTCTCTGGAGATCATTCCTACATGCAGATCCTGAGGGGGCTTCTCTTTACTTAATTTAGTTCCCTGACTACATCATACGTCAGGAATATTGCTTATTTTTCTGTGGAAAACAGATTAGGAGGTCATATTTATTTTTGAAGCAAACATTATCATCAAAACTGCCTCAACAGCTTCATGACACACCGTATCTGGAAGAGCAAATACCACACCTGTATTAATGTCAAGCCTCTTTACATCTTTAGACTGGTATACTTGTTGAGAAATGGTTTGGTTTTTGTTTGTTTTTTAAAATCAACCTTGTAGTCATCATCTTCCACGGGAAATACTGTTATTAAATGCTGTTCTCCCTTAAAAACAGTGACCTAAGGTATCCTTTTCCATAACAACGTTTCATGTATCACAGCACAAAAAGCAGAGAACAAGTTAACACAGACAAGCTCTGTTTGCTGAACAGAACTAATCAGAGTAGTAAGATTTAATGAATGACTGCAGCAAGGCTACAGTTTCTGATCTCCGGAATAGTTTTAAGAAGCGTGCAAAATAACCATCTTTTACTTACAGTGTGTGACTCCAGCCAGGGTTTGATAGAAGGTAGGAGTGTCACTATCATCAGTGAGTGTCACATACACACCTCCAGACAGCAGCCAACGGGAAAACGTGAAAGCATCTTTGTTGTGCAACAGCCAAACCCTGAACTTCTCATAGTTTACCTTCTCACCCTATTAGAAAATAAGAAAACATGACTGTTTTTCTCTCCTTTCTCAGTCTCATTAAACAGGAACCACCTAGCTGTAAGAACAATAATCTCTTATAAAAATAAGCACTAAGATTATTTTTCTGGAGCCGTGCCTGCTTTTCCATTTCATCCTGAAATACGGCACAGAGAAGGAAATTAGACTCCTCGGCTCTCCCTGCATTTCAGCCTCCTATTCAACATGGCCTTTGGAAAGTCATTTACTCTGAACCTCAGTTTATAGGGATTAGGCAAAAAACGGCTTCTTACAACTCAGAAGAGCAGCAGTTATTTTTATGAATTTGAGCTTATTACGACAGATAAAAGCTCTTTTGTGCTGAATAGAGGATGCTAAAAAAAAAAAATCATAAACATTCTGTTGTATCTGTATAAGTACGCAAAACCTAACACAGAAAGTTTAGATTTGTGAATAACTAAAAGCATGAAGAATCACTGCAGAAGCATTCAAAATTTATGCGTCTGTTGTCCAAAAACCGCTTCGTAGCGTATATGCAAATGTGACATTCACAGTATCTCCTAACTCAAGTTCCTCTTGCTGGATGTCTTACAGAATTGGCTGTTCAGGAACACACAAAAATCACAGATCCACAGAACTTAAATGCACAAGAAGTTGTTTAAAACATTTAGCTGAATGGCTTGCAAGATGCGGCCATGAAATCATAGCGATCAGCAGGCTTAGTTTTGTAGGCAACGTACAGAAATACTGAAAATAAAAGCAAGCCTACTAACAGCATACAAACTCATTACCTGAAGGTCCTAATGACTATGGGAAATAAACAAGAGTCTGCAAACTAAAAAGCATTTGAAGCCATTGACTGGTTCAACTTCCCTAATATCACAGACCATTAAGCTTCACTGAATTACATTTCTAGGGAACCCAACAACCTGCACTTGGCCGTGGACTAACAGCAACTGCCAACTGCAGAAAACAGTTAATCACCATTGCTGCTAAATCATTTGCTTTGTATTCTAGTCATAATGGATTATTTCAGATTCCAGACACTGCTCTGCCTCTTTTTCCTACATTAGTGTTACGTTTTTCTCCTACAAATACATGCAGATCAAATTGCCTTCTTACTCTCCTTTGAACCATTATCCAGAAGTTCAGATCAGACATCATTTTCTTACTACCTCTTCCACTTTGCTTTCCTGCTACTTTTTTTCCCCACAGATTTCTGTAAATGGAGGAAGAGCTGTGCTATGTTTCATAACACTCTCGTGTCATTCTAATTGATTAGAGCAACAAGAAGGACAAAGGACAGGAAAGTTTTGGCAGAAAAACCACTTGAACCATTTAAGTTTTACAGATGAGCCACGGTAGAAGTCAAGCAACAAGAGAAATGCAGATACCGTTGCATTTGTTTCCTTTATTTTTGAAACAGAAATGAGGAAAAGAGAGAAACTTCAGAGTTCATAGTTCTAGATCAGCACATACAATAATTCTAAAGGAAAGAATTAGAGCACCTATAAACATCACCCTGGAAAGCATAAACTCATCTGCCATATGGCAGGAAGGAAAAGCCCACAACGGGAACATTAAACTTTCTCACTCTCCAGCAAAGACCTAGTATGATTAGCAGGTCAGTAAATACTGCAGAGTGGGTCATTACACTATTTTTCTTTTAAAAGATAATCAATATAGAGCATTTTCTTGAGCAGGAAAATGGTATCAAATCAGATTGATACTTCCCTGCTTGCAAGATATTCATAAAGTATTTCTAGATTTCTTGGACAGCATGCAATTAACTTTTAGGGTATAATTCATCACACCATATTGACGGGAAATTAAATATAGGAAATATTGAAGTGGGTCAGCTCCAGAAACTGGACTGCAGCATACATATGATTTATGATACCAGTCAAGAATGAAGAATGTAATCACTGCCCACAAAGCCAACATGATACCATGCCAGATTAAACAAGTTTGCCTCAGCCAGTGCTGGTCACAAGCTTCACAGCACACTAAAGTTACCATAAATACAGTACACCATACAAGGTAAGGTAATAAGGTAATACAAAATCCACAATTTAAGCTCCTCAACTAGCTTTTCAGTAGAATATAGAACAACAACTAGATTTTACTGGTCTGTAGTCCTCTGGTACCAAAAGAAACAAACAAATCAAACAAACCCAGCATTTTTTAGGGTGACTGGTGAGAAAGAAGTAGCTGTGAATATCTACAAGTCGATATAAGTAGCCTGGTTAAGATAGGGACATCGGAAAGCTTCATGAAAATTACGTTTCTCAAAGAATCTAATACATAAATAAATGTTGCAGCTCCTGGTAGGCACAGTGAGACACAAGGACTATTCCAAAGCTATTATTTTTAAGCAACTATTGCTAGAAGGCTTTTTTTTTTTTTTTTTTTTTTTTTAAATCAAAGGAGCAGGCTTTCTTTCTCCTCACAGATCTGCATTCTAGCTTTCTTTCTCAACTGCAACAGAATGATGAACTGATAAATAAAATTGTACTAGGGATATTCATACTTAAATTCACTTGACACCACGATTACTCTTGGGAAACAGTATCTTTCAAAGCAGCACAGTAAGCAAAGCAGGATGGTAAACTCTTGCATGTACACACCAAGTTGCTCCTTACATCAGTGCAAATCACGCGTATATTACAACATAAAGATCTTAACTTTTCCTGTGCTTAAACAAGGTACTGCATGTGTACGGCAGAAAAACCACACAGTGCAATAGTCGCTTACTTAATGCAATAGGATAAAACTTATATGAAATACCTCAGAGAAACATTTCTTGAGAGACTCTGGCACTTTCCCATCAACCACATGCAGCATCTTCTCCATCTCATCACGAACCACATAACTCCCAGATTCATTAGAAAAGAGACTGAAAATGTCTGAGGAAGAAGAGAAGTGTTTAAGCAACTACCGCAGCTATACTTTTCAAATACCAGGTTTAGAACTGGCTAACAATGCCAGAAGCAACGCAACAACTAAAGCACTGAAAACTTGCACTGATTCAATGCCAATACAGCTCAGTAAGGTTTAAATTGAGAAGTATTTCTTTTTATTTGGTCGTTGCCCATTGTATGGGAAACTGTTAATCACAGCCTGAACCTCTGATTAACCATCTGAGGCAAGTGACGGGTCAGCTGCAGGAGCACAGGTGAAGGTAATTCAGCTGTGCTCCCGAAACGGGTGGAGCTTGACTCCACCTCTCCTAGATCCCATTTAAGGACTGACCACCACTAAGGCAGCATCTCTTTTGGAGATGGCTCCTGTGTGGAGTTCCTTGTGGCAGGCATCCATCCTAGCCGTGAGCCTCAGTGTGGGTGAGTTGTTCCTCTATAACCTCTGGCTATCCATCTATTACAACCTTGTATAATAACAACTATACACCCATAAATACAAAGTAAAATAGCATATTCTATACACACTATCCTGTTGTTGCTTTTTTTTTTAAGTTACATTACTTACATTTTGCTTTCTCCTCCTCTTTGCCTCTAGTGAGTAGAACTAATCCAACTATCAAGTTATTGAAGTGCAGCCCTTTGGATATTCCTCCAAATGAACAGTAGATAACCTAGGAGAATAAAACAGAAGTTAAACCACAAAGTTCAGAGAGAATGAAAAGCAAGAAGTTATAGAAGGGCTCTATCCTGCATATTTATTCCAGTTAATTACCTCACAGTCAGCTAAACACTTTTAATATTGATTCTGAAACACCTTTGTAGATATTCCAGTTTTAAAGCTGTCTTTTAATTAGGGAAAGACCTATTTTTCCTGAACAGAAATATTTTTTAAAAAGCTACAATCCTGCAAAGAAGGATTCATTCACATACACTATTTCTCTACTCTTCTTTATCAAGGTAATGAAGGTGAACTCTCCTCTAGATCAGGGTACAATAACCTCAGAACTACCAAGAGGTTGTTGGAGCAATAAGAGCTTCATTACCCAATCAGTGGAGATGTGCTTTCAGTAAACCATCAAAAATCACTGATTTGTAAAGATGTGACAGGGAAAAAACAACCAGGCTTTTAACAGTTTGTACACGGCCCCTATTGCCACAATGACCGCTCCAAGTTAGTACAGTATTCTGCTAACAGTGGGATTGACATCTGTTGTTGGACTGCTATTCCAACTTGCACTCCTCCTTTAAATCCCAAAATATATTCCCACAAATTCCCTCGTTAGTATCACGAGAGAGATATCTACTTCAGCTACAAGAAAATAATGCAGTCAGAACTTAAACATTATTCTTATATAGAAGGATTATTTCAGCACTTCTGGTTTTTTTAGTATGATTTTCTTATAGATATCACACAGGGCATCTAACCATAAAGAGAAAGCATTAAGTGCAGCTGAAGGGAACTATTACTGTGAAAGGGCAGAACAAAGTGATTTGTCACTGATCACAGTTTGGATAGCAGATTTATGTGCTGACCTTTAGTTTAAAGAAGTTATATTTAGGAAAAAAAAGAGGAAGAGAGAGGGCAAAATAAAGAAATCAAGCTCGACTTTTATAAATAAAGTATTATGTACATGTTAAATAGTGTTTGCCTTGCTTTGTGTTGCATTCTAAATGAACAACATTATGAGCAGGATGTGTACGTGAAGTTACGTACCGTTTTTTCATTCTTCTCCCATAAAAACTGTGCATCAAAAACAGTGTTACTAGCAGGAACAGGGAGGTAATTGTCCCCCTGTACTCGGCATTGGTGCGGCCGCACCTCGAGTACTGTGTTCAGTTTTGGGCCCCTCACTGCAAGAAAGACATTGAGGCCCTGGAATGTGTTCAGAGGAGGGCTACGAAGCTGGTAAGGGGTATGGAGCACAGGCCTTATGAGGAGCAGCTGAGGGAGCTGGGATTGTTCAGCCTGGAGAAGAGGAGGCCCAGGGGAGACCTTATAGCTCTCTATAACTTCCTGAAGGGAGGTTGTGGTGAGCTGAGGGTCGGCTTCTTCTCTCGTGTAATCAGTGATAGAACTAGAGGGAATGGTTTCAAGCTGCGCCAGGGGAGGTTCAGGCTGGACATGAGGAAGTATTACTTCTCGGAAAGGGTAGTCAGGCATTGGAATGCACTGCCCAGGGAGGTGGTGGAGTCACCGACCATGGGAGTATTCAAGAAACGTTTGGATGTTGCATTGAGGGATATGATTTAGCTGGGAAGTATTGGTAATGGTTGGACTGGATGATCTTCTAAGTCTTTTCCAACCTTGATAATTCTGTGATTCTGTAAAAGCATATTCTTTATATGACAACTTAGCCAAATAGCAACAGCAGAGTTCAGAGGTCAGCGGGGCTTCTACGTTATTGTAGACAGAGCCACTACTCCGTCAATCACCAACAGAGCAGAGAGAATCATTTGAAAACCACTGGAAAAACCCACAGCTTTTAGGACCTCTCATAAACAGAGCTGAGATTATAAAGCTACTGGATGCATCCACTGAGTGCACCACTATAAATATTAAATTTAATTTACAAAAAAATACAGGAATAATCCTAAGCCATAAATAAAACAAATTACCAACTCCATTCAAGTATGATTAGAGTTTTTGTATTTTAAAGCACTTTCCCTCTTCTGCCTCTCAACACTGCAGCTTTATCACTGGTTTAACCCAGTGCCTTTCCCTACCCAACAACTCCTACAACCCATTTCCTATACCTATGCTAAAACGGGCATTCATGTAGCAGGACTATGAACGAAATCAGGGTACAAATTTGGATTTGAAATAACAAATTTTGTTATCAGGTTTCACTATCCAGTTTGCTCAAAGCAGTTGACCTCCAGGCAAGAATAAGTAGCTAGAATGAAGCTGACCATGAAACTTCTACGAAATAACTGCACAAATCACATTTCAAATGCTACAAGATAACACCTATATCCCACCATAACTGTGCAGGACATTCTGCGTAATAGAGTGCAATCTATTATCAGCTGTGCCTTTCAAAGGAGCCTGACAGCCCTCTACAACAAAGTGTATTAAGGAGAAAAATCAATTCTTAACAGACCGAAATCCCTTTACAAAACATGAGCATCATGTCTCCCAAAACAAGACCAACATTACTGTCTCACTCACTCGGGTCTACATGCCAGGAAACAGTTTATCCAAGATGTGACAAGCATCAAAATTTTTACATTCACTGTAAGCCATTATATCAGTTAAATATCTCACCAGGATTTGTCTCTTTTAGACCACTAAAGTAAGATCTACCAAAGTTTGATGGCAAGTTTTTCTTTACCCTGGAAAAAGACTTCAGAGAAAATAAAATCTTCCTGCACTGTTCAGAAGACGACTTTTGAGATGATCAGCTGATCGCTATTTGCCATTAATATAAGAAAATTCAGCTCTCTTAGAAGTTTAATCGCTCATTTTAAATTTAATGAGAAAGGACTTAATCACCACAGTGGTAATTTGACCCTTCCCAGAGTTTTCTGAGCAATAACAGAAACATACTAACTGCCATAAATACGTGCAAGAAGACTGCAGCGAGGCTTCAGACCTGTAGCCAAAAATCCTCCAAAACACACCGTATGTTTAACAATTTCCATATCTGAAGAAGCTGGCTTATGTCTCCTTTGAGGTACTCAAAAAAAAATGAACTGAGGTTCGAAGATGAATGTCAGAAACATCAATTCACAACACTAAGCTGGATATGTTTCCTTGAGTACTTCAGCCTGGAAGAGCCAGAATTCTACAAGAAGTTCACAGCTTAAATGGAGCAAGAAGAAAGTTGCAGGACCCGAAAATCTTCTCTCTTCTCCTCTAACAGCAGTGACTGCTGCAGCCAGAGTCCTCCATCTTATAGCACAAGCAAAGGGTGGAAGAAAACAGCTAAATACCAGATATACATGAATGAGTCGCTAGTTCATACCATCTCAGGTGTGGTTTCCATGTCAAAAATTGAGCCAGAACTGGGAGTAACCAAACAAAACCAGCCATGGGATTGCCAAGGCTGCTGGGTAGGTCTGGCTAAGCCACATAGCACTGTACCAGCAAACGGAAGCAAAGGAAACACCTAACACAGACTAGCTACTTCCTATTAACTACTTAACTGTCATTTATATAACAAGGTACAGAAAAACCTACCACTGCTGTCTTTGCAGCAATAGGAAACAGACTAGCAGTTGCAGTGGGTGTTCTAGACCACCTCCACAGGAATACTGGGCAACAAGGTAGTAGGAAGTTCCAAAATCTCATTCACTTCCATACCAAAGTTATTACCTGACATAATTCAGGTTATTACCAGACAGATTCCCTGAAGACACCTATGTGCATATAGCTCTGCACGATACCTTTGGGAGATGCTCTCCTCGTCCACCTATCATTCTATCACTTCCACTGCTACACACTCAAGACTGCTGAAAGATGTCTGAAGGCAAGTGAGTTTAAATGAGGCTCACAGCATAGAAGGATCTCATTCTATCAAAGACATCACGTAGAACTTGCAATTTCATTCTGCTGAGAGACATAGTGCTATCCAAACACATTAAACTCCCATAGGATACTCAGATCATCATCTGCTATTACCAAAGTTTAATGCATTTGCAAATGCTTGAGGGGATAAATTATTAGAACTAAATTTCTGCTCTATTTGGACCCAGTGTTATGGCAGAGATTTGAATTCCAACCTTTCTACTTCTAATCATTCCGATTTCAAAAGATGCCTTCAAGGCTACACTGCATATGTAAGTAATTTACCTTTATATTACATTGGAGCTATTACTTTAAAAGAAAACGCACAGCTCTGCTGAATACCATAGCTTAAGTCTTAATATAGCTACTTTAGAGCCAGGAAAAAACAAACAAACAAGAAATCCACTAAGGGCATAAAAAGGGCCATAATTCCTACATTATCTTCAGACACAGAACACACACTGGTGCTGCATGACAAATAGAAATCAAATTTGGTTGTATATCTCTATAGGCGTATTTGTGTACACACATCTATAGGTATACATTATCAACCACACACCTCCCCAGAGAGGTTTGCAGATTACCTCAGCAACTTTTGGAGGGACTCCATCACCAAGAACTTCCCTGATGAAGCACTGTTGGGTCATATAATACGAGAGTCCACACGTTCTCTTAAAAGCATCTTTCAGTCGCTTCAGCTCTATGTCTGTAACTGTATTGAGTCAGAGGAGAAAAAAAGATTTGGTCAGTAATGTCACAGAAATGTAACAGCCTAAGGACTACCAAAAATCCATACACATTACGTTTAACATAAAATAACGAGATCTGAAAAATTAAATGAGTAATTCCACCCAGGCAGTGGTAGATGATGAGATCCAATATTCTAATCTTAGAGAGAACTGAAAGTTAACAACAATTGCAATCAAGTTTGCTGCCTACATTTTCTTTGACTACAACAATGCATTATAAGTTTGTTGTAAATTAAATACCATTATTCTCATACAAAAGGAAAATTAAGTAGTATTATGACCAATTTTATGTTGCACACAAGCCAGAGAGATGATCTGTAAACCACCAGCAGTCAGTATAATTGAGAGCAGCTCCAGCAGCGCACTTCAAGCAACCCCATCTCACAACCAGCCCACTTTTCTGCAGGAAAAAACAAACGTGGTCACCACTTACTGGCTTATAAGACAGTAGAGCAAAACATGAATTTAACAGCAAAGCTACTTTGGACTAAAAGTAACTCTTCACCTAAGGTTTCCCACATAGTCAAAATCTGATTACCAGCTGGAACCTATTCAAACTTTTCACAAGCTTCACACATGAGGAGTTTGAAGGGATCCCCTATATACCAGCATACGACTGGCCTCAAAAGCAGCCCTGCATTCCTATTTCACAAGCGTAAGGCAATTTTCTAACAATACGATTAAAAATAAGGCAAAGAACTGCTATGGTCCCACCACCATCAAGTACTGTCACTTAGTATCTCAATGAACAGAACAACTACTTTGTCCAAATCAGGCTGCAGAGCGTAACACACCATACAAGTTCCCACATACTGCAGGAAGAGCTATTTACCAGCCAGGCACCAAGGAACTGATGCTGTACATGACAGGTATTGCACTGTATTTATAGGAAGACATTTTCCTTTCCTTGCTATCACCAGTCAGATGGAGCAACTCCAAACGGCCAAAGGTTTGTCAAGGTTTTTGTCAGCCCAAATAGAACACTTCAGAACTTAATCCAGCACTCTTCATAGTTTCTACATTTCAATTAATTCATCCAAAAAAAAAAAAAATCATTCTTTGAGAAGCAAATCATGTCAAAATGTTCTCTCTGAATTTCAAACCTCATCAGCACTGAAGTAGCCTGGTGACTTTACAGCTGTGTGTAAGAGCAGAAATTGGGTCAAGTTTCTTTTCAAATGTTATTACAGATGCTGGGGACCTTTTTTTTTTCTTTAAACCAGAAAAAGAACTCGGGGATCTCAGAAATACACCTGAAGTGTGATCCACACAGCACTGGCGCTACCAATAAATGAGAATAAGAATGTCAGTACGACATTAAGCAGCTGATGATGCTGCCAGCCCATGTCATGTTTCAAACATAAATTACCAGCACTAGAGATGACTTAGCGTTATTGTTTGCACACAGAAACTACAAAGCAGGTCATGAAATTACAGAAAAGATAATCATTTCCCTTCCTTCCCCAGGACACACTGAAGTGACTGAAGCAGGCCATCTCGAATCGTCTGCAAAGCTTCACAAAAATAAATTCATCATACGTTTAGATCAAGGCACATGAAAGTACGACTGAAATGAGCAGAGAAGAAGACAACCATGTTACCAGTGTTTAAGTCTGGAAGACACAAAGTATTTGAATACAAAATCCCAACAAAAACTTCCAGTTATTTCACAGGGAGGTAGAGCGTGATGAGAAGAAATAAGTCCTAAATTGGGGAAGTAGTACTCCCAGAAGCAATACATTTATTACAGTAATAAAAACAAGCACACCCACACACCCACAAGCTACTGTCTCTCTCTCAGTTGCACAAATCCTACGCTGAACAGGCAGCCCAACTGAGGTCAGAGGTGTTATTCATGCAAAACAGATATTATTAAGAGGTCAGCGTCAAACGCTGCCCTCAGCTTCCAAACAGCAGCCTTGAACAGCACTGCCCTGTATTCACTGGAGGTCTTTTTTTTTTTTGTCTCCACAACACCTACAAAGCCCATCCCACACGGCTCTCCCTACACACGCAGACGCTGTGCTGGCAGACACTGCCGCTGCATTCACAACCTGTGAAACACACGTAAGACTTCCCAAAATAAGTTTATGACAGCCAACACAGCAAAACACATCTTGTCATTCCTACCAGTAACAGGTGGCAGAACTTCAATCCCACTGCAAAGAAAGCCGTGCAGCTATTAACTGGAACCACATGCCTACTTCTACACATCTCAAGACTACAGAAGCTACCTTCTTATTATAAGGATCCAATTCCAAATAGTAAAAGCAAGTTTCAATAGTTACATATTGAAATCTAATTCTTACAGTTCTATCTGACTCAGCCTGCTGCCACATCACATCCCTCAAACAAGATGCCTTTTCCACCAAAGGAAGGGTCACAGGCTGTGCCTTTCTGTCCAGGCAACCTTACTAGGCAGCACAAACCTCCCGAGCACTACCTGGGCTGGATGCCTTCCAGCACCACTGCAGACAGTTTAACAGAAGATTAGTGCAGCATCCAACTCTCCAGGGAATCCTGGAGCTCCAGTTTGTTTAATAAAGTTTAAATGAAACCATGCAACCTCAGCTAAAAATGTCACAGCAACTTACAGTAATTGTAACAAACCTCCAGCTCACCCAATTGCCAAGGTTATTTTTAGTTTAATAGCGTTATTTAAACTTAATGCTGTTTATATGGATTTACAATTCTAGTATTATTTTTTTTTTAAACTAACAGCAGTCCAGCTCCAGGGTTGTATAGCACCTTCCAAAACCAACCACCCCATTATACAGCTCCATGCTGGAAGCCACCCTCTCTCTCTCTCTCTGCTGCTTTCACTCCAGGTGTCTATCAGCCAGTTCTCATCCCAGAGCTTTCCTTTCAGACTAAAGCTGTACCCACAATTCAAACTATGCATGCCTAAGCGCCCAGCCCTAAACTTAAAGCTCCTTGCTGGTTCCTTGCCTAGCCTAGAAGCAGAGCTAGAAAACATGGTTAACTTGAAGTCAATTCCTCACTAGCAGAAGTGCTTGCCCTACCATATTTCCCTACGTCAGATTCATCAGTCCCTAAGGTTCTTATTACAAATCACTTCAATAGCACAGTTCTTTCAAAGAGCACACGAAGACATTTAAAATCAGCCCAAATTCTACAAATGAAAGGGGAAAAAAAAAAGATACATCCCCAAGAACACCTGAGGTCAAGAGGGAAACAACTGCCATGCACCACTGCCTCTGCTCAGCACCAGCAACTGGCTTGCACCTCAT
Source organism: Alectoris magna (assembly GCA_030625065.1). Taxonomy (NCBI): domain Eukaryota; kingdom Metazoa; phylum Chordata; class Aves; order Galliformes; family Phasianidae; genus Alectoris; species Alectoris magna. Next base: position 7,869,165 of record CM060581.1, on the reverse strand, counting down.
GCTACACCCTCTCCAACCCACCTCCCCAGCTCACACATACGGCTGCCCACCACCACCCCTGCAAAGTTTAAAGATTTACAGATGCAATGAAAAGTAACACCAAAGTCTGTGGGCAAGGACAGCTGCTTAAGATGCAGCAGATCACGCACGAATGTTAAGCATTATAAGAAATGGATATTAATTTTGATGGAAGCTTATGTAAAGGTTAAAAAGAAGCGGTTAGCCAGGCTTAATGGTTTTATTATAGCTTATATGGCATAATTGTTATATACCTTGCCTACGACACGTGCAAAGCGTGAGCACAGGATAGGCACTTTAAATTTCTGTTTCACATTTATTAAGAAAGTCAAGATCAGACACAAATGCCCTCCTTTGCAATGCCTCTTCTCCTGATCGTCAAAATTCAAGCAAAATAATATAAAATGCTGCGATGACGCAGAACGAGATATGAAATGTAGCCTTCTAAAGCGTGAAAAATGGGCTGTTGTAGCCAGAGAGAAGAATAAAAGCACAGCATTCAGCTCTTTAAGACTGTCTGAGACGTTCGGGCAAAAGACACTTAACCTCTCCCTGTCTTAATTGTCTCAACACTAAAATGAATCTAAATTCTAGTCTCCATCAGACAGATGTTTGATAATGATCTAAAACACTCTGTAAAAGCACTGTACAAAGGAGCTGCTTTAATCTGTGAAAAGGACAGAATCCCAGCAGTGCAACAGAGAGTAGGTGGAGTTAGTGTGCCATGGCTGCTGTAAACTGAGAGCCAATTAAAAGCCCCTGTAACAAACCACAGAACCTACATCCTACCTGCTGTCTTCACTGCCATCCTACTGGGGCAGCAGCGACTGCTGAAAGCAACTCAGCAAGTTGGTAACTTCTACTTACACCACCAGCCCCAAAGCAGCATGCATAGCATCACTTACATTGCTGTAAGCAGCAGTAACAGCACCAACATTGGACAAGATCTTGATGTATCAAAAGCCTAAAATATTTCATTGAAATAAAAAGAGGATAGAAAGCTCTGCTGAGAGGAAGGGTAAATACACTCTGAGCTCACTGAGTGAGGTAGCTTACAAAATACCTAGCAAGGATGATGCTTCACCCCCACCCCCCCCCCGAATTCTTAAGCACCAAAACGTCCACCACACTCAACAAACAGGAGACAAAATAATTATGAAAAAAGAAATCAGAATTCCCACTACTTATTCCTGTCACTGCTGAATAAAAGACAGCTCGCTATAAAAAAAATCTGCCCTGCAGATCTCAAGTACACAAGGCAAGCGATAATTTGCAGCCATCAGCTTCCATCCTTTACTAAAAATACCCAAAACTGAGTTTTAAAATAACAGACTTGATTATTCTTCAGAAAGAAAGCAAAACTCACCCACCTCAAGTTCTGACTACCACCTCTGACTTCAATATTCTAATATTTTGATTTTTAAGTGACAATTTTACAGGTTCAATATCAAATAAGCAGGGCATATAATTCTCTAACCAGACAATTATCTTCCCTGTAATCACTTGCTCAATATTTCCCTCAGGAACCTTCATCCTAGTTATACATGGAAATTTTATTACTTTTTTCATTAGTCCTTATTGTGACTCAATGGCTGCGGTTATGAAGTTGTCAAGAACCAAAGCAATGATTAAAAATCTTCGACGAGGTAAAACGTGCAAGGAGAATGTTTGGAAAAAATCCCAGAGCAGAGCAATGTGCCATGGCTTTGCCTCAGGGCAGCGGGTGCTCCGTGCAGGGCTGCCCCCCGTGAGGGTTCCCCTAACCCTGGGCTGTTCTGCGTTACACGCTGCTTCAGGCACGCACCTCTGCATTCCTCCGTTTCCCAGGCTGTTCCCATGGCTGGCTGTGTGACTCTGGGCACTCTCCAGGGTCACTGCAACTCCTCCAGAGCAGGCAGAGCTGGGAAGAAGCAAGGGATGCCCAGAAAGGGCCACGGCCAGGCCAGTGCCATCCCATGGTGAACTGGGGCTGGCAACAGCTTTGGGCACCTGCTGAGAAGAAGTTTACCACTTCTCTAATTGATAACAGTAATTACTTTGTCTTTAAGACTACAATCTATTGCATTTAAATTTGCAAGAGTACACACTGTAGAAAGTAATTTTAATGACCTGCAGAGATTTCTGAATTTTCAGGTTCTTTCTGCTTTCTTCTGCAACTTACAGGGTAGGACTGGAGAGTAGGTAAAACCAGGCTCCTTCAGTTCTTGAGGATATAAAATATAGCCAATAAGATTTCATTGCTCAGATGGTGGGAGGATTATTTCACTGCTGGGGCTATTATGTGGCAATTCCCATCCACACAGCCTTATGGGGAGGGCTGTCACAGAACCTGTGCTGATTAGCTTTGCTTGAAGCAAACATAATCCAAATAGCAACGTGACAGTGTGTGCCCTGATAGAGATACTTTACAGATGGATAAAACAGGCTAATAATACTTAATGGCATTCTTTTTGAGGATGGTAACTGTGAGAAGTAAGCTCTTTGAAGATTAAAAGTGTCACAGAAATGCTAAGTATTCACGTTACAGAAAATTGGCAAATCCTATTGTCATAACTAAATCATCTGCTCCCCACACACAAGATGTCATACCTTTGATACGCTCTGTGGTTAGGTCTAATAGAACCAAGAAAAGCTTTATGCCCTGGATGAGCCACCGAGAGCCAAAGAATAGGCATGAAGGGGAAAAAAAAAGAAAAAAGACTAAATAACTTTTTTTTTTTTAAATACCAAAATTCTGTTGCTGTAATCCTTAAATTCCTGTTGTGTATTGTGACTGCCAAGCGTCGTGTTAAGACAGCTAAGGCTTTACCGAGACATCTGAATGGAGCAATTTTTACTCATTATCTAGGGAATAAGATTAATTATTACAAGACACTTAAACAGCCATTCTTTAACCAAGACCAGGAGATGACAATAGAGCTGCAGGTAACAAAAAAAAAAAAAAAGGGGGGTAGGGGGAATTTGTCAGTGGCAAAAAGATTGATTGTAATTCTTTAGGAACAGAAGGAACATGTCATTAGCTGCAACATTTCAGAACAGAGGACCATCAAGTATTTGTTTTACTTTTCCACTGATGACACCCTTCATTAACACCCCTATGGAACGCAGAGCAGGTAATACTGATGACACCGACTGCCAGCAATTATTTTTCTTAAAGCAACGCTGCTTCAGCTATATGAAGTGCAATTTCACCTCCCTAATTTCTGAGCTGAAATTCAGTATTTAACTGTATCACAGTGTCAGATAAAATGCAGTAAAATTCTTTTTCACAAGAGTAGGAAATTTCCAGTGCAGAGAAGCTCTTGTTTCTGGGCATCTAACTACTAGAAACACGGCCTGAAAGGAAGTACTTCTTCAGCCCAAAATAGATTCATGATGCCATATTCAAGTTCATTTATAGAAGAAATATAAATCTGCAAAGCTAAAGTTCTAGTTGTTAACTCACCACTCTCGGTTCTTTCCACCCAGACCCACTGCATGCAGCACTCCCTGTTCTGCTCACAAACTTCCAGCTTTTTTCCATTTGAGGTTTCAGATCTTCAAAATAATTTCCCAAACTAACAAATTAACAGTGATCACCTAAAATAATCGCCAAAATCCAACTAAATCAGTCTTACGATCACTTGCAGAGTTCTGCTGTGACAATACCTGTTCAAGTCTTTCAGTTCTTGACTGAACAGGCCAAGAAAGCCCACAGCAGAACAAAACCTGAAAGCTTCCATTAGCACTGTGCATTAAGATGCAGAATATCAATTCAAAACACAAAGGAAATGTGAGCGTGTGTTCTATGCTAAATACCTGTATGGTATGAATGGATGATAACAAACACCACAAAATAAAAACAAGACCAGTTCAATGTGAATACCAAGCATAGCTTGTGTGAGAAAGAATCAAAAGGGGGCTGGTTGTAATGGGTGTTATTTTTGAAGCTGGAGAAGTATATCTCTATGTAGAATGCAAGTACATCCTATTTGGGCTCAGCGGCATTACCTCTCAGAGCTCCTGGATCCAGTTCAGACTCTAAGCAATTGCAACATTATTCTTGAAGCATCAAGTCTTCCTTTTCAATGTTCTTTCTCCAAGACTGCAAAGCACATAATAATTTTTCTTCCCCCTTTCCCTGCAGTCTACGATCTGAAGTTGCACGGCCATTGAAGTTATTTATTTACAATTTTAAAAAAGGTTAAAGTTTTGTACTGAAACTGATTTGGAGCCGAGTTACACAGTTCTTTTTACCCTTGCATAGTTCCAAGAAGCCAGCTATTACCTACAGTTCTAAGTGAAACAGCTTCAAAGGCCTTGAACACAAAAATCACCATCAAAATAAGTGTTATAGAAGACACCAGAAAGCATAGCTCCACATTCCCCCTGCAGCAGGTCCTTAGCATCCACAGCATCCTTTCCCAGGAACCCAGAATGTTTGAAGCACATTCCTTCTTAACGCCCAGCTGAATACTTCACCTGCGCAGCTCACAAGCAGCACTCCAGAAGGGCTAACTGGTTTGTCCCCAGACTCAGCGCTCAGTAAGCACAACTGGCTGCTGGCCTCATCCGCAAGCTTCCACGTGGCAGGAGATGTTGTGCTCTAACAGCCACAAAGGAGGAGGATGTAAAAACCCTACAGACCACAGCCTGTCCCTCCACATGCCATGTCACCTACCTGCAAGAGCCAATCGCTGCAGCAGAGGTAATCACAGAGCAAAAAGGGACAAGCTGTGATTCAGGGAGGTAACAAGTTTAGTGCATGGGCCACTTTTACATCAAATAAAGCATACAGTGGGAAATAAGCCTTGGCCACTGCAAACTGCTTGGATTATAAATTGTCCAAACCATTCTCAGGCTTATCCCATTTTGCCTCAAAGGCAAATGAAGGCCTTGTTACAAATGCTAGTAGACTTTTTCAGAAAGTCATTTTTAAAAACTACTCGATTATTTAACAAACACACATCTCTGCCTCGCAGAACTCAGCTTCCCATCAGGACTGCACTAAAACAAGGAAGGATTTCTGGTTTTATTGTCACTGTGATAAGTGACCTAAGACTATTGTGACCGACTGTGATTTGCATCAGTTGTAAACAGATTTGGTTCAAACACTACAGAAATTACATGCAGCTGTATTTTGTTCCAAATGAAGACCTGTTAAGAATCAGAAATCCAGAACAGCTTTCCCACCAGTTTAATAAAACTGCAGTCAGGTGGGCACTCTTTCCAAGCCCATCCCTACCTACAAGGCCTTCACCAACCATGCTCAGCTGTAAGCACACGTGAGTGATAAACCCACTTCTCCAAGGTGTTAAGATCCATCACGTAAAAAAGAAATGATTCTTATACAGCTCAGCTGAAAAGACCAAAGCTATGCAGAAACAGTCATTGCTAACAAAAGCGAGATGCCCCTTAAGACATCACAAAACAGAACGTGCATCAGGATTTTGCCACACTTCAGGCAAGCAGGGTATTTTCCTTCCAGTAAGTGCTACCAACAATATAGTATTCAAAGTTTTGTGAATCAGATCCTTTCAAACTCAGAGGCAGAATCTACATTAATGGATTTTTTCTTCTACATTCATCTTTGCCCAAAGGCTTCATTGTCTCATTATGTAAATGACCTTTTCATATGAAAATTAAATGTTAAAGATGCTTTCTGTAGTTTTTCAATACTGCAAATATCACAAGGATATTCACAGCAATCTAGATTAACTATAATTTAAACAAAAAACAACCGCTTCAAGCAATAACAAATTAAGTAACTTGTTTTAAAAGTACTTAAAAAATTGAAAGCGTTACTTAGAATTAACCTCCAAAACTTTCTTTCCTATCTAGGAACCTAAATAAGGAATACGGTGGGTTTTGTTATGAATAGACTGCAAGGATACTCAAGGATAGATTGCAAAATGCAGTTCTAAAAATCTGCATGAAGAAGAGCCTGCAGACTCATGTTACATGCCCTCATCACGCTTCCCACCCCACCACGTGTCCCTCATACAACCCGTCCGCCAGCCAGCACCGATCAGGAGCAGCTCAAAATGAACATCACATGCTGCAAAGTAGCCTCCACTGCACACCGAGTCCCACCAGTTATTCAAGTATTTGTTACTAGCACATAGCTTGGTGCTGCTGGCTACCTAGGGCACAGTAACAACGCTGACAGCCAACGTGTCACCAGTTACAAGGGCAAAGAATTGACCAGTCAAGGACAGTCAGAAAAACTCACACCACTTCCACTTGCTAGGAACGCAGCTTCACTTCAGGTGCCCATGAGCTCTTTATTCTGTAAGGGATCCTGTGGCATGACACCAAACTCTTCTGGATGCATTCCCAGCCCCTCAGCCAGCAGCAGCACCATGCTGCAGCTCCTACAGCACCTGCCTGGCTATGGGGTGCACGGCTCCCGGCTGGGAAAAACTTCACCAACCACCAGGCTAGTTAAATAACCCAAGGAGTCCTAAAAACAAACAAAAAACCCTGCAACAAACAACAGCCTACAACTGAACAGCTCTAGCTTACAACATACCTTGAAATAACTAGCGCAGTAGACAGAAACAGTTCCAGTGTTTGGAAATACAACGCTTGTTCTGCACCTCCCCCGTTTCCATTCTGTACGTTCACAGTGTTTTGAATTTCTTCTTGGACAAAAGCAAGCAGGATTATTTGAAAAATAACTGGTATGTGAAGATAAGGCCTCAAGGTTACAGCACCCATTAGACACACTCATTAGACACTCCCCACATACCAACTTATTTAGAATGAATTTGGGAATTCACAAGCTAACAAACATAAATACCCATCTAATTTTCAGAACATATGCTATCACTTAAAAATGACACTGTAGTAATGTCTGATTCTTTTTTCAATTACAGGAAAATCATAATGGGTCCTATCATAAAGGAGCAGTTGCACAATTTAATTCATAAAATTAAATGGATGTACCATGTCTCACCTACCCACATCACTTTCTAATGCTGCGTTCTTTATTCTCACATGGCTTGTCCTCCCTTCACAGGCTCAGGTTTTGAAGGCAATTTCATTTTTTAAGAGGACTATAGAACTGAATGCCATAGTTACAAAATGAGATAGTAGGCTGGCTTCAATTTAAGCATAAGAAAGGGAAAGAAGTCTGTTTTACTGATTTCCCACACAGTGCCAACAGCCAGAAAGCCCAATGCTGGTATGGGTCAAGTGCAGCAGCACTCAAGTAGCCATGCTCCCTTCTTTTTTTTTTTCCTTTCTTTCACATTTCATTAGAGATGCTTCAAATCACTTTGAAAAGCTTCTTAGGTTCCTATTTTTGTCTTATTTTATCATCTTTCTAGGATATGGTCAGGTAGACTTAGAAGCCTGAAGTTATACTCCATAAAAGCATGGCTTTGCCAAGTTAAAAACGAACAGAAATATTTCACAGCATCCATCAGGTCGGGAAGCATCTCAGAAGGTCACATAGGTCAGCCCTGTGCTGAAAGCTGAGTCAGAGCAACTCGGAGCAGAGTGCAGAGGGCTTTATCCAGACAGGTCCTGAAAATCTGTAAGGATGAAAGTTTAACAATCTCTCTGGGTGTGTATATTTATTAAAAATAAAGAACAACATCCAAGCCTGCTGTTACACAAGTAGCAACTATGTACCGACTAGAAAGAGCTAACCATTAATAACTTGATTTCAGTGATTAAAACGTAAGACAAAGCAGAACAACCAAGAGGTATATGAGCAATGAGATATAGGCATGTCTTCTCTAGGACAACACAAGAATGTTTTCAGCTCTTCATTTAAATCCACAACATCAGTATAAGAAAATATATTACGTAAATAAGTGCCAGATATTGTACTTGTAGCTTATGCCAAGTTGTTTGACACTCAAAATGAGGATTTGTTCAGCTTATCCCTTAGCTCCCAGCCACCATGGCTGAAATGATATTATCTATTTACGCTCACTTGGCAGCTTTCCTGACTGCTTTGATTTGAATCTCTAGTAACACGCTGACAGGATAACAATGCACCTAATGTTATGAGACTACTATTATTTAAAAGATACATTTAATCTGTTAAAGTGAGAAACCAGAGAACTCCCAACATTTACTGAATCATACTTCGAGGTTTTGACGGCTTTCTGCTTTAAGGTGTTCGACCCTTTGCTGTTTATGAAACACCTGCACTCTTTAACATTGCTTTACCAGACTTACCCCACTGTGTGCCCACCCCCCACCCAGGCACTTACTCCCCAGGTCGCTGCTGTGCCTGGCAGAGCCGGCCTCAGGCGCCAGCCAAGAGTAACTGAAGGCCTACTCAAAAGGTGCACACAACTGAATTGCTCCCTCAAAGCCGTAGCACTCACAGAAGCTTAGAGAAAATTGTTGTCATCTGATTAATTTAGAACTTCTCAAATGGCATTTCATAAATTCTTCTAAAGACCAACAAAGGGCATCCCAGGAAAGGCAACACTGTTAGCTGACTGAAGTTTACCACGCAAATGTTCCAACAGTAAATAGGAAGAGACTGAAAACAACCACTTCTCTCATCTTGGAACATGAAGTAAAAGAGAAAGCAGTCACTGCAACTTTGCTGCAGCACTACAGGTTGAAGAAACCTCTAAGAGCAGCCGTTTTCCATCCGATTGTGGAAGTTTAAGAAGTCATTTGCGCAGAACATTACATGTCCAGCTAAGGGTACTGAGGTATCCTCCCAAAACAAGCATCAGAACTAAATGCCACAGTTGTGAAATAATTACTGCTCTGTGAATTCGAGCAGCTACTCGCAGCTCTGCAGATTTATAAACAGGAAGTGAGAAGCGATGCATTCATACCTGCTTTCATCACATGACAGAGCCCCAAAGCCATCAGATACCGGCTGACACAAGCTGCCCAAATCATCTACACAACCTCAATAAAGATCCTAAAAACGCATCACGGATTTAAGAAGTTCATTTCAAAGTCTGCAGTAATAAAGAAGTCGTTCTCCTGGGGCTCAAGGGCTGAGCCCATGGATTTTGTCATCAGGGTGAGATCAACTGACACATGCAAGTCAGACTCCCGAAATCCTTTTGTCAGACTTACTACGTCTGTAAGCTTGAGGACATGAATGAGCAGAGAATCACAGCCTGATTTGGGTAGGAAGGGACCCCAGAGACCTTTCAGCAGCCACTTTCTCTGAAGGCAATACTCATTAGCCACTCTGATGCTGCTGCTGCAGCTCCTCTTCCACCCCAGCACATGTGGACGAGCAATGTTAGCATGCTTTTAGCAGAATAAAAACCCAGCCTTCCTCCCCAGTCTAAACTGCACAGATACGTGACCGTTCATTGACATTTCCTCAGTTTAAGTGGTTACCTGACTGAATATCTAGCATACATAAGCTGAAAATAGCCTGAGTTAGCATGACCTGCTATCTTGATAGGAGACCAAGTTTCTGTGATCGCTGCTCCATCCTCATAATTTTCAAGTACTTTGATAGATTTATGCTCCATGCGTCTGTCTTATACTCTAAACGTTATTTAAGCAGTATGCATTAAAGTCATTGGAAAAGACAGTACTTAGAAATGCAAAATAAGCCAGCCATCAATTAATACCATGCAGACATCTCTTTCCTGGGGAATCCTCACTGAAGTGTTCTAAACAGAACGCAGAGCACAGCAGCCCCCAGCGAAGCAGGAGCCAAGGCTGCCAGTCGAAGGGGGAGGAGAAGGCAGACTTCAGAGCACCACCTCTCAGCGTAAGAGAAGGCCTCACACTGGGCAGTCTCAGAGCGAGGTACGCGCTGCAGAAGGCACCAAACCCAGGAGGGGTACAGACTGAGCCAGGGAAGCCTACCTGACTTGTAGCAGTGCTCCAGGGAAAACAAAAAGCCACCACCACCACACTGTCAGATCTCCTGGGATAAGAAAAAAGCAACAAACCCAAGAACCATGTTTGTGTCACTACTCATTACAAACCTCGCTTGATGAGAAAACCCATTTCATTACGCATAGTTTGCAACAACGCACGTACTTCATTTCACCTATGATGACCTGTCCAAGAACTTCATTTCCTTACAAAGAAGTCAATCTCAAAGTCTACAGGGTCAGGAAGAGCCCCGCTCTTCCTGATAAGTACAAGTTCAAAACCTCTAACATTCCCACAGCAACGGATAAAGTTGTGCCTCTGGCTACCGTAAATAAGATGAGCATAGCTCAGCAATATTCCTAACAAGAAAAGAGATGTCTAAAATAGAACCCCTTACCTTCCACTCCCAAGCTACACAATCAAAGATTTTAAAGGGCAGAAGAGAGAAAGAAGACTGTAACACAGTGTGAGCTGCGCTGGGGACCACGAGACAGCTCTACCAGGGCCACCCGCCAGCCACATCACCCGCAGGGCACTCAGCTGCCCGCGCCCATGAGCAAGATATAAACAAAGTAAGAACCACAGCGCTATCTCATGTTCCAGAGCCAACAGGGCCATTAACGCTGCCCTCACATTTTCATCTCTTTGAACAGAAGTTACATTTTAGCTACAGTTATTTATATTGCCAGCATTTAACTGCAGGAACACTCCTCACCTTCACTCCTTCCGGTTCTTCCTCAAGAGAAATTACGATACATAAAATATAAATAGAATATAAAAATTTCTCAACATTTAATAACCCAGACACAACATTAGATAAGGTACATCAACCGATCATGAAAGTATGTGGGTTTTATTTTCCTATGAACAGTGTCTTGATACTTAGCCTGTTTTTATGCACAGAGATTCACTGGTTAAACATTGAGCAAAACATCCATTTGTACTGGAAAGCCCAAAACAACTTCTGCTTTCCTACAGAAATACAGAATTAAAAGATTCATATAGATATCATATTATATAGATTCATATTAAAAGATTCATATAGATAGAGTAACACTAAAAATTACAGAAACTGTGCAAGAAGTAATTTAGAATAACTTCAGAATTAATCTTACTTTCGTGTTAAGTAACTTTTCCCTACAAAGCTTCCAGATCAGCCTCCAGATTTTGGAGCAGTATACAAGTTTAAATCTAACTTCACAATTTCAAACAGCTTTTCTAATTTATGAGCTTTCCGCCTTGACCAAATGACTGTATTCTCCTCCACAGTTTATTTCAAATGTTTCCTGCTATATTCAGCGTCACACCTCTACCAAACTACATTTATGACTCCAGAGCCCCCCAAGATATATACAATATACAGAGCAATATATACAGAGATGCTTTAGAAGAGCTTCAGATACTTTTACTTAAACTGAAATTCAAGACCATTCTGTCTGAAATCTGTAATGAAAAGGAGTTTGAATCACACATTTGTTTCCCCTGCTTGACAGTATTTAGAATATGCCGCTCCACTTCCTACTTGACATGGCATCCCTCATCTCCACCATTAAAAAAAGACTAATATCTAATAAACGTCTAATACCGATTCCATTTGGCGTTATTTTGCTTCCCTTTCAATTAACGCTCACAGCTCCCTGCCAGCTCTCCCTATCAGTCATGTGCTCCTCAGGTGTGAGCAGACACAAACAGGGCAGCCATGCACCGCTCTGAGCCTACGGAATTTATCAGCGCTGCAAACATCAAACAGGTGACCTGCCAGACTGTGCACGACATCACGCGTATACACAGCCCAACAATTCCAAGAAATTCTCCTCCATGCAAACCACCTCCTGCCGAAAATCCCCGTCCCTCTTTGTCCTCGGACAGCGGAGCAGAGCGGGGCGGCTGTCAGGGTGCAGCTGCGAGCGCAGACCGTGTCCATGTTTACGCGCCGCTCCCCCTCCGGGAGCGCCGGAGCCCGGCGCGGCAGCACGCGGAGCAGAGCGCCACGGCACCGCGGGACGCAGTGCGTGCTGCCGGCGGTAAACGCTCGGGGCGGGCGCCGGCCGGCTCCTGTCAGCGCGCCTCGCCCGGTGCCACCCTCGGGGGCGGCCGCGGAGCGACGAGGCCCGGCCGGTGCCGGCGGAGCCTGGGTGTGGGCAGAGCCGCCAGGGCGGAGGGCGCGGGGACGGGCGCTCCTCAGGGCCCGGTGCTAAAGAGCGTGCGGGGGAAGAAATAAATACAAGCAGCGGGAGAGCGCCCGAGGTGCACAACGGCGCAACCCCCCCCCGCGCCGCGCCGCGCTCCGGTACCACCGGCAGCCCCCGGGCGCTGACAGAACCGGGCCCCCCCGCCGCAGGCCCGCCGCGCCCCCTTCACGCCTTCTCCCCGGCCCTCACCCCTTCGCAAGGCCTCGTCGTAACTGAGGAAGCCGATGCGGGACTCCTTGGCGCCCATGGTGCCCCTCAGTCCATGGCCCGGCCGGCCGGCGGGGCGCCGCGGAGCCCGGGCTGCGCCGCTAGCGCCTCCGGAGCACAGGGCGGGGGGGAGCGGGGCGGGCCGCGGCAGGCAGGGGGAGGAGGCAGCCGCGCGCCCTCCCAGCCACCTCCTCCATGGCGGGTCACGTGACGCAGCCGCCCGCCCCGGAGCGTCACGTGACGAAGGAGGAACGTTGCGGTCCCCTCCCCGGGCGCCTCCTAACGGACGTCGCGCGCCGAAGCTGAGGAGGCGGCAGAGGCTCCGCCCCTCCTCGAAGGGGAAGTGCCCCGCATCACGTGACCAGGCGCCGCCCACCTCCCGTCTGCTGCGCTCCAATGGGCGGCGCGCGTGGCTCCCGACTTCTTCCAGCTGTTGCGGGGGGCGGCCTGGCGGGGGTGGCTCTCCGCTCTGCGGGGCGGGGGGTGAGCGCGGGGCCTGCGTTGCGCCTCGCAGCCACGCTCGGGGAATCTGTCCATGAGCAGAACTGCCGCCGCGGGGGACAGAGGAAGTTCCTGTGCCATTAGGATGCCCTTGTGCCTGAAACAGAAACACGAACTGACTGGGGAAGGAAAGGGTTGAAAACAGCGCTGCCCTTCCCTGCTCTTTGCCTTTAGCGCTCAGCCCAACGCTTTGTCCCAGTGGGAGGGTTTTCCAGCTGGCTGGCTCTGTTACAGCGTTAAGCCTGGTACCATACCCTGGTCAGTCCCAAGCAGAACGTTCGGTTAGGAGGAGAACGTGGGCTACCTGGAGCGGGTTGTATCTAGGGCTGTTCCTGCACAAAAGCAAAGCTTTCCCCAACGCGTGGTTTCCTCACTGAAGGATCTCACCCCATCGCAGCTAACCAAAGGTCGTGCCAAAGTCATCTTCTCAGCCCACGCGTAGGTATTTTTACAGCAAACATTCCAAACAAATGCCGTACCTGATAGGCAAAGCCAGGAACACGGCTCACAGACACGAGGTCTGAAGGCCAAATTTCTCTCTGTGTAACACTACTAAAGTGCAAAGTCACTGCACACGAATTAAACTTTGTAAATCCTCTTTATGTTGTTTTTTTTTTTTCCTGTCGTCATTTGAACTGCGTATCTTGGACTTGTGACAAAGAATACAATTACTGCACTGAAGCATAACTTGTGCCCCCAGTGGACCTTTTGCTTCCCTGGAGCACAGAATATGGGGAGAAGGAGAAAACTCAAGTGTTTTTTTAAAGCATCAGTGAAATTGCAGGAATGTACTTCACACATCAGCCCCTCGTTACATACCTATCCTTTAAACCTGGGTCTTCAGCACCCTTATGCCACCCTTTTCTCAATGCACCACACCGTCCCTCATCCAAAGTGACCTTGATTTAGGCGCAATATAAACTCTTTAAAATATTCTGGAGGGTGAATGCAACAATCATGGCAACATGTCAACCAAAAACAAAGCTGGCAATGCTAGAAACAGCTGGTGGAGTGTCTGCTTTATCTTGTGATTAAATAAAGAATTCCAGCTCATGGCATTCGTTCTGCTATGCTCCATCTGTGACGGATCACTTTTCTGAAGTATTAACTCACAGCTGGGGAGACATGGTTTAATTCCTGACTTTGCAATGTGACCCTGTGTGATCTTGTGCCTAGCCATGATCTCTTTGTATTTTTGGTTGCTCCTATGCATTTCAGAGATAATGATACATTGAGAGTCTCCATTTTCCTTGGAGCAAAAAACTGCACTGGGATGCAGCCAGACCTGAACTGGCAGAGCAGCGAGAGCAGGAAGCAGCTACTGGTGCCTTAAGACAGCTGCCTATAGGCTTCACACCAATTTCCTCCAGTTTTCACACAGATTTCTCCATGACTGACCTTGCCTAACCTCCTTTAATCTGTTTCTTTCAGTAAGTTATGTTATTAAACAGCAGCAGAGTTACAAGGCTACTCGGTATTTATCAGCTGTGCTTTGGAGGAACATCTACTTGTCGCATGCACAAAACCTGCTAGCAGGCAGCAGAGATTATCAGGCAGCATAGGGTTTTTAATGACAACTGGTTTGCTTGATATAGCACAAAAAGATGACCATCTAAAAAGATAATTGCAAATCCAACCCTGCCACCACACCCTAGCTTGAGGTATAGACAAAAACAGCTGACAGTGTTTGATGCAAATGAAGAAGCAGAAACACCCACCGAGGAGGTCCTTCCTCTAAAGGAACTAGGATAGGTTGGAAAGGTCATTAATGATAGTGAACAAACGATTTTTTAAAAAGTTATCTCCCAAATGGTTGAAAAAAAATACATATTATGTTAAAACTTGCTGTTTTTCACTGCTAAGTTGTTTAGACTACATTTCTATGTGGCATTTAAAAAAAATCTAAAGTGACATCTCGTGTCCCACAGATATAAAGGATGTCTAACAAGCAGTAGAATTTTTCTTGACGAGTGCTTTAAAATAATTTGCTGTATCCATTTTATGCACCATGGCTTGCACCAAATTTAATAAGAAAGATATTCTAGATTGGAAAATCAGACTGGAGGCTTATGATGGCAGTGTCTTTGTTCAGATTAAATTAAGCATGTTCTCAAAGGCACTGAAGCAGGAACCCAGAGATAAGACTTTGTATGCTTACTGTGGATTAGATCTGGTGGTAAGTTTTTAATGAAGCCTTATTGGGGAGCACAAGGTTACAGATATTGCTACTATTTAAATGTTATACCAGAGGTAAATCAAATTAAGGCACAGTGAATCTAAACTTCCATTAGATTAACTGACTTTCTCTCTTCTGTTTGAAGAGTGCTTTATAAGCAAAGCTAACTGTGACTGGTCATGTGTCAATTGATTGCTACGATTTATTCAACCACTCACGAATCACAAATTCAGATGCACCTAGCAAACATCTTTAAGCATCTTTGCATCACTGACAACTGCCTGTGGCAAAGCAGACGTCTATTCCTGTGCAGGGGCTGCAGGAGTTGCATGGCAACATGGCATTAATGACAGGGCAGCTGCTGGTCCCCAGGAGGGTGCCAGGCAGTCCCCAGGCTGCCAGGAAGGAATGAAGAGTCACAGAGTTGAGCTGCAGGCTAAGGCTGAAGTGGACATCTGCATTCGAGTTGCATTGATAAGATCTGAACTCAGAAGAGATGAACCAAATATAATTGTGGAACTGCTGTGGTGAATAAAAACAATTCTGAGAACAACAGCGGTGTAGTCCCTAGGATTTCCTGATTCAAACTTCACTTGAAAAAAAGGAACTGAAAACACAAGTTTATCCCTGCTCTATTATTTGCCTCTACATCTCTGCCTCTTTCCCCAGTACCTGTCTCCCCCCAGGGACATTTGACATTTAAGGACTGGTCGATTTTTGTAAACTACTTCAACATAAACACATTATGGTGTTCTATGTAAATGCTGCACTCTGTTCTCCAGGATAATTGCAATCTTTAAGTTGAAGATGCTTCAAATAAATAAATAGATAAAATACTATGACTATTCTTTAGTATTTGTGCTTAATACCAGCTAGATGGAAGCAGAGTTTGTCAGCACAGAGATGGAAAAAACAGGAAGACAGTGCAAATCACCAGTGAAGGTTTGAGACACTGCAGCAGGCGCTGTACAGACATGAGACAGCTTTGATCCCTTGTGCTTCACACAGTCCTGAGTGCAGTGCAGCAGAGCATATCTCAAATATTTGGAAAGAGCAGGAGGTGGGAGGCTTATCGAGGTTCAATGAGAATTTTCATTTACCTGAGAGCTGAACGATTTTGTATCTTTGTAGTTATAATTAAGTGATGAGTGAGAGAAATTTCTCAAATCATTTTCTGCCAATCTAATTCTGATGATATCAGAAGGACAGAGGAAAATATAAGAGACTTCCTTAAAGAGCAGCCCAGCTACGCATGCAAAATGCAGCTTCTGTCCCATTTTGCAGGAAATAAGTGGTTTGAGATAGTAGTCTGAGGGTGACATTCATGACAAGTTTGTAGGAACTAGGATCAGAAACAAAGGGACAAACTCTTACCAGGGCCCTCCTGTCTCACACTTGCAATCCAGGCAGGTCTCCAGCACTACTGCCAGCATGAACAATGAGCAGAACATTGCTGGGGAAAAGATGTGGCTTTTATGGTCAAAACTGAATAATAATAGTTAAAAAACAAACAAACAAACCCACCACCACACATGAGAAAACAGATGTAATACTTACAGAATTCTATTTTAATAACATCACTGCAGCTAGCAGCAAAGAAAATGAGGTCTTAATATTATCTTCTATCTCAGGAAGCACCACTGTGTTTTTAGTAAGTTTTACATATATATATATATAATTTTTTTTTAGCTGCAAATACTCACATGGGATTTCTGCAAACCCAGTAACCCTCCATTTTGCTTCCAGGATGTGTTAATGAATGCAGTGCTTCCAGCAGCAGCAGACACCCTCTGCCTTCTTTCCTACTGAGTCAGTGCCACCCAAACCGTACGTATTACCATACAAACGTGGTGGGGAGGCAGGAGGAGCAGCGTGGGCTGCAGTTCCCCTCCCTCTCCAGGAACAGAGGAGTGAGGCAGGAGCCCTGTTTGGGCTGCAGATGGCCTCTGCTTGGTTTTGCCACCCCTTAAGGAGGAGGAGGAGGGTAAGTTATTAGTTTTGCTGCTTTCCCCCTGATGCTTTTGCTTAGAGAGATCACAACAGGTTTGAAGTGACTCAACATTGCTGTTCATATCACTAGTGCTACATAATTTCAGCTCATGCTATTTGATTATCTGCATAATCAAAGAAGATGAGGCACATGTGTACAGAAGAAAGCACCATAAGGTGCCCTGCACTCTAAGCTCACAATGCATGCTGGGTGACACCACCGCACTTGAGACCCACAGAGAACAGGAGAACTCCAGCTTTTTCCTGGCAGGCATTGCTGACAACCCTTCAATCCAGAGGACACAAGGTGCCAGAACTAAGCAGAGTCAGAGGAGAAGCATGATGCATCGGGAACTTTTGTAAACATTACATCCTTCCTGATTTTCTATCAACCTCTTTGAGTATGTTGGTACTGGGAGAAGAGTGATAGAATTAATCAGCTTGCTGGGCTGAACACTAAGGGAACAGATGAGCTTTGGCAAGGCTGTTGCTAGCACTAAAGAAAACTGACAAAGGAAGAAGAGCAGACCCAAATCCAGAAACACATCATTCAGAAAGTGAGATATGTTGTGATTTATCAGCACAATAAAAATTGATGGGAACACAGATCTCCCGTCTCAAAGTGTTGTCGTTGTGTAGATTAAGAGTAGTATCTGTCATCGAGAAACAATGAGAAAAAAAATGTGGTTGAGTAAAGAGTTCTGTACTCTCTTGTAGGCAGATAACCCACATGCTGTTGGAAATGGAAGTAAGGGATTTCTCTGCAGCCCCATCTTCAGCAGCAGCAAAAAAAAAGTAGCGTGACAAGAGGAAATGCAAGTAATTAATAACAGAAGAGCAAATCAAAGAGATGGCTTTGCAAGAAGTGACTAATGTTTATCCAAATTACACTGAGTTATGTTGTAGGAAGAGGATGCTCTCATTGCCCCCGGAGTGCGACAGCAAAGGAGCGTGGCAGGCAGCGGCTCACCACTGTGGCACAACAGGGTAGCTTTCCTTTCAAAGGGCGAGCTGCTTTCTTCTCAGCTCAACAGCTGCTGCAAACAGGATCTCCAGCAAACGTCATCTTAGCAGTTTGACTGCTGTATACAGAAAAAGCAGTATCAAAACATGAATCGTGTAACAGCTTTATGAACATTTTGCCAACAGCTGACACAGCGGAAAACATCCCAGGACAGCAGGGTAAAGCAAAAACCACGGAGCCAGGAGCATCACATCATCTGGCACATCCTTGCGCTTCCCTTGATTCCATTTCAGGTTTTGGGAGGCAGGGCCAAAGCATCTTATTTGCTAATTCAAGTTTCGCATAATTCAGGCACTAAACAAGAGGAAATCCCAAATAGAGAAACCTGTCAGCCTTCGGCACCGTGCCAGCAGGCTGGTGGCTCTGTTCAGCACTTGCACAGCACAGACAGAGGAGCTCAGGACATGTTAGGCCGGTGTGCACTCTGCCACTGTCAGTGATCCAAAAGTGACACCACCCCAGGGACACCAAGAGAGAGAAAAAAAGACATCAAAATAAGAGACCTCTATTTTATGGTGTCAAATGGCTAATGATAGTAATTAAGATTATTTACAAAGTGGCATTATCTGAGCTAATATCATGCTTGTAATCTGCTCAGAGTCAATGATGAGCTGCTGGTTGAGCCAACAATGCAACAAAAAAGGTCCAAGGGCTGCCATCTGCTCGGACCTCATCATTCCTCATCACCCCCTGAAGCGCAGCAGCAAACAACAGGGTAGAGGTGGTCAGAGTGCTTAGCTGCCATCTCAGCTGAGCACCCAGCGGCTGTTGATGTGCTACAGTGGCTCAAAAACAACACATGGTAAATCACTGCTGGACAAATCTCCTTCAGCGTCATGCTTTGCCACCTCTGTGGGCAGTTGTACCCACAAAGCGAGGTAAAGCACTGGGGATTAATCAGATATTTTGCCTACTGAGTTAAGCATTTGCATGTGTTTTTGTTGTATAAAACTCAGCATCAAAAAAGAACCATAAAAGCTTTTGGCACTCCCTCTCCCTTTGGTTAGAAGCCCAGCTGCTCGTGTAAGAGCTTCTGGCCCGGCAGCTCTTCAGTGACCGTACCTAAATTCAGCCTGGAGTATTGTGCAGATTCTTAAGCAGATCTCAGCAGTTGATGGCCAGTTCAGAGGAGTTGGAAGATGCCAAATTGTTGCAGCTCAAAAAAGAAAATTGGTGCATTCAAGGAAGAGAGCAATTCGAAAGGGCTACAGAGTGCTTGGACGGCACAACAATGGGCAACAGTTTCTCCTCTTGTTTCTCTTATCACTTCCCAGCTCTTTCTTCCTCTTTCAGGTGGTTTTGTTTTACCCTTCCATTTTTACCCACATGGCCAACTAACATCCTTCTGGTTGATTCTGCCAGTTTCAGTGCTGAGGTACCAGCTGTGCATCCCTGCAAGATGCCTTGTCTATGACCTTGAATTTTTCCATGTGGCCAATCAGAAAAAAGCTTTTGCACAGTGTTTCCTATCTCCCAGAGAGCATCTCTCAATTTTTAGCATTAGATATCTATCATTTCATAGCATCCAAAGTGTGGTCTGAACATTATCCTGCAAGCATCAGCAACAATCACTCCTCTGCCAGCCTCTACCCCATTATTGTCTATCAGTTCTTCCATTTCACTGAAGCCAGCCTAAGGAGTTCTTTTTGTTTGCTTCTCAACCAGAATATTAAAACAGAATCAGAATAAATGTAGCTGTTAATTTTGTGTCACAGCCAGGAAACTGAAGGTCTTCAGATCACACTTTCTCTGCAGCCTTTTAAGAGCCAAATTTTGCTTGAAGGTTTGACACAAGCCTTTCACCTCCCTGTTTTCAAGCTAAAATCAAGTAAAACCAGACAAAAAGCTACATAATTTTCTATAATCTGCAAAGCCTGCACAGTGCTTTAGTTTCAGGTAGGTGAAATACTGCTAATTACTGCACATTCCAACAGTCCTTGTCATTTTACAGGGAGCTGTGTCAAATTAAACCAAATTATAGGTCAGAACATGCAGGCCTTTTTATCACTATCACTAATTCCCTTTGTGGTTTATAACATCCTGAAGTGTCAGTCGTTGTCATCCCCACCACTCCCAAAACAACAAGAAAAATGAAGACGAACCACGTGTCTTACAAGATCCTTCACCTCAGATGAGCTGTGCTCAGCTGCTCCGGAGTTATTCATCACTCCGAGTCGAGCGGCAGCACACTCGTGGCATGTCCTTCTCACATTTTGTTTAAGCAGATGATAGAAAATACAGATTTTGAAGGAAGAGATGCCAGAATTTGGGCGTAATCTGATGACTACCAGAATTATTACCTCCCTGGAAAAGTGGTGGAGGTAAAAACAAAACAAAACAAAAGGATTATTGAGCAGCTTGTATCATCTTCCTCCTTTCTCTGGATCAGCCTTTCTAGGTGCTTGCCTGGAACCCAGGGGTTTCGGCCTCAGCATTCCCTGTGGTCACTCAGTGCCCCCTGCCCTGCAGACTCAAACCCCACAGACAGAGGTTTGTGCCCTGTGCTGCACAGCACCTACCTCCACAGCCCAGAGCCCTGACTGCAAGTTATACCAGCAATACGTCATCCAAACCCCGTTCATCTGCAAATTAATGTTATATCTTATGCCTGCTATAAAGTGTAAACAGCATTAAATGCACCTCTTTGCATTCTAGCATGTTGTGGAAGATCGTAAAAGCACTTAATATATTATCTAAGCTGGTTAAGCTAGATAGCACAACTGCAGTAATTAGCAACAATTCTCCAAATCCCCATATGCCAGACAAAGGATCACATTTAGCATTTTTGGGCTGGTAGGAGGGAATCAGAGCACTGCAGACATTGGCACACGCTGTTTTTTCTCCTCTGCACATCCCAGCAGGGCCTGCGTTTCACTGCAGCTGCCCCACTGCAATATGGGTAGGGTCTGAAATCCATCAGATAAACAGGGCCTCTCTTCATTTTTGTTATTTAGATGTGGTTTAATGTTTAAAGACAGAAAAATTAACTGCTTCTCTTGATAGCTGCGTTCTGTAGACTGGAGGGGAAATTCCTTTCTTTTCAAAGTAAAACCAAACATAAAAAATAAGAAAATGCCCCCAAACCCAAACCTGACTTCCTCTGAAAAGTCCACGAGCTGAAGTAAGTGCTAAGCAGAATTGTAAAAACAGCCCCAGCTTCGTGCAGTACAGCACAGGGCCGGGCTAGGCAAAGGGCATGGGTCAGAGCAGGGACAGCATGCGGGCACTGCCAGCAGCCTGAGCCCTGCCAGCCCAGCTCCCATCGCTGCCTGGAGCATCATCACGCTGTGCCTGCAGGCTGGCAGCCCGCTGGCACCAACTGTGCTGGAAACTTGCCCAGTGCAGCTCCTGTGTAAGCAGCGAGGCCATGGGAGGTGGGTAGCAGAGCTTCTGAGGGAGAAAGGAGGAGAAAAGGAGATACAGATTTAGGGGCCTGTGCCATAAATAGAGGCACTGAAACTGAGGGTGCCAGGGCTCAGAGAGGGGCAGACCTGGTGCAGTCCCAGCTCTCAGCCCCAGTTGCTCTGGCTGGGTGGTATTTTCCATCCTCTCTGTACGGAGAGATACAACACACGTTTTCTCGTGCTGCATCATTCGGAGAAAAGCCTTGAGACTGAAAACTGACACAGGACAGGAGAATCCCTTTGGGAACTTTTGCTTCTCTATTGCAAAGAGAGGAAAAGCCCTTTCCACTCCTTTATATTTATTATTTTTTCTGCTTCCTTGCTACAGTAGTGGGTAAACTGGTGGGGAGGGGAAAATGAATGAGGCAGGTAGCACCTCAGGCAGCTCCTATTGCATCATCCAAAGGGTTAACAAAAGAAATTGGATTGCTTTCAGTGTTTAGATACCCAGCTTGTTAAGCTGAAGCAAAGGAAAGGGTTTATTAACATGTCATTAGCAAGACTCGTTTCGATTTGCATAAGAAACTCTGAAAACTTTTGACACACAGTAAGAAGGAAGGCCTGAAACTGTCCTGTTTCTCACAAAACATGGAGGAAGTTGATAATGCTCTTTCATTTCCTGAAGACTTCAAAAGGCTTCAGAAAGCAGTTATATGACATCAGCAAACACCAACAAACTCATTAACATCTGACTGGAAACGTAAAGGCAGAAACTCACCTGCAAAACAGCTGGAACATGAGATAACTTACATACACACCAAGATGCATTTATCGACAGGGAAAAATTGGTCACCAGCAGCTTTGGGCCACCCAGGGTGGGAACACTAGGAGCACATCTGTTCAGATTTCATGAGGGACAGAGAGGGTGAAAGGGATGCAGATGTGGTTACAGCTTCATGTTCCCCCTCGACATACCACTGGTCACAAAGTACACTTGGGGTTTTCACCACATTTTCTCAGACAAGTACTTAAATGAACAACTTCCAACCCCAACAAAAAACGATTCCTCTAGTAACATCACATACAAACAGCAATGAGGCCCAAATCCTCTTTTTGGTCTCTTCCTCTGACACGAGGGCTACGAGCTGGAGCTGCGCTGCTGGGAGCCCAGCTGCAGGAGGACAGGTCTCTGGTTGGCTGTGAAAGTTTGCATCATCCTTAAGCACGAGGAAAGGAATTTCCAGGACGATTAGCAAAGCCTCCACCCTGCAGGCTGGGCATCCGTGCTGAGCATCATTAATCACCCTATCAAACGAGGCGTTCACCCTCCACATTGTACGAACAGGTTACCAAGAAACATTCCTCTTGACAATTCCTTTTTAATATCGCATTGCAATACGTCTGG
Organism: Alectoris magna; assembly: GCA_030625065.1. Lineage (NCBI taxonomy): Eukaryota > Metazoa > Chordata > Aves > Galliformes > Phasianidae > Alectoris > Alectoris magna. The sequence continues at coordinate 7,846,502 of CM060581.1, read as the reverse complement.
CAATGTTGTCTGGTTTTTAGGTTTAACTACATCACCCTGTACACACATTTTACATTATACTTAAACCAACTGCCTGTACATTTATCTGCATTTATCAGCTCTCCTTCCCTGTGACCTACTGCTAAATCAATATTGCATCAGATACCTGTCTATATCGTTTTCAACCTGACTCATCAAATCACCTGTGGTTTTCATGCTAAATCTGCACAAACTAAAAAACAACAGTCGTGCAAAGGGTGTCTTCACAAGTGCTTCCTTTTGGCTACGTGCCCAGCCTTGCACTGGAAGAGCTGCTGTGCCAGCAAAGCTTTGCTGTTTGCACTTGCACAGCTCCTGGAAAGCGCTCACGAAGGTGCAGAAATCACTGCAGGACAGCTGTCAGAAAACTGGGAGTGCTCCTGGGCTGCACTGTCACAGCAGTGTTTGAGCAGCGCTTGAGCCCCCTTCCCTTCACTAGGAGAAATATGAGACGTGTAATCTGTTTGTACTCCCGACTTCTCCCCACCCAATTAGAACATTGTTTGGGAGGACTCCTGACCTCAAGTGATATAACCTGATAGATTTACAGAGATCTGGTCTGGGTTATGCCATCTTCAGCACACCTTACGCCGTGGCCAAAATGAACTGCAGCTTCTCTCAGTGCAATCATAGGAATTCAAGGGCAGGGAAGGGTTATGGATTCCACGGTCAGAGTACAGCACTATCAGACACTGGAGCACTATCAGACAGCTCAACAGTGGGAATAGGCATTTTGCAGTCTCAGCTTTTTAGTCTCCAGCTCTGCTACGGTACTAAGTAACGCTAGAGAAGGCTGTAAGGTCACTGCTTCACCTGGACCCTGGCTGACAGCTCCCAAACACAGCGAGCTCCTCAGATAAAGGCTGCCTAGGGAGGTCTGTCCAAAGCTGCTGCTCGTGCCCCTCCACTTTGGCTGTGCTCCGGATGCAGCACACTCCCAGAGGCAGAATGTATGCTGCCATGTCCAAGGGGACCTTCAGGCCTGCAAGGTGCAGTGTACGCAGGAGAAAGCAAGAGAGCCTCTCCATGTGGCTGTCATGTGCCCGTGGAGGCTGTAACCTCACAAGTACACAGATATGGCCAGGCAAATATGGGTTATGCCTGTGATAACAACCGGTATGAGTCCCAGAGTTCCTGCATGGCCTTTAATCTGGCTGCTACCACATGTGAGAGCCTGTGCTGAAGCAGCTTTATTGCTCTTGGTACTCCTGTTTGCCAGGAACACACCGCCCTTCACCGCCCTGAGGCGAGAGCTGAGGACGTGAGCTGCCAGCTTCTTGGCTTGAGCCTCTGGAGGTGGCCATGCCAGGATGGGTGTCACAGCTGCAGGCAGAGGGCAAGGAAGAGGGTGTGCAGCAGGCAGCAGGCATTGAGAAACTGAGCGCACTTTCAACACAGCCTTCAAATTTTCAACATCCCCTTCAACAAAGCCACCTCCAATGCTGGCCTTGCCAAACCCAAGCTGAAGCTAGCACAGCTTCACTTATCCTCACTGCCATGCCATGACTCCTCCACTCTGCTACACAGTGACCTTGCTTCGTGTTAACTAATGCATAACATACCTTGAAATCTCAGCACAGACTAAACAAATCACAACAGATCTCGGAGAGTCAAAGCAAAGCCAAATGCAAAGCATTTGGAGATAACTGTCCCTGTGTCTGCTTCTTACATCAGGGAGCTGACAGCAAAACTTCAAGCACTGGGGGGCATAGAGATGCTGCACCAGCCATGTGTGCTCTGCTGGGAGCAGAGCCGTCCCCTCCGTGAGGCCATGGAACCTCAGAGAGGGCCTTTGTGCAGCCCGGCGCTGACTCCCGGTGCCAGAAGCGACCTGGCACAGGAGCACAGCTGAATCACAGCTGCAGCAATTACGCTAATTGTATGAGGGACGAAACAATTGCACTTGTCTGACTGGTCAGTGCATGACCAACACAGTTTTCTTTGTGAAAGCATTTTGCCTGGAAGTAAATCTCCAAAAAATAATCCCTTTAACTACAAGCCTTTCTTCCTCTTGGCAAGAGCAATTTATTCTTTATTAGAACTGAGAGCTTTAAAAGAGATGCTACCCAGGAGAGCTACACCTCGCTGTGGGTGGCACCTGCAAAGGAGATACCCCCCAGATTTCCATTACACCACAATGGGAACTGAGAACACAGCTCCAACAAGCTCCTTCAACAACACCTTGTGTTGCACCCTGAGCCTCTGTGGCTGCGCCTGCTCCCACACCCAACAGGGCCATCTCAACAGCAGCTCAGCCCTGGCCACACGGCCCAGTGGCTGCGATGGGAGAGGATGAAAAAGGCCCATTCTGACCACACCATGGGTGATAATCACAACCATCAGTACCATTCCCATCAGCATATCCCAGCCATCCCCATGGCTGGTGGAACTCGGATCCCGTATCCAGGCACCCTGGTAACCCACAAACATTCTTTCTGTGGTTACTTCCCTTCCTCACCCGGTGTGGAGGTGGCAGCACAGTGTGCCATGGAGCAGGTGGGCACGGAGGAGCAGGCAGTCAGCAGCAGCACGGCCGGGAAGGTGAGCATGAGCAGGAAGGGACACAGAGCCAGAGCAGGGCTCGGCCTTGGTGACGCTTCCAAAACTCAGTTTGGGATCAGGTTTGCAAAGGGATCTTCCTACAGGGCAGAGAACATCAGAGAGGGAGGGACTTCTCTCATTAAATACCATAGGGTGTTCTAAAATACACCATTATCTTGGGTTTAGGTTGGTCACACAACCGAAAAAATGAGGTGACCAATTCTTACAGATTTTAATTGCAATTAAATACTTGCCTTCATTAAGCACCTCTGAAAACCCAATCTGAAATGCTTTTGGCAGGAAGAGCAACACTCCTGAGCCTGAGGGTGGGGTTGATCCTCAGCCATGCCTTTAGGGAAGGGCACAGAACTGGCACCAGTGGGTGACTGACCTCTGCCTCTGGCACCCACAGGGCCCAGGGAAGGATGCGGCCAGCATGGAGGCGGCTGTCCCTGCGCTGGGCAGTGTGGGTTGTGCACTGCATTGGGCCCCACTCGTCTGCTCCACGGTCGGCCTCAACCAGGATACCTTCAAAATTGTGAGATACTGAATGGGATTTGGCAGTGGGGGAAAAGGTTCATTTGTGGCATCTCAAGAAGGAGAGAGAAAAATAAAACCCAGGAGGGTTTGACAGAGGATGCAGACAGCAGGACAGCACACTAAACAAACCTTCATGCATGGAGGGAAGCCACAGTGGTTAACCTCATCGTTGTTTTCCCAGCATCACACTTCAGTTAAGCAAACAACAGGCCATCCACATCGAAAATCACATTGCTCAGTTTTTGGGAATGTGTATTGCTACTTCAGCATTTCACATGGAGCCTGGATGGAGTGGTGCCACCCACCCTGCAGCCCCAAAGCTGCATCCCACACCACTGCCCATGCATGCACGAGCCCCCTTAGCCACACACCCCCAACACGGCCCTGCGTGCGTAACATGCAAAAAGCCATGTGGACATGGAGGGGAGGCCGTGCAGATACGGTGCTTACTCTTGCATCACCAGCTGAGGTTTGCACCATCCCAGGCATGGCCACAGGAAACAGAGTGTATGAAAAGCAGCTCCCTTTTCCTGTCTGTGCAGAACAACAGCTGTTTAATACCCTGAAGTTAATACCTTTCACCCTATGATGTCAAAAGGGAAGTCCCAGTTGTGAAAATCCCTCAATCCTCTTCTGTGTCATCCCAACGTGCACTGCCTGTGGCACCATGAAGCTCAGAAGGTGCCAGACTGGCTCCTTCAGGGTGATGGAGACACTTGGCAGGGACCCACTTCAGCCCCCCATCCCTACACAGAATGCACTCACCCAGAAACACTCCTCTGATGCTTTTCCAGCCAACTATTTAAGCAGCTCACTAACAGAGAACAGCTATTCCAACACTTCCTTTGCAGTGCAAGGAGTACTTGAGGCCCTTCAAGAGGTCACTCAGGAAGCTGCACTTGCCCCAGCACCTCTCCAGGAAAAAGAAAGTGAAGTACATGAAGGAAAGCGTGACCATAATTGGGGACCGCATCGACTTGTTCCTCCAGCAGCACTGCAGAGCCTCAGAGGTCCGGCACTGGAAGAAGTAAGGCTTTGTCCTCTTACAGTACCCATGCTCTGGGAAGGGTCATTCTTTATAAGCTTATAAGCTTCAGGGAAAAGGAGAAAAGTGCCATACAAAGGATTCACCAGTGGTCCCCCTCCATAAGCCAGAACCAGCAGAAGGAAGAGGATGCAGTCTGTGCTCACGTATGCAGCCAGCATGTCTTTTCCCTAGGATGCTGTGGAGGTTCACCTCTCTCTTCTCAGACAAGGATGAAAAGCAGCTGCAGAAGCTGTATAAGTACATCAAGAGAAACAAGATGCAAAAGTTCCAGGTAAGCAAGCAGGACAGCAGCCTTCCTTGTCCAGAGGCAGGAAGCTGAGCTGCTGTCCCCACGATTTGCAATTTCAAGAGCAGTTCACCGATCCCATGTTCCCAGCCATACTTTGCAGACCAAACTCTGATCCTTAGTTATATCTGGTTAAGTGACAGCTGAGCTCTGAAAGAGTCAACTCGTTCAGGTAAAAGCAAGCGCTTGTCAACGCTACTTCTGTGCCTGAGCATCACCTACAGGAGCCCTCCAACAATGGAGCTGTAATGAGTGGGTCCCTGAGAACCCCACACCAAAGGGTTAAGCTGTGCAAGCAGACTCACAGCCACCCACAAGCACAGCTCCTGAGCGAAGGCTGAGTGCACCAGGAAGTTCAAAGGTCCTTAAGAAATACTTTGAGAAGTTTATTTAAAAGTATTAAAAACCGACCCAATGTTTAAAAAAAAAAAAAAAAAGAAAAAACCACCAGCAACACCGGAGGCACCTGGGAAAGCGTTCTGAGCAACTTAGGAAACTGCAGTAGGTGTGATCCTGGGCTTCACCTCAAGGAGCTGCGGCCGTCGGTAAGTGGGAGCTCTGGCTGTTAGTGCAGAGGGAAATCAGGCTGCTGGCTTATCTAGAGGCCTCCAGAAAGACACCCCAACAATAAGGAAACGTAAAGGAAAAGGAAAGCAGGAGCGTTGAGCAGCAAATGCCTCCAAACCGCCCTACCCTGTTGCTCCACCTGAATCAAAAACCAAAACACAGGATTGCGCATCTTCAGCTTGGGAAGGAAAAAGGTGGGAAAGTGAAGGGTAGGTGCAGCCTGTGCCATGGGCAGGGCCGTGCAGTGCTGGGGATGCAGCTGCCTCTGGAGCACGGTGATACGCAGGGGCTGATGGGCTGCAAGGAGGTGGGAGAAGCCTTCCAAGCAGGGAGCAGCTGTCCCCCATTGGAGCACAGCAGCAGCACTGGGGCAGATGTGGATTGGTTGGGAATGCCTTGTTTAGATGAGCGAGCATAACAGCATAATCAATATGTAATTAGGAAGTGATCGAGGTAAGCTCTCCTTAAAGGAGAGTAAGGTCCTCTGTCAGCCTTACCCGCCATCATCTTACAAGCAGAGCTCTGCCTTCCCCTTTCCGCACTGCAGGTTTCAGGCCTCCTTTAAAAGCCACACTCCAGTTTGCACCCCGATCCCAATTCTGTTTTCAGGCTTACAGAATGCACCCGAGCAGCCCTGTGTTCCCATGCAATCTGCTGCCTCTTCTACACCACCAAAAGCTCATCAGCGTAGAAATTAGCCCCACACTCCATTCTTGTTTCTTTATTCTCTCGGACCACCTAAAGCCCCTGAAGTTTGCTTGTTATAAACAAAAGTCAATCAATCAACATGATTCAGGCAACGCAAATCCTCTCTTTCTCCTCTGGGATAGCCCAGAGCAATGGAGATGCTGCTGCTGAGTGCGGGCACCCACTGCCGCCCACTGCCATCCCTGTGCCCGAGGCACCACGAGGCGACAGTGACATCCAGTGGCACACACACATCCCCAGCACTGCCTGCAGAAGGGGAGCAGCACAGCACCCCTTGCTACGAAACCTGGCTGCCCAGCAGCACCAACTGCAGACATGCATAACCCAAGGAGGCTGGAAAAGGTCAGTCCTGGAGCTGCTTTGCTGAGGGATTCCTGCTGAAGACCACAGACATTGGGTGCCCACCCTCAAGTGGAGCCTGGTACCTGAGCACAAGGATCAGTGCAAGGTTTGGGGGTGGCACACTCACCGCTCCCCCCACAGCCACCCGATGGGCCCACAGTGCTGGATTGCTCAGCAACGAATCAGTCAGTGCTCAGTCAGATCAATATCCTGAAGATCTTGCTGTTTTTTTGTTTGTTTTTAAAGCTGTTATGCTGCCCTTTAGAAAGTGAAGATCCAGATCCTGGAAGAAAGCTGAAGGAAATCACTGGGAGCAGCTGGGCAGCAGCTGGGGATGCAGTGGAGGTAGGAGCCACATCAACACCCCTCCTCTGCCACTGCCCAGCAGTGAGTCCAGCTGCCACGCAATCAGGTAAAGAAGCGATCAGTGGTGAAGGTAGAGAATGGGGCAGGTCGAGCTGCTGCCTCAGAAGTCACAGGAAATAGGGAGAACAGCACGCAGCAATAGCAGGGAAGCAGGAGACATCCCTTGGGCAGCCCAAGTCAGCTGCAGCTCATTGGTGTGTTTTTACACAGCAGTGCTGGTGCTCACAGCATAGCTGTGGGTTTGCCTTTAGGCACAGCCTGGCAGAGCAATGCACGCTCATATGTGGAACAAAAATGCTGACCAACCTGTCGCAGGCACATTGGCCAACCAGAGCTCCCAGCAGCCCAGTTCATCCAGCCCAAAGCCCGGCATCCACAAACCCCAAAGGGAGAAGGAGCAATTGCTAGCAAACTCTGCCCTGCCCCAGGCAGGTGCCACATACCCATCTGTGCCTATTTTCAAGCTCCCCAAAAGCACCCACATATCTTGTGGTGTTCGCATGCACTCACAAACCGTCTTGCTTTTTATCTTCTCTCTCCAAAACCGCTTTGTTTACTTCTAAAGAAGCTCAATCTGATGTCAGATTGTTATATACCATTGCTGGTGCATATGTAACAGCTAAATTTTACCAACTTGAAATTCAAATTGGTAAACTGAAAGTCAAAAAACAAGAACAAACCAGACAGCAACAGCCAGGAGGTGGGAAGGATTCGCACACCAACCTGCAGGCTCAGGCAGCCCTCCGCATGTCTGCTGTGCTGCAGGAATGGAGAAAACAGCACCTGGCTGCTACTCTTGTAGGAACACAAAGTGTGTGCCATACAGGGAGTCGCTGTGATTGAGATACATGGAGATTTTGGGGCTGCTGGTGGCCTGAGGGCCTGGGTCAGCTTCCCTCTTCTAACGTTGAGTCAGCAGGAACTGAGGTGTGTTCTTCGTTTTTAAGGTTCTCAGCCAGCTTCAGACACCAACAGAAAGAGAAATTAGCACTGGATTTTCACACAGCACGTAGGGCAGAGAGCATGGACTGGAGCCTGCCTTCGTGGTTTCCTGAAACGGCAGGATGCTGCAATACTTGCAGTGCCATAGCAACAAGCTTTCACCCAAGCAAAATGAAGAAGCTCTTTAAAACCACGTGATGTTGTTTATTATTATGCTGGATTTTCCTAACAGCTGTGCACTACATCAAGTCTCCACTGGGGATGTGTAAGCATCACGCCAACCAATACTACATCTTTCCTTTTGCACAAAACCAGGCAATGGAAGAACCTCCCGCACAGGAGCAGAACGTGCTGCCTCCCTTTGCTGCAGAGGGCAGGATCTGCTCCATACTCACTCCCACACAGAAAGCCCTCCCCACAGGCAGCAGGGTGGACACAATGCAAGACGATCAGAAGAGTTAAATACACGGACTGTATTTCAGTAACAAGAAGTTTCATAACTTCCATGCACACACACACAGCTGAGCCTCTCCCAGCCGCTCCAGGCAGAGGATGGGCCCGCAGCCACGCTGGCAGACCCTGCAGCCGACCCCCACTGATCCCACCCGGGTTGACTGCTGTGGGAAGAGACTCGTTGCAGAGCTAATGCTTCAAGGACAGGAATGATTAGAAGAGAGAAACAAAGCTGGTTGCTTCGGGTTCTAGAGGTGGCTGCACTTGACGTACGCTGGAACGTAGGTTGTAAGGAACACACCATCAGTTTGGCACGGAAAACTTTTAGGCCAACCAGTCAAATCCTTCCCTCCTCAATGTTTGTGTGGTGCCGGTGTGGTTCAGCAGCAGATCACCAAGGATGTTCCTGAGGTAGTACAATATTTCTTTTAGCCAAAGGTGATGAGCTTTCCCCCATAGCAAACGCCACACAAAAGTGATCACAAGTGCAGCCGCATCAGAAAAATACTGCATGCCCTCAAAATGTCACCCTTGCTTAAGGCAAAGCTGAGCAAGATTAAAGCCTGCCCAAGCCTGGATTATTCCACAATTTTTCCGGCAGAACTTGAGGGGACTGAGAAGTGACAGGAGAGCTCTCAATGAAAACCAAGCTGTGCCAGAAACCGCCTCGCTGAGCTCCCTGCCTGGGTGATATGGACCAACAAAGGCAAGAGGAAAGTTCTTGTGCTACACACATTGCGTGAAAACCTTCCACATAAGCAGCAGAACACATCAGAGCCTGCAGTGCACTGACACAGGGTCTGCTTTCTCCCGCTGTGCCGTGCTGGCAGCCGGTGTGCAGCACTGCTCCCAAACCCGGCTCGAACAAGTTTCCTCACCCGGGCTCTTTGCTCTCTTCCATTTAAAAGCAGCATCAGGAAATTCATGGAAGTGTTGCACAATCCTGAGCTTAGCTTGTAAGGAAAGAAAGATTTGCATGTGTTTTGTAACACGCCACTGTGTAATATAGAACCAGCAAAGAAAAAGACAAAAATCCATTCCTTTCTCCTAAAACCACAAACCTGGAAAGATGCAAACAGAAGCTGCTTGCTGACAGCTCAGGACAGCAAAGCTCATGTTTTATGCCACAGCAAGCAGAATCTTTGTTGTTTACAAAAAGAAAAAGAGACAAAAGATGTCTGGAATAAGCACAACTGCTGCTTGCAGCCGTGAGGTCCCGCAGCAGCCGGCAGTCTGGGACAGGCACTGCAGCACCACAGCCATCCCCACATCAACGCAGGGACTTGCAGCCAGCAGCAAGAGCAGCCAGCGCCTCGGTGAACAAATCACAAGCAAACAACCAAAAACCAGCACTTACCCCAAGGCACGTTTAAGGGAGTTGTGGCTGAATTCCATCAGCACAGGACGCAGTGCTGCACCTGCTCTCATGGCACTGATGTCGGCTTCTCAGACTTTGCTCAAACCAACTGGGGAAAGAAGTCATCACCGGACAGCAGCGTTGACGCAGCTGGCTTCATTAACACCCCAAAATGAGCAGGATGGCCTCGTGCCTCTGCACCCACCATCATACTGCCCTTACCCAGGCATCAACAGGTTTGTTTTGTTGTCTGTTCTTCCTTCACATAAGTTTGGGCCATCGGACTTTTTAAAGAAGTCCCTAGTTGCTTTATGCTCTGCTGTTTGGCTTCAGCACTCCCAAAATATCAGCATTTCCCTGAGGAAAAGGGAAAGAACTGAGAAAGCTGCACAGAGCTCCAGAGGCCTGAGCTTCTTTCCACCTTCCATCAGCACGGACAGGAGGCACCAGGCTGTACAACTGCACAGGGCACTGCCACAGCCCTGGCTTCAGCCTCAGCCATCATCCTGCTTTCCACGGGGTGAACTGGCCAGCAGTTCATCCAAGCAGGGCATCCTGTGGGTCACAGCTCAGGGTTGTGCCACAGGCTTGGCCACCAGCACAGCCCGCAGTGAGGCCTTCAGCCCGCAAGGCCCAGCCGTAACCCACAGGCCTTTGTACTTCATGCTGAGGACCGCAGCAAGCGGCCGGGTGAGCACGGAGCAGCTGGCAATGGGTTGGAACGGAATTCTGCAGGTAAATCTGCAGAAGTGGTCAACAAAGATTTCAACAAGGCAAGGTGAGAAGGAAAAAGAACAAATCTGAGTGAACTGCGGCACCTGCCCTGGTGCAATCACTCCTACGGGAGCTCACACCTGGAACTCAAGCAAAGGGAAGCGGCTGGAGCTGCCATCTCCACCTCTGAAGACATTTCAGATTAAACCTGGTGGGGGTGGTCACAACCCCTCTCCTGCAGAAGAGAGAAGATTTTCTCCCTCTTGCTACAATCAGGAGCTAACAGCATCTCTGCACGCACGTTACCCTGTTGTCACAGAACAGTTTGAACTGCTGAACAGTAAGTACAACTTTTTAATGCTTTTGGGAGTGTGCCGACTGTGGAAGAACAGAGTAATGGTGACACAGCTCAGAGGAAACACACAAACAGACCTGCTGCTGGCTGAGCATTGGCATCCCAGAGGGCACATTCAGAACAAGGCAGCTGCTCTCCTTGTGTTCCCTCGCTGCTGTCAGGCAGAGGCAGTGCCAGCTCAGTTCCCACTCACACACCGGTTATGACACAGCAAGGGAGAGCAGGGAAAAAAGGGACAGGTATTCACCAAAAGCAAAAGTCGGAAGCAAATTGAAGGCAGATACTTCCAAATGCAGGAACACTATATTTATTAGGTCAATATTTCATTTTAGCAATACAATTACAGAATATCACAATGCTGGTTACAAACATAATATGGTTTGATGGTTACAAATAATGTCGGGCACTGCAGTCTGTGAGAAGTAGGATACGAAACATTAAGTCTTGACACAAGTAGGGTGATCTTCCAAGTCTAGTCATGATCAAGATACCTTCATATAAATGACTGTGGCACTACAGGTAGAGATTCTGGTTTAGAGGCGTTTTCTGTGTAAGTAGTTTGATTTATACGGTCATACAGTTCAAGCAACATCTTTCTTAGAATGCTATTAAATTAAAATTCCCTGTAGTTCAATAAGTATAAAAATAGTACTGAACCTGGTAATGTTCGATAAAACGCAGAGTTCATTCACATCATGAAGTAGTAAAGAAACTGTAAAGTCCTAGTTACCATGGCAACATCGCTTCCATAAAGGAATATACGTAAAAGAAAGAAGTTACACGTATGGTACCTGCGACAATTATTTAGTGATCCAACACTGAACTTGTGCACCACAAACCAAGTTTCTAAATATCTCTATATATTTATATAGTATATATCTTTTTCATCTTAAAATTTACTTTTGGAAAAAAAAAAAAAAGAAAAAAAAAAGAAATGTGCACTTCAACAAACTCACTAAGGCCACTCATGCTATAGATACCTAGGATTGCAATGAAATATCGTTAAACAAGACCCTAGAGCACGCACCTTTATATCACCAAAGGGAAACCTGTTTCACTGCCCGAAACATTCCTGAGATTTAGGGACAGAAGCATTACCAGCGCTGTCAGTTTTTGTGTAAGCAGTTTGGTTGATGTTTGGACAAAGGAAATTTCTTCCCTGCTTCTCACAGAATCCTCAAAAGACCAAGAAACAAACCGTGCAACAGGCCGTACACGTCCAACATGGAAACACCCACAACAAACAGTCCGCTCTGCGATTAACATTTGGCCAGTCATTTTCTTATTATAGAAACAATAGGGAAAAAAGGGAAACAACGAGCTTTAGAGAAAATCAAGCTTCTGCACAAGCTTCGTTACAGGCTGGTAACAGCAACATCTCCCCTGCGTTGTTCGCTGCTACCCTGGGAAGCCAAATCCCACCCGTACAAACCAAGGTTTTGTCCATGCTTCACTCATGCTTCAGGCACAACACATGTTCCTTTTTGTACTCTACCAATACACAAGGATTAAAAGGAACTCGGGTTCAATGTGCATTTCTTGTACCATGAGAAGCAGCGCAATGGCACCGTTAGCAAATTTCAGACTGCAGCACGTTTAAAGAAAAAAAACAAAACACTTTACTTTTAAAGTTACAACAGAACATCGTTGTCCCAATAACTTAGAATCCTGCAACTGAAAGGCCTTCAAAATTCTTCAACAAAAACCTTACTGTGCAAAAAAGAAAAGTTTCCAACTACCAGGTTTGTAAAGAGTGCTCACGAAGACTAAGATACAGAGGCAGACACTTGTTGGGCATAACGTCATGCTGTAAAAGCAACCAAACCACTGTTTGGGGCCACGCAGTCACCGCGTGTTTTACTTCAAGTAACCGAGGGATACGCTTATTTTCAAACATCTTCCTGCAATTTTCCCCTCCCCATTTTGTCAGTTCTTAAGCTTTGCTTGCCTCTCCTCTTCCACAAGAGGTCATCCAGAATAGCCCATGTCCCAAAACCAGTGGAAGGATCCTGACATCACCTTCCTTCCTCTCTACAAATTGCAGCGCTCACTGAAAACGAGAGACAAATAACTGATTTCAAAAGCTTTATGCTGAAAATAATTAGGGCTTAAACGATAGTTAATTACCTATGAAGTGACACCTCTCCTCACCACTTGTAACTGGTTGCTCTGTGATTACTTACCGTCAAGAAATGTTCTGAAGATGCATTTCATTGGAGTCCCAACCCCATTCTCCTATTTTAACACCAGCACCAAGTAACACCATCTCACCTAGTGGTAGGTGCATTGTGCGTATATAAAATGCCAATGATTAATCAAAGTCATCAGGCATTTTGTAGCTGGCTAACTGCAGTACAGCAAGGACAAGGTCTCCTAACAAGCAAGGCTAACGATAAAGCCCCCCTTCCCCAGTACTTACACTCAGGTGCATATGGAAGGCTTGTTTTAGGGGTAAAATAGGACAGGAATTCCTTGGTTCTAAACCTAACGGGAGGGAGGCGCAGGGTTTTAGTTGGCAAGTTCTGTGCTGAAAAGTTGCACAGGACAGAGAACACAGCAGATAACACTGTTCCTTTAGCCCTACCTAGTGCTGAAGTCATTAAACAAAATTAAATGAATACTTAGAAATCTGCCTCAATTACAATGGAGATGTTCCAACCCTTATGGACGAGCAAGTCATTTACCTTCTATGGCCATCCATTTGGACTACTACTTTCCCAGAGGTACAGCAGAGACAGTAACAGATTAACAACTAACAACACCTCTTAAACGTTGTCTCCACATGCCAATACAGACAGCCAATTTCTTCCAAAAACAAGATCAGAGAGACAGAACTGAAAGCTAGAAAGGCCAGTTCTATGTTATTGCGAGGAGAGTCCATCTGCAGCAAGGACAGCAGAGGTTCCAAGCTATGGCATGCAGAGCAGGTGACAAAGCATTTTGTAGGCAGCTGCAAAGTTGCCCTGCAAAGCTCCTCTGCTTTGACAGCTTTAGCAGTTAGCCACAGCTACCTTTCTCCAAAACGTGATTGGCACAGCCGGAATTGCTGCAGGGCTACAATGAGAAGTTCAGCCCAACAGTCAAGTCAGGATTTAATTTAGTCACACGAAAAGCATGCTAGTAGTTCCACAAGGATCACAACACATGCTCTTGTCCAAGTCACGTTTCTTGGCTAAAGTCCATCAAAGAGAACTCTGGGTGACTTTCAGGATGTGAATCCCTTCTAGACAAGCCAAGACATCAAAGTACACAACATGCTAGCGAAGTAGCTTGAGGAAAGAGAGAAAAGTTCATCCACCCAGCAGGCCTGAGAAAAGAGAATAAAGCTACCCATCACAGAAATGGAACAGACGTTTTTGGTTCTCAGAAGCAAACACCTCCCTGCCCTGCCCCATGTTGGAGGCTCTCCTATTCGCCACTAATTGAAAGCAACTCTTGAAACACACAAAGAAACCAGAGAGCTGATTGACAGCAATGGTTCACATAGACTGCTTTCACCAGTATCAGTCAAATAACCCTCCCCAACTCTGTCAAAATCTTGAGACCTTTGAGTTTTGTTAGCCAGAAGCTGGAAGCAGAGGCCTGACTGGAAACCACTGGCAAACAGACACCGTAAATGCAAGTCAGTGCCTGTTTGGAAGCTGTTAATCCCTTCTGCAATACAGCAGTAACACACCTTGTTGAGGACAATTTTAAGCAATATACCCCTGCCCAAATTTTGGTACTTCTGGTACAAATTCTGGTAAAATTATGGAAACATGACAAGCTTCTTTAGTCCTATTAAAATCACTTAAATGAAAAGAATTCATAAGAACTTTATAATTAATCACTGCCCTAATGGATGAATATTCAGAGACGACAATATTCCACCTAAAGCACTCCTACGCAAGAAAAATTGCTATAAAGTAGATATTAAATCCATACGTGATTTTAAGTTGAATTTTCATTGAACGGCCTTTGAGGACACACTGCAATGTAAGCCTTAATACCACACTTGGTTGTTGTTTTTAAATGCAAATACTTTAATGAAAGTATTCCAAGTATGCAGTCATTAAAGCTGCACCAATCATATCACTGCATATTCAAGTTGGTATTATTCAGCCATTTCCCCCAAAATTATACTTGAAGGCACCAGTATATGAACTATTGGCCTGGAATATTTCAGTTCATAAAGGAGTCATTAAGCTCAAAGTAGTGTCTGAAATTTCTTATTTCTTCTGTGCACTCTTTCTTGAAGTCCATCAACAGCTTTCCCTGTCCCAGGCTTTATAAACTAATGAAGAGAAAACAAACCCCAAACAAAACATCCAGCCCAAGTCCTGTAGGAGCCTTGCCTGCTGAGCCCCAGCTTGGGCTGAACTTCCACAGCCAAGTTACAAACCCCTGAAAATAGGGGGGATGGAGAAAACCCAGAACAGAATCCAACTATAGGGCACTGTTTGCGCCACTATAATAAGAACGGAGGTAACAGCAGTGAATCGTTTCTAGTTCGCTATGTTACACTTTCAAATGAGTATTACCTCAACAGTTTAAAAAATAAAAACACACACCCAAGCAAAAAAATAAAATAAAATAAATAAATCTACACAGCAAAGCAGCCCCCCCTGCCCAACAGAAGAGAAATTAAGACAAGCTAGTGAGATAGGCATTATCAAAGGATCTTTACAGCTGATTTCTGCTTTTTAAATTAATATAAAGGAAATCCATTTCTGGTTGTATTGTTGTTTAATGTAGAAATGAAGCATCACAAAAAAAAGACCTGTTGTGCTTTTTGGCATTTCCCACTGACCCCTGCAAACTGTACAGTAAGTTGTGTTTCCCAGAAACATAAAATTGAACTGGATTGTAATACAAAACCATTAACTGGTATAAACAAGTTACTGCCTCGATTACTAGAGTAAGCCCATTAAAAAAAATAATAGAAAAAAAGATGGCTGCAGCAAATAGTTAAGCATTTCTAGTTTTTGCGTGTGGCATTGACATTAATATCTGTATAAGCTTGCTAAGTAAAAACATGCCATCGCAACTGCTAAAGAACGTTCACTTCCTAGTTTTGTATCTATTACAGGAATATAGTTTTGCACTGGTCATACATCTAAATGAAATAATTCTACTGTAAAAGTGAATGCACGGGCAGAAATATTAAATTAAAGCCACTGGTCCAAAAGCTGTTTCTAGCAGGCTGGTCCACTTTTGTTTTTCCTGGTCCTGTTATGAAGTTTAGCACTCTTGGCTGGTACCAAAGAAAACTAAGGTTGCTGGTCTACCGGATCTTCCATTGCTTACAGATGAACACTGGTCCAGTTCAGGATATTCAAAACAACATACGGTCTGTACTTCCTTATCAACTTATTGTGGATTACAAATGGTATGTTGCTCTCCAAAGTGATTCTTTGCCACTTTTCTTCATAAGGCAGCAGCCAAAGCATCCTCCCTTTTCTTAGTATTTATGATTAACTTCGCTACAATGCATAAAGTAGAGAGACCTCTCTCATATAACTTCTTGTAGTATAGCATTTATTCTTTCTGTCTATCAGAAGAAAGCTCTTGATGAAACCTTCCATTCATAATAAGAATGCAACTCTTTTGAACTCAAACAGTTTTATTTAATGTTCTCTTGCAGACCTTCTGCAAAGTAGGTTCTTTTGGAAAAAAAAAAAAAAGAAAGAAAGAAGGGGTTTTCTGGAATACCAAGTTAAAAACGTGAGCCGAACTAAACATGCCATACACATGCTGATAAGAATTTAACACACATTCATCCGTATGGGCACTCTCAGTAGACTGGACCAGTGTTTCAATGCAAATTCCAGCCCCCAGAGAACTACATGGTTTAGATTTCACAGTATGACTTCTCCCCTGTAATCTGGGAAAAAAAAAACTTAACTGGTTAATTGACCGAGTTCTTAGCTACTCTGTCCATCAGCGTTCTGAGACATCAGAAAAGACTGGACCACTTCTTCAGTGGATTGAGGACTGCTGCTTACATCCTCCAGAGCATCTGTAACTGAGAACTGCCGATCCCGCAACCGGTTCCAATTGGCCAAAATATTGTGGTACTCAAAAACTTTCTCATAATTGCCAATGGAATTGTACAGTTTAATGAGACCTCTGTAATCATATTCAAGTCCACTGTATCCTTCACCAAAAAGCTTCTTTCCTAAAGAAAGACAAGAGATAACAAAATTAAAATCCAATATTTAGATTGAAACCACACGAAAAATAGAAATACTAAATCTCATTTTTAGTTATTCAATAAAAAGTTTAACACATTTCAAAAAGCTTTTTTTTTTTGGTATTAAAGCTGCTATGTAAACAAACACTGTAAGAATCACCTACCAATTGCTATGGATCTCAAATAAAGCTTTTCAGCATTTTCGTACTGATTCATATCGTAGTTATAGAGAGAAGCTAGATGCCCCACTGACAGTGCAACTTCATAATCCTCTTGACCCAGGAGCTGCTCCTTAATCTGAATTGCCTTGATGTGCATTTCCTCTGCTTCCTGTGAGGAACAAATTCATACGGGTTGAACACCACTCACCACACCATAAAGACTTAACCACTGCACAGTCGTTTCTTTAAGTAGTCAAGCATTTCATAAAGGACAAAAAATAAAAGATAAGAAGTCCAAAACCAGACCAAGTTCTCCAAATTCTTATTTTAGATCATCAGCAAGTAGTATCACTTTGCACCGCCCCCCACAAAGGCATCTCAGTTATTTTTGTGCAAAGCTTTGGACAGGTGAAATATTAAAATGGAAGTTCTCTAACCATGAAACTACCAACTGAGGTTATGAACCGGGGACATAAAGTATGATTTGCTTTGACACACTTCTAGACATCTTGTAAATCATATGTCAAGAGATTCACATCAATAAATCTCACCTTAAACTTTCTCATGGACTGATACAGTCTTCCAAGGTTGCCATAATGTTTTGCTGTTTGTACATTAAACTCCCCAAAGGCTTTTTTAGCTAACTGAAGTGAGGACAGATGCAAGTCATGAGCTTCTTGAAGTAACCTCTGCTCAGTTTCCTTGTTATGACAGTCTATTGCAATCTCCTCCAGGATAAGTGCTGAGTATAAGAAGAAAAAAAGCGACATCACTGTGTTCTAAACCCAGATACACCAACTGTAGGCAGCAGAAAGCCATCTACCCAAGAAATCTCAGGAGATACCTAAATCAGGATTTATGTTTATAACAAACTGCTTTCAAACTCTATAGCTGGATATCAAAGTTACCAACACTTTTTTATATTCTGTATTTTTACTACTATTATTCAAATAATCAGTTCAACTAAATTTTAAAGAATTTTAAATTTGTATTTTACAAGCATGTTGACAAAGAACATTGAGGACTACGGGGAATATTCTAGAGCCATCTCAGTTTGGGAAAAAGCTTACGTTACATTGCCTCCGTTAGGAATAGAATAAACACAACTGAATGGCTGCTCTCCACTGACAAAATACTAAACTGTTCCAGTAATGCAATTAAGGGTACTACCTTTAACTCTCTTTGAAGACGCCAAGAGAAGATGGTCTTCTGGGAGAATGTGAGTTATAATGCCAATAGCACGTTCAGCATGGAATCTGAAAGAGTTTAAATATATGCATCCTCATTGCTATTTAAATTAGCAGCTGACCAGAAGTATTAATAACATAAATGTAGATGTCCACTATATTAAAGTTCTTGTTAGAAAAAGCTGTATAAATTAAAACGCATTCTTTCCCCCCATTTGCAGTATTAGGTTTACTGCCATTACCTCAAATAGCAGTACTCACAGTGCATTGTCAAATTTTCCAGAGCTGTACTGGTGAACGTAAGAAGAGTAAGCCAAATCTTCGTGAGCTGTAGCTACATGTATGTTTTTACCTCCAAATACTGACTGCCGAATATCAAGAGCTGTCTGAAAGAGTTACAAGAACACCATTACACCAGTTAACACGGGGTGGGGGGGAAAAACCAACCTTATACCTCTTACTACTAAAAAGGACAAAAAAAAAAATCTGATGGCTCTGAAATTCTGTGGGTCTACAACCACATACTTTAGGCAGCAAATCTGTAGAAATCACTCAAGGGCCAAGAAAAAAAATGAAAGCAAAAATCCAAAACCAACAAGTAGTGCAGTAATTAAATGAATTAATTATCCTGAATTAAAAACATGTGAGTTTCAGAAGAGAGAAACATTTTATATATTAATAGAAACCAAATACATTTAGCCCTGCTGCATACCTGATAGATGGCAACAGATTGGCATATATTGTCTACGTTGAGCAGATAAAATCCATAGTCTAGTAGTGTATCAGAATATTTGGGGTGCTTGGCTCCAAAATGCTCCCTGTAGAAACATGCTTATATCACTCACTGAGGCAAGATAAACGTACATTTAAAGAGGGTTGGGTTTTTTTTGGAATAGTACTCACCGGGCGAGATACACGGCATGTTTTATCAGCTGTTCAGCCTTCTTAAACTCACGTTTTACAACACAAGCCTAAACAGGTTGAAATGAAGCATACGAAGAGGTGTACACTCAGAATCCTTCTCCTTGAGACACTGGCCCAATTTCTATTACTTTTAATTCTAATGCCACCACCGTCACTAAACGACTTCTCAATTTAACAAGTGTTCACAGAAAACGTCAATAAATATTTTACTTTAACATAAATCACCAAAAAGATTAGTATTGTACCTGAGTCTACATCAAAGATAGGAACAGACCATTTTTTTAATGGAAGGCTCTCAAGTTAACTCTGCCATAATGTTCCCTTGAACTCAGTTTCATGGGGGAAGGAAGAAAAACATACCAAGAGGTGTATGAAGTATACCAGAGGTACTACACATTCTCACCCATTCTTGGTAGCTACTTAGTTAGAAAAGGAATGTGGAAGGGTCTAAATTCACCTTAGAAGCTTGTCGCAAGACATCCACTACTACTTTTACAGGCAGGCCAACTGTGATCTCCTTCATTGCTTCTATACACCATTTATAAGCCTGTCAAACAAAGTTAATCAGCATAACTGATCTGAAACATCCCTTTGTTGCAATATTAAGAAAAACATAGACTAATCATTTATATTACCAGATCTGAAAAACCTTGTTTGCCATGGTCTGACAAACCTGAAGAAATTCCCTTCAACTTAATACTGAATGTGCAGTATTTTATATTACACTAAAGTCTGTATAATCAAAATGAATCATATAACCAAAGAATCAGCTATTTATCATATATTTCACAATATTTCACAGAAAAAAGGTATTATATGATGTTTAACTAATCCTTACAATCACTATCAGACAACAGCTTCCTAGTCAATGAATTTAAGAGCTAAAAACCGCAGTCACGCTGAAGTCACATTCTTTCTAAACTAGCTGCAAAGTGTTATGTTCCCCAATTTCTTTTTACCTATTAAAATAAACTTCTCATAATATGTAATTTACTGATAACCAAAATACACTGGCCATCTATTGCATATAATTTCTTAATATCAGTTAAAGTACCATTAAGAGCTTGTACTCAGAACAACGTACAGAAACCAGATGCTAAATTGAGTACACCTCTGGTGCTGCCACACATATCAAGAAATACATGGAACTGAGACTAGAAAGATAACAAGAATAGTGATCCAGTCATGGAAAGTCCTAGTAGCTTTCATAACCAGTTTCCGGAAACAAAACAAAAACAAACTAACCCTACTCACCTCATCATAGTGGCTCTTGGCAAAAAGCAGTGCACACAGTTCCCCATAGAGTGCTGCCTTGTTTGCTTGCTGACCATGTTTTGCAAGTTTATCCATGTAAGACTGAGCCAGTTTGAACGTTTCTTCTCCCAAGTGATATTTACAGTTACCATTTCGAACATGAAGCAACCTTGCAAAGATGTAAAGAGATTTCTAATCAGTGTTTGAATAAAACATTTCATTATGCTGCAGTATCATTGATCTACAATCTGGTATTGTACTTAGAAGAGAACCGGGCTACCATCCCAGCAAAACTGCACTGTCTGAATTCAGTAATACAAAAGAGCTGTTCACAGAAATTTGTTTCAATACACCACGCTTTGCATCTTGCATGGCAAAAATTTTTACTGTTGGAAAAGTCAAATAATTTTCTCATGTTGATGAAGTTCTGCATATCCAATGCTCAAACCACTTTGGTGCGTGTGGCTTTGTTTTATTTTTCCCAAAGTCCATTCTCAACACTGATAAAATCTCATTTCCAAAACTCAGTAATATATGGTATTAAATCCCTTCTACCTCCTTTCCAAAACATGGTAAACTGAAACAGACAATACATACAAACTATTTTGTACACATCTCTGCACTTGGTCTTCAGTCCTTAAACAGTACAGTGTACCATAAATGATTTTACAGGAGATTTAATTACATCCATTCTACACATGAAAACATCTGGAAGTAATGTCATTCTCTGGGCATCCAGGAAAGATGGGACAATACCGCTGGATGGCATTAGCACCCAGGCACAATTCATAAACGGGGCTGAACAGGGATACTTTAAAATGCATTCAATATTATTTACATAGTAATGTTCACTCTGAGACAACAGCACAAACAGCTTTAAGCTCGGGAACAGCAGGGCAGCTAATCTGAAACTGTCATGATAGTTTCTTGGACTGACAACCTTTAAATGCTAGAAGAAAACAAGACACCCACCTAAGCGTTTGTAGATGAGCAACACTAGCAGAGAAATTCTGGATTAAAGGAAGAGCAATAGTACTTAACAGTTTATTTTAGTGTTGTCCAACAGGAATACAAGTAGTAAGAAGGCCATTTTTGAAGGAATAAGCAAGCTATCTGCTCAGATTGATCTAGTGCCATCCTGACAATCCATTCTGGATTTACAGTTTTGAAAGTTTTTTTGTACTCAGTACTGAATTAACACCAGAGAAGACAACATAGTCGTCATAGTTCACAACAACTCTAAACAGACTCCTTTTCTCCCCCTTCCCTATTTCTTAACACCACCTCTTTGCCCATCTGAAAGATTAACAGAAGCTTCAGTAAATGGTGAAATACAGACAAGGAAACACAGCAGTATTGAAGCACACACAGTTTCTCCAGACAAGTAACAATTTCAGCTTCTGGCTTCTATTTAGAACAAAAGTAAAAAAGATTTCTGTTATTGAAAGCTGATGCTTATTTACTTTAAAGAGATGCATTTGAAATGTGAGTGCTATCATATTCCAAGCCTAAAGGGCAGAATTGTATTCCTACTTCATTGCAGGCAAAGAAAAGAGACAGCTGTTCCTTCCCTATTGCAAATGCCTGTCATTTAGCACATATGAAATTTTGGTAAACTAACTTCTGTTGTCCCTTCTGGAGACCTGAGGCAACAATTAGAGATTGGAAAACATCAGGAAAGCCGTTGTAAGTCAAGAGGACAACATAACACAGGAAAAAAAACCACAAAGTAAAGCAGATCGGAACATAATACTTTACAGTAAAGAGGTGCTAAGATTCTGAAAATATGAGCTACTGTGTAGGTGCAACATTTCATATCTTTTATGATACATTATGACAGATCTTCCAATAAACTCACAGGGGAAGGAGAGAACAACTAAGATCTCTCATCGGTGTTTCTCTTTCCTAAACATGTTTCCTATAATCTTGTTTCCTTTTCTGTATTTGGAGAAGGTGAGTTTATTTTTAAAGGCAGCTTCCCCAGCACACCGAACAACTGGACACAATTCTTTTGATTAATTACTAGTCAAAGGACCAAGTACTGACAGCAGTACTACAGCTAGCATTTTCCTACCCTAGGAAGGTGTACATGCATGTCCAGTCTCTCATGGCATCACCTTATTTCTGAAACGAAAGCCAATGATGCAGCAGAATACTGAAAAGAGGATATGAAGCTTCATGGCTCATATTTATGTATACTACTAATAAATGCTTCACAGTAAGACATGTAGGAATTAAAGGTAAGCTCACCTTACACAACACTCTACTGCACGAAACCAATGAAGTATTTCATCGTGAAGGGTGCACAGCTGAAGGCAGGAAAGAAACACCTTCTCAGCATCACTATACCATCCTGCATCTGATAAGAAACCTCCTGGAAAAATCAAGAACAAACAAATTTGAACAGTGAAATGCCTTTCTAGGAAAAAGCATTTGCTCAGATTGTCTAAGAACTCTTATTTTACTACAAATGAATAGGAATACAGAAGTTCAGTATTCCCTATGCCAAAAAACAGGAAGTCATTGCTAACAGCTTAGGGGGAATGTAGGCAGCGAGTGCAAAGGATTTGCACAAAAGATCATAAAATCGCATGCTGCACATAGGAGTTCTGTCAGAGCTAACCCTGCAGTCCTAAACTGAAGAAGAAACATGAGCAGAAAAATTCTCCTGCGGCTGAGAATGATTTCTGGTATTTCATGGTTTTTCATCACGAAATACTTGCATCATTACTAGAAATAGGCAAAGTCTTAACATTAACTACCACATTTATGAATTTTATATTGGAAACATTTGAAATAGCAGAGAGCAGCCTAAAATTTTTAGGTATTTAAGTGTAATATATATGTAAGCCACCAAGTGACTTCCTAAAAACAATCTTCCAAACACACACATCCTCAAAAAGAAATTACAAAGAGGAAAAAAATAGCATTAGCGTAACTGAATCTTGCACAGAGAAATATACTTAACAGTCTATGAACACCAGTTACCTAGAACAAAACCAATCTGGATCGCTTTTTCTTTTACAGCAGAATCCGATTCTGCTATGTAGGAACACCGCCTACTGAAAGAATATGCCAGTACAGAAGCAACTTTTACTCCATGGTCCATCAAAGCCTGAAAACAATGATGAAGCAGATGTCTGAAACAAAAGAAAACAAAACTTGTTATGCACAAAGTTTTTAAAAACAGTGCAGTCAGTTGGCATGAGCGCCATGGATGCAAATGAGTAGTGATTCAAGGAAATAACTCCAGCCTTCTCTCAAACCAAAAGCAGATGAATACGAGCATAATTGACAATCTCAAGGCTAATGGGTTACAGTTGCTGGATTACCCAAAAAAATAAAATGAGAGTACACACAGTTCTTTACAAGGACACCCTCCAGAATAAGCAAAATACAAGCTGCCCACACACTGTTACAACTGGAAAACAAAGCTTTCTGCTTAGACTGTGTGGGTGAGGAAGCCTCAAAGCCCACTCCTGCCCTGACTCACACTGAAATGGCAGATAAACGAGTAGTGACAAACCCATTAACATCACATACACACAAACAAGGGTTTGTGAGATACTAAAGATGCAAAGCTTACCCTGGTAACAAAGAACCTGATCTGACATCTTCTGGATTCAAAACTTAGATCAAGAATTAAGAGCTGAAATGAGTGCTATCAATACAGTAAGATGCTTACCTTTTATCTAAAGCTCGCAGCACCTTTGCAAAAACTTCTAGTTCACAAAATTCACTCCCCAGTTGGCATAAGCGGCCCTGTTGGTAAAGCTGAAAGAAAAACAGAAATATACTTAAAAATTTAAGAGCTGGTGCCCTCCTGGGAAATTTAGCTCACCAGTAAGGATGACTTACAAACTCTAGAGCTCAAAGTACAGAAGAGTAAATATGAAAAAGAAATAGTTTCACTATTTCCCTATAGTTTCACAGGAGAACAACTTCAGTGGCAAAACTTAAATACACAAGCTACAAGAATACCATATTTGGTTTCAAGTTCTTTTAATCCTTCCCTTCTCCAGACGTTCATTACATCTACCTGCATCATTAAAACATTGCAACTCCTAAGCTGGAAAACGAAGACAAAACCAAAAAACTACTGAATTTAATAAAAATTATAATAAATGGCTTCTTTGATATCAGATCAGATACTTTTTTTTTTTTTTTTTAATTGAAGAGACTATCACAGAGTTGTGTGAATAGATTTTACACCATTTGTAAGCAGAAATGCAAAGCCAAAGCCTAAATTCAAACAACCGATTGCGATCCTACTAAACTTCAGCCTCTTTTGCCTGGAACAAAGGCTGAAGCAATAAAATAATACATCCAAGAAAACAACCCCAAACCCACAAGTTCTGCAATGGATGACTCACCAATACCCAGAGCTAAACACAGGAGTGAGCCCTGACCACATTAATACCTGGGCTTATATGAGTAATTCCTGCTTGAGTAAATGGGAATGTTCATGAATTTATTAAAAGGAATGCCTGGTTTTATGCTGAAACCAATTTCTATCTGCAGATAAGCAAATATATCAGTTAGCTTGCACATAAAAAACAAACCGCGGAGACAGTTCTTTGTGCAAAGCATAGCTAAGCAGCAGAGCTCCCTGCTACATCATGCTATAAATACTAAGAATTTACATAGGTGCAGAAGGGGCTGTGCAAATATGTGGCAGAGAAATCCACTGGGTTGCTAAACCCAGGTATCCTTAAGTCCCTGAACCAGAAATGGCAAAAAGTAGGGTACACAGCCAGAAAACAGCACGGTCCACTTGCCCCAGTCAGCTGGCAAGACAGCACAGGACAGGTCATCCAGGACTGTCGTGGGACAAGCCTTTGTTATTTTAGGTACTGGAGGCAGCATTCCTTCATATTTTTATTATTTAAAATCTTTTTGCAAGGCAGCAGCTCTATGGGGAGAAGGAGAAACCAGCAGCTAGCATCTCAAGTCTCCCCAGATGCTGCCTCTCGCAGCACTCACCATTCCAGAGCTATCTGTCCTTTTTCTCCTACCTGCGCTGTGCAATGGCAGGACACTACAGCTCACCAGCACACACACACACACCAGGATGTGCACTCACACTTCACACCATCACAAGAGTGCAGGTAACGCACTCCAGTTACTCAGAAAACCAATGCTACAACATTCCAACACACACTGTCCAAGACCAGAGCACTCCTATCAGCAGCAAGGCATTCCGGGCTATTTCAGCAGGGTTTAGAGCTAAAAGAAACTCTGAAATGAGGAGTCAGCCACTCTCACCAAGCAAGCAAAAGATGAGAGAGAGAAGTTATTTACAGATAGAATGCTCAGATACAAACACACATTTAATAAAAACTTCAGTTTTTCTGAGTTCTCATCATTTCTCTCAATTCCTTTATTGATAAGCACCATTTATTTGGAGCATCATTTTAACCACAAGCCCAGGAAGAAGGTCAGTGAATACTCCAATCAAGCATGTAAGAACATCTCCAGCCAGAAATCTCGTTTTAATCAATGCTCTTTATGAAGCACATCACAATGATTCTGCAGCACAAGTTTGTTATTTTAACAGAACCTACCAAAAAAACTTCAAAAGTTCTTTGACCTAAAACTGTCAATTACCAGAAATGAATGTTTTCTTTTTAGTCAACTATTTCGTTGGAAAAAAATAAAAATGGAAGTCTTAAACAGTATCTGCATGAGAAGTTGTTCCTCACATAAAACAGTGCCATGGCCCTGTACTTGAAACAAAGCAGAGCTGGAGTGTTTTTCCCACTGAAAACACCCTGGCGGTGAGGGGGAACAGGGGATGCCCCAAACCACACCCTCATTTTTCATACATCTCTGCTTTCGGGTCCAAAGGTGACCCGCTCCTCACACATCTCCCCAGCCCATCCAGTTTTTCCTGGTATAACCAGAAATACAGTATCCTCAGTACATTTACCACACCACTCACCCCTTCCCTCGACATGCTGGCAAGCACTTGAGGAACTAACTCTGCCTGAAGTCTCTTCAAACTGTTATAGCTGTTACAGCAATAGTTTCAAACAGAATTGGACATGGAAATAGTGAGACTACGTCAAACTGTGAAGCAATTCCAGAAGGTTCAGTAACTCTCATTTGCTCATTGAGAAGCAGTTGCAAGTACTGAAGAAATGATTCCCTTGTTAGAGCTCCAGAGACAGAATTCTTGACCACAAGCCTTGCTACATAACACGAAAAACAAAACAAAAGAGTGATTCAAGAAAAACAGGCCCCAACAAGAAAGGCAGAGGTTTGGATTCCTGAAAAACTACTCCGTTCTTAAGAAGGAAGAAGGTTTTGGGGTTTTTTTGGACACAAACTGAAAATATTTGAAGGTTATCAATGATTACTGTTTTTTTTAAACTATAGAAAGCTGCCTAAGAACCTACAGTATGACTTCCAGCTTACACTGCACAAACTGACATGAAGTCTGGCACTGAAGACATGAACTAAGGAGCACGTCTCATGTGCTAGCTTTTTATTACACAGTCCAGCTGCTCAGTACAGCTGAGGGAAAGCCACCATGCCGTCCTTCAGGAGCTAAGGCTAACAGCGACTTACAGAATTTTCTCCTAAGCATTCAGAAAATGCATGTAGAGGTGTCCCCACTTAAACATGTTGATAACAGTAGCTTGTAACTTACCTACTGTCATGTCACCATGCATACATTATCTGTGAGTTCTTGCCAGAGCTCTCTTTCAGTAGGTTAAGTTGAGCTCTGATTCTTAGCAAACCCTTAAAAACAAAGACAGACACATCCAACTGCCAGCAAAAGTAAAGCCATAATGTGGCAGAGGAAGCAGTATTTTTATCACCAGCATTCCCCGCTGCGCACAAATGTAAGAGCAATTACTTTTCCTAAGCCTCTTCACAATAAAGATAAATTCTTAGCAGTTGTAAAAGGACCAGAAGAACTGCAGTACTTCCAATGAAAGAAAAAAAAAAGTTTCTATTGCTCCAGTTTGGAGGAGGCCTGAAAAATAAAATGGACATTACAGAAAGAATTAAAGCCGCAAGAAGCTCCAAGGAGCCCCCCCAGCATGATTAGTAATGCCCAATAACATAACATGGACAACTACACTGAATTTAAGAAGGGCTGTATATTTAAACAACAAAAATCTGTATTTAGAAAATAAATTTGGCTGCAACCACAGCCTCCCTTCTCTACTTAACATAGAAGGAAAAGGATTTTTTGAAGTCAGTGCACCGAATCAACCCATTGAGAAATGGCTTTTGAAAAGCCCTGGGGACGGCTGGGGGACAAGCTTAGAAAATAATCTGTTAGAAGTCCGGGTACTTTCGTCACTTACAAATCTATTTCGAAACCATCTACGAGGCTTCTGGATGAGACCAATTCCACCCCGATAGCATTCAGGGCTCAAAAAAAAAAAGTAAATCAAAGCTCACAGCTCTTTTTGGAAACCATGCTTCCAGTCAGGAAGCTCATCCTGAAGAATCTCAAGCAATATAAACAAACAACCCCAAAGCCTGCACTGAATAAGCCTAATTTAACTGATAACATTGGGAGCTCATGCTCTACATGCACAGCACGCTTCACACTTCCACTCCCTGCTCTTCCTGCATCACATCAGCAACATTGGGGTTTTTTTGTCTGATTTACTTCCACACAGAACCCTGCACAAGAGTATACACACCCATAGGTTCTCCATAGCAAAGAAACAATACGTTTTCTATGCGGTTTGCTTTGACTGAAGTTCAACCAGTACAGACAAAATTAAGTGGAAACGAGAATTATTGATTCAGCAGTAGTTGGACACTTTTTAAATGGTATTACATCATTGTCTGAGTTACGAGTTTCAGTGTCTAAGATTCAACAAGGGCACTGAAAACAAAAATAGGCAAGCCAAAGCATATCAGGATTAGGAAACCACAGAAATTCAAAGAGAAAAAAGCAAAACAAAGAGCAAGCTAAATCGTAAGACTCTGAAGAATGGTAAGCAAGGCAGGGAGTTGCAAACCAAAGACATAACAGTGTAAGATGTTTCACTCCAGTAAGACTACAGATAAGGTACGTATTAAAATAAAGAGCAATAATCTCGTGGCATGATGGTTCTCCTTCACTTGGAGGATTTAAAGAGGGGAGTGATAAACAGAGGTGATTGAATTCAAGCAGTATTCCGACGTGTCCCACTGCATGAACCAGTCTGGAAGTCCAACCAGATCACAATGCCTGTATAAGTGTGCACAAGGAAATCATGCTTGTTTTCCACATACATAGTTAATTTCTGATGCCCAAATACACAGCAGCGTGAAAGGAATTAAGCGCCTGTGCAGTCACACTGATTGGTCATATAGCAGGAACCCTACAAAACACGACCCTCTTGCTCTGGATTTTCTGCCTTCCAAGACACGCTGATTGCTGTGACCTTGATTGTACCCTTCTGGTCAGAAAGGCTTCAGAACTACATGAGTACAGCTATACTTCATCATACAGGAAGCCTATCCTTTCCTCCCTCATCACACAGCCAGGAGCACAAAGCCTTAGGATAAACCAAATTCATCCCATAAGATCAGAAAAGGATGCTTGTAATCATTCCTCATCAGTAAAAGTCATCTCTACTGCAATGCACAGAACAGACATTCTACCACTCATTGCCAAGTGTCAGCAAATTCCTGCTTACTCATTTTGCTTGGTTCAAAGAATAACTAGAAGCAATACGAGCACTTCTTTTAGCCACACTTCTCCTTTTGGGGGGTTAGCAGAGTACAGTGGGAGGACGGTTCTCCAGCTACACACTATCCAGAAGCTGGAGATATAAGGATGCAAATTTAAAATCCATGTTTTGATTCACATCAACGTAGGAGCAGTGCGGAAACTACATCAACTGTGTCAAATGCAGAAAAAGCATGATTACGGCCTCTTGGATTTTGCCTAGTTTTCTAAATGCAAATAAGCATAGCAACAATTACTAAATGCTATAGGACTGCACCAAGTGTCTGAAACAAATTGTCATCTCTAGTTGTCTCCGTGGTTAATGATCTCATCAGAAAACATTCAAGGAACATTGATTTTTCTTCAAAGTCACTTGGATCCAGTGTGAAAAAACCCAGCACACAACCCATAAAAGACATTTCAGAAGAACATTTGATATTAGATGAAGCTCCTTGTTATCCGTCCAGTGTAAACCCAGCACCAGCTTGCTGCATAAATACCTACAACAGAGAGCACTACAACTAATTAAGCACCATCCCATCAAATACAGCAGGAAAACATAACAAAAAAATACACAAATTATGCATAACAGAACATAAAGCTGGAGTAGAGGAAAAAAACTTCTATGTAAGATATTAACTGAACGATCTGCAGAGTTTCATGTCCTGCTTCTGTCAAAAACTACATTATTCGGATGAACCCCCTCCCTCTAAACACCAAACTTCCCCCCCACCCCCCAAAAAAGACACCAAACAAAATCATTTGATTTCCCAGATGTTGCAGGGTGTTGCAGTGGTTTGGGTCTTTTTTTTTTTTTTTTTTTGAGGACTTCAATTTATTCCAGCAATCACTTCAATTTACTTTTTAAATAAATTCCAGTTTGGCATTTACCACTGCACCCAGCTGCCAGCATGCCAGGCTCGTGTTTTAACTGCCATGCAGCGCGTTTCCTTCTTCAGCTCCTAAGCACAGGGCCTCCCCATCCCTTCCTCATGAAGCTTAAAAAAACAAACCAACCAACCACTTTTACTGGGTAACACCACCAGGATATACATTAACCTGGTAAAGACACGAAGGAAACAAAATACACTACATTTGCATTTTTTTTTTTCCAGATGCAGATCCTGCTTGCAACAATACTTGTTATTAACTCTTCCAAGCACAGATGTGATAAGACTCACATTTTTCTTGGACATCCTCATGAGTGTTCTGCCCAGTCTCTATTCATTCTCTAATGGTTGCAAGAAGTGAATAGGCTTTTGATACAAAAAAATTAAAAAGCAGAAATCCAGTAATACCCTGACTAGACCAGTACAGGTTTACTTCATTGCAATCATGATTATTTAACTTATTTTTCATTTTTAAAGTGTTAGTCATTGTTAAGGATGAATTCACCCAAAGATAAATACACTCAGTACCAGGAACCTGCCTGCTCCTGTCACTGTGCCACAGAACCTACTTCTTACTGAGCCCACAACAAAGAACACTCCACAGCCATCTCACATTTGGTTCCTTCTTGTAAACTGGGAATATGCGGGTCTATAAAATGTGTCCTAGACATCAACAGCTCTGGAATCTGTACAATTGAAAGTAATTGGGCTGGGAGATAAAGGTGATACACTATCACAACACAGCTGAGCGCTGAAGCAGAGGGTACCCTGGTGGGGAAAAAAAAATGAGGACGTTCTCAAGTAGCACTTTCCTCCCTTTCAGATCATAGTGTGTTGGCCATTTCCACCATTGTAATAATGTCATATCCTACCTCTGTCATCTTAGTGTAACAAGGCTGGCAGACTCTGCAAACAACACTGGCAAATGCTCATTTCAAGCGATCATACTGATGAGTGCGTTACAAAGAATTTTCAAGTTTTGTATGGCCACAGCCAATTAACATCCACAGCGGGTGTCAAAAGAAGATCTGACTGATGCTTCCCTTTAGTCTTGCAAAGTGGTACTCTGTCCAGTATCACAACTTGTGGGTAATACAGCATTTCTTGCAAGCTGGCTGTGAAAGACTGAAAAAACTTATATCCCTTTCAATAATCACCAAAAGATCTTTCACAAGGTCTAAATGCAGACATACCCATGCAAGTTATGCGCTACAAGCCAAACCTTCCTCAGATGTACCTAAAGAATAAGTACTGCTCTAAGCAACACCAGCAACAAACTGACAGCCTTTCAACAACCACACAGATGCAGTCAGAACAAAGATTTAGAAGACTTCTAGCTTGTCTTCCGTTAAGGATTGGTAGTGATTTTTTGAAATCCTATTTCTGGTTTAAAGAGCTCATTGTCAGGATGTCCTGAGCATACACATACTAACATACAACGGTATTTAATGTCTGCATCTTTCTGAATAGCACAGCAACTGCATTCAGAATCCAAAAGCAAAACAAGCACCAGACGCAGCATTCAGGGAACTGCTCAAAGGTGTGAGGGAGTCCTCCTCCCAGCCTGGCTCACCAGTATCATTTGTATTCCTATAGTCATCCAAAAACAGAAATCAAGAACCAGCACTCAGTGTTGTATAGGTGTACAGAAAAACGCAAGCACTGTTCCAAAAGATTTCTCTGTGCTATGCTTTGAGGTGCTGGCTGAAGGCAGATGGCTCCACATGTAGAGCACCATTCAGTCAGCACTACACTACTTGCTTTCAGCACCTCAGCCAAGATGTAGTTATGTTTTTGTATTAACTAATTTAAATGCAACCATTAAAGAAGCTGTATTCTCCTACAAGAAGTCCCAGAAGACTGTCTTACCATTGGTAGCACTGGCACAACACTCACCAAACTACACCACGTGTTTTTATTTATTCTGCATGTGGACACTACAGAGATGTATATATACCATTATAGGTGCACCCTACACATTTCAGATCATCAAAGATCAGCCTGTTGTAAGATACAGGAAAAAGAGTAAAAATAATGCCGATTATCATCATTAACAGAAATGACGCTGGCTAGTGATTAGTACAACCAAACAGGTCCTTAGTATGTTTATTACCACCTCCTGAACAAAACAATGTGCTACTTGTTATATGAGCAGAGCAAATAGATTAAAAAGTCTCTTTAGAACTCAAATCTATTTCTGGATTATTTTTCATTATGAAACAATGCCAAATGAATCTGACACAATGCAACAATTGCAGAGTGTTAACAGAAGTACATGTGACCTATTAAGGTCACCTGTGGGTGAGTTTTTAAAGAAAGTGGGAATAATACACACTTGGGTATTACTAACCTCTGAGATTTTATGTTTTGAAAGCCCTTGGGAACCATCATTCATCTGTATGAATGTCATGACAGCCAATGCCAGTGTCAATGGCCATCCCTACCAACAGCTGAAAACAAGTCTCAGAAAGCTCTCCCATGCTGTTAGTCCCATATCTACAGGGTTTATTCACTGATTGCAGCACCTCAGCCACGTCACCTTCCCCAAGCACTCTCACTGTGGCAGAGCATTTGCCACACTTCTCAGCTCTTAAGTGCAGCAACAGACACCCAGGGTGCAGAAATGTACCTGTGTGTTTCAACTGGGTAGAAACAGTTTCTCTGTCTCCAGGGATGATCGGCATGCCTTCTAAATACTGTTTCTGCACCAACATTGGATGGGCCACTACTCCTGGTTCACAAAGACTTATCCAAAAAATTACTTTGTTTCACACATCCCAGGTTTTTAGAGCTTTACTGGCAGAGGAAATAGCGGTCACCTCCCATCTCTTCTTTTAATACACTGAACCACTCCTGGTGAGTGCTTATTTCCAGTGGTTCCCACAGATTGACAAAATGCTTGGTTGGTGGACAGTAGAGTTTCAGGGACCATCTCAGCACACCCTTTACTCTAACTCCGAGTATTTTAGAGGCAGCTCAGTGAGAAAAAGCTGCCAAGTGAAAAATGACTTAAAGCTGATAAATGGCACCATTTAAAGATCGTCAATTCCTTTTCACCTAGTTCCAAACAGACATTAAAGGTACAAGAGTACGAAAGACCCAGCAATCTCCAACACAGACATCACCTTCTGCAACATGGGGGGAAAAGGAAATAAAAAGGAAAAACCCTCCACACGCCAACACAAACCCGCACTCCCAACCCCCCGACCCTCCTCCCCCTCCCCCCCCCCACTGCCAGGGAAGCGCCTCCACCCACCCCGAGGCCTCACTTCAAGGGCAGCCCCCTCGCTTACCCCATGTCCCCCCCCCCCGCACTCAGACAGCCGTGGGGCCTGGGCTCCCCAGAACCCCCTCCTTCATCCGCGGCCCCGTAGGCCTTCGTTCCCGCACCCCGACCTCCGGGCCTCAGCCCGGCGACAACGTGGGAAGCCAGGCCCTGCGCTCGGCACTCCCCGCGGGGATAGGCCCGGACCCCCTCCTCCCCCGACCCCGTTCTCCTTCCCTTTCTGCCACTCAGGCCCGGCCCGGGCCCGAGCCCGGCCTCGCTTAGCGCCCCGCCAGCCGCCCTCACCTTGTAATACACGTCGAACTGGATGTTCTCGGGCAGCGAGCGGATGTCCCGGCGCCGGGCCCGCCCGTAACTATCCACCACGGCCGAGATCGCCGTGTTATAGAGCGTCTCGGGCACCCACTCCAGCTCCACCGCCGCCATCTTGGGTGTGCGGAGCCGCCTTCCCCCCACCCCCCGCCCGGCCCGCTCCGCCTCGCGGCTCCCGCAGCCCCACCGGCAGGGAGGAGGGAGGGAGAGGCTGCGGGAGCGGGGACAGTGGGGGGAAGAGACGGGGTGAGGGGTTGAGCTGCCTGCGCTGGAGAGGCGTGAGGAGGCAATGTGGGACAGAGAGGGGAGGAGAGAGAGAGAGAGAGAGAGAGAGAGAGAGAGAGAGAGAGAGAGAGAGAGAGAGAGAGAGAGAAGGGCGGTGGGGTTACGGGTATGTGGCGGGGGGAGGGGGTGTGAGGGAAGGGCGGTGAGAGGGCGTGAGGAGCGGGCCGTGGGGGTGGGGCTGCGGCGGCTGTAGTGACCCTGCTGCTCCAGAGGGGCTCGGGATTGGTACGGGGCAACAAGGCGGGCTCTCGGAGTGCTCCTTCACAGCGCCTGCTCTCCCCGGCCATCGTTTTAGGGACAGCCGTGCCCGCAGCCGGCGGTGTGCTGCGTGCGCCGGCAGCTCGGGGCGAGCTCGGAGCCTGGGGCTCACTGCCTGCCCTGAGGTCCCTGTTGGCTGCCATGTGCTAAAAACGCCCTTTTCTCTGTGTAAATTGACGCCACGTGCTAGTAGCACCGTGTTTTGTCAGTATCTCGTTATCTTTATCAAGCTGTTTAAGGGCAATCTGCTTTCTCCACGGAGCTTGCGCGCCCCGCTAGGAACGTACCGGGCAGCCGTTGGGAAGAGGCAGTTGGGAGCCCTGGGTCCGAAACAGCCCCGCACCGCGCAGCCACTCCGGGTTGACGCGGGTGGAATGTCAGGGCTCACCACTCCGCGTAGAACTCGGTATCACCCCAAGCTAGTTCTTCATCTGCCCGCTCTTTTGCCCTTCCCCCTCCCTTTTCCCTATCAAGGGCATAATTTTTTGTCATTTAATTGTAGAAAGAAGCGTTACAGGGATGGGAAGAAATGAATGTGGCACTGAGAAACCTGTTGCCTATCTCTGTCTTCAGGTGTTTAATTGTTTTCTGAGTTCAGGTGGCTTGCTTTCACTTGGGGAATGGCAGCTGGCTGCTGTTGGCAATTGCCTCCCCCCCCCCCCCCCCCCCCCCAGGGGCAGAGGTTATTTACTTCAGTCAGCTGCTGGAGTAGCTGGGAGACTTTGGAGGTCTCTCAGGGTGGTAGTACAGGTAAGGCAGATTTCTACACTATTCTGGAAAAGTTTTTATGATATGTAGGAAACTGTAGTTCTTGTAATTAAGGTACTCTTTGTTTTGCTTTAAAATTGAATAATGCGGTAATAATAATGACTATGATCTAGGCAAATATAACTTCCAAGAGAGTGCTACGGCAGTAGACTGAATTTTTATTCTTTTCATTTTTTTGTGAGGTTGTTATGCCTTAAATCTAAGCAGCAATTTGTTGCTGTGTAATTTTATTTGTAGCAGGTATCTCACAGGCATGCTCTGGGGGGGTGGAAATACCTTTATTTGTGAAAGAAGGATGCTGCAGAAATGTGCTCTCTCTGGAGTACATTGTTATGTTTGTGTTCTATAATTAATTTTGATAAAGCCCAGAGAATAATCTTGGGGGCTAAAGAGCTTTAATCTCTAGCTAGGAGTAAAATTCAGCTGTGGTGGCTTTTGTTATTTATTAGTATTGTAGGTTTTAATACATTTATCTATTAAGCAATTTGGTAATCTGTTGTAGATGCATATTTTGTACTTAAAAACATTTGCAGAGCATTGGTGAGTCCGCAATTCAGTGTGCATTTAGTGTTGGGATAATAGATAGCTGTTTGAAGTAACATACAGTTAATTGCATGGTACTCAAATTTTTTTTCTTAAGTAGTTGAGTTTTCAGAATATAGTTATACTTACGTGGTGCTTTGCTCATTGTATGTGCCTGTTTGCTTAAGCTGTGCTATGAACTTAGTAGGTAAGTGGCTCTGTTCAGTGATGTGCTTTTCACATCCGTAAATTATTTTAGTGCAGTTACTCATTAGTAGTTGCAGATGTTAAAAGATCCTTCTGACTTCAGTACTTGCTGGCAGAGGCTCTGATGGATACTTTTATCTTTGTTGATACCTTTCTCTATTCTTTTGCCTTTATATAGGGAAATGTTTAAAGGACTTTTACAAATATGATGTTTGAAAGCGAAATTATAATGTATGTTGTTTAGGCAAAAGCATTCAGTTGGTCTGCCTTGTGTAATCTCAGCTTTTGAAGATGCGTCTGTGTGTCTGAAGGACTCACATGTAAAGCGTATGGAGCAGTGGCTGTGTACATCTGTGCGTCATCATAGTGGTTGGGGATACAGACAAGGCTGTGTGATGGGTAAACGTATAAAGAAAAATTAATCTCAGTCTTCTATTATAAAAACTGGCCCTGGAGATCAAACAACCTCTTGATTGTCAACATTTCTTCTGTAGAAGAAGTTCATACAAAAGAGATTTTACATCTGCAGGGAAAGATGGCTCTGTAATTTCAGCAGGACACTGATGTTATGCTGTACTGTGTTACAAAAACAGACTTCAAGTCTCCTTTAAGAGAAAAGGAAACTACAGCCAGCTGTAGATACCAAGCTGCTTTTCTGTGCAACAGTGTATTACTGAAGTTTGCTTTACTAGAGTTGGTAGTTCACGTGGATGCTTCCAAACTGGTAGCTGAAATCATGGTTTAATTACTTAAGAAGTCATTCAGCCTGCAAAGCAGTACAGAAAGTAGCAGTGTTGTCTCCGTCTCTCAATTTTTGACTGTGGCTGAGCAAGGAAAAGAGTGAGGATATATAGATCTATGTAGTAGATTGTTATTTCAGCCAAATCGAGACCTTTATATTTGTTAGAGCAGCAAGATTGCATCTTTTGCTACTGCTTTTTGTTCTTAGGTCAGTTAAAGTTAACTGTAGTTTCACCTAATTCCTTCTCATCTGGAATTTGTTAGAAAGCATTTGTATAACGAGGTTTTTTGGTGTTTAGGCATAAATGCTCATTGTTATTAGGAAGGTGGTAGTGTTTGCAAGCCCTTTCATTGACCCAGTAAGGAACTGAGGTGGAATGTCTCTGCAGACGTTCTTAAATCACTTTGTAGGTGAGTTATAATAGCGTTTCTACGGCAATTAATGCTTCATTTCAGAGTCAGAAGAATAACCAGTGATGTAAAGTTGGAGATCTGCAGATGAGGAGTACTAAGTACCATCTCTGTTTTGCAGGAATATGATTCTATAAAGCGTGAATGAGGAGGATCAGGTCTGTTTCCTGTGCTGCCATGTTTTCATGCTTTCCTTAAAGGTAAGGTCACGTCACAGAGCAGAAATAGGTTTGTTGAATTGCTGTGTTTAGATGAAGTTCAGCATGGATGCAGTTGAAAATCCAAAAAACTGACAGAGAACTTAGGTTTCTTACAATTTAAGGTATCAGCTACCATAGCCCAGGCTTTTTGTTTTAGACTGAGCATTCTCATTTTGTCACAGCTTAAATGAGAGGCTGTACAAGTGAATAGCTTTATTTTCTTAATTACTATAGCTGGATGTACTTGGCGGGGGAGCTCTAAGAACAAAAAAAAAACCTGGTGAATTTTCCTGCAATGTGCCTGTTTTGAAGTGGAAAGGAAGTGAACTGACATGGATAACATATGAACCTTCTATATCTCCTTGATGTGGATATTAAAGGAACCTTGAAAATAGTTTATGAGGAAGTTGTTGGAGGCTTCTAATTTTAAATTCCTAACAGGAAATCATTAAACTGTAGAGGAGCCAGCATAACAGACTGTTACTCTAAAACAAGAGCTAAATGCAGAGCATTCACATGAACTTGTCAGATCTTTTTTTAATGCTGGTTTATTTTTCCTTTGATGTTTACTGCAATCCAGAGAAATGCTTTTTTGGTTTTGCGTTCTTCATCTATACCAGTTAATTAGCCACATTTCAGATGAAATGTTAAATGATGCCTCTATGGTCGTACATCAGTGAATATGAAGAAATTGAGGTTGTAACCCATCAGCTTCAGAGTTTAAGTTGTTGCGTGGTCAGGTCCTGCACTCCTTCTTTGACAAAAACTTTTAACCTGTGGAAGCTGCTCGGTTTGATTTTCTTTTCACCCTCGTCATGCTTTGTCTGAGGTTGCTGCTGAGATGACAAATGCCTTTCACGTGGGTTTTGAGTCTGTCAGCTTGGTTTGTTGAAGCTTAATTAGGGGTAGGAAGAAGGAGAGATGATTATGCGTCTGTGAGCATTAAGACATGACGGTTGGTCACCAAAGTTAGCTGAGGTGCTTTACAAATGAAGGAGGCTTTATGAGCTTGCATTAGCTGCACTCAGATGGGTAGTGCTGATTTCTGCTGTTTTGTGGTTAGGAGCTGAAACATCTGAGTATTAACAATTTTGTATTTTTCATGTCAGGCAAAATTAGTCACGGCTTTTAC
Source organism: Alectoris magna (assembly GCA_030625065.1). Lineage (NCBI taxonomy): Eukaryota > Metazoa > Chordata > Aves > Galliformes > Phasianidae > Alectoris > Alectoris magna. Next base: position 7,808,872 of record CM060581.1, on the reverse strand, counting down.
AAAATAGAGCTGTGCAACTTTAAAGCACACTGCTAGGAAGGAGAGGACAGGATGCTGGCCACCCAATGCTGGCTTGTGCTGTGGAATTACGATGAATTTGAACGTTGATTCTTTTTATTGCCTGAGGGAAAGGCGCACTGCTGTGAAAAGCATTAGTGCTTGTGTACCTCTTCCCTGCCACTCCTTCTGAGAAGGAAGGCTTGTTTGCACACTTCACTGAGTGTAGACCCATAAAATAATTTCACAGGCAGTGCTGTGTGAAGAGCAATGCAGTGTGTTGGTGTACAATGCTTTTCTGGTTTTTCTGTCTCTCTGCCTCTCTTCAGTCCTTGAGATCCAGGCATGTGATCCTGTCTGTCTTGTTCCCCTTTGTTTCCTTTCCTCCTTTCTATTTTGAAGTCTTTGAGCCTTTGGATGGGTGATCCTCAAGGATACTCGTGAGATCACTGGTTGTGTCTGACAGACCGCGTGGTGTCTCAGTGAACACCAGAAAGCATTCCATGGAAGCAGTGTCGCTTTTCTTCTGATGTCAGCAAACCTAACAGATTCATTGCGTTAAACCTGGAGCTGCTTAATCTATTTCAACATCATCACAGCTTTTGGCTAGAGATTGTGTCATTTTCTAACCCATTTAGCTTAAGTCCATTTGAGAACTTTTTAAAATACAGTTACAACTAAGAATTTGGCATTCACACAAAAAGCTGTCATTTTAATTGTGAGAAGTGACTTAAATTAGCTAAGCCAGGCGAAGCAATAATAATATTTGTACAGACACTCTGAAATGAATTTATTTCCATGTTTTTAGTTTTTCCTCCCCGGAACCTCAACATTTGGATGCATGTTTCTCTTTCAGCGTGTATCTGGCTTAGCTAAATCTCTCTTGTGAGCTAAAGGGCTTCACAAAGGAATAATAAGGAACCACCAAGTTTTCAGTTGCTGGAGGACCAGCCGGTTGTGTGCCCTGGGAAACGGCAGCACTGTTGTTTTCCAGTGGTGATTTTGGGACTGTTGCTGCATCCAAAAAACTGTCAGCGTGCTGTAGTTTGATCAGATCTATGAAGGAAGGTATGACTGGTGCTTGGTATTAGTTATCTTAATTGTACAGGTTAGTATCCACAGCATCTAGGAGCTTTATTCCACTTGAAAATGCAAACCAACACATGGAAGTAGGAGTGGAAGATATGCCTTGGTTTTTGACCAGGAGTCTGCTGTCATAACCACTTCTCTTTTTTTTCCCCTTCATTTCCTTGTCTTCACAAATAACACTCTATCTAGAATGTGGTTACGTGAAATATAGGGGGAGGAGTCGATCCGTTCTGGAGGGGCCTATGGTTTTCTACTCCAGATTGGTTAGAAAATAATTACCTATATTGAACTGCACTTCTTAGAGTGGCTCCATTTATTCATGAGGTAGGAAGATTGCATTTACTCCGAAGCAATGCTGAGACTTTAGTTGTCCCTGTGATTAAATAGAGATATAAATTTAACAGCAAGTGCACCTATTTAAAACACCGTGTTATGAAGCTTAAAGGAGAGGTTTGTTTTCTTTTAAAGCAGGATTTCTCAGTTCTATATTTGGCTGTTGATCTGGTGATTGATCTGATGGTATAAAGACCTGTAGATTCGGGGAGGGATAGTTATCTCATTGGATTACAGGGGATTAATTCATTTGTAACGGGTTTACAAATCCCTAGGAGCTCTAGAAATGCAAAGCTTTCTTGATATATTTCCTGTTTTTAAGTACTCTGACTTTTGATGTGGTTAATGGAAGGAAATCCAAAGCATTTGAGCACTTAGGCCGAAGAATTGTCTCTGTTTTGAAGAGTGGGAATATTTTTGAGAAGTTCGGGGATGGTTTCGGATGTTTTAAGCTCGCAGTGGGAAACAAAATTTAGAATTTCAGCTATGAACACGATGTGCACAAACCCCTCCTGCGTGCAGGCGAGCACCGATTGCAGCGCTACGGTCCGCGAACGTCGGCGCTGTCCGGCGGGGCGGTGACGGCAGGGAGCAGCGGCCGGCGGCGCTCAGGGCCCGGCCGGCCCCCGCGGGGCTGCATTCCCGCCAGCCGCCGTCAGGCGGTGCTGCGGAGGCGCTGCCGCCCCTTCCGGCGGGCGGGGGCGCGGCAGGGGGCGCTGCGGCGCGGAGCGCGGCGCTCCCGCGGCTCCGACGGGGATTGTCGGGGAGCGGTGCGCGGCCGCGGCCATGCCCGAGCGGCGCCGCCACCACCAACAATAGTGCGCGGCGGCGGGGCGGCGGCCATCGCGGGCGGGGAGCGGCGGGCAGCGCCGCGCGGAGCCTCCCGCCCCATGGAGGGGCCGTACTCGCTGGGGGTGAGCGTGTACTCCGACCAGGGCGGCAGGAAATACATGGAGGACGTGACCCAGATCGTGGTGGAGCCCGAGCCGCCGGCCGCGGCTGAGCGGGGCCCCGCGCACAAAGGCGGAGCGGCGCCCGGAGACGGCGTTCGGCGGAGGGCGGGCGGCCCGCGGGCGGCCGAGGAGAGTGCGCTGCCGCCCGGCCCCGGCTGCGGTTCCGGACGGCGCCCGCGGCGCTCCGTGGCCTTCTTCGCCGTGTGCGACGGGCACGGCGGGCGGGAGGCGGCCCAGTTCGCCCGGGAGAACCTGTGGGGCTTCATCAAGAAGCAGAAGGGCTTCGGCTCCGCCGAGCCGGCCGCCGTGTGCGCGGCCCTGCGGAAGGGCTTCATCGCCTGCCACCGCGCCATGTGGAAAAAGCTGCGTAAGTTCCCGTCCGGCGGCGCTTTCCAGCGCTCCCCGCTGACCCCGGCACTCCGCGCGCGGGGCCGAGGATCGCGGAGCTGCGGTTTGTTTTGAAGGAATCGCACGCCGGGTTTCCCGATTGCGTTTATTAGGGGATTTCCGTCCTGCGGCCGTAGGGAGTCGCGTGGAACCCCTTTACGTTCCCCTCGTCGAGAGCGTCACGAAAGGAAAAGTTACTTTAGCGGCCGTGTGCGGGCCGGCACAGAAGCTTTTCCCGAGCCGTCCCGGCGGAGCGCAGCCCGGTAGTGCTGTGCCGGCGGGGCCGTCGTTGAGTCCGCTCAGCGCTGCGGGTTGGGAGCGGCGGGGCGGCGGTCCGGGCGGGTGTTGGGCGCCGCTCCGGTGCCGCTCGGTGAGGCGGCTGGGCTGGGCTCCCAGCGGGATTCCCTTGCTTCTTTTGTAAGGTGAGGGGTACGGCTCAGCGTAGGGTTGGTTTTATGTATGTATTTCTATATGTAGCTTGATAGGTTTGTTTATAAATAAATGTGTATACGGTATAATGTGTGTTTCTATGTATTTGGAAGCCCCAAGAAAAGATAGTATATGAATAGTGAGAGTATAGGGGCAGGCAGGCAGGAGGGGAATGCAAAGTAAGATCAGAGCCATAGATGCAGTGCTGACAGTGGGCCCGGGAAGCAAGCAGAGAGGAATTGCATCTACAGCCCAGTGGGGCTTCAAGGAAGTCAGTTGGGCCCAGGGAGAGCTGTGCTGTCTAAGTTTCATTTTCTTTTTTCTATTTCTTAACAGGGCAGAGAAGTTGCATAAGTGTCAGGTATGGGGTAGGAGTGCCAAGGTTGGGGCATGCTGGTGCTGGACCGAAAGGAAGAGGTGTGAGTTGTGGCGGCAGCGCTGCCTACAGCTGTGTGCTGGGGGCGGTGAGGGCGGCACACGGCACAGCAGTGTGGGCAGTGAGGAGGGGTTCGGTTCTCTACCTGCGTTATTATCCCTGGGCTGTTCTTTGTCGCCGTAACAAGGTGTAACTACAGAATAGAGAGGGGTGGAGTGAAGTGAGAGAATGCAGGAAATGCTATTTTAGTACTGTGTGTTTGGTAACAGTACTTCGGTTGTGGGACCAATTAAAATTGTTGTCAGAAACAACAGAGCTTTGGTCATGAGTGTATGGTGTCGGTTTTAGGTAGGTTATACAATAAACTTCTCCACTGCATTTTTGCTAATAATGATGTCTTCTGCGTGTGTAGGGTTTAATGGGAGAAAAGCAAAGGACGAGGACATGTAGTCCATCACTTGTCATGCTGTGCTTTGGAATCCCATGCAAAGCGTGGGTTGGGTGCAGGATGGAGCCCAGTGCTTCCAGCTGATGGCACTGGAGGAGCAGTCTGTGCTCAGCTGCCCCTGGAAGCAGTGGGTTGCCCCATGGCCATCTGTAATGAACAGCAAGTGTTAATGTGCTAGCGGTGAGTAGAGCAGGAAAACTGAAACAGGAAAATACCCTTTGGTCACTGCAGATGGTTAGTGGGGATAATTGTATTAATGACATTCCTAATTCTCTGAATGTTAAAGGGCTTCCAAGGTAAGAGTTATGATGTGAAGCCTGTTTCCACAGCTGGCAGCAGTAGGGAAGCTTTCTGCATGAAGTGTGCTCAGCAGGTCCCGGATCTGGACACTTTTAGCTATGTAAATAAACAATGTAAAAAGCTTGCTTTTAAATACACTTCTCTTGATGCTTTTAAAAGCTTTTCTTTTTGAACAGTACTAGTTAAAATGCAGGAAGCTGTACACTTCTGCTGTGGTTGTAATTCTGCCACTGAATTTGATTTGAGCAATAGAAGTTGAACACTTAAGTGGTGTTTTTATTTTCCTGTAATAAATAGAATTATTTTTTTAATTTCTTACCGTAAAGTCATCACTTCAGAGCTGTTCTTATACAGGCTTAAGGGTTTGTGTGCACTCCTGTCTGCAGCAATACACGCTGTCAGGATGACATAAGAAACTGCATCCTCTACAGCTGAATTCAAAGTTCCTGTAGCATTTCCTTGTTGAGAGTTTGATGAGACTTTTGGCATCAACCTGATTTGAAATGAAGTATTGTAGTTTGACTTAATGGCTTTTAAAAACAGCAAAACAAAAATGAAATCCATTCTCTAGCAATCTGTAATATACCGAATAAGCATTAATCTTTTATTTTGCCAAAAATACACAGAGACAGAACTTCCAGAGCCCCATCTGGGAGCAGCCAATGTGCTTTAGGTCATCAGCTGCCTGTTGGAGGTGAACTCGCTGCTTCCACCACAGCCACGTGCTTTGTTCTGTTGGAGGTGTGCTTTCCAGGTGCAGGAGCCGTGTTTTGGTGTGGCAGCTGTCGACTGTGGGTTTTACAACAACTTCATGTTGCACACTTCAGCCCCTCCCCTAGAAGAAGGGTGCAAAAAGCAAGGATCAATTGCAGCTGTAGTGGAATTGTCCCGTTCTGAGACATAGCAGCGTTCCCAGTACGTGGGTTAGTATGACAGTAAACTGAATTGGGGATATGGGTCCTGAAAATAAGCGTTTGGTGACTTGTCTGGGCAGCACACTGGGATAAACAGATTCCTCCCTTACTGAAGGTGTGGGGGTGATACGAAATCCACAGACACTTCGTGTGTAGTGTTGAAGTGTGAATTTTGTTTTGAGAGCTCAGTTGTAATTTCAGGGTTTCTTTTCATTTGATAATCTGGTGTAGTATTACAAATGGTTTAGTTTATAGGGTTGATACAAACGGAATCCTGGCCTGTGGAGGACGAGCTGGGCAAGTGGCTTTGCCTGAGCTTGGGAGGGAAGTCAGGAGTTTTGATGCTTGTGTTAATTTCTGATGAGACAGTCCCTAAAGAAAGGAATACGCTGTGCTATGTGTCATGCTCATTTCTAACCAAGGGTGAGATGTAAGCTGCAATTGCCTCGATGACTGGCAGATGTAATTTCTGCTTCTGTTGAAGCCCCTGATCGGAGGCTGCTGTATCAATCTTGTTCTCCTAAGTGGGTGATTTCACTTCAGCGCTCCTCATTTCCCATAAAGACCAGCGTGATTCTCTAATATATTTTATTGCTATCGAGGGGTTGTTACACTGACAGAAACTCATTAGTTGCAGCTTGTTTTCTGTTCAGCCAGTGGTTGAAGCCCTCATTCCTACTTGGCTTCCTCCCTCATTTGCTTTCCATTTAGAGTGTGTTACATTTAATAGCCACTGTTAAAATTGCCAGACAGAGTGCTTCCACTGAGCTGGCTGTTTGGGTTGTCGAAATAATGTTACTCTTAAGGGGAAAGCATAGTTCAGTATTTACAACGCAAAGCAAGAGACCTTTGTTAGGGCTCAAAGATGGGAATGATGCTGGATCTCCTGGCTGCTCACTTGGAGGAGATGCTGCGTTTGCCATCAGAGTGGCTGTGCTGTACGTGTGCTTATTCCATGCTTGTGGTGTCTTCTTGCCCCAGGCATCTGAGCAGCATTCAGGGGCACTGGGGCTCAGTGGGTTCCCGTTCTTCTGCTCTGCATGTCTGCAGCTTTGGAGGAAGGCCTCATTTCTTCTTTCCTGTGTGGTGTTGTGGCAGTAAAAGACGAAGAAAAGATAGCTCAGTGCTTTGGCTGTCTGGCTAGGGTATTTCCTGCAAGCAGCATGTGTCACAGTGGGATTTTGGTGTTGTACAATGTAAGCATGGGTTGTGAAAAACAGAAGATAAAATGTGATGAGGAGATGAGCCCCTGTTCTTGCTCTACTGTAAGGCTGAGTGGGTGCAGCAAGGAAGGAGCGTGGGGTGCTGCTGGTGGGCGAGGGCAGCTGTTATCTGTGGGTACGGGAGCAGGGAGGAGGACTGGTGTGCCTAATCATTCTTAATTGGGATGTCCCAATCATTTTGTGGTGTTTTAGAGGAGCAACAACTTGGAAGTGTGAAGTGAAATAGACGAGGGAAGAAAAGGCATGAAAAAGAAACTGGATGTGAGTTGGGGGAGTAGTATAACAGTAAATTAAGGTGTGTTTTGAGGGCAAATCAGTTGAGGAAGAAGCAGCTTCCCCTAACCATACACAGTGCACTCTGGTCTGGGTCTTTTACTATTCTGAATTCAATGAATATCTTCTCTGCAAAAGATCCCATGTTGGTGTCTCGCTCCAATTTACAGGAGGGAGAGGAGGTTCTTCGGTATGTGTATACCCGGCGCGAGATTAAGAAACAGCGGTTCAAATGTTGGTCTGACCTGTTTATTACAGATCTTAATCGGGGAGATGGGGAAGAGGAGGATGGACGAGAATAATCTCTTACAGTTGAGTTATGATAGCACACTTAGTCTGTGTTATTCAGTCCTCTAAAAGGAAATATGAATGGAATAGTTGAGATATTATTCAACTTAAAAGTTGTTTGGCCTATCAAAGTAGAATAACATATTCTGAGGGAACCAGGAAGGTCTGAATGGTTTGATTGCCAGCCAGGTGTCCAGGCAGAGTGACTCGATTTAGTTCATGCCTCTTCAGACAGGGAAGTGAACAGCAGACCACTTAATGTGTGTCAAGCTTGATTGATCTGCTCAGCATTCGAGTAACACTTCCTCCCACTCGTTCTTGTTCCTCTGGTGACGCTTGGAGAATTAAACCTGAGGAGACAGTTATTGAGATATAGGATTCCAACACCTTCTCTTGGCTTTGTTTCCATGTGAGCTGTGGTTGGGGCAGTGATGATGGAGCTGCAGGGGCCCTGTGTGTGCTGCTTTGCTTGTGGCCATGCCACAGTTACACAAGCCCTGGTGTAGCAGCATGCAAAGCTCTCTGACACACCCTTGATTTTCAAAACACCTCTGGTTTCACAGAATGAAAAACAAAGGACTTTCTGTTCTCTTTTTTCCTCCCTGCAGCAGAGTGGCCGAAGACCATGACCGGTCTCCCGAGCACGTCGGGAACCACCGCCAGCGTGGTCATCATCCGAGGCTCCAAGATGTACGTCGCTCACGTGGGCGACTCCGGGGTGGTGCTGGGAGTCCAGGATGACCCCAAAGATGACTTTGTGAGAGCTGTGGAGGTGACGCAGGACCACAAGCCTGAGCTTCCCAAAGAAAGGGAGAGGATTGAAGGCCTCGGGGGCAGGTAACCGCCTCTGTGCTTCTCGCTTCAGTTTTCAGTTTCTCTGGGTGCTAATCATGTCTTTCTGTCTCAGCTAGGCTTAAGCTTGTTTAGTTTAGGCGGTAGCAGGCCAGTCGGTGAGTCTCACGGCCTGCTTATATTCCTTCACTGTCTATGCAATTGCTTTTTTCTGTAGATAATGATCTCTGCTCTGGAGTATCTGTTTGTCAAATGGTGGAATAAAGCAGTTTTAATGGAAAAAACACTGAAACGTCTTTCCTCGTGCATTCTTCATTGTTCCTGAGGTGATACTGGCAGCTGTTGAGTAGGCTCTTCAAAGCTTCTGTTAAAATAGTATAAAAGACATGAAATTGAAACAAGGTACTAGTTTTGTTGTATTTAAATACATGCTTAAAATGTTAAAATGCCACATTTTAACATGTATCTCACTATTAGTACTTTCTTCACTGTCAGGAGCCGGCAGATGTTAGAACATCTGAGTTGTGGTTGATGAATGTTCCCTGTAAATGGGGAGGAAAGCAGGCAGCCTTGTCAGATGGCACTAATGTTTTGAGACAAACCTCAGGGCTCAGATTTGGCATAGCTTCACAGAAGCTCGCTGTTCTTTCGTTCCACAGTACTGCACCAGATGGATGGGCAGAGTTTCCTTCTCTTAGCAGTTCAGAGGGAGAGAGCACTGGAGGTTTTCCTGTTGACATCATTCACACAAGAACCCTGTCAGCTCGTTAACCTTCAGATATTTGTATCGCTAGCAGGTGGAAGCTGATCGGATATCTGTATTTGGGGTGGGAGCTTCTCAGAAAGGGCAACTTGCAGCTTTGCTAAGTTGGAGTTTGTAAACGTATGGGTTTCCAGGTTGTTCATCTCAGTGTTTGAAAGTGAGGCTTTGAAGAAGCATTCTCTGAGACTTTCTATCAGCAGGAGCAGTTAAACTGTTTTAGCAACTTATTCTGCTCTTGCTTCTTCTGTTTTGTTTTCTTTGTTCTTCTGGACTGGCTGGTAAAACCAGTGCAGGCTGTTGTGAGGCAAAGGGTGGGAGTGTGGTGGGACTGCCTCTGTGTTTGTTAACATCTTCTCTTTTGTTAGAGAAAATTGGGATAAGTTAATGTGAGGGCATGATTGAATTGTTTATTAAAAATGGTATTTTCTGAGTAACAGTCCTGGAATACAGACTGAAATCTTCCAGATGAAGGCTGAAGCTAACGTTGTGTAACTATTAGTTGTACAAATGGATGAGATGAATTTTAGGCTGTGGTGCTTGCTGCACTTTCATGCAGAAGGATGGAGCTAAACATGCCTTTGTTGTTAAGGCCTTTGAAGTCTCAGGAAGTGCATCTTGAATAGCTTCAGTATGAGGAATCTTGAGGCTGTTCCAGAGCGCCTCAGTTTCTAATTACCAATGGCTGTTCCTTGGATGAAAGCTAGCTTTTAAGCATCTAGTTCTTAGTTTGATTGGGACCAAGCTTTGCTTGTTCATTGTTTTGTTACCTTGCTTGGTACCTCATGCTCTCCCTTCTTTCTTTCCTGTTTCTTCCTGCCCCGTTATAGTGGGTTCTCTTGCATAGTAGCTTCTCTTTTGACCCTTTTAATGCCATTTGTGAGAGCTAAAACCATTGCTTGGTGCATGGAGCAGGTGTTAATGCTTAAAGCCAGGGTTGTTTCTTCCTATGTCGTGCTTTCAGCAGATAGTAGCTATGAACAATTCCTCTTTTTATTTCTCCCTCATGTTGGTGCACCAGTAAGGAAATTCCTCCAGAAGGCTGCTCTTATTTTTCTCCTCTTCCCAACTGTACTGTGCTGCTCTTTACTGCCAGACTTTGGCAGATGGAGAAAACTAAAGGAGGAACTACATGATATTTTCACCCAAGTTGATGTTGATGGTCCTCATCTAAGGAAAGCAATTTGTCTTTTGCTTTTTCACTGATAGATTGAAAAGATGCTCTTACATCTTAACTTCTTCCAAGTCTTCATTCTCTTGCTTTTTTCTTTCTGCCCTTCGTCTCTTGCTTTTCTGTTTAGCTTAATGTGGAATGAGGCTACACAAGTGATACCAGGTGTTTTGAAATGCTTTATTTTGCTGTGCACCTCTCTGAGGATGCTGTCATTATTGACTCTGTATTTGCATATTTAATTATTCTTATGTCATTGAAACAAGCTTTTATTTCCATTCCTTTTTATAACCCCTGCTCCTTTCTGATGTTTTTTAGCGTCATCAACAAGTCTGGTGTGAATCGTGTTGTCTGGAAGAGACCTCGCCTGACTCACAACGGCCCTGTGCGCCGCAGCACCGTCATCGACCAGATTCCCTTCCTGGCCGTGGCCAGAGCACTTGGTAAGTGGCCGTCTGTGTGGGAAGTGAGACATCTGCATGCAGCCCACCAGGGCTGAATTATAGCCTGCTCTGCCAAAACATTTAGTTTAGAGGGATTCAGTCACTTGCTGTGATTATAAGGCTTTTTAAAAGTATGGGCCATAGGAGTATTTTTAATACAGCGCAGATTTCACTTTTCAAATGGAGCTGTAGGAGGTGGCATTGGTGAGCAGAGGGCTGGTTGTACAACATGCAGGACTTCCATCTCCGTTCTGATAAAGATGTACTTCCTCTTTGTTGCAAATGAAAACGTGGCGGGTGGCTCCAAGATGTACAGCATGGTCAGTCTTTTTCTTACTGAGACAGTGGGACTGTAGTTTTTGGCTGGGTGGTGGTGAGATTGTTTTGCTGCATAGCAACCAAAGCGCTTTGTTCTTGTGTCTCTTTGTAAATCTGTCTTCTTTCAAGACAATGTGGAGTTAAGAAAAGGGTAGAAGTCAGCCTGTGTGCTTTATCTATAACTTGCCTTTGCAGTAGTGTTGGTAATGGGAAACTATTTTGAGGAACACTCTAATCAGGGGATGAAAATAAACACAACCATGCCTAGCAAGCTTGTTAAAATTGCTTTTTGGGAAGTACTTAATAACTTGATCCTTGGCAACTTCTTGCCCATGTGTGTTTGTATTTTCTAGCCAGTTGTTTTCCTTAAATTTTACTGCCAAATTTCATTCTTCTGCTGTTCAGTTTCCTTCCTTTCTCCCTCACTGAAGAAATCTCTATCCAGATCTACTCAGTACAGGTTAGATTCTATGGAAATATAGTATCATATTTTTTTTACCTGTGAAAACTGTTCTATGACTTAATTTCTTGGCAGGCGTGGCGGTTACGTGATAATGTTGTCAGTGTTCCTAGATCAGCTGGCAGTGTGTCATAGGGACAGTCTGTTCCTGGGACTGTGGTCATCTTGTGATAACTGCATAACCTTACTGTGTCTTATTTCAGAGGCAGTGATGTGTGTTTTGCATGAATTTGTCTTGTGTCAAGAATTGTGCAGTGATCTTACCTTGTAAAATATATAGCTGTAGGTGATTGAATGGTGATCTTTTCCATAAAAATTTAAGCTTTTTTTCCTCTCCATATCTTTCAAATCTCACTGTGTATCACTGTAGGCAAGGTAGCTGCTTATCTTACGATTAATAAAACCTATTTGAGATATTAAGTCCTTTGGAGTTGCTGGATGGAGATCTTTGCTAGTCATCTACCATGTAACATCACCTTTACCTCTTTCCTGTGAAGTGTCTGTGTTTGTTGTAGGTTACAGAAAGTGGGTATAGTTAGAAATTAACTATAGATCTTTCATTTCTACACTTTTGAATTTGTTGTGTAAAAAAAACCTCGATGACTTTTGATCCAGTTCCTCTCAGCAAGTTGAACAAAAGGATTTGGCTGGGTTCTGCGTGCAGATGGGAATTCAAGGAATGATGCATCTGTTAGCCCCGTAGTGCATTCCTTCCAGTTATGTGGATGAGGAGGATTACTGGGGAGTTTTAGGTCTGAGGAACAAGAACGCTTTGTAACAATACTTGATGTCAAAAGTTAGAAGATTTGAACACCTAAAAGGGGACGGTGCCCTCTGCAAATGGTGTGGGAGAAACAGGCTTACAATGTGACGGTGTTTTGGTATTTGCCTGCTCAGGGAGCCTCCGAAAGCCTCTTTGCATTCCCTTCTGAGGAGGTGTGACAAACCTCCTGCAAAAAGGAACGCAGCTGCTTTGCTCTGCAGGACCCAGATGGTGCACAGACGCTCGCAGTTTGGAAACAGGATTTAACTTCTTTCTGAGGCCAGCATGCCCCTTCCACTGCTTACAAAAGATCTACCACAACTAAAACCATTTGCATTCAAGCTATTGGAGGCCTCCTCGACCTCTTGGCTGGCTCCCAGGTTGCTACCCTGATTGGCACAGCTCTGCTATGCTGGAGCTTCTCCAAGCGGAGTAGTAAGTGGCAATGCTGCCATACTGGTCACCAACACTCTAGTCCATCCCCTTAAGATCTAGCACAGAGATTCTTTTTGTTAACTACAAATTTGCTTGTTGTTCTCAACAGAAACCCCGTGCTGCAAAGGTCTCAGGCTTATTATGTGGGCAAAATATTTTAGCTGGACAACAAGATACTCTTGTTGCTGCCCTGCACCTACAAGACAAACAGAGTTGTGTATTTGTTATAATTAAAGTGGCAGGTTATCTGACTTTTTTTTTTTTAAAGGAAATTTAAAACATAGCTGTTTGTTGTGAGAGGGAGACAACTTTTTCCTTAGAACGTAATCATATGTGTAAGTTTTCTGGCATCCATAGCTTTATAGTAACTGTCCACTTCATATGCCTGGCCCTATAACAGATGTGTGGTAACTCGCACTACTCAAAACCCCTTGTGTAATGCAGGGATATGAGTGCAAATTGCTGGGTGCTGTACAACCTAAATAATCAGGAACAGGAAGCCATTGTGTAACTTGCTTGTGTGTTTTGAAGAGTGTGTGTCATTGCATCATGCATTACTGTCTCTCTGCCACAGATTTGCAACTTGGATTTTTTCCATGTGGCACCCAGGAGGGTATTTTAGACTCCAGTGAGCATGCTTATGAATGTGTGTCTTGGGGGGAAAGCATTGAGAGAGAAAATAACTGTGTGTATGTATGGCCTTGTAGTGTTTCAGCTGTGTTAGCTATCTAAATACATTAACTTAGGCCTTCAGTTTCTGGGACAAAATGCAGAATGATAAGCACAAGGCTGTGACTGAACTTCTGTTCTCACGTGTAGAACCCATTGTGTTAAAAATGGAATGAAGAATTTTGATCTCTGGAAGTGAGTTTTGAAGTAAAATCTAGCCTAGCATCTGTAGTGCTTTCAAAGGTAGTATACAAAGCACGGGAGGTCTTAAAAAAACAAAACAAAACAGAAGTGTAGTCTGAGTTCTCAGTGTCATACAGTGGAACTTGAAGCATCTTCCTTGGTTTTCATACAGATGACAGACCCACCCCCTTCTGATTTATTTTTTTGGTGGAGTGCCTCCAAAATACAGAATTGACTTTTTTGTATTAACACAAATGTCCTGCCAACCTCTGGCAGGGGCTGTGTACCACAACGGTGCACTCTCAGTGTGTGGCTGCTGTGAGAGTGTTGGCTGTGACAGTGACGTGGAAGCTGTTTTCCGGAGCACTCTACTGGCTGCAGGATTGCTGTTGTAAAGCTCTCCGAACACACGTACGGTGAAGGAGGGTATGGCTGACCTCAAATGATCTGCTCTCATTCTTGTGGGAGGCTCTAATTCTTGGTGCACACTTCAGTGTGTGCGTATACAAACATTCAAAACCTGTTGCCAGGTAGAATGGGCACAGTTGCTTGATGGTATTTGCGTAAGCTAGTAAGTGATATTTAAACACTGCACAGTGTTCTCCAGTTTTACTGATACTGCTTTATATCCATGTATGTCATACATATGGGTTTCTACTCTTGTCCTGGACATGTCTTTGCTTGTTTCAGCGGTTTTCTCCACCCCTGAGACAAACTGTGCATGTATACTTGTACAGAATACAGAGAATGCATTTAACTGTGCAGCCTTGTGCTGGTTACACACATAATGTGAAGGCACATGTGGATCTGTTTAGCTTAAAGGAGCAAGTTTGGGGCTTTTTTTCGTGCTCTTTGCTGACTGGAGCTCTCTGTGTGTGCCTCTATAGCTGCTTTTTCTTTGACAGAATAGAAGAACTATGATGATTGTTTCTCCTTATAGGTGGAACTTTATCCAGGTTTGGTCACTGTGTTCTTCTGTTTTACCCCTTGTCTTCAGCTAAACAAATGCTGTCTAGAGTTGAATATGTCATTTAGAGACTGTAATTCCATTTTAGTGTTCATTTGAAGGGTTTAATTCGAGGCCAGAAATCCTGTGTGTCATTTCAGTTCTTCATTTCTGCCTTTGCATCCTACTTCTTGTAGGCTTTTCTCTGACACTTAATCCGTGTGCTCTGGCACAAATACCTTTCTCCCCTCTTGCTGTGATTTTGCTGATGTGTGAGCGTTGATGAGCACTCTTGGTGAGGCTGTCTCATGAGCAGTTCCTCAATCACCAGTTGTTTTAAATGTAACTGTTTCCTTTGCTGTTGAAATGATGTCCTCTTTTCTGTGCTTTCCTTTTTCACATGGTGTTGAAGGTAGAATTCTTGCTCTTAAAGGGAACGGTGAAAATTTTAAAACCCTGAGCTCTGCTGGGTAAGTTTTTTGCTCGCTGCTACCCTCAGTTTTATCCCTGCTCCTCAGACCGAACTTGGAGATCAGCGCTGGGTTGTAGGAGTGGGACCTCACGTTTAGTTTGTCTTTACACTGCTGGGATGACGCCCTCTTGTGGCTGCAGGGCCGGGTTGCCGTGGGTTTTGGTGAATACGTTTCCCACCTCAGCTTGGTCTGAATGATCGTAAGTGGTTACTGTTCACGTCCTCGCTGAGATTTGCCTTGCTCCCAGCAGCACTCCCTCACTGAGAGTGGAGAAAGGAAGTTCTGTAAGTCTTCTCCGTACTGACAGACCTTTCAGATGAGTTGTGATCTGGGATTAATCAAACTCTGTTTTCCTCTCTCACCGGGACTTAGAAAAGTAAACTTTTCTTTCTTCTAATAAAACCAAAAGTTATTTTGGTATTCAAAACAACGTGCTCCAGAAACATAAATGAAGGGCTTGATTTATGACTTTAGGATGAACTTATGCTATAAGGCGGCTTTGGACTTGATCCAATCTAGTCTACTTATGTGATGGGCGTTTTTGATTGTAACCAGTAACTTTTCTGGCACTGGCTGAGTTGCAAGTAGATTTATTCACTCTATTTTGGAGGGGAATAGTAAGCAGATAAGGTAGGCTACACATTTTCGTGTTTATATATCTGGTTGTGTGAGTTTCTTGCTCTTTTGTTATGTGATTTCAGATATCTATTTTTCATCTGAAAGGTGCCATGTAACTTTTGTGCAGGTCTGTGTGTTGATCTGGTTCTAGACATGACCAAGAAACAGGTATGATTTTCCTGGAAGGTACAGAAGAAGCTGTATTAACTCGTGTTTGTTTGGAAGAGGAATAGGCCAACTGCACCCCGAAAGAAATGTTCTTGGATGGAAGTTTTTTCAAGAAGAAGGTTGAGTTTTATGGGTGTTTGGTTTTTAATTCAGAACAAAAATAGTACAGCTCGAAGTGAAGCCTGAGAACCTGGGATTCCAGTTCTGTAATAGTAGCCTTTGGCATATCGTGTCATCCTGCTGTCTTGGCTTTCCAGTCTGCACAGGGGTCACTTGTCTGTCTGCTTGCTTTGGGCCAGAATTAAAGACTTTATAGCGTTTTGCAATGCCTGGTGAAAAATACGTTCTGCTTTCTGGGTTACTTTCTTCTCCCTTATTTCCTTCCAGAATTGTAACAGGGAGGGCCCCATGTCAAGTGGCTTCCTCCTGGGTTTGTCATAGATCCCTCAGCCACTGTGGATGCTGCGTCCTCCAGCTGGCTGGAGGAAGATAGACAGCTGACGTAAGAATTCTATGTATGCAACAGCTTTAAAAAGCATCAGCTTAGTCTGTGGTGCCCTGACCTGTTTTAAAAGTAATAATTAAAAAGGCCTCGCCCTGGTGACGTGCCTTGGCCTTTGCTGGCTTGGAGTTGAAGGACCTGCAAGAAATCCTCTTTGAGGAGTACTCTACGCAGTACTCTTCTGCCAAGGGTCGTTCGCCTGTTTGATTTGTCTATGGTGATACAACTTCTCTGGTTCAGTTCCTCTGTTATTTCCTGGGTATTTGGGGCCTTGATAAGTGCTGAGTACAGTTGAAAGTAAATCTCCTGGACGTAGAGCTCTGGGTTCCTCATGTGACTTCACCCTCTGTGCCACTCCAATGGTTCCTCGTTGTCACAGCCCATTGTAACCAGTGTGACGTTCCAGGCTGTCACCCTGCAGAGTGCTCTGCCTCTTGGGGGGAGGCTCTGAGTCACTGGATTGAAACTCAGCTGTTTGCTCAGGAAGAGCAACAGATGGCCGTGGGGACATGTCTGCGGGTGAACCAAAATATAAATCGCGTTGGGTTATTTTTATCTTAGAGCAAAGTATTTCTAATCAAAAAATGATTCAGCTAAAAGCATTTGTGGATTTTCCTAAACAAACATGAACAACCCAGCAAATAAAAGCTTGGAAGTTGTCGCCACTATTTCCAAGATCTGGCGTGATAAGATTCCAAGCTCTTGTTTATTTTATCTGCTGTGCTGATGACAGGCACAATGTGAAGAGCTGTCAGTGTATCAGGACTTCTTTGTGTGTGTGTGATTAATGTATAATAATTGCTGTGCTGGAGCTCAGCTCTTCTGTTACAGTATTTATTTTGATCTCGTTGCCAGCTGGCCGGCTTTGTTGGACTCTACGGAGGGAGAGCGCACCTCTCTATATGTATAAACAGGGTTAATTAGCATTTATTAGAAGCATGTGTTTGCTGCTGCGGTGGAGGTGAGTTGGTGCTTTAATGAGATGGGACCATCCACGCTCACTGTGGTGAAGTGGCGTAATTGAGTTGAAGTATTTCTCCTCCTGATTCTGGAAAAGTCTTTTGAGCTGGTTCTTAGCTTAAGGCAAGGTTAATGGAAGGAAGTAGGAAGACAAAAGCTTATTTCTTATCTTAAAGGGATGGTGATGGTTGCAGAAGGTGGTTACAAACATGTTTGCTGTAGTAAGTCAAAAGCCCAAGGAAAAAAACTAACAAAATCTTACGGGAGTTCTTAAGCTTCTCAACTTTGACGTCTTTGCTAATTTCTACTTCTGTAGCTGCGTGTTCTGCCAGTGCTTACAGACAGTGTTATTTCTTTGTTGCTTATCACTACAGGAAGCTATTTATGAGCCATTTCTGGAGATGTTTTTGGTGCTATTTAGTATGTTGACAAAAAACAGATAAGGTAGAAGAATCCAGAACGTAGCATTAGTTTTATAGAAAGGAAATGTTAGTGCAACACCATTCCTGATTTACAGGCTCAACTTAAGAAAATCTTCCTCGGTTTTCATGTGTACCTGATAAATTAGATTGCGTGTTCAGTTTGAATTTATTCTGTTGTTCTGTTGGAGCGGTTTTTAGTTGGGGTGGTGTGGAGGAAGCAGAATCCAGGAGGTGTTTTGATTCAAACATGGCTGAAGTGACTGGGATTCAGTTCAGGCCACCTTCGCTGCTGGGGTGACCCCGAGTTCATTCACACAGCAAGAAAGATTTAAAAATAGAAAGGTTCGCTGCATGAGGCCTTCCAAGGGAGAGGCTTCAGCTCTCGTTTTCTGCTTTCCTGCTGGAACCCAGGCTCTACTTCTGTTCCTGTGGCTTCCTTCCAACTCCAAAATTTGGCACGTGGTGTTCAGCTGGAAAGGCACCGAGTGCTGCATGGCTTTGAAAGTGGTGCTGTGGAAGAGCTGTGGAAAAAGAAGTTTATGAGGAAAAGGCTTCAGGTTCCTCCTTTGCCATCTTTGTTCCTTCTCCATGGCACCTGCATGGACAAATACACACACAGCAAGAGATGCGTGTGCTTCTGCATTGGTTGAGTGGCTGTGGGGGTCTCAGGTTGAAAGGGTGGGGGAAGGGGGGGAAGGAGCAGTTCCACATCCTGACTGAAAGGCTTTGGTTTTTTATTATTTTATCTTCCATGCAGGTCTTTATAGGGTGTGCGGAGCAGCACATCGTTGTGGTGCGGATTCAAGTCTAATGCTGTGTGATGTTGGGAAGAGAAGGGATATTACACAGTCTTCCTTAACCTAATTTTAGAAATGGAACTATAATTGTCTGTTGAAACAGCAAAGATTTTGACCAGTGTTTAAGCTGTACCCTTAACTGGAAAGACTTTTTTTTTTTTTTTTGCAACAGTTCAACAAAAACCTTAAAATATAAGTAAACAAATTACATTGCTCTGCTGTTGGTGGCATGAGGCTGGTGGTCGTTGTTTTTGTGGGAACAATTTTGGTTGTTAACAAGAATCGCATTGTATGGAATACGGCGATTCAGAAACATGTTCTCTTTGCTAGGTGATCTGTGGAGCTACGACTTCTACAGTGGTGAATTTGTGGTGTCTCCCGAACCTGACACTAGCGTGCACACCATCGATCCCCAGAAGCACAAATACATTATCCTTGGCAGTGACGGCCTGTGGAACATGATCCCACCTCAAGATGCTATCTCCATGTGCCAGGATCATGAGGAGAAAAAGTACTTCATGGTGAGGGCAGTGGATATCAGTCACTGTGGAAACTTAACACTGTTTTCCTCATAAAAATTGCTTAATCTGGCACGCATGGAATGTACCCAGTAATGGCAGTGCTGTAGAGGCATATTTCGGTAGCTTTGCCTCAACTTGTAGGTGGTGGTAACGTGGCTGATAGTGTGCTTGCATGTACTGTCAAATACAATTCACGTGAACTCTGTTTTCAATTTATAAAGTGGACCTGACTGCTTTCTCTGTCTGTCTCTGAACATAAAGGGTGAGCACCGCCAGTCCTGTGCCAAAATGCTGGTGAACAGAGCACTGGGCCGGTGGAGGCAGCGCATGCTTCGTGCAGATAACACTAGTGCCATCGTGATCTGCATCTCACCGCTGCAGGACAGCAAAAACAACCTGGAAAATGAAGAAGAACTGTATCTCAACTTGGCAGACAGTCCCTGCTATAGCAGCCCTGATACAAACGTCATGACGCCCTCCCGCTGCTGTACCCCACCTGTCAAGGTAAATTTTTGTGTTTTTACATGTTCTACATGCCAGAGTGGGACCCAGTAAGTAGATCATAGAATCACCAAGGTTGGAAAAGACCTACAAGATCACTTGTCTTCAAATAGTAACTTCTCTTTAATCAGCTCAGTGCCATGTGTAGGAGTTGGGGCAGTGGTGTAGCTGGAGCACTTAGAAACTACTGGTCTGACACCATTTGATGTTGCTGTTCACACTGCAGAGCACTAGGCAGTGGCTATGGCTAAATAATGTTTCAGTTGTGGGACAGTAAATCGACAGCAATTACCTGGCCATATCCTCAGTGTTTCTCCTAACTTGGTGGATAACACTTTGCAGAAACACACGTACTTGTAACAAGCATTCTTAACAGAGTTCTGGATGCAAAAGAATATTAAAGTATGTACGTCTCAGAATTGCTGGATTTCAGGATACGATGTTTCTATGATCCTTAAAATCCTAATAACTTAGCAGTAATTGTTGATCCTTGTTTATACCTTCAACATGTATAATTATTGTAACTTTATGCATATAAAGTTCAAGCATATTCAAGCAGCTTAAAATACGCTATTTTGTAAAGACAGACTTCCTGAGATCTCAGGCAAAATCAGAGCATCTCTATTGAAAGAGGAGCCAGAAGTTAAAAACCCCAACCAAACCCAACAGACTGCCCGTGGAAGTGTTCTTCATTGTGTGGTTGTTTTTTAAGTTAATGCACAGGTTAATATAGTCAAATGCACATTGCAGAGGCAGTAAGATCTCCCAATCTGAAAAGAGAACAGTCTTCCTCTGGTTGGTTTAATGTCCTTTGTTGGAGGAAAAGACATAATACAAAGTCTTTGTTCGGGTTAGAAATGTTACCCTTTAATATAAAGCAGATCTGCTTGGAAGCTTTTTTGCCCTAAGAACTAGAATGTAGTTATGAGTGGATGTTTGCTTCAGTAATTACCAGCTGCTCCTGATTTAAGTAACTGTCCTTTGAAGTTCCACAGTATCTTTGGTTAACTGTCCTTGGGGCAAAGTAAAAAAGAAAGCAAAAATTAGAAAGGGATTCCTTAGCATTCCCTTGGCAGAGACAAGCAGCCAGTAAAATGGCGGGCTCAACCTCCCTCTCCCCTTCCACCCAATATAGAAAAACACAGGAAAAAGAGCCTAAAATAGTGAAATTTTTTTTTGAATTCTAAATATTCCTGAACTGAAGAAGGAAGTTAAGGGGAGGGGGAAAGAAGACATGAAAAATACAGTAATTGAGAATAGTAATTAGCAAAATAATACGTAAATGCATTGGTGCATAAAGCTACAGGCGAATACATGATCTAAATTAGGTAATGAATCCTTAAAAACAAATAAAACCAGTTGAATTCTTATAAAGTGTCTGCAAAGAAATGAGAGATGGTTTAGTAGATCAGTCTCAGCTCCTGGAGGTCACCGTGGTGTGGTTATAGGCCAGAGCGGGCAGGTCAGCAAAAACAAGCAGCAGCAATGAAAAGGATCTTCATCTTTTCTCTCCAGAGAACGATTAGAAGCACGGATAGCTTGGATTTGTCACAGCTGCTATCTTGCAAAAACAATTAATTTGGAAATAGATGGGAGAGTGAATTGAAGTTTTCTCCATTAAACAGAAGTATTTCTTAATTGCGTGTGCTTCTGGCAGCTATTACTAATAAAAAATTAATTCAATTGTTCCTGAGGCCAGTGATAGAATTTGATTGACTAGGCTGAGAAATTACATTGGTGATTTGTTTAAGGTTTCTGTTTTGTTACATCAGTTGTTAGCAGGCTTCTTGGAGTCCATCTCTGTCTTACCAAAGCCTTATCCAATCTCAGTTATTCATCCCAACCAAAAGGTCTTGGCAATAAGAGCTGAAGTGTGAAGCATTTGCACAGTCGGAAACATGAAACCTAAACATTGGCTAGAGACACAATGTCAGATAGGAAGTTGAGCTGGCTTAATAATCTTGCCAGAGCTTCTCCAACTGCTTTGTCTTAGCTTTCTTATGGCTTCTGCAAGAACTGAGTTGAACAACAAACAACACACGTCTTCCTTCTTGTGTTGCTGTATGTGGTAAAAATATTACCTGAATGGCTTTACCTATGCATAAGCAGCAACAGAGGAATAGTGGGAGAGGAAAACCAAATCTGGGTGCTAGAAACAATTCTAGCACAATTCCTCTTTTGGAGCGGATTTTATTAAACCTTTGTATTGTATTTTTCTAAAGAGCTGAGCAGTCGCAGATCTCTTATCAGCACTGAGCTGAGGTTCCTCTGTCGTGACTTTCAAAGCATTTACTTCTCGATAGGAAATGCACTGATTTGGTCCGATTTATCTGCATGTGCATTTGAGTTTTCAGCACATGAATTTCTTAAGGCAGATGACAATAACTGCCTTGCATTTTTGGTATGTACCATGGCCTTGAAATTTACTTGTGAAGGACTTACTGAGTAGCTAGGGATTTCTTCACAATTAAATCTTTAATAAGGTCATAACTCATATCTTCAGGGCACTGTGTAAATACTAATTTTCATAATCCCCCTGTGAACAGTGAAAATAAGCATCGTCCCCGTTTTCTTCTCAGCAAAAGTGAGATTGAGGCAGAAACACTTATCAGAGGCTGCAGGAGGGATGAATGGCTGAAGGCAGGATTAGGAAGCCCCTGGCTCTCAGCACGTTGTGTAAACAGCTTCTCTTCGAAGTATGGAACAACTTTGCTTCACGCAGGGTGAAGAGATGCACTGTGATGAATGGAGTTGCTTCCTCTCCAAGTTGTAAAGCATACAACTAGGCAATAAAGCGTGCTACTCAGCTCTGAGGAATCAGAAACAGCAGATAGTTCTATTTTTAGAATAGCTCAGTCCAATGAATTAATGCTCCACCTTCTGTATGTGATCAGCACACCCAGCATATGAAGAGTTTGTCCATCGCCCTCATAACCCAGTTCTGCAGTACCTGCAAATGCTACAGGTAACAGGTCACGAGACTTCTATTCACTGACCTGGTTGCTTGGCTGTCTGATGAGATGTGAAATCTTCAGAGGTAATATAGGTGTGTACGTCACAGAATGAGGGAAGTCAGATCTGCGTGTTAGCAAATGCCACTAATGGAAATCTCAGGACATTGCAGGCACTGCTTTCTCCAGGGCTTCCTAAACAAACAGAAGATGTGTGTTGATTTCTTATGTAACTTGCTTAATAGCAGCGAAAAAGATGTACAGACCAAATAAGTCTGAGCAGCTCTCTCAATGAGCAGATTGTCTGCCATTATGAGACATTTGCAAACTGAACAGTGGGAGTAAATGCTTTTAGAAAGTTGTGCACGAAGTACCAACTTGAGATGCACAGTCTGTATCTGTTTCCATCTCTCCATCCCTGCCTCTCTGGGGAGAAAAGGTTGTCCTGTTTTGGAGCAGAGTTTCTCCGTCTCTAATAAGGTTTAGAAATGTTTGTCATACTGTTTGCACTCCCAAAGGATAACGGAAGTAAAATTATTATATTTATGCCTAAGTATATTTTTCTTTCCCCTCAGCTTTTAGAGGATGATCCGTGGCCACGACTGAATGCTTCTGAGCCTGTTCCTTCCCTCATGCATAGCAACGTGATCTCAGAAAAATATGCTGAGCTGCCAAACGAGATTGCCAAAAGCAATTTACCTTCATCAGGAGCAACCCTGAAGGATTCAGGTCCACAGGACGAAAAGTGCAGCAAAGCGTTGGCTTTGAGGATACAGGAATCCTACAGCAATGGTTTGTCAGTCAGTCTGTCCCCATCCAACTCTACAAATTCAGGCACGGACCAAAAAGGCTTAAAGGTGTCTCCTAACGGCCAAACAAAAGCCCAAGATGCGGAGAGGACACCCACAGCAAACTTTAAAAGGACATTAGAAGAATCCAATTCTGGCCCGGCTGTGAAGAAGCCGAGACGCGGCCTGAGCCGAAACCTGGGTGTCCAAGCAGAGGGCATTTCCACAACGCCGCAGCGCAAGAACTCAAACAAGCTGGCCATGCGGCGCAGCCTGCGCGGCCAGAAGAAGCTCAGCAGTTCGCTCTTCCACCCGCCCAGGAAAGCAGTCTGCGTTTGCTGAAGGGCATTTCGGTAGGGGAAGCGTATTTTATTCTGATGGGAATTTTAAAGTTGGTGCAGAAGTTTGAAACTCTTCCTGTTTGATCTTTTTTTTAAAAGTAGAAACTTTTTTTGGTATCCAACAGCTTTCTCCCGGCCTTGTACTCGCTTGTATTATAACTGTGAATTTTGTAGATGTGTAGGGTATAAGTCACTGTAAAATGTGTGTAAATTTGTATTCCTTCATATTAATGTAGTCTCTTTTTTCTGCCTTGTATAATTGTTAAAGCGGGGCTAAACCTTGTTTTAAAAAAAAAAAAAAAAATAAAGTCTTTTTTTGTTAATTTACTAAAGTCTTGAATTTGTATACGCTTCTTGTGATGGGAATTTCACAACTTTTTCACTAAAGTAAATTATTGAAGAGAATGGAAGATATGTATTTTCATAGTATTATACGTCCCACCTGGAGTGTGTCTTTTAGAGAATACACTAGGTCTATATTTTGTTTTTAAAGCTTAGATTTCTCTACTCAGAAACGTATGTGGAAACAGATGTTGAGTTGTGCTTTAGGCAGCTCGATGTCCATTCCTTTGTTAATTAAAATACTATGCAGTATCTTATCTAGTTGCATTTTTGTAACATTAATAGTCAAATATTTAGTGAAAAAAAAAATGGTGTGTTTTTAAAAGTCCGACTCCCCAGTCATTCAATAAAGCCATTCCCCCATCCCTGCTCTCAGTGGTGGCATTTCTAACCCCGGTGTCCATGTCTGCCCTACGGAGGTGTGAGTTGTTCTGCTATTCCAATACCGATGGTGCTGCTATACCTTTCAACAGAAGTTCTTAAATTATTTTATGACAATTTGAGTATGTGGACCACGTGTACGTTCACCTGAATAAAAAGTGAGAACTACAACGAGTGCCTTTTTTTTTTTTTTTTTTTTTTGCCTTTTATAATTTCCAGCTTAAGTACATCCATTTACTACAGGTAACGCTCTCTCCTCCTTCCTGGCAGCTGCTGTGCGGAACAAGCTTCCACAGGACTTCCTGTGCAGTTCTGTAATGACACAGATTTGGCATTTTCCTCTTGATGTGTTTGTAAATGGCGGCTCTGTGCACCCTGCGTTTGTAAATGGGGAAACGAAGGAGCGATGCTTTGATCCAAGGGCTGAGGGGTTCTTAGGACCTGATTCTTTATGGCTGGAACTGTAAGGCACGGGCTGGAATTAGCCCTGCTATCTCTGTGTGTTGCCATGGTGACAGAAATCCTCCCCGATAATGTATAATTCCATTTCATCCGGGCAGTGAATGCTGTGCTGTGCTATGGGGGAATGCAGCGGGGTCTGTCGGACCGGCTCCTGCAAGACTTAATGCGGGACACAACTTATGGCTACCAACACAGTTTTAAGCAGCGTGGCGGTTCACGCCCGAATAAATGTTCACTCCCTGACAGACAGACGATGACTGCCGGTCCCCAGGTGCGAGGAGCTGCCCGCGCAGTCCAACGCGTCGCACTGAGGGCCGTGCGAATCCCGGGCTGCGTCAGCAGCGGCCGCCCCCCAGGGCTCGCGCCGCCACAGAGCCCGCCGCGCGGGAACGAACGCACGGCGCCTTCTCGCCAATGGGCGGCTCGGCACGTGACGCGTCACCCGCGGCCCCGCCTCCGCCCACGTGCGAGGGACCTGCGCGGCGGCTCTCGCGAGATCTCGATGTAAACAAAGCTGAGGGGAGGGGGCAGTGCCGGCTGGGCTTCGCCGTCTCAACCGAGCTTGGATGAGCGCAACCGAACCCTGCTCCCTCTGCCGCCCGCCTACTTTAGAGGAGAGGAGCGCGGATTGGTCGGCAGCGGGGAGCAGCCCGCCTTCGGGGTCATCTGATTGGGCCGCGGTGTGAGGTGCGCTCTGTGTCACTCCCCGTGGGGGTCCTAAACACTGTCAGTGAGGAGCCGGGCTGAGGGGCGAGGCGGCAGGTGAGGGTATGCGACGGGTGGCGGGGCTGGTAGGACCGGCGCCCGCCCGCTGCGGCTGGGGAGAGCGGTGGGTGAGCGCTTAGGGCGGGCCGGGGCACTGCGGGGAGTTGGTGAGGGCGAGAGCGGGGCTGTGAGGCCGGGCAGGGGCCGGGGCGCTGAGGGCGAGCGAGCGAGCTGCGCCCGGTGGGGCCGTGGCGGGAAGCGGGGCGGCCGGGGACTGCCGGGCGGGCTGCCTGTCTGTCTGCCGGGGGCTGCGGCCTCAGCGCCTGCGGAGGGAGCTGGGCTGGTCGGGGCGCCGCACTCCGGGGTTGCTCAACCGCTGCGCGGCCGCCTCAGCGCTGTGGCCCGCGCTCCCGCGCGCGGCTCGTGCCGGGTCGGGGCAGCGCCGCGGACACGCAGCCTTCAGCTCCTGGTGTTACGTTAATGGCGCGCGTCGTGCGTGAGAGAATTGAGCCGTACCGCCGGGCCGCTTCGTTTGTGGAGGGTTAAGGCTGCGAAGTGTGAAGCAAAGCTGATAACTCGTTTTGGAGTTGGATGTGGTGAACCTTATGTGGCGATCCTATGGTGATCCACCTCTTCTGTGATTCTGTGTTGGCTTTTTCTGTCATAGAGTTCTTGGCTCGGGGCTGGAGAGAGAAAATGCTGTGTCTGGGACCTGTGGTGCCACACAAGTGTTGTTTGCCATTAAGAAAGGTGTTCAGAATTCAGAGGGCCAAATTGCATTCACATACTTTGCAGGAGGCATATTGATACCAATAGAAGATACCTCAATCTAGCTATGTTTTTGAGAATGCCATGAAGGTGTGGTGCCTTATGGATTGAGTAAGTTGAGTTTCCTTCCCCTAGAGGTTCACATAGTCCTAAAGGCGATGACAAGAGCTGGATTGTAAGCAGCCTTTATGCAAGGGATTGTTACTAAGTGGAAATGTTTCTTACAGGTATCTGCAGAGAAGCGATGGCGACAGAATCCCCGCGCCGCCCGAGTCGGTGCACCGGAGGAGTGGTGGTCCGCCCTCAAGCTGTCACGTAAGAATGTTCTGGAAGAAAAGGCCTTATGGGGCATGTGTTCTGTGGTCTTGCATGTGAAGCACCTTGCCCAAGCTCTCTTTCAAAGCCCTCTCTGAGAGCTTATGTTGACAAAACATTTCTGTTGCATTCAGTTTTTTCCAATTGAAGGAAGTAAGCAGGTGTTGCTTCCTGCCTCCTTGGCCTCTGCGTGTCAGACAGCCTCCCTGAATGAGATGCTTATCAGCCTTCAGAGCTGTGCAGCTTAAAGACGAATACCGATACAAATTCTCATGGAGAAGATTATGCTGAGTGGCATGTAGCTCCCTGCAGAGTTCCGCTTATGTTAAACTAAATTATTAGAAACAGAAGGTGGTAGAGGACTACAGAGAGGAGCGATGTATAAACTGATCTGTTTTGAACTTGATTCTATAATGGATTTTAAGCCTCCCAATGTTACGTGTTCTCTATGTTTTTAGGGGTTTTTGTTGTTGTTGTTTTAAAACAATTTAAAGGAAATTTCACGGCTTTTTTTTTTCCCCCTGTACATTATGAGGGAATTAGTATTCGTATGGTGGATAAAACATTTCTCAAACATCAACTTTGTTTCTAGGTGTGCTATAGGGGGGAAAAGAGCCACCTTGGTACTCAGTTAACAAACTGAAAAACAAAGATGTTATGACTATCGCTGGTAGGCATTCACATGAGAACTTCAGTCACTGTTTAATACTATACTTGTAAGATGTTATTGGTAGGTAACAAAGGACTCTGAAGGTACACAAAGACAATTTTTGTGACCTACATAAGCAAAAGAAGGATCAGCCCTAGAAAACCACACCTTATTTGTGAGGCATTTACTTAAAGCAGTGGGACAGTCTCCATTGATTCAGCCCTCCCTGGGTTGCTGAACGAAGCCTGGTTTTGTCATTGGTTGGAGTAAGCTTTCAGAAATTTTAAGTCTTGTGGTTTTGATTCGTGGTTGTTTTCAGAGAGGAGTCCAGTCGTTAAGTTGATTGGGGTGTTGCAGCATTTGAAGTATCTTTGGTGCCCTCCTTTAGAGGAGAGCATTTCAGTCTTACTACTGGAATTCCAGTTTAGAAGAATTTACATGGTTTAGGAAGCACAAAGAAAATGTGCATACCTTTGGCCATCAAGACCCTCGATTGCTCACTTTATGATTTTTCCTTGTTGCTCTTAGAAATCTTGCAGTAGCGCAGGAAAAATGCCTGGCAAAATAAAAAATGTGGGGGCTTCCAAAGCTGTTAGCTGGAGGAAGTTGCTTTCTGTTTGTTTTTGAGTTCCCAGACTTTATGAACATAGCTTTGGTTGCCAGAATGTTTCAGTATTACACATTTCAAAAAGCACGGGCTTTCTGTGCAGTTTCAACACTGTGTGATGAACTCAGCCAACGTCGTGCCTTGCTCAGCAGTTACACAAGAGCCTCACCACTCATGCAAGGATAAGCTAATAAAAACGTTCGTTTCAATGGAGCAGAACCAGTGTATCTTGCAATATATCCTATTCATTGCTGCTAATAAACTTCCAAGAAGGAATAAGCTTTCCAAGCTGTACAATTGCAACCTTGCTCATCCTGGTTGGTTTTGTTCTACCCACTGCTGTTTCCATTTACCCTGTCATTGTACACAGCGTACCCGAGGTCATAAAGTTTGCGGGCCCCACAAGGGAAGCTCCAGCCCTTGCTGTAAGCCCTCTTTCATGGCATAAGATCAGTTCACGTAGAAAAACACTGAGAAGTGATTTCTGTAAGCCTTTTTTGCCCTGATTGTTCTTTCTAATGTGGAGAACACGGTTTACTTCACAACTTTACATTTTATGCTTTTTCCTGAGCAGTTGTTTCATAAATAGGTATCAATTCACATTTTACATACTTTTAGGTCACTTTGCATATATGTTGTCGGTGTGTGACAGCCTACTGAGTAACTACATTGCATCCTTAGTAATTTTCTGTGTCGTGTTTGTTTTGTCTGTCAATGTGTCTCATTTAATATATCCCTAACCACTTCTGGACTCCAGTAGTAGTGAAAAATTCTCCTTCTGTTTTCAAGGGAACAGTCATATATGGAAAGTGTTGTTACTTTTCTTCAAGACGTTGTGCCACAGGTATGTGCATGTCTTCAAAGCTGTCTTTTCAGTAGCGAAGCAGAAGTCTTCATTCTGGTTTCTTTCTCTTTTTGTCTTCTTCTGTCCCCTTTTTTTCCCCTCTGCGGAGAACTACAGTGCTTCTGTTTTTGTAGTTTTCACAGGTAGCAGCAGCATGAAACGGTCGTTCTGTATTGCTCATGGGCCTCTCAGTAGTGGAGGGGAAGCAGTGTTGGAAAGCTGCAGTCAGTAGTGAGGTGTTGCAGCTAATTGCCCATAGCCTCAGGAAACTCTCTTAGTCATTCAAATAAGAACCATCTTGGATAACTGAAGTAGTGAATTTCTTTAATGGTAATAATAATAAGAAGAAATCCCCTTGCTGGTATTGGCTTGTGAAATGCATTTTTGGACTCACGGTCAAAATTAAATTAGTCAAACTTTCATTTAAAAGATTGCTACGTTCCCTATCCCCCCCTTCCTGCCTTTGCTTTTCTCTCTGTAGTTAAAGGGTGCAGTCTGTGTTTTATTGTACAAATCAGTTTGCCTTGGAAACATGGAATGCGATCTGTTTTGAAAAGTAATACCCACACTTACTTTTTAAATCTGTATTTTTAGCTCACGTTATTGCTTTTCTGGCATGTATAAAGTGATTATATGGTCTCTTTTCATATTTATTCCAATATATTGCACTGTATTTTGCCATAATTCATTTGGAAGTGATGGTATTTCTACTGTAGCTCACGTTCTTACTACCACAGTTTCTCCTGAGAACTGTAAAGCACACAGCCTGGAAACACTGCAAGTCTCCTTCAGAGTTTCTTTTTGTATCTCATCTTCTTATGGGAATTTGTGGAACGCAGAACTGAAACACAGATTTGTTCTACTGGAATTACAGCTTATTCTCTTTGAAATGGCTGTATGAAAGATGTCACAAATGTAACTATAACGTGTCGGTAAAATAAACTGTAGTAAAAGTCTGTTTCTTTCTTTGTTTTTGCTTACAAAGCATTTAAGTGAATAAAAAAAGTTTTAAGAATAAAAATGCCTCCCGTGAGAACCTCTGATGTCACTTTTAGAGGCAGTGTACAACTGCTAGAAGTTAAACGTGGCAGAAGTCACTCTGTTTTAGCCTGACTGAATGGCTGTGGGTCCTGTAGCGTTTCTGACCTGCTGCAGAAGGCTTATTGCTGTGTGTGTCTGCTTCAGTGAGTGATGTTAGAACTCGTGAGTTACACCCAGCATGCCTGTTGTTGATCATGGACTCATTCATTTTTGAAGCAAAATGTCACCAGACATGCTGGCTGACTGTAAGGTACAGGCATACCTATTTATTTATTAACTTCACAGTCTCTTCTGTGCTCAATACAGGGAGGAAAAAATGGGTGTTACGTTTTCTTATTTTGAGCCTTTTGCTTTTTGCCCAGGCCTACAGTGGTACTCCTCCAGCAGAGGAAAAGGAGAAGATCATTTGGGTCAGATTTGAGAACGCGGATTTGAATGGTACGGTTTCATTTCTCTCTCAGTATGTAAATGCTTTTGTTCAGTACCTTGCAAATGGAACAAATAGGCCCTGCTACTGCGTCTAAAGGCGAACTAGCTCTGGCTTAGGAAGAGAGGCAAATAATTAAAGATCCTTTTCTTTTCCTTATGATAGTTGAAGACAAAGCATAGAACTGAATTTGTTTTGTCCGCTGTTTGGTTTTAAAGTCAGATTATCTAACTGCAAATCCAGTCCAAGTCCTGGGTGTGTGTCCAGTGATGTGTGTAATTCATAGTAACCTAGGAAGTATGAGCTGTTAGGGAGAAGAATCAGGAGATTCTATGATGTCTTTCAGGTAAATGGAAGCGAGGCCACAACACATTCTTGAAATGTAACTTACTGCTTCTAGCGTGTCTCAGTAAGTTGTCAGCTAAAGCTGCTGACTGGCAACTGCTGTCCAGCATCAAGAAAAAATGGTAATGGCCACAGGCTTTTGCTTAGAGCGTCAAGTAAAGTACATCTCCAGATAACATATGAGATATTTCACCTCAGTCCATCCCAGTTACCTTTTCTGGACAAGGAAGATTATTGATTGAGAGGAAGTGGTTGAATGCTGCTGTCAAGTAACTCACCCTAATGGACAGAATGCTTTGCAGTTGCTTGCAGTGTATGGTACATGTGACTGCTGTAACTGGGGGACTAAGAGATCTGCATTCCTGTTCAGGCTTTTCTGGAGAGCACAAGACTTAGCTTTTCCAGAGAATTGCTGTTGTCTGCCATCTTCTTTTCCTGTCTAGAGCTCTATGATAAAGGCTTATTCTGGTCTTACATGAAGTAATAGCAACTATAGCCAGAGCCATGAAGGAGAATTTTCAGACTCTCTTTGAGGTTAATAGGGAAGATTGTTATGTTTTCCAGCTGTTGAAATGGCACGGAGGCTGGCAGTTCATAAATTCATGGTTCTTAGAACAAGAAAAGTCCTATCAACTCGTGCATGGTATTATGTCCAGCTTTAGGCTGTCAGAGTTTGCTTCTTTGTGAGCTCCTTCTCCTCTTCTGCTTATTTTTGAAAGTTCTTGGCCATTCCCTCTTTAGGCTCTTTTCTACAGCGTAACAAAAATGCTTTACAATATTTTTTCAGAATCTACGTATTTCATTTATATTTCAGAATACTACAGAATAGTATTTTGTCTACACTTACATTTATGCCATGTAATGTGTTTGGACCTGAACGTATCTTATTTCAACACCCTGAATGTTTCTCCTCTCTTCCTCTGATGCTTACACATTTGCAGGGATCTTTTGTTCATCCTTGGAAATAGAGCTTTACAGGGCCTTACTCAAGAAAGGCTTAATTTTCTTGTTATTATGTTCTAAGGCACTTTTCTTCCTGTGGATTTCCTTCTTTTCAGAAGGTTGATGCAAAGATTAGTTGTACAGTATTTAGGAAGAGCTTTGATCCGTCTGTGTGTTTGTAGCAGTAGAATGTGTTAGTGTTAATTTTATTGGTCTTTTCTCCATTTTAAAGGTTTGCTGCATTATATTAATTACAGCAGAGAGTTACGGAAGTTCTAGGTGTATTTTGTGATAACTCTTGTTTAATGAAGGGTATTTTTCTGCATTGTTTTCCATTCTAATGCTCTGTAACCTCTCTGTGAAATTTTAATGAGTCTATTATGCTTGCCTAAAAGAATGCATCTCAGTGTTGTTTCAGCGTAAAAAATGTAAACCACGTTGCTTTGCCTTTAATTACAAGAGCAGAAACATTCATTGGGGAAACACTATCTTGTATAGCTGGTAATAACCATGGTTGGTCCCAACCTGTTAACCAGTGGCTTTGCTCTTCAAACTCAATTTAGATACATCAAGGAATATGGAGTTTCATGAAATACACAGCACTGGGAATGAACCACCGTTACTGCTAATGATTGGATACAGTGATGGAATGCAAGTCTGGAGCATACCTGTAAGTACCAGCTAACTGCTCTTCTATGGCAGAAGTGCTTTTGTTTGTAATGGTGTGCTATTACCTTCATATTTTAATTTTTCCTGTTGGAGTGGTTAGAGCCGACGTTTACCATCAGTACTGCATGATGTGCATTTAATGTGCTCATGTTAAGGTGCACACTGAGCGTAGATCAAACTCTCAAATTCATGTACTCTCAGATCTGAGCATTTTTTACGTATGGTATTTTAGGTAAATTTTCAGAGTCTAATTGGGAGCAGCATCTGGCATTGTGCAGTAGTTTATATCCTGGAAAGACAAATCTTTTTAACTTAGGAAAAGGAAAAAAGGGTGGAAAAATATGAAAAGAATTTGTTTGTCCCGGGAATGCAAGTATGACAGCATTAATGGTATTTTACAATCACAGTGTTTGTCATGTATGTGATTTGCAATTTTAATTTTATTAAAGTCTGTGTGTGCATATGGGTTTGATTTTATGCTGTCATACACACCCTGCAGGTTGTGTTTCAGAATGGTTTATGAGCACATGGTCTTAATTTGGGGAATTTCCCCCAAATTTCTTGAACTATAGAATAAAGTTTAATACAGTAGGTCATAAAATTCTTAACTTAAAAAAAACCCTATCGCTCGTAACACCTTGTCCTTCAAAATAATGTAGTGAGGATGGAGTTCTTTCTCTTCATAAAATGTAAGGCCTTTTTGAAATATATATATTTCTGTATTATGTAATGGTTTGCTGTGTAAAAAAAGGTTTGCATACCAGTAGTTTAGATGGTAAAACAGAAAATGCTCTTATTTTGTACACCCAAAAGTAGACATGTCGAATTGAGTTTCCTGGGGTGTGGGAGAGCTGGCTTTTTCCCCTCTTCATTTTGCATGTTGTTAGCTGGACATGAGGAAGGAAAAACTGCTGAGCTTTTGCATTTAAAGGAGAATTTAATAGAAAGAAGGGCCTAGTAAACTTTTAACAGCAGTGAAGTATAATTTAGGAACTTCTGTCTGCTTGCATGTCTTGAGAAATTGTGGCTAAATCTGACTTTCCTGGCTTTATCTTTGGATTTCGCCTTCTACTAGCACTAATTTGAATCCTAACGATTGTTTTACTGTACAAAATTAGTTTTCTGCAAAGTTCTGAACACTGATCCGTATTTTAATAACGTACAGATCATGAAACAAGTTATTAAAATGGTTCAGAAACATTGCTTTGTTCTTCAGAGTGTGTTACAGAGAACAAACATTAGGTGTCAGTAAGATACTGAGCTAAGGGAGGGAACAGAACTTCAGCAGTACTCAGAGTTGCACTGCGAGTTGATCAATTAGTTAAAGGCAGTGGGTAGTCACAAAGATTTAAGCGCAAGAATTTGTGCAAAACAACTTAGTTTATGCTGCCGAAGTATTCTTGCCCACATGCAGTGTTTTCTGAAAGATGCATGGGATGCATTGTGTTGGCAGTGGACTCGTTCTGGGCACTGCGTGATCACAAGAGCTCTGTATCTAGCAGTCATAGGCCATTTTTTGTTTTGTTGTGTGCCCTTACTTTGTGTTTAGGTGAGAGTTCGGTGCCCCCCTCTTAAGTGACTTTGTGTCAAAATGGAAGGTTGTCTTTGTGAAAGCTGTCTGTATCAGTGCTCCTGAGAAATTCAGTGTGAGATGGCCTCTTACATATATAAAGAAAGCAAGAGTGAAAGAAGCAGCACGTCTCGTTTCTTTGATACATGAACGGATTGTGTTCAGTGTAACCTGTTCTGCATTAACTGCCTGCGTTTGAGCTCTTACCCCATGGTTCACTGCACTAAGCATGAAATAATTTGATGGATCTTACTAACAAATGAGGAGTTGAACTACTTCACGTTTATCCTGACTTATGTGGAATAAGTGTGCTCCCTGGTTCTGACAGGTAGGCAGCACGGGGTAACTTACCCATGTTTCCCAGTGGGAAAGGTCTTTGTTTTTTCTCTTGTATCTGAATAAGCCACAAGTGAGGCGACTGAATGCCTGATGTGACCTTTTGCAGGAGGGTTGCTGGTCAGTGTAGTCAGGTTGTATTTTCCCAGTGTTTCACTTCATGATAACTTCTACATTCTTTTAGGAAGAATAAAGAAAATGAAACTGCAAGAAAAGTGTAGTTTGTTTTTTACAGAGGTATTTTTCATGGGTGGGGATGAGTCTGATGAAGTGAAAGGAAATAGCAACTATGGAAATACTGTACCATCCAGTAAAAGAAAGCACATCTGAAGGGGGAAGCATCATCCTGTGCAGTGCTGTGGTTGGTGCGTGCTGGTGGAATGCCAGTGCTGCAATGGATCCGCCGTTAGTAGCACAGGCTTGGATGGCTTCTCGGATTGATAGTCTTTGACATCAGTTTTTAAATATCTTCTCAGATCTTACCTTGCCTGATGAGCTTGGAGGTAGCACAGCCTGTATTTATCCATGTTTGTGTTTCTCCATCTATTTTTTCCTTACTTAGTCCAAGTAAAAGAAAATCTGGCAGTTAAGCAACTAACTTAATAGTTAGGGTGTATTGGACAGCACTTCTTTGTGTCCTTTGGTACTATACAAATGTCTTTTTCTTCTTGCTCTTGCTGAGTACTTAGCTCATTATTACACAACGTGATTCCAGTTATTAAAAATAAAGTAGAATCTCCGTAGTTTAAAAACCTTTCAGTCTGAAAAAGCAACAATTTGACATTTCTCTGAAAATCTACTCAGTGAGGCCATTATCTGTAGCATTGTGCTGTTTATTCGTACAATTGAACCTCTATTCAGCACTTAATAAAATAATGTGTTGCAGGCAGTCGGGTTTGTGTCTGAGTGATTATGAAGTGTTTATGACAGCTCCTAAGCTGACACTCGCCGTAATGGTGTTACATTGACTTCTGAACACCTCGCAGGCTGCCTCCAGGAGTGTGTGGCTCTTTGCAGTCTGAGTGCTTTCACATTAACATCTCCTTGGAGTAAGATCTTTGACTACAGAAGTGTTACTTGCAAATGGAAGATACCATTAGGGCTGCTTCAAAGGGCTGGAATAGTGTTTGGACTGCTGGGTGCTGAAGTAACGGCTGGGGTTTTGAAGTGCAGCGTCTCAATCTGTATTGCATAAGAAGCGGAAGGTGTCCATCCAAGGGACTTTCCTTTGATCTTTGTTTTGAAATGGGGGTGGGAAGGTTAAAAGTGCTCTTAAAATATGCCTCACTGAGTGGGGGGAAATCTGGGAATATACAAAAGTATGAGTAGAAGTTCCTATTTGATAATTGTGCCGTGTACTTTCTTGTTTTATTTGGACTTTGTTTTTCCCTCGCTCCCAGTTTCATGTTTCAAATACAGTTGGAACTGGTTGTTGCCTAATGTGGTTTCCAAGTATCTGTTCTAGATGTTCCTGCTCAGCGAAACTCATGTTGGCTGCCTTTGTGGCAGATAATTTTTTTTTTCATTGTATGCTGGAAGTTTCAGAAGTAGAAAATCAGCTTAATGGTTCATATTACAATTAAAAAACAAAACAAAAACCCTATTATGAAGCTCAGGTTGAACAAAGTAGAAAATGCCAGAGGGAACTCTGATAATAATGGCAGCTGTATGTATAGCAAGCTGTGAGAAATTAAGAATTTTTCTGTTTTTACACTCATTGAGTGACTGTGGATCTGAAGGTGGTTTTTTCATTCATGTCATAACCTGCACTTGTGGGAGGGAAAGAAAAGCACATGCAAAGAGCTTGAGAGTGCTGCAGAGAGAGGTGCCCTAAGAGACCAAGCAGCATTTCGTGGAGCTGTCCTTGGACGGGGTCAAAGCTGAGATGAGGGCTCATGGATGCAGTTTGTACCCATGTCCTGCCTGTGCCCGATACTGTCTGCGCTATTCTTGTCTTCGTGCAGAAATGAAGCCATTAAAAAGAAACGAGACCTATCTCCCAAATTAGAATTTCACAGGGAGCCTGCAGTCTGATTGTGCTAAAGCTCCCTGAAATGTATGACAAATAAAATGAGAATGTTGAGGACACTGTAACCATTACTAAGCTTTCAGTGCTTTTTAAATTGAATTTGTATCGTCATAATTTTAAATGATAGATGCAATTTGGTCACTTGAGAAGACTTGTGTAACACTCTGCACATTGAAGTTCTCATAATTTATAGATAATCAGATGTTTTGAATGAGAAGGGTGATTGCTTCAATTCCTGAACTGAAATAAGAATTCTTTATTTTAGGTTCTTTCTCACTGTCTCAGCATGATGACCAGTAGGACTCTAGCCCAGCAGGTTAATGTCCAGAAGTATTTTGTGGTGGTTTCAGTCATTGCTTATTAGCGCATGATATTGCTGTGTTAAAGGTATATACTTGGAATTTAAAACCACAACAGAACAACAAACAAATTGATGCTGATCTTCCCTGTGCCTTGTGACATTTTATTAATATGCTCTCAGTTTACTTTTCCACCGTTGCACAGTAGTTTAAGCATTGGGT
This sequence comes from Alectoris magna, assembly GCA_030625065.1. Classification (NCBI taxonomy): domain Eukaryota; kingdom Metazoa; phylum Chordata; class Aves; order Galliformes; family Phasianidae; genus Alectoris; species Alectoris magna. The sequence continues at coordinate 7,772,927 of CM060581.1, read as the reverse complement.
TTCAAGCTTTGCTTCTGTTAGGTGTATGTTTGGCTATTTTCACCATGTGAAAACCATTTTCTACGGTTGGAAACTGTTAGTTATCCTTAGTGTGAACAAAACTTTCTTTGTTCTTTTTTTTTTTTTTTCTTAATGGGTGCAAACTGGTGTGCTCCAAACAATAAAGCTCTGTCATCAAACATTAAACAGTGCTCCAGATTTCTGGTAGGATGTGTCTGAAGCATTAGTTCGAAATGTCCACATGGAGGAGAGGGTTCATCTTGCTCTTCTGATCTGTCCTGATTGGAAGTGAGCGATGAAGGCTTCACTGGGGGCTCCGTTTCGGATCGCCGTGTTCTTTGCTTGCTGCCTCCCATGTAGGTCTGTGGCTTGTGGTCTGGTACTGGGCGCTGCAGAAGCTGAAATGTGCTATTGGACCAGCTTGGAGCCGTCATCTTGGATCCACTCTTTCACAGAACAAGTACCTGATGCTGCTTTTATAGCATAATATTCAATTCTTGAAACCTGTTTGGAATATTCTTGGCTTGTGGAATGGGAAAGAAAAACTTTTAAGAGCTTTGAAAGCTGCCACAGGGACTCGCTACTTAGCTGGATGAAATCCAAAATGGCAGCCGCAGCCTACTTTCTTCACAGGTGCTTTTTGAAGAATTTAAAGCTCTGTTTCCAGTTCGTGAGGTCTATTTATATTTTGTCTATGATTATGAGACTGTGTGGCTCAAGGGTCTGGTAATGAGGGATGTGGAGCCTTTTTACCTTAGACTTGCCAGCCCACATCTTGCCCAAAGTGGCAGTGACAAAGCTGTTGGCCATACAACGTTGTTTGGCGTATGTTAAATTTAGTTATTTGTTGTGCTTTGATTCTTAGTGCAGTGTGTGTCCTGTTTGAGGGACAGGTTGGCTGTCATTGTCAGCTGTCTCAGGAATGAGATAAGGCCTGAAGAGGCAGGAAGATCTCTCAGCCCTGAAGATGCTACTTTCAGCCAAGAGCGATACACACGGCCTCGACAACAGTAATTGTGTTCTACGTGTTATATAGAAGAAAGGGTGTTTTATATGAACGGCGTTAGCTTTAACTGCAGTTAATTCTGGATTGTGTCGGATTGCAAATAGCAGAAGCTTCTGCAGGCAACGTTTGTAAAAAAATTAACTGCATGTCAAAGAAAATCATGAACTCTGAAGCCTTGCCGCATTTTTCAGTGCCCAGCAAAACAAAGGGACAACCAAGTACTTCACAGTTCATGGTGTAGAGTGAAGTCCAATGGCTTGCATGATCTCCTCTTCCTGTAGAACAGTTGAGGACATAAGATTAAAAAATAAAAATGAGGTCCTTGCAAAACCTGTTACTTTATGATAGATTCCCAAGTAGTGATTTTCCAAATGGATCCCTGTTGTGTGATGTGCAGTTTTCTTGTAATCTCTTTTGCTGCCTTTCAGTATGACTTTTTCTGTACAAAGATGTCGGGGGGGGGGGGGTTGGGTGACACCTTGAATTTTCATCGCTCAGTCTACAGTGGGGGCTTATCTTAAAATATTCTCTTTTTTGGCACCCTGTTTAACCTGCTGAGTGTGTGTACTGATGACTGAACCCACCTGAACTGTAATTTATGCACGGTGTCCTCTTCCCTGGAGAAGGGCCCTGAGCAGGCTGAAAGGACACGTTGCATTGCAGTAACAACGCACAGTTAAATACTTACAACTTTTGTCACCAGCTGAGGCTTTGGTTGGTCTGTTCATTTTTTCTTTCTGTTGTTCCGGCCAGTAGAAAATAGTGAAATAGTTATCTTTCGAGTAATGAATATTAATTACTAAAAAGTAAGAGCTGGCTCAGATTTTGGTGTTATGTGTTAAGGTACAAAGAAACTTCATTTGTATTTATACATTTTAAGGCCTTTCTGTGAAAACCTCATCTTTAAGCTCTGCCAGGTCTTGGCATCCACAGGTTAAATAAACATGCTTTCTGGAGTTCAGTATATTTAAGAGCAGAAACTTGGTTAAGCAGGTTTGGCCTTCTTAGTGTATCTTACTTTTGGGACTACAACTGTATTTGAAGTAGATTGGAGTTAGAGCCAATGTGCTGGCGTGCTTAAAAAGGAGGTGACTGAATTGGGTTAGATTATTTTATATGAATCACTTCTTCCGTGCTTTTGTTATGCTAGTTCTTTTCCCTCTTGTTTTCATTCACAGCCATTGATGTGTGTACACATGTGAAACAGCATTTTCTTGATTTTGGGGAAAAAAACCTTTAATTGCCAATAATAATAGTTCCAAAGCCTTCTATTTTTCTTCTTCTCCATTTCCTCCTTTCTTTTTTCCTAATGCTGCTGTGTTCCGATGAACAGAAAGCCTTTTCATCTCTCATTTTCTGCTTTGCTGTGCTCTACTTTTCTTTTTCCAAGTTGTCTTATCTTGATGCAGAGGTGTTTCCCTCGCCCACGTTTCAAACTCGTGATCTGTTAAAAATAATCAACGAGCCTTTAGTAAGTTGATTTTTGATCCTTATTTTCTATATCTGATCTAGGATCTGATCAGTAAGGTTCTCAGAGCAGAGCCTCTATCTGTCCCGGAGGCAGAATTCAACCTGGTGTTGCAGGAGATGGAGTGCTACAGGGTAGTATGTTGTTCAGGTGCTGCTGCTCACTGAGAGAGCAGAGCGCATGATGATACCAGTATCAGCCTCATAAAAGAAGAGCAGAATAGATAGACTAAGGGATTAGTTTTCTTATTGATTACAGTTTTAAAATGGTTTTGTCCATCAGGAATAATTCTAATCATGTCATTGACACTAACTGACACCGGTGTGGAGCTGCTAGATGCATGCAGAATCTGAACTGGCAAAGAAAGCTATTTCCCCAAGTATAGCTTATTGGACTACACTGTGGTTTATTGTGTTTACTTAGCCATTACAGAATGGTCAACCATCTCTGTATCAATGGTGTTTTCAGAATATGCTTAGGGAAGATGTGCTTGAGTGCGGTGATCTTCCTTCTGCCCCTGTTATCTAAAGCAATGCTGGTAAATAAAGACTTGGAGTTCAGCTCGGCAGTGAGCTGAAGGCCTGAGGGACTGTGCTTTGGGTTTGTTGTCAAACAGTAGCAGTATTTTAACTTTTTGAATGTGTGAGCTGAAATGCAGAAAGAAATGGGAACGACTATGAAATGACATTTCAAAAAGCTGACTTGGATTTATAGTTTAGTAATTCCTAAGAACCTTGTTTCAAATTGTGTTCATTTCTGATATTCTAAGCTGCTTGCTTGGCAGAACTCTATGTCAACATGTTTGCTACATTCTTAGCCTCCTTCTGTCTGTTTTAAGTTGTTGGTTGTTTGGAAATGAGCTTCATTATGTTTGCCATTTTCCTCAAGTTTGACGTGCTGCGTTGGATCCGTTACCAGGCAGTTATGAAAATGCATTCTGACCACTTGGAGGAAGTCTGGAAATTTTTCTTAACTGCCTCTGATTTAATCTTTTCAAGATTGCCATTAGTGACAAACTTGATTAGTTTGATCCCTCTACTATTATGAAACATAATTTTCACACCTGATGAATATAGAATATATGTATATATCAAATTCTCTGAACTTCTACTGCCAGTGTTCGCCACTCTTCATCACTGGCTATTCAGTGGTGTTTGTTTGTTGTTTTTTCTTTTAGAAGCATGTACCGTGCAGAACAAATGCTTGTCTTCCATACCTGTGTAGCCCTGAGGTTTTGTTAGTTGGAGCCATCAGTCCGCTTCAAGTGTAGTTTCTTCTTAAATGTGGAGACATCAGTAGCACATGGTGCTAGGATCTGGTTCACACACAAGGCCCATGTTTGTAGGGGCAGGCCATCTTTTTCCTACAGAGTGTGTTAATGAAGGCTTCCAGGACATATTCATCTTCAGTGAAATTGTGGATGGTTGGTTAGAAAGACAATGTCTTTTCTGCCTACTTACCATCTACTGTTAAATTTTGATTCAACTTGGTTAATTACAAATGGAAATTGCTCAGTAAGGGGGAAGAGACAATACAAACTTGTCATCTCTGGCACACTTCTTGTTCCTCTGATCTGAGCCTTCCCATATCATCAAAGTTGCTGTTCGTCTAAAGCAAGTCCAACAAATAAGATTTTCGTATCAAAAGTCGGTTAAGAAAGTTGGTTAAGTGAGTGTAATATGCTAGTATGGGTTTTGTTGTGCTAGATTAGAGGTGTTTACATGGATGTTATTGTGTTACTAAAGAAACAAATCACAAAGCTGGATTTGTCAGTTTTGCAAGGAAAATTGCACATTGGAAAGCTTGTTGGGTGGACGTGTCATTATCCGGCCCCGTTGAGATATCACTTACTGGAGGGAGAAAAGACATTTCGGAGTATTTCTGAACTAAACTTCTGCTTCTGTGGTTTCTTCCCTTGAGAATCCTGTCTGTTTGCAGTATGTGTCCATTACATTCAGTGCTTATGCTCTAAAGAGTTTTACCTGTTTGAATAAAACGGCAGCCACCCCGATTAAGATGCAGATTTCAGTACTCAGTAGCTTAGTGGGAATCCAGTTTATTTTTCTACACTACTGTGGTTTCCTAACCATCATTTGTGTTCTCATTGTTTGAGTGTTGAATGTTTCAGATGGAAAAGTTGTCTGTATGGCAATTTGATTTTGAGAGCTGACTGTGGAAAAGAACGTTTTTTTTTGTGGGGAATGTATTTTGTGTGTGTGTGTGTGCATTTTTGTATGTATATATATATTTTTTTGCATTGTACATTCATATTCCCTATGTTTTGCAGATCAGTGGTGAAGCTCAGGAACTTTTCTCTGTCCGCCACGGTCCAGTTAGAGCTGCACGGATCTTACCAGCTCCGCAGATCAGTAAGTATACTTTTAAATGGCTCATCAAAAAATTCACTATGTTTAGTTATGTTATCGAATTTTTTGCTGGAGCAGGAGAATAGACGAGATGCTTTTATTTAAGGTTGTGCTTTATAATGTTGTTTCTAGGCGAGAGTTAAAGTTTGTTATGGGCTGACATTGTTTAAAGTAAAATAATTCACAAGCTTTTTCTGCCTTTTGTTTGCTGCAGCACTGCATAATTTCTGTGGCTGTGATTATTTGCTGATGTTTGTCATTAAGTGATGGATGTCAGTGCCTCTTCCTTCTCAAAGGAGGAAAAAAGAGGTGTTGATGGGATTGAAGTAATCAAAGTACCTACAAGCTCTTTTTTTTTTCCTGATAGCAAAATAGTGTTTTTTGATTTTCACTCTAGTAAGTTACCCTTTCTTACTCTTTTTCTCTCTCTAAATGGCAGATGTTTAGCATTTGACAATGATATTTGTTACATTAGAAAACTATTCAAATTAGCTCCTATTAAATTAAACCTTTTAAAAACATGTTTTGGTCTCTTTTTACATGGCTTGGTTTAAATAAATCTTTGATTGAAAGTACATGAATGTATCACTGACCAGTATTTGGAATCAGATAAAAGTAAAGCTGTAATAAGAGGCCTCAGATAACTAACACATGAGCTTTAATGATTCAAAATAAAAGGAATTTGTAAAGGAGAAGCTGATTACCATCAGTAGGCTGAAGCGCTATTTTACTGTAAAGCTGTAAAAAGGGAATTATTGAGAGTGGGGCTCTCTGGGTGGATGGGTTTGGCACGTTCCTAGAAACAGATCTTAGTTTGTGATAAGGAACTCATTCCCAGGTGTGAAAGGAAAGCTTATGGTTTAAGCGTGGTGGCTTTACAGTAGCAGAACTTAATAGTTTGTCAACTATTCTGTTAAAATACTGTAGTCTTTTGATGTTAGATTCTCTGCTGCATCATGTGCTTCACAGCATAATGAAGCATTGTTTCATAAGAGTTATTTCATGTGGACTTATTGCAAAGGAGACTGCCGATCTGATGGAACAGGTTACAGGTGCTCCTGGTGGCTGCAGCATGGGCAGTGCCTGGAGCCGGCCTTGCATGCTGCCAGCTCGGGTCCGGCAGTCCTGGGTGAGGCTTTGTGCCATGGTGGGCAGCTCGGTGGCTCCTGGGACTGCTGTGGCCTGGCTGCAGCCCTGCAGTGCTTTGTCTGAGCTAACAAAGCAGGAGGTCTGACCCTGCCCTGCACTGCATCACTGGTGTAACCTCAGTGTGGCTGGGCTGCAGCCTGGAGAGGATGTCCATAAAGAATTGAGAGCTTGCTGTAAATAACAGTGGAAAACGTAGGCACTTTCTCTTCTCTGTGGACCTGCTGTATATCACCCACAAAATTTGGGGTCAGGAATTGTGAGAGAATTTCTGTTTCTGATTCCCCCGAGGTTCACCTTTGAGGTGACTAAAGCATAAGTAATTGGATGTAGCAGTTGCTATGTTCAGCCTTTTCCATGATTCTACAGTAATATTGTGTTCTAGGTGAGTGTCTCCAACCTCTTTCTTCCATCACACTGGGCACAGGTTTCCTGATCGTCAGACAGCAGGGACATGATGGCTGAGGAGAAAGGAAAGGGCTTTTGTCATTTGTGCAAATGAGAAACGTTTTTGATCAATGATTCAAAGTATACAAGAATCCCATTGACACTGGAAAGACTTTAAATCTCTTGTTATAGTGAGATAAGACCTATTAAGTATTTTATAATGTTGTATTTGATCACTGTAACTCTTTGCTTTTAGTGTGAATGAGATGCTTGTGCTATCACAGAAAAAGAACAGCGTGCAGACAGTCGTTAGGGGGAATGCTGCAGGACAACGCTGGGCAGAAGGGTTCATCAGAGATGGTATTTTCTAGAACTGGTTATGTCTGTTGCTGTCGACAGTGAAGATCAGAGGGTGGACATCATTGATAATAAAAATGACAACCAGTACGGTGTGAATTTGACCATCCGCCATGCTAACCTGGTTATTCATAGCCTTTGTCCAACAACTTTTCTAATTTCTCACCTCTTTCTCTGGATGTTGTCGTTCTCATCTTCCTGGGGTAACTGATTTCATGAATAGGAATTGTAGGGTTGAAATGATATCAAGTTTGTATATTGGTGAGGTTTCTGACTTGAGTATTCCTAGATTTGCCTTGTGGTTGGTTGGTTGTTCTTTTTTTGTTTGCTTGTTTGTTTTTGTTAGCATTTCTGTGATAACTTATAAACGTGACATTTGCTGTATGTCGTATGCTTTTTGACTAAAGAAGTCATGAAAAAACAGTTTCAGAACATTTCCAGCATTTTAAAATATATATATTTTTAACCTTTTTGGAGTAGTGTTGCTTTCTGAAGTGAGTTAGTGCTATGGGCTGCCATCTTGCTTTATTTAACCAAGGTTACTTTAAAACATCTTGGCCAACTACCTGCTTTATGCCTTGTGCTGTTCCGTTTATTGGGATAGACTTGTTTAGCTTAAAAGTCAATCAAGAAAATAGTGCTTCTTAGTGAGGGAAGTCCAAAGCCTAGTACTGGAATGGCATTATGTGTGGGTAATTCATGGTTCAGGGGTACATGATGACAGGTTTGTGTGTTCAAGTTCAGATCAGTCATTATCTGTAAGAGCTTATTTCTGTGTCTCAGCATTATGAAAATAAATGCCTCCAGTGAACTGTATTAATTTACTGCCCTAATCTAGATCATGCCACTTCTAGAAAAGATGATACCATAGTCCTGCATTTTGCAATGAGTTGAATGGTTTGGTCAAGTACTGCGTACGTATTTGATTTTGTTAAAATAAAATTTGAACCTCAGAAGCTGACTCAACTTTATACGCAGGTAGACTTAAAAGAACTATAATAGTAAGGTTGCTTTCTAAGGGAATGCAGATGTGAGTCTTATACAGGTTCAGCCGCTTGGGTGGCTTGGTGGTTTTATGTCCTAGAAGGCCCAAATAATTGCATAGGACATGTGGTGGAGGAACTACTCCTACGAGTTGAACAAGCAGGAGCAATTTGTAGCTGGGTTTATGTTGGTGTAATTGGGTCGTGCAGGTGTGCGTTCAAGTTTGGCTGTTTTCTAACTGTTACATATATTGTTATGGCGTAATGAATGTTAATGTTGGTGGATTACAGAAATTACAGAACAGAGTTCTGAAGCAGAGGAAGTAACCCTTTTTATAGATGCCTTTGGGAAGAATTGCAAAGCACAGCATTTTGAAATACTGATTTCTCTGGAGCTGTGTGGACTGACCCACACAGTCCCGTTTCAGTTCTGGTCACATCGCATTGATGCTTTAGGCCAGCAGACCTGAAACCTTCACCATGTTACACTGCTGTGTCTTATAATTTTTTCAAACAAGATTCAATCGAATAAAATACTCCCATCTGTCTTAAATTCATCTACGTCTCTAGAAACTTTGATCTCTAACAAATGTTTCACAGTCTTTTATTTTTTTCATGCAGAATGGACTTAGTTGTCCAAGAACAAAGCCGTTGTGTTTTGGAGAAGAAAAAACAAATTTTTATCAACGTGTGCAGCTCTGCCTCTTCGACCACAATCTTTGATGTTGACGCTGAATTTGGAACTACTACAGTTTATTAGGAAATGGGTGCTGACATTCAGCTGGAGGGGGCTGTAGGGTGGTAATGTCAGGGATGTAGGAAGCAGATCTGCTGCTGCAGGTGCTGGGGAGATGTGCTGATACTTGAAGTATCCGGGTGATGCTGGAAGTAGAGGGAGCTACAGTGATATGCTCTGGAACACAGGTCCTAAAGGAGCACCTGAAAGGCTGGGATGAGGACAGTAATCATAGCCCCTTCTCCTTCTGCTGAACGGAAGGAGCAAAACGGGGCAAAAGCCATAGTTAGTGAGTGCCAGCTGTGTGGCTTCCTGCATTCCCAGGTACTGCTGATGTGGGGCAGGACTGGAAATGCAACCCAGTTTTCAAGTAACAGAACTAAAAGGGGTCTGATTGAACAGGAGATGCTCTGTGTTGTTGAACTGTCTCAATCACTGGAATCTCATACCAGAGAAATATACTCTGACATACATGCATGCAATTGCTGAATAGGTCAGAATTTGACTTTTAGGTAGGGAATTTCTTGCTGAAGGGAACAAGGGTGCTTTTCACAGTTCTTAATTGGTTTTTGAGCTCCTGTGAAAATCAAGGGGGTTTCTTTTTATTTTCTCCTCGGGTATCCTGTTGTTGTTACTGGCGTTATTGAGGGGCTGGCTGCTTGCACTCCCATCACAAGTGCAGTACGTGAGCTGCTTTGAGCTTACGTGTGGATAAACTTTTGACTTTGTAAAGTTCTGAACGTTGATCTGGATGAAACGACATCTAGCTGCAGATATGGTTTGTTTTCAGCTTCAGGTACACCAACTGAACGGACGTTTTATTTTTTTAAATAAAGCACAGAGATGATTTATCTAAATGGAGCTGTAGGTCCGGCGGTGCCTGTTTAGCAGGAAAAAAACCCAGTTTTCATTACTTTAATTGTGTGATTTGTCAGGATTTCCAGCTTTTTTATAAATGCTGTAGTGTTATATGACAGAATTAAAAGGATTTAGAATAAAAGGAGTTTAAGAAAAAGACTTTGCAACAGGATTTCAATACTTTCTGTATTTGAGGGATTTAGCTAGCTGTTTTTCATTTCAATCATCCCGCTGCAGTGGGTTAAACACTGCGTGGGGCAGGTGTGTACGGCGGCAGTGCATTGCACATGCAAATAAACGCAACGTTACAAATAAAAATTAATCCGCCACAACTTGGAAGATTAAATTCCGGCCCTGGGCTGGATGGGTTTGCTGACTCCATTAAGCGCCGCAGAGAGCAGCACATGGTGCTTTCTGCAATCTCATGAACAGAACCGCTATTAACCTGATTTAATGCCCTGCAGAGTCCTCAAAATAATGATCCTTTCCTGGAGTATTAATATTTACATTCCCAAAGTATGCAGTGAAGGTAGAAAATGCATTTTTAAAAAATGAGGGCTTTGGTCATTACAGACTGAAACGGGACTTCCAGCACCTGCTGTGCAAATTTGGCAAAGCTGTTGTGTGGGTATTAAAACTGGTACTGCTGGTTTTGTGCTGCTGTTTCTCCGTGATCTCTACCACCTTTCTTAGCCTTCATCCCTCTTCCTTGCTGTTTAACTTCGAACCAGACCATTAATAAACACGAATTTGCCTGTTTAATATATCCTAGTTTTAAAAGAAAGAAAAGAAGAAAGAAAGTGTAGTTAAAAAAGCTTCAGGTAAACTCCTGGGTCCACTTAAATCAACGTCAGTGCTCCCAGCAGCCAGCATTTCTCCATGGAGGCTGGAGAGCAGCGAGGTGAGCAGAAACAAGCGGAGTTGGTCACGGTATCACAGTAAACAAATTGGTTGCCAGATTCTTAAGAAGACCGTATGTTTCATTTGTCAATTCACAGGTCAGAACATGCAGTACAGGTATGACTGATGAAAGACCTTGAAATAATAGGAATAAAAGGAAAATACGTTTGGCTGTTTTAGGTTGCTTGTGTAGCTATTGTTGGTGGTGAAATTATTGATGTGACCCATTTAACTTTGTAAATACCCCAATGTGTAGGAGGGAAGCCTTCTCCTTGTGTAGATGAGAGTTCTGGACAGTTACAAATTAATTGCATGTACCTGAGTTATTAATAATTAACAGAGACTGTTATGTGAAAATATATATTGTTAATTGTTGTGCCTTTCTGAATAATTGATTTGGTGCAGCTACACCAGTATCTGGGAGTTAGTCTGGAACACCAGTATTCTTTGTAGATCAAAAGGTTTGATGTATAATGAAGACGAAAACAAGTCCACACCTAAAGGTAGAGATACAGATAATTTAAAAGGGAAAGGCTGAAAGAAATTGGAAGAAATTCACTGGTGGTGGTGTTGCTCTATTTCTATTTTTCAAGTTGGATGGAAACATACCCTGGAATTTAGTGAAACTCGGTTACAAAGATCTGTTTTGTACTCTGTTTTATTTATGCTTCCTTATCAGTAGGATGAAGTTTTTAAAACTTTGGTGGTGTAAGTGCAGCTGGGCAGCAGCTGCCCACCTCTGGTGTCAAAGGCGCAGGCAGAGCTCTGCTGGCTGTACCTGTGAAGCTCTGCTCCTGGGTACCCCTCACGTTGGGTGTGCTGTCAGCTGGAGCGAGCAGCAGGCACAGCCTGGCTGTCACCAGCAGCCGCAGGTTGCCTGCTCAGAAGCTGAAGTCGCTTGGTGCCATGACTGTTTTCAATTCAATCTGGTATTTTCTGAGACGTGTGGTGTGGGGTGTCAGCGTGGCCGTGCTTTGGGCAGACACCAGCAGCCTGCCTTGTAACACAGAAACATGAGGGTGTCTGCTCTTCCACTGCATACTTACGGTTAACTCTCCTATATTCCACTTACACCTCAGCAGAGTAGACGGGAAACCAGTGTGGGAAACCCATGCAGAGCTGGTGACAGTCTCCTTAACTTCTTCTAAACAATGAATAGTTAGCAGATGTTACTTGTCATTTTGTACAGTTACAGAATTCTTTACCCCGACTGGAAGAAATGGAAAATAACTCCGAAATCCTGGCCGCGTTGTGCTACTTGTTTTGTTTCTCATTACTGTCGTCTTCAAGAACAGCTCTCCCACTGTTCGTTGCTCTGCCTGTTATTTGTATTCCTATCACTGGTCTTGCACAGGCTGTTGAGTTTTGCATTGTATATTAAATATTCTCCAGTATATTGCCTCCCAGCCCCTGTGCACAGTACTGTGAAAGGTGGCACAAATGATGCATAGTGACTTGCTTTTCCTTTTTTGCTTTCTCTTTCATCAGGCGCTCAGAAATGTGACAATTTTTCGGAGAAGCGGCCTCTCCTTGGTGTGTGCAAAAGCATTGGATCTTCAGGGTAAGGATATTTTTTGTGAATAAATTCATACGTAGATTGTAATGTCATCTGAAAATATGGAAGAAAACAAGTACATTTTATAGCTCTGCTCTGTTTTTGCTCACAGAATAGCACTGCAAATTGCTTTTAAAGTTTTTTTTTTCCAGCATGTCAGCACACATTTGTATATGACTTTGGCCATATAAAAAGAGTGAAAAAATGAAGATTCTTGATATAAAGTAGACAAAAAGCTATTTAATTTTGTTCTTGAGAAGTCACAAGTTTATGATCAGCCTTTTCTGATAATAATCCTGAAGAATTATTATACAGAAGTGTCTGAAGCAACCATTGCATCTTGAAAAGCAATTGCAAGATGCTTTCAAGCAGTGATTATATTCTGGGTGCATTACATACACCAACCAATCTCAGTGTTACAGTCATTCACTGCTTGTGAATGACTCAAAATATGTGTTAAATCTACTTTGAGTGAGTGAATTAACAGTGTTGTTGTTTGCACTGTGGACAGTACTGTTGCATCACTCATCATACAGAAGAGCCTTGAGATAGTTCATGTCTCTGTTAGATACATTGTTCAGACAATGCTAAGGATTTACACCTGCACCTAGTGGAAGATATTTGCTTTTCAAGGGTAATCCTCTACACTAAGGCTGAACAGTTGAAGTAAATCTTCTTACAACAGTAAGAATAATTCTGTGCCACACTTTTTTTCAATTAAGAATGTAATCACTCTGGGTGTGAAGGATGACAATCAGGTCTCTGTACATTTCCTAAGGACGCTTCCCTGTGTCTTCTCACTCTGTTGGGCTAGAATATTAATATTACCCCCTCTTAAATCTTTAAAACAAAAACTGTGTGGGTTAGAGAGATGCAGTTTCTTTCAGTTGGGGTTTTTACAGCTGGCAACACTGTTCATAGTGCCTTTTTTCCACCCCGAAGCGTCTGTAATCTTGTGAATAACTTTTTCTACATAAAAGTGCTTGTAGCCAAGTATTGCAATGCAAAATCTGTTACGCTGATGCATTTAAACCACATTGTCCTTACTGCAAGGTGAATGAGATTGGACGTGGCGATGGCATTGAGTCAATGTCCCTGCAAAGCGTCCTTTAAAAAAAAAAACAAACACATTTCAATAAGCACAGCCCTTGTCCTGGTGTGGAGAGTCTTGTCCTGGGCACCAGGTTGTCGTTTTTCTTTAGATGAGGGAAATATCACCCTCTGAAATGCCTGTGTTACTTCCCAGAGTCCTCTGGCTCATTTCCCTTCAGATTTCACCTGGGCTACTTTCATTGCCATCTAAATTGTCATTTCTGTGGCAGTCATTTATACAGAATCTGTTTTCTGTAGCTCTTCTAGGAAGTATTTTGAAATTGTTAATTTTGTGGATGAATGTTGAAAAATAAATGTGTTTAACACCTGACTTCTGGTAAAATCTTATGAGATTATAAGCCTCATTGCAATTTACCAATTTCTGTACATTACCACCTTTAGAAGCCCTGTATTTTGAAGAGCAATTAAATGTATGTATGTGCAGTACTCTGTGACAGATGAGCAATCGTACTTAAAAGAATTGACATATTTTGTGATTTGAGAGCATCATGTGCATCTATTAAAATGCATTAAATGTTATGAGAAATTTAAAGATCTGCATCTATTAAAATTACATCAGGAAGTTTCAAGTGTTTAAGATGTTAAACCATTAAAGTAATATGAATTTAATAGGACATGGTGCAGTGGATCTAGATATAAACTATCTTTTCATGATGGCATTTAATAGTATTTTATCTTTTAGGGCTATATCAATGAGCTGCTGACACGTTTGAGTTAGGAGCTGGGATTTCCTGGTTCTGACCACTACTCTGCATTAGTGGTTACTGTCAGGAAATTCTTCTCTTTTCCTTTAGCTGTAAAGTAGCTTAACTATAATGAGGAAAATAGGATGAAAAGGTATTTTTTAATGCAGAACGTTAATCAGTCTGAAATACAAAGGATTTTCAAGTTGTTTCTGAAGCTATTAATTAATTACATCACCAGTGTTAAATAACTTCACTACTTTCTCTTACGTACCATGTACTTTATTGGAAAGAACCGTAATGAATAATGCTGTTCGAGATACAGTGCTGGGACTTCTTTCCTTTGTTAGGAAATAGAGGTGGGTGTATAAATTTTATGCAAAACAATCTTTGCCTAAAATCAGCAAGCTTACTTTTCAATCTTGACTTTTTTTTTTTTACTGTCACACAGTGGAAGATCCTTCTGGTAACTTGTTAGATTTCTGGCCTGCTACATCTCAAAACTGAACAGACCTTAGCAGACCTGCCTGCTTTTAGAGTGAAGTGGTAATTTGTGAACATCCCCTGCAGAGCCTTGTGTTATATGGGGAAGGACTTAAATTATTTGAGAATGTAGGAGGTAAAAAGAGAGAGTAAAAACATCATTCCCAGTTGGTGAAATGCATCTTTTCTGTTACAAATTTCTTTGAATTGGTAAAGCTGTGTTTGTGCTAAACTGAAGAATAACCGCTACATTGAAATTAATTTCTGGCACCTGCTTATTGTACAAGTGCTGTAGTTGTGCCACTAATCTCAATCTTTGTATTTCTGACGACAAATATTCTATCAGAGAAGTAACATCTTGTGTTTTCTATTCTTTTTGCTATATATCTAAATTTCTGACTAGCTTTCAGTGCATACGTTTTTGTATTTTAGAAGTCAGATTCTAGTAAAATGACTGAAATGTCTACCATGATTTCACTATAGAATCTTTTGGAAATAAATTTTCTCAACCCCCCAGAAGGATGCAGCCTTGACACATAAATGGGAAACAGACTGTGTTTTTTGGCCAGTGCAGTATGCTGGTTTAGATGTTGGTTCAGTCAACTTCGGTCTTAGATTACAAGATTTGCAAATTAAGGGAAAACCAAAAAGGAAAGAACATCTGCATAAATTTTGTCTTTGTGGAATTTTGTCCAGCCGTGCTTATTTTGCTCTTGCTGATAGGATCAAGGCCAGTCGAGGCCTAACCAGCGGATCAGTAGACTTCCTAACTTTATGCTTATGGAGAGTGGAAGACTTCATTCAGTAACCTGATTGAAATCAGCCAGCCTGTAAAACACGTGCTAGGTTTTTAGTACACATTTTTAGAAAGGCATACTAATTTAATGGCTTCGAGTGAGAGAAAATTTTGAATGACATGAAGAATTGGATGGAGGTCATTTAAGGGCATGAGAAGCAAGAGATAATCTTTTTTAATCGTGGGAGGGGAAAGGAAATAAGGGCAAGTTAAAGAAGGAGGAGTAGGTCTGAGCAAACGAAGTGTATAGCTTTGGGTAGCCAGCGCTTTTTTTTGCCCCGCTGATCAGTTTACAAGGCAGATCAATTGGCAGCAGGTTTTCAGGAAGCATACTTTATTGATGTGGCTACTGTAGATTAAAACCTCCTAACCTTAACGCACGTTTACCTCAGGAACCTTTTTATGGGAGCGTTAAAGTTTAGGGAGAAGGCAACTTTACACAGGTGAGATTAGAAACGATGCAATTAAAGCATTAATGTTTTCTCAACTTCATGTTTTGAAATCACAGCCCAGTTCCTTTTCTGGAGCACTAACCCGTTAATGCTGGAATCCAGCGTCCAGTTTGAAGTGTCTGTGGCTTTCAGTGTTTAAAATTAGCTAGCTGCGAATTGATTTGTCAGAGACAAAGAGTGAAGCTTTCTGGAAGGATCACCCAAGAGAAGGAAATGGGCTATGATGAATGAAGTTCTTGTTCCCAGTTCTCACATTCCTCGGAGTAGCTCTCTTTGGAATATTTTTTACCAGAATACCATTGCAAATGCGGTGGTTGTGCTGAGAGCTTGCCAGGTTATGCCACGACTGAATCATGCCATTGAATGTGTGAAGGGTGTATTCCCTCGTGATCAGGAAATCGCACACAGTTGGATTGGGCAGATGGTTGTGGTTTAAGGTTGTATTGGACCCCATGACAAAGAATTATGACGTTTGTTAAATAGCTTTGGTCTGCTGTTGAGGACTTTGCACAGTGTTTTGTTTGAACACCGTCAAGGATGGATATGCTTACATTTCTAGAGAGCAACCTTTAAATAAAGGTTTTACTTTTATTTTCAGGCTTTTGAAGGATATTTGCCTCTTTTAGTGCCTTGTGGTGCATCTCCATTCAAAATAAAGCAAAATTACTGGAAAATGTGGGTTTGCATTGCTTTGTAACGTCTCAGCTTGGTTAGAGCAGTCCAAACAACATAGATATTTGTTTTGTGATCACTAACTAATTTTTCAAATTTGTTTTCTTGTTGAAACAACAACAAAAATTCCTCCTTGATCACTGTTATTGTAGGGATTGCTTTTTCTGGAGCTTGGGGTCTGGTTCTGAAGAGCATAGTAGAACCTTTTAGGTTGGCTCAAGCCCTCCGCTTTCTGTTACTTTGAGGGAGTGAGTCCCAGAGGCTCTCGTACTCATGGAAAGCTATAAAGCATCATTAAATGCAAAGTGTGCCATCCCACCAACTGCCTTGCAAGAACTTCCTTCCGTTCTAAGGATGAGGGCCATTATCTCTGGTTAGGAGAATAGGTTAGTAGGACAAATCAGTGTAGTTTTAACAGTTTGTGTGGTAGCTTTCAACATCCTGAGGCACAAGGTCTGCGTAAAGCAGTCTGAATTCCTTCTACTGATGCTGGTTTGGATCGTTGTTATGTGATAAAGATAGCAATGTTCTTTACTTTAAAAAGAGCTCTTTGTGTCCAGAGATTTTTCTTGTAACTTGTTTCTGTAATTATATCAAAGTGCTTCAAGTATTTCTGTAGTGTTTAAGTAACGGTTACTGGGATTTCTGCTGATTTTTCTCACAAACTGAAATGCTTTAATGGCACAAGGTAATGTTTCTGTCTGTAAGTGCTGAGGGCCAGCAAGATCTGGTATTCTTCTGATATACCGAGAGTTCGTCTGAACTATAGAAAGAAATAACCTTTGAACTACAATAAACTGCTAATCTTGGATCAAAACTGGAAGGAAGAAAATGAGTATTTGGGGTCAAGCTTTGACCAGTTGGTGAGAACTGGGGGTAGTGGTGACCTTTTAAAGCTTTGATTTATTAAGCTGTAAAAAGATAAACCTTTCCTAAGTGATCTCTGGGATAGCGCGGAGGTTCGGGAGAGCAGATTTCCGAGCTGAGGCATAGTTTCATTTTACGGCTGCTCCAACCCCCCGTGCATGTAATGATACGGGGAGGAGATGGAGGGAAGGAAGTAGCCTTCTGCTAAATGCACGGCCAGATAAAACCAGCTGGAGCACGTACCTTCCCCAAGTAACTTGTCAAAAGAAGCACTACAGGGAAAAGATAATGCACAGCGCCATTACAGGAGAGCTGCTGCTTCCAGGGCCACTTTAAATTCCACTTTAAATTATTAAATACTGTAAACGCTATAAAGTTAATTAGAAGAGGAACAAACTCTACAAAGATAAATGTGTTTTCAATATGTTTCTCAGGGAGGGTACAGTAGAAACCAGTGAATGAGAGGAAATTTATTTCTGGCAGCACTCTAGACATGGAACTGTGGTTGAACTTTTTACCCTAATTACGTCCCCGCTAATGCCTGCAGCGGTCTGGAATCAAAGCGGCCCTTCAGGCCCTGGAAAGTCTCTGATGTGGCGAGCGTTTGTTGTGTGATGAGGGTTACTTAAGAAAAAATGGAATATTGTGACAGGATTTTTCAAAATTTCTCAGTTACCACCCACCTCACTTGTTGCCTACAAAAATAGAGTAATTGTTTGCATCTGTGTGTTTTTGTCTGTCTTAGAAATAACTGTTATAAATCAAAGTGACACGGGCCCAGAGAACAGTTCAGGGCTGTATTTTTCTTTTCTTATATCTTCTACAGTGATTTCTGTTATATCCTGCAAGAAGGATTTAAAGTGCATTGTGAAGGTGTTAGAAATTTTGGGATGATTTGTTTTTCTGAGCATACCAACACTACGGTGGAGATCTGAAGTCAATTCAAAGATGGCGTTTAATGTGTTTTTTCCTGTATAATGGCTCACTTCACGCTCATAGTGTGAGCAGCTAATTACAACCTGCATTGCAGCCCCGTATCTGCATCGATGCACAACTGCTGCCTCTTGACTAATTCACTACAACTTGACAGTAGTTGAACTTTGCATCCCCTAATAAATGCCATTCGCTCCCTTCCAGCAGCTGCTCTCTGCAGTCCTTCTTGGTTTCTTTCTTTTATCTTTTTCCATCAGTAATACTTAGTATACGGAGGAAGAGTCAAATGAGCTTGAGCTGTAACATTCATATGCAGGTTAGATTCTTTTACGTATCTGAAGTGAGAAAAAAGATCATTAAGACACAGTGATTGGTAGTAGTTAAAAAAAGAAAAAGCTGATCTAATTGTGCTTTTTCATTAGCTCTGATGTGGTCTATGAAATGCAGCAACAGCCATTCATTCAGCAGAACGTGGTAGCTTTAAAGTATTACACTTAGAAACAATTTATAAAGCAAAATACAGGATTTTTTTTTTTCTTAAAAAATTCAGAATAGGTATTTAAAAGATCCCTTCTTTGTGAGAAAGCAACAGGGCTTGTTCTCAGAGCAAGATCCTGCTTAATCCTTTTTCTTTCAATTCTGAGTTGGTAATATATTGACAGTATCACCTGGAGGAGGGGCTGTAATGTACTTTTTGCGTGGTTGCTCACAGGTTTAAAAATTATTGGTAATTTAAATTCATAAAATATTTCTTCAGTATAACTAATCCTAGGTTACGTCTGAGGCCTTAAGAAAGTAACACTAGAAGTTGTAATCAGTGTCGTCTGTTCAGTTTGAAGGGCTTTATCTCCCAGAGATCAGGCTGCCCAGGGCCCAGCCTGGCCTGGGCCACCTCCAGGGCTGGGGCACCCACAGCTGCTATGGGCAGAAGTGCCAAGGCCCTTGAAATGAGGAATTTCTTTCTAGTATCTGATCTAAATCTCCTCTCTTTTAGTTTAAAGCCATTATCCCTTGTCCTATCACTACACTCCCTGATAAAGAGTTCTTCCCCAGCTTTCCCTTGGTCGTTGATCAGAAGATACCGCCAATAAAATAACGCAGTAAATAATCAGACTAAGGAATAAAAAAACCTTGGGCACAGATTTGGAATTTTACACACATTCTCAATCTATAAAATCTAAAGCTGGCTGGGTCTGTGAGTGTCTCCACTTACAAAGTGCTCTGTTTGGCATCTGCACTTGCTTGGTGAAAGTTGGCTGTAGCTGAGATATTTCGGCATCAGCTCAGTCTGTGTTCTGCTTTCAGAAATCTGATATTTTTCTGTTAAGCTGTGGCATGTGGCTGTCTCTTGATACGCAAGAAGTTTCTATGTTTTTGGTTTTAGTCCATCTTGTGCAAACTTGAAAATCAGTGCGGCATTTATTGCAAAACAGATTGCATACCTTTGTGTCGGTGGTGAGTTCTGCTCCGTTTGACAGTGAGGAAAAGGAGGGCAAGACAACTCTTAAATGTATTTCATTTGGTATTTTTGGAGGAAACACATCTACTGGAATTTGAACTTGATCAGCTGTTCGTAGAGGTGTTAATCTTTGATAGAGGTATGACGGAAATGCGGTTATATTCTGCTCAGAAGTTAATCTTTGCTCATGCTCTCCAAGATTCACAGGAATTTTTTGAGTTAAGCATGTGTGCATAGAATAATCAGGGATAGCCAGGGCAAGTTCATCGCTTTTGTGTAAAAGGACTGTCTGGTTACACAGCAGAACAAAATCTGGTTCAGAATATACCAGAAAAACTGATCCTACTCTGAAAAGCAGAGCTCCAGATGTACGTTTCCTCAGTGATAGCTATGGTCAAATAAGCCTTTTGATAAACAAATCTCTTGAGATGCTGCTTATCTCCCTGTATTAACTAACTCAAAATACGATGGGACAGCTATATTTTGTAACATGTGGTATGTCTCAGTGAAGTGGAAAGTGTGTCACACTCCAGTCTCTCTGCAAAAGCGTGCCGCAGCTGAGAAGCCAGCTTGTGCTATATTTTACACTTCAGTGGCAGGCATGCCACATGCCATGGAATGGAGCAATGTAACACAACATGCTGCACTACATGAAGGTAGGTTGTAGGCTGTTGTTTGGCTTTGTGCAGCTTCATACATTTTGAAATTGAAAAAAACATACATCTAGAGAGTCTCTTCCAGCAATGAGAATGAATAATGTTATGGGCAGGCGGTGCGACAGGAGAAGCGTGCAATGTGCTGTTGGTAAAGCAGAATGCGGGAAGAGCATCTGCTGCTGAAACTGAGGGGTGAGGTAGAGCTTGCCAGGCTTGTTGGTGTTTTGAAGGGTTCGCTTCCCTTTTGCTTTTCTCCCTGAACAAAGGGTGCTGTTCTCAGAGTATCTGTTGTGATAATACCAATATGCTGATAAAACCAGGCCTTACATTTTCCTCTTTTGTTGCTGTACAGTCAGACTGGTGCCTAGGCTACAGACAGAAGCAAAGGTTGAGCTATTGGTTTGGTTAACAAAACTGAGCATCATGATTGTTGAACAGAACTGAAGCAATCCATGACCTGAATAGTTCAATCTGTTCTGTGACTGTCAAGGAAATCTGTCTTTGCAGGTTCTTCCCCCTCACCACCCCACAGGTGGAAAGAAGTTGTCATTCTGTATTTGGTCATGGGTTTTGCCTGTCTTACGAACCATGGTACATGATATATGTGGTATCAGTAACCTCCTTGTGTCAGCAGTGCGCAGAGCTAGTCGGGAAATGCCTACCTGCATTGCCCTTTGGTGGGTTTGCTTTTTAATGTGTTGAAATAAACTTTTTGATCTTTCTTATCTAATGCAGAGTTGTCAGCTCTCTCAATAACTGAATCCGTTTTGCTGTCCTGCATGACAAGCATTTAGAGCATCTTTTCTTCTGACAGAGCTGACAGGATGTTGCTGTGGAGGTTGATTCCTGTCACTATCCTGCTCCAGACCAGCTTAGAGCTCCCTGCTGCTCAAACCATGTACTGAGATAGCTTCCTTCACCCATGGCTCAGTGTGAGTCCTTGTAGGACAAGGGTGGTAGTTGTGTCCTGGTATCTCCGTTTTCAGTCGTTGTACAAGAAGGGATCATGAATGGATATCCCTTAAATACCTGCACACAAAGTTCAGAGTAATAGCTGTTCAATTAACATTACTGTATTGTATGATGTATAAATGCTTGACTTTATTTTATATTTTCTGTTGAGGTAAATATTGCTCTTTGTTCCCTGAAACAAGTCCTAGGCATAATTATGCTTGTTTTGATCTTTCAACATTATGTAAAATGTTAGGAACGGTGAATCTTTGTATCAGTTTATTTTTTGTGAATGACTGTACAAAGCCTGTTTATAGAGTGGCAGATCTGCCTACAGCCATCAGTCTGTTTTTAACTTTGTTTTCCTCATTTGTTTGAAAAAACAACAAGAACTTAAGTAGCTTCCATGTGGGCACGTAAAAGCTTTGGTTGGGATAGGAAGAACTGGGGACCTCTCTTGCTGCGTGTTTTTGTGAGGTGTTTTGTATGTCCGTGCTGCTGTGATAAACGCTGTTTGTGGTGCATGTGTGTAGTGTGTGCGCTGCTCTGTTGTTGTGGTAAGTGGATGCACTTGATCTCCTGGAGGGGAGTGCAGGCCTGGCCACTTAGGAGCGGCACTTGACAGCCGATTCTGGGGTGGTAATTAGAGCAGCTTCAAAGGGGCTGGGTGTCCAGCAGCAAACGGCAGCTTCTAGAGAACTGATGGATGCTGATATAACAGTGGGAAAGAAGCCAGCTCAAAATCTAACAGAAAATAGGATTATTGTTATTATTATTTTTTTTTTTTTAAAGAAAGGGATCTGATGGAAGAACCTGATGCTTTTAACCTTCTGGAAAAGAACAGACTGAAATATGTGTAGATAAAAAAAACAACTTCCCCCCCAGCCCCTTCAAAATAATGAATTCCAAATATTAAGTTGGTTCATTACTTTGATTAGCCATATAAAGAATGTAGATATAATCAATGTAGCAATTCTTTGGCATGGTTGTTTTTTTTAATAGTCCTTAGATCTCTTCCAAAAGTGCATGCTTTTGCTAAGGTGAGGTATCTTTTGCCATAGCTCCTTAATTAAATTGGTAAAAACTTAACAGATTGTGTGAGTGCCCTTGAAAAGAACGATGTGTACAGTCCAGTGTAGAACATTTTAGAATCAATTGCCAATGGAAATGTACTCACGAGGGTGGACATGAAAAATAAGGCCAAGAATTTAATTGCTTTACAATAAGCTTGTTTTGATGCACCATTGCCGTTAAATCTTTGAATGATGTTGATTACGTCAGACTTTTGGTTAAAAGTTTTGTCTTTTAATGGTGTTCAACGTCTTTAAGAACTGTATTGGTGAAAGAATGGACCTAACTTTCTGTCCTGATGCAGTGTTGCATGTGATCTGAAGCACACTGGTTTCCCTTCTAGCTATTTCCTTGTTCAAAAAAAGGAGTGGTTTACTTGTATGGACAAGGCTGTACTAAATCTTGCCTAGTGGTCTCTTTTGGCCCAGCCACATAAGCTACATTTTCTTTCTTTTCACACACAGGTAACCATTATGGTTTTCTTTTGGTGCCTTATTTTCTTGCTCCTTGAGGTGGGACTTGTAGTGTACCTCAGACAAAACGTTTTCTTCACAATTGATGTCTCTCTGAAAATATTTTTCTTGTGTTCCGATGAGACCACAACGACAGTGAGGTGAGAGGAGGGTGGAAACTTTATTCTAGACTGATGGATTTGATCAAAATATTTGAGGAAGATGTAAGAGAGAAGTTTGTATCTTTCAGTATTTAACACAAATATTTTAGTGCCATATCGAATAATTTCCTCATTTGTATTTAAAGGATTGGATTTAGTAACATGTGTCTAGGATTGGTACAGGTTTTTCTTATTTAAAAATAAGTGCTTCCATGCTTTTTGCAATTTGTGGTCCACTTAAAATGTCTGTGCTGCTTTGTGTTTCCCTGCTACGCACTCATTTTTGGGAAGTGTCACTTTCTCAGAAATCCTACTCTGCTTTTCCTGATTTTGAATGAATTTCAAGTGCTGTGAATGCAAGTAAGAAAATTACTTACAGAGTTGGGTTCTCGAGCTTTCATTTTAGAAAGTTATGATGCAGAAAGCCAGGGAATTTTAGAGAACTACATGGTGAAAGTCTCAGCGAGACTTTTTTTTTCTGCAGTGAAGTTGTGAGGAATAAATAATACCTGCTTGGGTTTATTAAAAACAAAGCAAAACAAAGAGGAAAAAAAAACATTAACAAGAAACAGAGAAAATGAATTTACTCTCCTTGGGGAATCAGTAATCCTGCAAGTAGAGTTCCATCCTGTTGTACATCCTTGAGAAAGAAGATGACAATGCTGCAGTACCAGAGTGCTCAGAGAAGCATTGCAAACGTGTCAGGGCTGGTAAACAACCTTGCAACATAAGGCTCAAAATCTTTTCCATTTTATTGCAGATTAGCCAGTGACTGGACTGCCTTGAATGCTTACTGATTTATGGAAGAGATAAAAGGGTGCAAGGAGCTTTTTTATGTTGTTGACAGAGACATAAAAGCTGGTGGTTATAAGCAGAATGTGTACAAATTCTGTCCTGAAGGAATAATTTGATAAAAAAAATATTTTTTTTCTCAGTGTTGGAACAACCCATTTGATGGTAGAGTACTCACTGTTGCTCAAAGTTTTTTAAGACAAGATTAGGTTACTTAGTAAAAAATAAAAAGTTCTTCGGGCTTCTGAGACATGGCGTACTTGGCCTGGAAAGAAAAGATGATCCTTCTAGGACTGGAAATCTGTTAATCTGAGTAAACCTTCATTGGGGCATTCGTGGTGGCAATGTGCTAAGAATTTTCCTAACAGATCATAACCTAATCTTGTGCTTTAACTTCCCAGTGTAAAGATTCAGGAAGGACTTCTTCCAGTATACAGTTAAGTAACTGCTGCATGCCCAGCTTCTATTCTGCTTTCCTTCCCTCTCTCTGACGTGCCAGTGCCTGACCATGGCTCACAGAGGTTACTGGGAGATCTCAGCCACTGCTGTGTTGGAGCTTGGAGCTGTCTCACAGGTGGGCTCTTCCCGCTGCTCTGAGGAGACGGAAACGAATAAACCATCACAAGAAGAACGTCAGTATAAGGAAGACAATCTGACTAATTGGGCAATCCACATTAGTGCGTAAAGTGTGTGTGGGAACACACAGTGTGGCAGCTGATGTACACCTGAGGTTATATTTTTAGAAGCAGTAAAAAGTCATGTTGTTGGAAATTAAATGGTACTTCACAATAGAATAATAAAGCCGTTCACCTGACCTCATTTTGAAACACTGCGATGAAAAAGGAGCTTTTCTGCTGTGAAACAAAACTTCAAAGATAACAGGCAGATCTTGACAGAATAATTGCCTTGTGTTTAAATTAATAATTTTATGTAAACCAGCGGTAACTGTGGTATGACTGCATGGCAAAAGTCAAATTGCTTTTGACTGGAAGCCTGTGACCTGCTGTCTGAAGGTGGCTTAGCGAGTGCTGTTAAATTTACTGATCTGAATATCTTGCTAAATATACTGTACTTAGAACAATAAATAATTTGTGCTAACTGTAATATGACTTGTAACTTGGACGGTTGCATGGCTCAACCCCATCACATTCAAGCAGGAATTGGTTGAATGTTGTTGATATAACTTGCTGGATGATACCTGATGGTATCAAAGCAGGAATAGTGATTAAATCAAAGACTTTTTTTTTTTTTTATGGCTATATATTAGATTGTAATTATGCTGATGTGGTTTTTTGCCTCTCCACCACCTCTGAAAACCTTAAATACTGCCCTGCACGTTGGGAACATCAGTACTTGACAGAACAAGAAGGAATTTTTATTCTAATGTGGAGGCTATTAAAGAGAAATAAAGGAGTTCATTAATCTAGGAAACCTGCTGCTAATAATGTGTAATATTTGTCCTGTGTAAATGTAGTAAGGAGCTGCCCTGTGAGAGTGCAGAGCAAGGCGGATGTAATGTAATTCTTTGTGTAATTAGAAGAAGATGGAGCTGAATGTGGTGCAGTTCCAGCAGGTGGGAGGAACACACAGCACTTTGCAGGGTAGTACCTTAGGCAAGGATCAGTTCGTGCACTGCATCTGGAAGGAAGCTCTTTTCCCTTGTTCCATCACATGAAGTCAGGTTACCAAAAAGAGACTCTGGGTAGAGTAGTACAGTAGTGATTGTCTGCAGAGAGCTGCATCTTCCTTTGTTAAAGGAAATTAAGGACTAGCCACTGAATTAACAGTTACTGCTTGACTTAATGAATCCTTAGAACACGTTACGCCTTGGGAGTTTATTTTTGGTACAGATATGGCTTAGGATCCTGCTAATGTGTTCCTGAAAGATGACAGCTTTTTCTTTATTTGTTGGATTAATGCAGGCGTTCTAGTGATCTCACTGTTGGTAATTTATTTTAATGACATCTTTTCCTACATTTTAAATTCACTTGAATTTTTTTTGTTAGCACGCTTGCTACAAATAGTAATTGAACTGTTCTTCAGATGCAGTCTCTCTATGAAGGAGCACAGGTGATAGGAAATCGTCACAATGTGCTGTACAACTGTATGCTTCTCCTAATGAAGGCTGTTCCTATTATTTTAGCATTTTTCACAGAATCACAGAATCACAGAATTATCGAGGTTGGAAAAGACCTAGAAGATCATTACCAATACTTCCCAGCTAAATCATACCCCTCAACGCAACATCCAAACGTTTCTTGAACACTCCCACGGTCGGTGACTCCACCACCTCCCTGGGCAGTGCATTCCAATGCCTGACTACCCTTTCTGAGTAGTAATACTTCCTAATGTCCAGCCTGAACCTCCCCTGGCGCAGCTTGAAACCATTCCCTCTAGTTCTATCACTGATTACACGAGAGAAGAGGCCGACCCCCAGCTCACCACAACCTCCCTTCAGGAAGTTACAGAGAGCTATAAGGTCTCCCCTGAGCCTCCTCTTCTCCAGGCTGAACAATCCCAGCTCCCTCAACCGCTCCTCATAAGGCCTGTGCTCCAGACCCCTCACCAGCTTCGTAGCCCTCCTCTGAACACGTTCCAGGGCCTCAATGTCTTTCTTGCAGTGAGGGGCCCAAAACTGAACACAGTACTCGAGGTGCGGCCGCACCAATGCCGAGTACAGGGGGACAATTACCTCCCTGTTCCTGCTAGTAACACTGTTTTTGATGCAAGCCAGGATACCGTTGGCCTTCTTGGCCACCCGGGCACACTGTCGGCTCATGTTCAGCCGAGCATCAATCAGTACCCCCAGGTCTGTTTCCTCAACACAGTCCTCCAGCCACTCCACCCCAAGCCTATAGCGCTGCCTGGGATTGTTGTGGCCAAAGTGCAGGACCCGGCATTTGGTCCTGTTGAACCTCATCCCATTGGCTTCAACCCAGCTCACCAGTCTATCCAGATCCCTCTGCAGGGCCTCGCTACCCTCAGGCAGATCGACACTCCCTGCCAATTTGGTGTCATCCGCGAACTTACTGAGGGTGCACTCAATGCCCTCATCCAAGTCATCAATAAAGATGTTGAAGAGGACAGGCCCCAGCACCGACCCCTGGGGAACACCACTCATGACTGGTCTCCAACTGGATTTGACTCCATTTACCACCACTCTCTGGGCCCGGCCTTCCAGCCAGCTCCTTACCCAGCCGAGAGTGTACCCATCCAAGCCACGGGCTGCCAGCTTTTGCAGGAGAATAGCATGGGAGACAGTGTCAAAGGCTTTGCTGAAGTCTAAGTAGACCACATCAACCGCCTTTCCTTCATCCATCAGACGGGTCACAGGATCATAGAAGGAGATCAGATTGGTCAAGCAGGACCTGCCCTTCACAAACCCATGCTGGCTAGGTCCGATCTCCTGGTCATCCCACACCTGCCGCGTGATCTCCCTCAAGACAATCCGTTCCATTACCTTCCCTGGCACCGAGGTCAGGCTAACAGGCCTGTAGTTCCCCGGATCCTCCTTACAACCTTTCTTGTAAATGGGAGTCACATTGGCAAGCCTCCAGTCTTCTGGGACCTCACCCGTTAACAAGGAGCGCTGAAAGATAACAGAAAGCGGCTCAGCGATCACCTCCGCCAGTTCCTTCAGCACTCTCGGGTGAATCTCATCCGGACCCATGGACTTGTGGCAGTCCAGTTGGAGTAGTAATTCCCTGACCGCTTCTTCAAGAATCACAGGGGGTTCAGTCTGCTCCCCAGCCGAGACTACCAAGCCAGAGCGTGGGGAGCCCTGGGAATAACCGAGATGACTTTTAAAGGCAGACGTAAAGAAGGCATTCAGAACCTCTGCCTTTTTTTGTTGCTATATAAAATTTGTTGTGATCTCCTAACTTGTCATTGTACCAAAGGGGCCTCACTGTACATCTCACTGTGCTTACGTTTTATATACGTAGAGCAAAAGGAGGTGGAGGGAGATGCTTCCCTTGATCTCATTTTCTAGGGATTCTGGCCTCGTCATCTGTGAAGAGAGAATAAAAGCTCCAGGGATACCTATGGCAGCCAAACACTGTTTGTTCTCAGCTGTTTTTTAAAATTCTGCAGTGTGGTTTACATGGGAATTTGCCATTTGTAGGAAGGCACTGTAAAGGTGTTTTCGAAGCAAAAAATTACGACCTCATGTTGGTTCCACCGCTCTTGTCCAGTCTTCATGTAAAAAGTGTGTGTTTTTTACAGTGTATCTGTCTCTGTATGCAAACACTTTACAAAGCTTTTATAAATTGTGAGTCATTGCTAACAAATCTGTGAAGAGGTGATACTTATGTCGTGATGCATAAGCACAGATGTAGTCAAGTGCCAGCTGTACAAGGCATCTGTTATTTTTCTTCTGTCCTTGCACAGCAACAATCTAATGCAAGATATAAGAGCCTGTGCGTTACTGTGTATTTATTAATGCTAACATTTTGAAGTTACTGTTACATTTTTTGCCCGTTATCTTTAAAGTAGTTGTTGTTATCTCTTCCTTAAGCAGCTATTTAGCAAACAGGATACATAGCAAAAAATTGTTCATAATCTGTGGGAGTAATTTGCAAGAATTTTATTTGTGACAGACTTAATGTAATTACCAGATCGTAAAAACCAGTGTTGTCACATTCCTGTCTTAATCTTTCCTCTTTATATAACCATCACGGGTACGCTGAAATATGACCAGAGCTCTTCTCACCAACGAGATAAGCACGAACCATCGGCGCTGCAGATTATCAGAAGGAAGGCTCTTTGGCCAGAGGTCCCTTTGCTTTGTTTCCTGTTTGATAGCGGTAGTTTGTTGTCATAGGCCATCAGCTGGCTTATTTCAGGCACATTTGCACTGTGGCTGTACGAACCTTTGATGAAATGAATGTTCATTTTGTGTTCCCGAAATAGAGCAAGATGCAGTATTTCCTGTATCACACAATTCTGAGGTTTTGAGAACTTCTGATTGGCAAGAGATAATTTTGCAAATTTTTTAGGCTCTGTTTGGCAATCTGTGGTGGTTTTGGTGCTTTTCTTTGGCAACTTGGATGCATCTGGTTTTGCAGCTGGAATTTCAATAGACTGTTGATTACACAGAGTGTTACTTTTCAGTCTCAGGTGTTGTTTCAGGCATTTGATGTTTGGTTGTGTGTTTGTTTGATAATGTAACAGAGAACATTGTTATACACAGAGCATCCTGCCTAAGTAAATGTTTTCTTGAGGCTCTGCAACAGACTCCAGGATATTTATTGATAATGATGCTTTATCTTACTGAGCACAGCTGTTTTTTTGTTTAGCTGGTGTATTGAAGTGAAGTGTCCTGCTTAGTGGAAGTCTTTTTGCTATTCAGTAACATAATAGAATAATAAAACAAAATAGCTGGCCAAAGTGATATCGAAGTAGACAAAATGCATTCGTTCTCTATGTTTGAGTTTGGAAGATTTGATTTCATATGCACCTTAAATAATGAGTTAAAAGGAGTTGAGATTTCTAGCTTTTAAAAACTGTGTCCAGATTATTCTAGATTTTTAACTGTAAGAACATAGAGGACACCGTAGTTGAGTCTGCCTTTCTCTGCTCTGTTGGTGATGGGAATCCCTGCATTCTCTGTTTCAAGAAGGTTGGGAATTACGAAGATGTCAGAGGAGCATCAGAAAAAGCTGTGTTGTGTGGCAGCTCTGTGATGGCAAGCCAGCTCCAGCTTTTGCAGCCCTGTTACACATCCTTCATTGCTCAGTTCCTGCGCTCTCTCTTCCTTTCTTCCTTCCATGCTTGTTAGACCTTTCAGTAAGCCCTTTCAGTGTACTAACCTGTGGGAGGATTCCCTTTAGAGAGGAAAAGAAAGGACAAAGTGCTATTTGTCTGCTAATTTAATAAGCTAAAATGGGTCAATATAGAATCCATTGCATATTTGGAGTCTGCGAAGGGAAAGGACAGAACCCACCAAGCTGGCATCACTGAAATGGGGGAGGGTGAGCACTTATTACTGACTGTGAGCAGTGTAGGCTAATCATGATGCTCTTATTATTCTCTAAGTGCTCTGACACACAAATGAATGCTTAGATCTGTGTCTGTAATCCTCATTTTCCTCTTTAAGAAGAACTGATTTTGCTGCAAGCTGAAAGATATGAAGAAGGGTAAAGGAAGATCATTCAGAAGGCTCACATTTTTGGAGTAGTCAAAAAGTAATTTATTTGGGGAAGGCATAAAATGTTGAAGTGTTGGAGAATCCGTTCTTTTTGGGTTTGTTGAACAGTGAAATTAAAATCTTGAAACTATTGATCTCAGCACAACTTTTGGAGCGGAATTCCGAAATTGAAATTGGGTTAGTTTGATGAATGTTTCCACGTTTAATGAATTGAGAGTGCTTTGTAGCAAATGAGGTTTGTAACAGCCATTATGTTGACCAGGAGATGTGATTAATAACCAGAAGGAAATGGCAAGGAATGGTAAGGAGATAAGTCTTTTTATTTTTTTTAACCTTCCCATCTTTGAAGTGTTTGCCCTTGGCCAAGATGGGTCTTTCTCTTTTCTTTATCAGACAAGCATCCTCAGCTGTCTGGAGACTCGTGGTAATGCTGGGTTTCCGTACTGCCGGGAGCACAAACATGGGGCAAGAAAGAAATATAAGTCTTTTTTTTTTTTTTTTTTTTTTGGCTATTGCCATTTGTTTCTCCTCATTCAGTCCAAGGAGCTTCCTCAAATGTATTTGACCTTGACTTCATAGATATTTCAGAAAATAATTAAAAAGAAATACCAACAACCCGGCGCATCATTTTCTGATCATAGATTGCAGTGTACCAGGGAATGAAAAGAAAGATAACTGTTGGGAGGAGGAGTTGAGTTGGAGCTGAGTAGAATTTCAGAGTACTTTTGGCCCAGTCCGCACGACTACTTCATCATTAGCACTGAATTCAAAGGTTGCTGGTTTTTAGCCAGCGCAGCTTACAAAAAGCATTGATAGAATGTTCTCACAAGCAGCCAGAAGAGGGGTATGATGTAATAAAAATTACTCATTTGAGCACAAGATTAATTGTTTCCAATAATTTTGGGGGTGCTATGTGTATTAGGAGATGCGTGCTTTTGAATCGCAGTCATGTGGTTATGTGCATGTCCGAAACAGTTAAGAGGGCAGTTACATTCCACATGAGCTTAAATGGAAACAATAATGGATTTCACTTTTGCAAATATAATATTAGCTATATAGAGTTGTGTAATTCCTGTTTTTGAAATAACAATCCTTGTACCCTTCCATCAAAATAATAATTTTCTTTCAGTAGTCAATGCACTTCTATCAGGAAAAGCCTGTACGCAGTTGCAGCCTGTGATTTTCTGTATTTTCTAGCAGCAGTGATCTTCAAACGCAGCGTAACTGAACTTGAGTCTTACTGTTTAAAAAGTGCTTTTGAAGGGCCTTTGAAGTGCTTAAAAGAAATAGCACCCCTCTAGTTATTAGCCTGAGTGTGTGCCTGGAAAAATGTATATTTTGGGAACAATTTCCGTAGGCAAAATGTCAAACTTATTTTTTCTATTATTTTTTTGACTGTTGTCTTTCTGCTTATATCATACACTGGTTCTCTGCTGTGTATGTATCGTATGTAGCATTTTGTTGCCTCACAACATTTAAGGTAAGCAGCTGGGGATTGTACTCTTCTTCTCCAGAATATTCTTGAACAACCTGAGCAGATCCAAAGGACAAGTGAGCGTTGTGTCAGGAATTGTGTTAAACTCCATAAAATAAAACAGATAGGGGTAAGGGGAAACACCCTCCTTTACCAATACTTGGCGTATGTTTGTACAGCTGGCAATCTGTGCTGCTTCATATTCGTTGACCTAGGAGAAGCCAACATTTTAATGTGTTCTTGGAGTGGAAAAAAGGTGTTATGGAAAAGAACTGCCACATCAAAGCCTCTCTTCAGCTTGTAAAATGGTTTCCACCACTACCTTCCTCAGCTCTATCGGAACACTCAGCACTTCCCCTCTCAAAAGAAAGCAAGCCTTTTTATTAAGAAATGGCCCTATGAGTTTTATTTATATTTAAATGATAAAAGTGACATGAAGCAGTTGAAAAGATCTATATAACTCAAACAAAAGTTCATCGGAGATGTAAGTTATGTGTAATGCGTCTCTATCAAATGAATGGTCATATGGCTCAGCTGTTGCACAGAATGAAGTATTCCCTTAAGGGAAGTGTTTCTCTGTAAGATATTTTTGAAATTACTTAAATGTAGCCTAAAAACTTCATGTCTGTTAAATGATTCGTATTTTGCGTCTGATCCAAAGTCTTAGTTTGGAGCAAAGGAAACGAAGTGCTTGCTAATTGGTTGCACAATACAGGTTCTTGACCACTGTGGATATTGTAACTCAGTTTGTAATCATACCTTCCCTAAATGTAGGAAGCTTGTACTGATCCCGTGTTTGTCAGCATTATGCTTTTATTGCTACACGTATGAAGGCTTGTTTTGTCCTGCTGAAGTAATATGAAAATCGCTTTGCAAAAATTCCTTCTTTCTGTTAAAATCCCACATTTCTTTATTCATTTTAGCACAAGCCCGCCTTACTGCTGTGTGGACCTTTATTCTTTACGAACGGGAGAGATGGTCAAGTCTATACAGTTCAAAACTCCTATTTATGATCTGCATTGCAATAAAAGGTAAGGATGTTTACTGTATAAATTTCTATGTTAAAGCATGCAAGATTTCAGTAATTAATGCAGTTTCTGGTACGTGCGCTCCTTGGTTTTACTATTTTGCTGCACTCTTAGCTTCTGTTTGCTGTTCCTCAAGTAATATTTTGAGTACAACAGTATGCTTTTCCAGTGCCTTTCCCTGAAGCAAAACGTTTTGCATATTAAATCATTTAAGCTTCCCTGAATTGTGATGAGAGTGAATAGGAATCACTGGAATCCTTTGTCTTCTGCCTATAGATTGAGAAATGAGATCACAGTTTAAATGGTGTCTACCTTGGCTGTATAGGGTTTGTCTCTTTTGTTTGTGTTTCATTGTTCTGCCATATCCGTTGCCTTCCTGCACATCCAAAAAAAATCCTAGCATACACTGTGCCCTCTGGAGAGTAAAGTAACAAAACATCTCTTAGTTGGACTTGTCAGCTAATTTCTGACTTGGAAGATTGAATGTCAGGTTGTAAATACTTGATTCTATGCAGTCATGGGTTCAGATTTTTCTAAACTTTGGACATAGAAAAGCGAATACCCTTATAGTTTACTGTATATTTTTAAAGGAGACCACAAGACCCAGGATCCATCCTTTGCATGATGATATTGGTGATAATCCTTTGGTACTCCTGGTAGAACTTGTTGACCCAAGTCCGTCATATGTGCTGCTCTGATGCTTCCTCCTGCCCAGTTTAAATGCTTATGTCTTAAATTAGGTCAAGTAAAAGGAAACATAAGAAAAACAGTACTGCTGAGCAAACACCTTTAATACCACAACCAATTATATAATGAGATTTTGGTGGTGTAAATGTCTTTAAAGAGGTAAAGGATGGCAGTTTTTGTTATCCTCACTCAATCTACATACCATAGGGTGTGGGTAGGGTCATTATATCAAGAGAGAGATCAACTGCAGTGGTTGAGTTGCTGAGTTC
This sequence comes from Alectoris magna, assembly GCA_030625065.1. NCBI lineage: Eukaryota > Metazoa > Chordata > Aves > Galliformes > Phasianidae > Alectoris > Alectoris magna. The sequence goes on along the minus strand of CM060581.1, from coordinate 7,740,018 downwards.
CATGCCAGGAATTGGTCCCTGCTCCTTTAAAGGCCTGTCAGAAGGAGTTCAGTACTTATCTGTGCAACTGTCCCTTGAAAAATTTAAAGTTCCCTTGTGTACAGTGTGATGATAGTAAATCTTTCCAGCCTGGCCTTCTAGCAGAAGAAAAATCCAATTGTAAAAACAGTCAAAAGGCAAATCATCGTTCAAAGTCTCTCCTAACTAAAAGGTCTAATGTTTCTTTTCCTAAGTGGTAAAAATGGAAAAGCTACTTCAAAGCTGTGTGGCTGTATTCAGGGTAGCTGCTTTTCTGGAACGTATCAGATTCTGTTACTATCCACAGAAAGCTCACAATTTCAGAATGAAAATGCATTAAATGTGGCCAAGTGCAGTGCTAATGGTGCGTTAACCATACAATAGACTAATGGAGTCCAAAGTTTTGAATTTAAAATAAAACTTGAGTTGCAGAAGAAGGGAAAACTGTTTATTATTTATGCATTTATACTCTAGAATCGTCCATCAGGTAGGTTTCATTTATAAGGAATGACAGTACTCTTTCAAAGAGCAAAAACCAAAAATCTAACAGGATTGGGAAATATTACAATCAAATATACATAGGTTTTCTATATATACATTACAGCTGCACATGCATTGAAAGTCTTTCCATTATTCATTGAGTAACTTTTTTCTCAGCCTCGTGGAAGGAGTGAGAATTGATAGGTTTCTGTTGTTTACCTCTCTTTTGTTTTAGGTGATGGAAAATGCTTTGTTTAACAACAAACTTTATTTTTTTTGAAGCAAATATTAAGTCATATGTGCAGAGATTATAACATAAAATTGGAGTTTTATAACTTGGAAAGGGATGGAGAAGCATCCTTTTGACAATTGAAGAGACAAGGAAATAAAAGTTCTTAAGTCGATAACATTTAGGATATCTCAGTTCCTCTCACTGAGTTGTTTGTACTGCTTGTAGCTGGCATGCGGCCAGTTAGCATCACCGTTTACCAAAGGACGTGTACTGAGAAGTTTGAAGAACTTTGAAGATGCTGCACTTTCCGAATTCACATCTTTGGCCCTTGTTCATTTAGGCAGTGTGGTGTTTCACACATAGCTGTCATGGGTTTTTCCTCCAGCTGACGAACAGATACTTTACATTATAAAAGTGTACACGTACAGGTGAACACACAAACACGCACTTGTAATTTTTCTAATTGGCATAAATTTCTCACAGGTTTGTGTGATGATCGTCTTGGTATGAAAAGAAATCCTGCTTTTAACAAAGAAACACGCAGTGGTTTGAATAAATTTGCAGTGAGATGGGCAATGGGATTATTTCAAATTTAGCTTGTGTTCTACCAATTGTTGATTTGTTATTTGAGTCTTTGAAAGTAATTCAGGATCCTTGCAACTCCATTCTTTCTTTCTAATGGAGCTTTTACTGCAGAAGGTAATCATAAATACGCTGTGTTGTTCTGTATCAGATCTGTGTACTTCCTGAAATGAAGGTTATGTGGTTGGGATGAGAGAGAATCCTCAATAACTGCCATGTGTTGGTAACCTGGCACTTTATCACAGTAGAATTTATATTGATGCATTTGAAATAATTACATTTAGATATTGAATCTTTAAACCAATGCATTTAATGTTTAAAGTACATGTTCCATTTCTTTGTTTTCAGGATACTCGTCGTAGTCCTGCAAGAGAAAATCGCCGCCTTTGACAGCTGCACTTTCACTAAAAAATTCTTTGTGACAAGTACGTATAATGCTGGGTTCAGTCATTTTGCTCTAGAGGTGGCATGAGATAAATTCCTGCTTCTAAATCCTGAAAGCATCTGCAGGTCTCCATGGCTACAGCCAAGGTTTCAGGAAATCTGCTGCTTCAAAAAACCAACAGGTGTTACTCTGTGAAACTGTGGCTCTTTTGCATGTTGTTTTGCATGTATTGTTGCCATAGTTAATTTCTTTCGGTTCTGGCAAGCACCTGCATTGATGTCACTGGGTGGCTGAAGTATTCTGTTCCTTTTGCACAAATACGTGCAGAGTTCAAGTTTTGAATTTTGGATTGTGTGTGATAGCAACACTTTGGAAACAAACAGGTAGCAATTTGTGCACTTGTTATTTTCTGTTTTCTGTAGGCTTAAGATGCATTTGTGGTTTTTTTTTTTTTTGTTTATCCTAACTTCAGCAGGCTCCAGAGCTCAAGTAGGTCAGTGATGTATTGTAGTAGTAAAACCACAGGTAGGTATTTGCCTGCAGATGCTTTTACATATATCCTGAACCTGTTTGTTTAGACCCCTGTATCTGGCTGCTGCTTATTGCTTGCCTTGCAGTAGCAGGCAATTGATTGTAACAGATAGGACTCTCCAACAGCTATTCCTCTACAATAAGTGTCCCTTTGCTGTTCCAACATCTGTAACCAAGTAATCAGCGTGTTACTAGAGAGAAGTGGTATGTTTGCTGCTGCTTTTGCTCTGACCTGTTGCTGATGTAGGTAAGATAAGGACGTAATTTACCTGTTCACAGACGGTGTGTCTTTGTAATGCTGAACACCAAGGAGGTATTCACTGCAGAAAAATCAAACTGTAATCTATGTGGATAGTGCTAGCGTCTATCAGTTAGAATTGCCACTGAAAATGTGTAGATTATTCAGAGATGATAATTTAGTTTGGAAGAATTGGTGTTTTACAGTTGAAAAGGAAACTTGAAATTTCTTCGGTGCACTTTCAGATGCAAAGTTATCAAGAAGAACCCAGTTACAAGAAGCTCTTTCCTGTAATAGTTTGGAGACCATTATGCAGTAATATTAAAGTTGCCAATAGGTGTCAGTTTCTTCCTATATGTGGATGTAAGATGCATAAGAATCTGCTTGGGTTCAGTGTGGAGAGCCAGATGGGAAGGGATTTGTGGTGTCCTCGTGTTCCTTGCTTCTCTTTTTTATTCCACCAAAGAGAGGCATAGTATGAGCCTTGCTTTATTGCAGGTAAGAAACAAACAGCAACAGCAAAAACCTAACAAACCAACCAACCAAAAAACACGTCTAGATTAAATGTGTATTTTAACATTTTTTTATGCTTTTCTAATTGAAGCAGCATTTCTCCCTGCTGTGGGGCTCCATGCGCACCCCACATTCCCTGTGCCTGTGGGGACAGAGCCCTCCCTGTGCCCAGCGCTGCCCACCTATGCCCAGGTAGCTCTGGGCCATGTGTGCTGTTCCCTGGTGCCTTTCTGGAGCGAGGGCAGGTGCCAGCATGTGTTGAGCATTTGGAATCTTTACTGCCCTTAATAGCTTGTGCCATCAAGCAGGTGGTGTGCTTTGGCACTTTGAAGGCTGCTGTAAAGCTTTTGTCTGAATTTTCAGATTCTGGATGTGCTGAAATCTCACTGACTTAGGAATACATCTTTAGAGGCTGAAGTTACTCTGATGCGCTTGAAATTTTGTACTAATGCTCTACCTAGTCAACTGCTTTGGTTTCTGACAGTCAGCCAAGTAGCCAGCAGCTGGACTCTTGTGTCATTGTGGTTTGTTTGTTTGTTTTTTAATATAGAAAAAGGGCAGTGTCAGTTTAAATTGGAGAAGGAGAAATTTCTGGAAAGGCAGCTTCGCAAAGGGTCTTGTAGGCCTCCTTGTCTCCATGCCTGGAGCATCCCTGCAGAAGGGTTGGCCGGTTCCCCCGGGGCCATTCCAGTGCACTGAGCCTAGGCAGTACAACAGCAGCACTGCCCAGAGGATTTGTCTTCATGGGGAAGATGCTCAGCTGTGTTAGCTGACAGCTTTTGGTCAGAAGCGATGGCTTGGAAGGTCAGAAATATAAAAATGGGATCAGTAGGCCTTTGAAGATGTTTCCTTTACTGTGTAAACTACTGTGTGGAAAAAGAAAATGTTTTTAAAGAGGACTTAGTGATGACGGGCAAATCACATCTTCCATTCATATCAGCTGAGTAGCGTGGGAGCCCTGGAACCTCACGCAGACAGCTGCAGTGCAAACATAATTAAGCAGAAGCTTTTGCCCATTTTGTTGACTATTTACGCATAGAAATTACATGCAGAATGTACAATTAAAAACAGTGTCAGGAGTTCTGAAGTTTGATGTTCCTCAGCAATGCTAATGCAGCTGTGTTGCACATGAGTAGTATTTGTCTTTCTGTTTTTGTTTTTGTGGTTAAATGTGTAGCTTAATATATTGTTGTAATAAATATACCATAAAATATTCAGGATGTAGAACATGGTCAAGTTCGTGCTGCCGTTGGAATGTTTAACTCTTGTGTTTCCTGATTTTTCAGATCCAACTGAGAAAATCTGATGTAGTTATAATCTTTTATTTTTTGTGCTTGTGATTAGATGGAAAAGTACTGATTTGCTGGAATGGCAACCAGCCAGCAGAGCCTTGTAAGAAGTATCAGTGTACAGGTACTCCAGTCTCTGTGTTTCAAGTTACAGCTGTTGAAGCTTGATTGGAAAATGTCCTGTGGGTAGTCATAGAAAAAGACCAGGATGTCCTCTGATCTACTCAGTGAGGTAGTCTTCTTTTAACTTGCCAAGGAAGGAAAGGCATAGCTTTATTCTGTAAAGGGCTCAAGGCAGTGCTTTCCTATGGCACTCCATGCTGCTGTGCCTACGCTTGGATCCAGCTCAGTTTCATTAAGAAAAGATTTGCGTGGAGGGGATCATAAAGCCAAACAGCAGTTTTGTAACCTGCACTGTTTTAAGTGCTCATGTGGCCAGGCATCAGAATTTGATGCCTATACTAAAAATGCATTTCCTTTTGGTAGCTGTGAAAAGGTAGGTGTGGAAAACAGATTTTTAAGTGGTTAAGAGTTCACGTAAGATTTCCTTCAGAGTCTTTCTGAGTACTCTGTGATTGAACAGAGACAAAAGTGATGTACAAGCTCTTCTTCCTACTTTGCTCTAAAGAACAGATGCAGAAAAGCTGAGTTTCATTGATTTCTATTACATCAGTGCTCCCACAACCCTCTTCCAAAAATGCTTACTTAGTGGAACATTGATGATTATGAATATGGCCTGATGGATACTTTCTTCTCTATAACGAATATCCTTCCCACCCCCTGGGCCCTAAGTAAGGATTATCACAGATAACATCATACATGTGGCATCATCTTTGTGTCCGATAACGAGTGCCTGCTCAGTTTCTCTGGCCCTTCCACTCCTCCTATTGATATATTCTCCATCCATTATTCTCCAGGGATGAAGACAGATATTGCAGCCATTAGCTGGCACCACATGTCTATTGATGCTGTACAGCTAGAGCCTTAAGAGCTAATTTTCTAGATTTTAGTCAGAGTACTTTGTTGTATATAAAGTCTCAAAAGGCTTGCCTAGCCACAAGTGAAACTTATTTGGTATATGTTAAATACACCCTACCTGCACCTCTCAAAATAAGGAAAAAAACATTTTGATATTCCATTCTGCAGTTTGGATGTGGTATTCCTACTGTCATGAATGTTCACTTGCAAGAAGTAATACATTGCTTTCAGTTTGTCACAGGTCTGATCTGGAAATCATCTTGGCTTTTTTATTTTTTTTTGAACATTTTTGTTAGCTTTGCTAGAATTCCTTCTCCCTGATAGGCACACAGGGAGCAGTTTTGCTCTCTTTGCTTTGAAGTAAAAACAGTGGAGGTCTCATGAGAAGGTTTAATGCCTGAGGAGTTACAAACAGAACTTCTTGAGGAATGTACAATTCCCTTCTCAACTGTGATCAGTAAGTGGCATTTATCCAGGACATCCCACATGGTATAATAATTGATAGGATTCCTGGGTCTGGGGAGGGAGGCTCTTCAGTGCAAATCGAAAGTCCTGAAGCAGGTGGGAAGGAAGCTCCCATTTCACAGTGGTTTTCTTAATCAGTGAATGAAGAGAAACCAAACGTTCCCGTGAATTGTATCTTAGCAATTTATATATATATACGTATGTATACACACATGCAGGTGTATGTGTTTATATCTAACGCATTGCAGGAATGAGGCTGTTGTGAACATTAAGTGGATCTCAGTATTGCCCTGCAAAGCGTGATGATTGCAGCGTATGGAACATTTGTGGCTGTACTGATGATAATGCCAATATCATTATTAAAAAAAAAAAAGCCTTGGATGGCAAGCATGATTTCCCAGTAGGGTGCATCCTGCTGGTTTGCTCTTTTGCTCAGTTTTTATGGGTGATCCTTAAACAGAAGGAAGTACAAAAACAATAGCCGAGTTTTGGAAAGTATGCGACAGTGTGAGAGCACTAACGTTTACATAGGGCCTTTCATCTAGATGGAACCCGAAGGATTTTATAAACAGTATTTCTTTATACAGTTTATAAACAAATAGATGTGGTTTGCTTGGTGAAGCTGGAAAAAAAAAAAAAGCACAAACAAATACAAAATATTAGATAAAACAGCTTATATGATTTGTTTTCCTTGGAATAAACAATTCCCCTTCAACAAGGGTATCACTCTACCCATTATTTATTTTTAGTACCCTTTCTATGCTCTTTGTCATGGATCTGTTTTCTGGCTGCTTTGGATTGCAGTACTTAAAGTCATTTTGTAATTTCGTTACTGCGGAGTGCTGTGTGTTTCATAAAACCCCCCCAAAATTACTAATTGGTTACAAGCTACAGCCAGGGACTGAAAGTCAGCATTCCGAGATGTGAGGTGTGGAACATGCAGAGAAGAGAAAAGGCAATAACGGGAATCATTCTTGTCGCTGATACTAAAAAGATTGAGTGTGTTTCAGTGCATGGGACATCGATGAGAGCTGAGGAAAGAAAGACCACCTCAGGGCACCTCTGATTTGACTCTTTTGTTCACTTGGCTGTATTCATTTGCATGTTAATTTGCAGCAGTTTGCAGCAAGGTGTTTTGCAGCATGCTGTAATGCAATCTGAGAAGGAAATTCAGCAGTACCCTGTGGAAGGCACCATGGTCAGCTATGGGTGTGTGGCTTAGGTAAAAGAAAAATAAATTCTGACTTAGTGTCAGATTTTTCTAGAGAGAAGCATTGCCTTCTGGTGCACATTTAAACCTGAACACTTTGCAGCAATCAGAGCTGCCTTCACCCTTCATTTAGAGCCATTCAGGCAGTGCAGGATGTTGCAGCAGAGGGACCAGACGGGAACACTGCAGCCTGAGCTGTGGCACTAGTCCACCTGCATGGGTATCTTTTCCAACAGGCAGTGCTGGTTGTGTTATATTTGGTTTGTGTGCAGCATCTCTTAGGGTGGGGCACATCTGTGCTTTGGGATGCACAGTGCCCATGAAGGTGCTGCTGGATCTCATGGTGCTATTCTTAAGAGTCTCCTGGAGAATGGAGCTGCTGGAGGCACATGATTGCCTGGGGGATTCCAAGGAATGCTTGCTTGGATGTGAAGTTCAAACCACCAAGTTTTTATGGCCATCAGAAATCCTCGCAGCATTCAATCCCCAGCTTTGCATCTCCTACTGGGATTTTATTTCTGTATCTTTTTTTTTTTTTTAAGCATTTTCTTTCTCATGAAAAACCTGTGCAGCTTGATGGAGAGCTGCATTTAATAGAGGCATGCTTGTGATTTATTGCCTTAATCTCTGTTACGGCTGACGTGACTGCATAATGGTCCCTTTTCTCCTAGCAGTGTTTCCCAACGTGCTGTTTGTTTAAAAGCAAGAGGGGGAGAGGAATGTGTTGCTTTTCTCTTCTTGGCTGCTGTCTCTGTATTCACACGGATGTTACTGAGGCTGGGAGATGAGTTTCTTGAAAACAATTTAAGAAAGGGAGACTGGAGTCTTAGTTTCTGTAGGAGCATACAGCAGTGGAAATATCCAGAATGAGGGAATTGGGTATTTATGTGAATTTTCAGCCTAAGAAGATGATGAGCTGATTGTGATTGTGATGGGCAGAGTGGCAGGTTGTCATGGAAGTAATTGAAAAGTAATAGAAAATCATGCCTTCTTTTTGGTTACTCATTAAGCAAACATTTGTATAGCTCTTTGGAGAACCTGAAGTAACTTCTAGGATTCCTATGTAATCAGTAAAAACAAATATATAAATACAGCACAACAAGAAGACACCTTGCAATCTCCCATTCCAGTTAATCACAAACTCTGCGTTTTTCATACTAAAATTTTATGCTAGTTTTTTTTTTTTTTTTTTAAAAAAAAAAAGATGCTAAACAACAGAAATTGAGGTGTTGAAGAATCAACCTATGGTACTATGTTGACGTAGGTCAGACCTGGAAGACCATGGCCCGGAGCAGGAGGCTCTGGGGCACTGTGCTGTCCCTGTGTAGGGACACAGTGCTGGATCTGCTGTGCTAAGGGGTTTGCTGAGGCCAGGGGAGGGATCATGCTTGGGTTCATTCAGACTTTCAGAACAGTGTTTTTCTAGTTTTGCCATTTCACAGCTTTAAGTAGTGTATTTCCTGCGTGTCCTTACAAAGCATAGAGAGAGAGGACAGTTATGTACTTAAAAGCATTTTAAAGCGTTTCCAATAGTTTTTTCCTGTGTTTTCATGGGAGATAGTCCCTGTAAGGCTCCCTGTAAGGTCTCATGTTTTTTAGTACTTGCTTGATTTGCTGTACTTTTGGAAGGACTTTCCCATCGTGATCTTTTCTTGGATGACCTCTCCATACTGTCATTAAAACTTGGAAACTTTGGTCTTCTTGACAGTTAGTTCTGCATTCTCATTATGTTCATTCTTATTGTAAACATGCTAAAATTGCTGCTGTTGTTGCTTAGAATGGATTTTTCCTCAGTTGTTTTGAAGTTTAGTAGAAATAGAAGTTAATCTTTAAGAGAGCTGGGCTTGCAGGGATTGGGCGGCCGAGCCGGGTAGGTCACGCTGTGTCTGTCTTTTCATTTGCCTGGTAGATGATGTTCTGCTGACTCCAGCTGTTTTTTTGGAAAGCAGAAAAACAATTTGCTTTTCCTTCCCATAAAGTATAACCCTTTGTTTATCCTTGTAGTGCTGCATGTTTCCAAAATGCATAGATTTGCAAAGAAAAGAAAAGGAGGAAATAGCTCTTTTTTTTTTTTTTTTTACTCTGTTTTTTGTATCAGAGAGAAGAGTTTAGTACTGAGTTGAATTGTTGACCTCTGCGGAGGATATTATTAGAATTGGCTGATCTGTGTGTGGAGCTGTATCGAATTGACCAAAGCCCGTTTGTGGAACAACCCACCTACAATAGGTTTGGGGAAAACAGTCCATTTTTTAAGATAACTGCTTTTTGTATTTGATTAATTTTTAATTTGAAGAAGAATGCTGTTTTGTAGTTCTTCAATTACTTCAGTTCACTGCAATAATTGAGACCAGCTCCTTGTCCCAATATGGCAGTTTCTTCTTGTTGCACTGCTCGCGTTTGTCATTATGAGGCATCTGTTGAGTGATACCCTTTCGTTTTCTGCTGCAAGGGCATCGCGAGGTGCTTGCAGAGTTTGGGAAATGCAAGAGACTGATGTTAAGTCGCTGTAGAGATTTCAATCAGGGGAGTTTTCATCTGACAGCTTTCAATGATGTATTTTATATATAAAAAGGGAGAAAATAAATAGAATTTGGGGAACCTGGATGTCTTTACTGACCCAGACGAGAGCTGCTGAAGCAGAAGTCGGCATTAAAACCTTACTGGTCATGATCTATAATGTCATCGGAAGAACACGTTCGTATTTACAACCTAGGGTTGTATTTACAACCTTTTTTTGCTTTCTTTGTTCCTTAAGAGTCTCTGGCTACCCACATTTTATGCACTTCTGGAATGCAATAACAATTGTGGCATCGTCTCTTCAGAGTTCGTTTTCCTTCCTGAGATCAAGGCAGTGATAAGGCCTTACAAAATACTCGCTTGGTTTTGCTTTCCTGGCCTGAGATTGATGTAATTCGATGAATTGCTGCTTTTCCCTTCTCTTGCTTTATGACCTTTGAAATAGCTTGCTGTGATCTTCCAAATTTTGCAATACCCTCAGCACTCTGCTTTAAAAAGTGGAGATAAGGAGCTGTTTGTCTTAGCAAGAGCGGTAGAGAAACTGTTTCTGCGTGTGCACAGTGAAATGCCATCAAACATCTTTCGGTTTCATCACATTCCTTTTTCAAACCATACGTGCATGCCTTAGCGAACACCACCCCAGCACACCTTTCTGGCTGTTCTGCAAGCCTGCAAAGTGATGCCACAGTTAGGTCTAGCAGATGGCACTGTGCATGTGGCTGAAGGCCTTTGTTTACCAGCTGAAGTTGGAACGCTCGAGCTTAAATCCCGCTATCGGGACCCTAATCAGTAAACAGGTCTGTGGTTTCATCTCCGCAACTGCAGTTTGTGAACTTTCAGCCTCCCACCTTGGCACAGCAGCCCCTGTAGTCAGCTTTTAATTCATGTTTAGCTGTTATCTAATTGTTTTTAGTGGTTTTAAATTTTCTATTTTTAATTTTAGTAGTCAATAGTGTGATTTTTCCCAGTTGTGCATTTTATTTTCATTTTATGCCTATGTATATATCTATTTCTAATGAAAACACAGCTAATAAGAAGCAGATGAATGAACTTTAAAATCAGCGAGAACTTTGCCGCTGATTTTAAAGGAATGACAAATCCACAGTGTAAGGTTAAGCACGTGCAGAAGTCTTTTGGGAGGTTTGCATGTAGATTAAAACAAAACCAAAGTACAATGCTTTGTTTTATGCCACAAAAATCTAGAGAAGCTTGGAAGTTAACTGAAAGTGTTGACCAATTGAAACATGTCAATGAAGCAAAATGGAGATGTGAAGATACAGAATGGATAGAGTCAGTCTTTTAAATATCCCCCTCGCCACGCAGCATCAAAATGACTTTAAAAAAATGCAAGCATAAGGAAAAACTGGTATTTACACATAATTAACTGTTCAAAATAGTTCATCTAACCACAGTCTTATCTTTCAGAACAAAAATGCAAGCATTCACTGAGTGATATTAGCAATTGAAAGGTTTCTGTTTAGACTTTTTGTTTTCTTGGCAATAAGTAAAATTCTTTGTAACAAGTCAGTAAGATATTTCTTAATGCTGCCTATTAAAACTTTTCAGGCTGCTATCCCTGTCCAGGGCCAAACATGAATCCTATTGCCCTTGGAAGCCGTTGGCTTGCTTATGCAGAAAATAAGGTAAGGAAGGATTTACTTTCAAAAAATACTCTTTTTTTTTCCTATTCCATAAACAAAAGCAAGATTGAAATGTAGGAACAATCTCAGAAATAAGCTATGTGAAAAAGATGATCTTTTCCAAGAGGACTTGCATAATGTGACAGACCTAATCTTTGACCCGCACTAGTCATGCTTTGGTATTCATGTGTGTCATATCTTTGCTTTGCACGTTTGATGTAAGTTCATGAACTTGGAGGGTATAAATACATAAGCTTCACGGGCAGAGACGAGAGCTATCAATGGGTACGGTCAGGGAGTGACTCAGTAACCAATATGTTTTGTGTTTGTAATTTTAAAACTCCTCTGAAAGGTAGGAAGCAAGGATTCTTAAAGTCTGTGCTGGCAAACAGTTGAAACAGGGCTGTGAGTTTGTTTGACAACACAACAATGCATTCTCTCGATAGGAAATCTGTCCTTACTGAATTTTTTAAGCTCTGGGTGGGGGGAAAGAAAGGTTGAATTAATTTTTCTTATTGCTGGACAGAAGAAGGAAATAGATCCCAACCAAAACAATTATCACTTTTTCACCCTGCTCTGGGCCATAGAAGGGTCTGTGTGTTTAAAGCTTGAAGTGTTTGGAAACTTTAAATTCATCTTCTAATGCCTTGCTTTTACTTCAAAGCAGATGTTTTTTCTCCCTTCCACCTGCGCCTGGAATAGCTTTATTTTAGTGCTGAATCAGAAATCATCAGAGAAGCAGACTTTATAAACGTGTTTGTTGTTACACTCTTTTGAGCACAACTGATTTCTCTGCAAAATGGGGACTGCCTTTCCTTTAATGTCACGCAAACACAGTCAGTCAGCTTGGGATGCAGAAAGTGCTACTGCCGGTAGTGTAAACTGCTGGTCAACCAAAGAATCACATCAGAAAGTGAATGTAAATAGCCACATGTTCCCAGGTATATCCTCTGCGGATTTCCCCTTTCTTCCTAGTTTAATTCTTTTTCTTTTTATCTGAGCATGACTCTAGAAACAAATATCTTACAAGCATTTTTAGTTTTCTTTTAGCAAAAACAGCTAAACAGGATCATGTTCTGTGCACCAGTAGCAAATACCCGTAGTTCTTTGCCATTTTATTTAGTAAGAAGCAGAGCTTCTATTGAGAGTTAGGGTTCAGTGACAAGAACTGTCTTTGTAGGTTAATGGAAGGTAGAAGAGTCTTGTTTTGATTTATTAAATTTGACGGAAGGCAATATGCAGTAAACCCCACGTACAGTCCTCTAATCTATTAAATGTAAAGTTTAAAGTAGCTCTCTTCCTTTGTCATTGATTTGCTTGCTTGTCATGAAAAGGAGAGCAAAGCCGCATTCGGATTCTTAGAATGTCAGACATTTAAAGTTACATTTACATGGCTAAAGCTTTTGATTATATTTATTTAAATTTATTTGTGGTATTACTGCCAGGCCCCAAATCCCACCGTTTCAAAGTTTATGAATTCGTAGCGACTGTTCATCTGGTAATTGAAAACTGGAGTTCCGTACGCGACAGTCTGGGTGGCACCCAGAAGATTATAAAAAGGGGTTAAGTGTCTCAGCAGGGCTTTCTGCTGTTTGTAGGAAAATGCACACCACTGTACACGATAAACAAGAGTTATGGTAATGGGTTATGTGTTTGTGCAGTTTAATAGTAGTTACTTGGTTGCTGTCTTTCTTCTGTAGCTGATCCGATGCCATCAGTCTCGTGGTGGAGCCTGTGGAGACAACATTCAGTCTTACACTGCCACAGTCATTAGTGCTGCCAAAGTGAGTACATCATCTGCTGCTGGGAGAGGTTATCATGTAAGATAATTATTAGGTTTCCCTGCTGAATTGTACTACTCCCCCCCCCCCCCCCCCCTTTTCATTCACAAAAGAGAGAAAAGAAATGGTAAGAAGATGATAGTGATGGGGCCTATGCAGGGCCTGATTCTGAACTGTTCTGAGTAGCCGTTGTTTTTGATGAACTGGTGCTGTCCTTTAGAGTTGATTCATTTATTAAAACAGTGATTCTTACAGGAAAATCACAGTAAAATGGATTGATGTTATGGCTGTTCATAATACTACAATTTTACGTGATTGGAAATTGCGTATTATTTGTCTTTCAGCATCATGAAACAAACTTTAGAAGTGCTTAGTGCTTTTTGGACTCAGTCACACCAGTACTATGTGCTTTAATCTCTCTGAATGATGATAGTGCAGTACTGAAGCTAATTAATTACCTAGTAGCTTTCTCTGAAGGTTAGAGTTTATTAATGACTGTTTATGTATAGGTTCCACTGCCTAGGAATTTTAGTTCTGATGACTTTATAATATCCCTCTGTTTTAAGAGAAATGCCTGGGTTCTCATAGCATCAAAGAATGGCCATGGCTTGGAAAAATCCAAACAAGCCAAAGACCGTGCAGAACTGTCATTTGACTGTTTTCCCCCACCCCACTCTGCCCCACTCCTTTCCTTGAGGTTTTGCCAAGTTATTTCTTTTTCATACACACACACACACACACACGCACACACAAGTGAGTTTTGGTATTGTCTAGCAAACTTGGTGCTGATTACAAGCTCCCCTTGTAACCACTAGCCTTTTCATTTCTGATACACACAGCAAAACAAATCTAATAATAGGAATAAAATGACAGTACAGAACAGAAAGCTCAATGTCACTGAAGAAAACAACTGTTACAAATACCCACAAAGAGAGAAGAGACATAGGTCGTGCCATCTCATGTAAAAACAAAGCATGAGCATATTCCATCAGCATAGCTTTGGGTACAATCTTACTGCGGTTGAAGTGGGAGAAAAATCATGTGTTTTTACATTGTTGAGGGGAACATGCTTTTCTTCTGAAGATACTGTGTGAAATTAGCTGCATCCGTTCATTCTTTCATTCTTTCACCATTAACAGCAGAAAACAGAGGAGTATCTCCCTGAGCACCTTCAATCTCAACCTTTTTTTTTTCAATCAACATCGTTAAGCTTCTTTAGTAGCTCAGATAAGTTAGAAAAAAAAACTTGATAAGTGTAATCAGCCCCAGTTATGATCAGACGTGGTAAAGACTTGCAAACACATCACTGTACTGCCAAAGCCAAGCCTCGTCATGACTGCAGAACAGTCCAAGGCTTTGTTAAACCGTATAATGACTATCAAAATATTCCAGTAGACATCTAAGACTTAAGTGCTACTCTGTTTAATTCTTTTCAGCAGTCAAAAAAGAGGACATGTGGCAAAGCCTTTAGCCTCAAAGACCGTGGATAACTAGGTTTTAAGGTCCATGAAGCCCAAGATGATGACCTTGCCTCCTGTTTGCTGCTGTTTGAGCAAACGGAATAGAATGGATGTAGAGTATCTTTCAAATAAACCCTGTTACAACTGAACCATGCTAGTGATGGGAGAAAATCCAGGTGCTTGGTTTTAGATAAGAACCAAATGTAAAACTGCTTGTTTTAGATGTCCATTTTTGGATACAGCAAGGAAGGAGACATAGAAAAAGACATTCTTAGGTCTCCTCACTTGTTGTCTTGGCAAATCCCTGGGTGAGTTGTGTTCCAGCTTACTCTAGAGGTGCCCATGCAGACCATCTTCCAAGATCATGAATTCCTGGCACTCAAAACTTTCCATGCTGATTAAAATCAGTTTATTAATAGCTTTCTTCTCTTTCCTGCTGCTTTTTAGAGTATGTGACAAGGGCAGGAAAGGGAAACATCTTTGTGAAGACAGGCATTTAGGCAAGCATTTAGTTTCAGTATGAATCTGTAATTGAGTGTATGTTAATTTTGTTTAGACTAAACACGAGGCTTTTAGTTATTGATCACCAAGGCACAGCTTTTTGATATCTCTGCTTTCTATAGATTTTTTTTATTTATAAATAAATTTTATGTGGTTTATTTGTTATGAGAAAAGATGTAACGATGACCTATCAGGCACTGAATGATGCAATTTAATTTTCTCAAGTAATTAAAGTTGTACTGATTTTTTTCAATTAAAGGAGTTATGAGTACACACATTTGATTAAATATTTTTCTTCATGTTTGAATGAATGTGAACAGCTCTTTTAAGTAGACTGCAAATGGCATGCAAAGAATTTGCATTTGCACAGTGTGCATCATTGCTTCCTTAAAGGAATTGGATCAAGAGTTTTATTTGATTTGTAAGAACATTTAACTGAGTGTGAATTGGCAGTTCCCACTGATGACAAAGGAATGGAGACAGTGCGAATTTTAACCCATTTCAGTTAAAATTTATTTGGTCTGTTGAATATCCAGTATCAAATTATAAACCAAATTCTTCTCACCTAATAACTTCTTTAGTTGATTCTTTCTCCATATCTTTTAATCCTATAGTGGTAAAGTGATTTAGCTAAGGCTGCATCTGTTTTCTCTTGTTACCTGATAACTTCTTAATGAGTACTAACAGCTTATGTGAGAGCAAGGTCATTAGCTCTAATGGATAGAGGGGACAGCTGATATGGCATGGGAAAGGTTAAAGATTACCAGAGAAGTTTTTGCAAATATACACACAGCACGGAGAAGTAAGTGCTGTAATGGCTTTGCACTGATATTTCTGAGCTAATGGCCTCAGCCACATCTCTGTACACCTATTACTTCTCAGTAGTCCTGCAGTCACAGTCTGGTCCAGCACAACAGGAATTCATTTTGCTAGATAAGCATGGTAATTTTTTGCTAGTGAGATTTGAAATGTGTACTTGGCACGTTGTCACTCAGTTCCCATAGTTACAAATATTTTCCATAATGGGTTGATTACACGTATTGTCTTTGAACTTGTATAGGTATTTTCTGCATAATACTTCTACGCTGATTTCTCTTCTGTATAAACTGCCAGTGCGTTTTGTATGGTTTTAACTATTGGTCAGAAACTGCCTTGTCAGTTTGGATAGGAAAAAAAAAAGCATCTGCTGAGAAGTGTTCTTGTGATGGCACCGGGACCCTTTTAGGTCTGCTTGTCGGATATTATGATCTACTTCGTGTTACATTTTTCAGTCTTGTCAATTTACCGGTGTTGGTATCTGTTTTATTGTCATTTGTTGCATCTGAGTATAAAAAGAAATAAGAAACAAATGGCAGGATGTTACTAAAGACTTCAAACCCCAAAGACATTCCTATGATAAAGGCATGGCTCGATTTTAAGCGGTAGCACCTCCATTAGCATTAATGGGGTGAGTCCATCAGCTGAGGCATCTCAGAGGTTAATCAGGCTTCCTGGCTGGATATTGCCATCAATACAGTGTGGCGCCTAATTCTGTTGGCCCTGCAGAGGTTTTCCTGACAACACACTAACAGACTTTGTGTAAGTCATTTCCTATGAATTATTAAAACAAACGTTTGGCTGCTAATTGATGAACACTAATGTGTTTTCTAATCACTGCAGTTTGAGATTTTAGCACTAAACAAAGCAGTTGCAATTGATTTGTGGCTGCTTCTTGGTTTCAGCCTGTGAGCTGAGCGTTTTTTCCTTTTCAATTTAGCAGGCAGCTTAGCTTGTCTTTTTAGTTAAGAATTGCCTTGTTATAGTGTCATTCCATTCTCAGCTCCTTTTCTATTTCTTATTTATATTGCATAATAAATCTGGACAATTCTTTACAGCAAATGAGGCACAGTCCTTGATTCAAGGAGAAAATATTTCAAGTTGTGCTTTGCGTATTTTTTAAATCTATGTATTTTCCCTAATGTGTGAGCTGTCTCTCTTTCTCCAAATACAAGGAAAAAAAAAAACCCCAGAACAAACCCATAAAAAAAAAATTCTTCAGCATCTTTAGATAATAAAAGTCAGTGCAATTAGTGTGTTTTCAATTCCACGTCTGGAAAACATGCAGGCTGTGCAAAGTGCCGTTATTTGTGATTGGGATGGGTGTGCTGCGTTCTGGAGAGTTGTCCTTGCCAGCACCTTGAGGTGGGAGTCTTTAATTCTGCTGGCTCTGAGTCTCATGTTCAGTTTTAAAGCCTCAAGATGCATAATTTCTGAGAAAACGGCGTGTCTGTCCTGTCCATCCGAAGCTGAATTCCTTGAGTTTTGCACTGGAGGATATTTTCAGCATTCCCCATTACTGCAAAATCTGTTTCTGTACGTAGCACTGTTAGGTACTTACCCCGGGGGGTACGGAGCAGGGAGTTAGAAGGATCGAATGGTGAAGCAAAGGGAGAAAAGCTAAAGAAAGGAAAAATGCTCATGGTCAGATAATACTGAAGTTTTATGGGTTTTTTTTTTTTTTTTGAGAATGTATTGGAAGCATTTGCATCAGAAATAAAAGCATCGAGTTGGTAGGATGCAAAATCTTTCCAAGAGATTTCTCTTGCACGCAGCATCTTGCAGTTAAAGTATCGCTAACAGAAACATTTGCGTGCTTCTCATGTGTGCGTACGGTCTAGTTATAATGTTAATTGAGGCAAGAAAAACTCAAAGTAGATCCACAAAAGAGCCCTAAACATTATTTTCTGGTTCTGTTTCTTTTTACAGACGATAAAGACTGGGCTCACTATGGTGGGGAAAGTCGTTACGCAGCTGACGGGGACGCTGCCTTCGGGAGCGACCGAAGAAGAAATTTTAGCTCATAGCAATGTTCGCCGGAGCCCTCTGGTGCCTGGGGTCATCACTATCATTGATACAGAGACTGTGGCAGAAGGACAGGTAATGCAGTTTGTGCAGCAACAGAATGAGGATTTGTTTTGACAGAAGTCGTAGGAAAACGTATCTTATACTTCTGAAATAAGATTTTTTTGCTGGGTCAGGAACTTTTATGTGCACGCGCAGCTGTGACAAAGTCCTGTTTGGGGCTGAAACGACGCCAAAATATATATTGTCCTTAGAACATATTTATATGGCACTTTGACAACATCGAGTGTGAAGTGTCAGATTTTGTTTCTCTAACACTTGTTCATAATTGACATTGATTTATGCTGATCAGTTGAAATGTGTATGTAGTCTGATTGTATTTATTATAATGTGATATGGCAGGAAAATGTGATCGTGTAGAAATAGAGTGAATTGTTTAATTCCTGTGTAAAAAAAAAAAAAAAAGAAGCTGGATATTAGATACAACAGCTTATAATTTAACAAAAATCACATTTTACGTACAGTGAGATATAATCAAATGTGATGCTGTTTTGTGAGGTATTCGTAGTGTTTCTGTAGTAACGTTACAGTGCCCCCGCCGAAATTATCTGCTGAAACATCCATCCAGTCGTCCCATAGACTCTGAATGGATGTTTTGAATGAATCGTCTCTGTGACAGACAGCGGATATCTGTTTCTATTCTGCTCGTCTCTGTCAGTCATTTCAGTTGTAAGTATCCTGTCCTGCAGACGGTGTTCGCACTGACTCCCACAGACTTCATTTCTACTGTAAAGTTTTTTCCTTCTGAATGTTTACATTTACCGAATTTAAAAGAGGAAAAAACCAATTTCTTTGTGCTTCTGTTTTCCCTGTGTTTGTGTTGCTTGTTGCAGATAATTTAGTAAAGTATGAGTGACAAGTCAGTAGCTGAATTACGTTCTTTTCTTACCTCAGAGGAAAGCAGGATATTTTACTTAAACAAACACACCAAACAACCCCAATGTGCTGTGTGAAATGTTCTGAGAATTCACGTGGGAAGTACTTAGCCAAGTCACGCAGCATCACATTGGGATTGTTCATATAACATCAGAGGCCCTTCTTGCAAATATGCAATAGAATTTATAAAAAAGAAAGAGGAGGAGAATGGGAAAAAGAATGTATTTCACCTAACATCTCACCACGTCAGATCTTAGAATGACCTTTGGGATTTGTTTTTACTTCCTGGAAAAAAAGGTCTTTTAACTCTTCTTATACTGCCAGAAAAAAAAAGAGAAAAATTCTGCTTCATAAATTTCTCATGAAGCTTTTTTTAATGCAGTCATTATTTCTGATGGTCGTTGTCTGTGCTTTGATTCCTCTTCATATACCTAGGGAAAAAAAATGATATATCTTAGGTTTTAAGCCTTGTTATGTATGATTTAAAGGTTTTATGAACTTGTCCTCTGACCTTAACAATAGTAGGGAGCTATCAAGCCTAGAGGGCACTGTGGAAAAGTAGTTGTAAAAATGATAACGCTTGCCTTGTCCAAATAATGCTGCTGTAACATAAATAAACCATCAGTTCAAGTAAAATAATTTTGGTCTTGAATCTCCAGGGAAGGAGGCTCTAATTTAGATACCCTGATTGTTTGCGCATCTTACATTCATATTTTTGTTATTTGAAAATTTAAAACAGTATTAAATTAATCATTTATTTTCAGTGCTAAGATCCAGTTTCAGAATTAATATTGTGGGTTTTTTTTTCTGCAAGAAAAAAAAGTTCTTTTGCGTTGTTGGATTTTCATGGTATGGAAGACTTGTTACTGGCTTTTTTTCATATTAAAATGTAGGTCTAGGAAAGAGAAAGTGTATTAAGGATGAACACATTTTGGATATGCTCTGAATAACATCTGTCATCCAACCTGGTCCCCGTAAAGAACCTCCCAGTGTGAGGAGCACTGTGCAGACTCTCAGTCCCACGGAGCCGCTGTCTATCATGCCAGGTGGTTTCCATTGCCGTGCAGAAATGTAAGTTCTGTGCACGCAGCCTGCTCTGGAGGTGGCAGGGCCTGGCTTCGCCAGTGACACAACTTGATTTGTCCCCGGGTGCCTGGCAGCAATCCTGTGCAGGCCTGTAAGGAATGACATGCCACTGTTCGGGTAGTCCTGGCTCGTTCTTATAGCACAATTGGCTCAAACTTCAGTTCACGAAAGCATTTTAGCAAGTCTGACCTTTAAATGAGGCGAGCGATCTCTTTGCACTGAATGTGATTGCTCATAAACCTCAACGCAGAATGGCAGCTGGGCATCGTAATGATGTGAAATCTGTAGGACGGTTGGAGCTGTGTTTTTTCTTTTTCATGGCACAAATTTCTGAGATTATTTTATTCTGCTGTGGCAAATTGGTTTGCTGCCAATGGTCACCCAAAGTTCAGTGTTCCCTTCCATTCTGTTAAAATAGAGAAGTGATGGAGAGGAGAATTGCAAGAAGTAATGATGCCGTCCATGTGTTCTCTGGACTGCACTTTCAGTGTGAAAACCTTTCGTCCCTTGCAACAGAGGTTTGCCTAGCAACTATGTAAATGTATTTGTGTGCACATACATCATTTTCAGAAGTTGGCAGCCTAACTAAGCAAGGGGAATTTCAGAAGCAGAGAGCTGTTTTCTTATCAGCTGTCTCCTAATGTACAGGGAATGCCTCACCTCCTTTAGGTCTATAAAGATTTCTATCTACCTGTTATAATGAAATAAAATATTGCCAAGTAACAAAATATGTCTTTGAGATAAAATATATAGCTGAAATAGGAAACAAAGCCATTTTTAAAAGAAAAAGAAAATGGAAAAGAAAAGCAGCAAATATAAGGCAAGTGAGCGTGTCCTTTTGAAGGAGAAAGAAGCACTTTTTCAGTGGGGGGAGATTTTTGTGTTGCTGTGCAGGTTTACCTGCGAGCAGGAGAATTAAGGAACATGGTTTGGATGTGCATAGGCCAGAAGGACTAAGTACAGCTTCAGGTTTCACTCATTTCTCTATGCAGTCTGCCATGTCAAAGATACCCAGTGCAACAAATGCAAGATGGAACTCAGTGCACCTCGTGGAATGCGCTGTGCTCCTGTGGCAGAGGTTCACGTACTACCTTACCTCTGAAAAGTACACCATTAATGGCCAGAGATGTCTCCTCATGTGATCTTGCAGATCTGTGGAGAAAATCTTTTTAATATTGTCTGCAAGTATGGATTCTGTGAGATCTCATATCCCACAGCTGTTTGGTAGTTCCTGCTTTCAGAATTGAAGCCACTTTAAGAAAATATGAAGTATGGAGCATTAAATAAATGCGTAGGAATGTAGAAGTATTGGAGTTGGCTGTCATGATATATTTGTAAAGGGAGTAAAAATAATTACTGAGATGCCCAAGTAACTTTGTGGTAAACCAAAATATGTTAACAGGGCTGTGCGCTTGTTTAAACTTCCTCCTAATGAAGTGTTAGCAAACTTTTCAGTTAGATGTAATGACTATTTATTTGGATCCGTTAATTAGTTGAAATGGATAAAGCTAAAGCTGTACAGATGTCCTCTTTTTCGGTAATGGGAATTAAATGTGTAAGACCTCAGCGGCTTGAGTTGAAACGAAAAATTATTTTCTTTCAACCTTTGTTTCTGTATCCTTAATTAATTCATCAAGCAGGCCACCCACGTGTAGGCTGCAATAATGACCTTTCTCAAAAGTCTCCAGTTTTGTGACGGAATGTAAATCTGTTAAACATCCAAAGTTCAGTTGACAGAGGAATATTTGGCCGTTTGAAAAATACAGGACTTGGTTCTCAATGCTTCTGGTAGAGCGACGTGATCGATGGTGCATCGTCGTGTTGCTTCCACAGGTCTTTGGAAACGCATGAAAATATTTGAATAAGTATTTAAAAAAAATAACTTTCGAAGATCAACGCATTCTTTTTAAGTTTTAAAATGTGATTGGTCCTTTTTTCTGTTCCCTATTAATTTTATTGCATTAAAGAGGAATTTTCAGAAAGCTGTACGCTGCTGCAGGTTTGAAAGTTCCTTTTCATTTGCTAAGAAGCTGAGAACAACTGAACCAAACAAAGATGCTTATCAGGAGCAAGAATTGTAGTGAAAATTCATTCTAAAGCTAAAAGAGTATTCAATAGTAACAGTTTAACTACATACACAATTCCACTGATCATTAACACCAGGGCTTTTATTTAGAAGAACAGCTTTCACAAAAGCTAATTTCATGTTCTAATGCTCATATATTTGGCATCAATTTTGTTCACTTTTTATATCTACGTGTATTACAGAAGAATTCTTTTTATATATAAATATAAAAAGAGCAACAGGATTCCCTCAGAGCATAATACTGTCTGCCTTACTTTATTAAAGGAGATCTGTTTTTTGTCAAGAAGACATTTTTGTCTCAGATAAATGGTTCAGGCTGAGCATGAGGCTGTTTTGAGTTTATGCTGGATTCTATTAAAAGGAGTGCAGTAGTTAATGCCACAGATTTATCACTTTTAGCCCTTTTCCACTGATGTTTGACCTTGGCTATAAGTTGGAGGAGGCTGTCTGGGGAGGTCAGCTGGAGGGGGCTGGGGTTTGTACATTTGCCATAGGAACTGGGTTGCCCCATCTTCAGCTGTGTAAATCACCGGAGATCTTAAGTGTATGTGCACAGATCTCTTTATTATATAATACTCATATTTATAAATATTGCCAAAGTTATTTGTTTTTATGATGTTTAGATCATGCTTTCTTAATTTTATTAAGAGTAGGACCTGTGTGATTAAATTTGTGTCCATTTTTATTTGGGTTACTTTCATGTTTTATTTAAAAACATGTCTCCGCTGGGATAAGTGGTGTAATTTGCCTCTAAGGATTAAAATAATTGAAGTCATAATTACTAGTGGCTTCTGTTCAGCAGCATGGAAAATGCAACGAATGAAGAAAAATATTGCATAGGAGAAAAAAGCTTTGGCTTAAGCTATCTCCTGCCCTGAGTGCAAACCCTGCTTTCTGATAGCAGATGTAATGATCCCCTAGGTGTATGTCTGTTTCTTTTTCAGCGTGAGATAAAGAGGACTTTTATCCATCTCCTACCAACTGCAGTGCCCTGCTGGACTGTAACAGAGCTGGCACGGGAGCTCGGTGGGTCCAGCCAAGGCTGGGCTCCCCTTGAAAGCTCTCTCAGTGAGACAATGTTTGGGCATCAGCAATGGGCAGAGTGGTGATTTTCATCTTGGGAGGAGAGCCTTGGTGGTTGTTTCTTGTATGTTTTGTTTTTGTTTGTTTAAATGGGGTTTCTATGTCTAATGATGGGGAACTCTGCGAGGAAGTTACTCGAGCATCCTTAAGAACCTCAGCGATGATGCAATTATAAGAGTAATGCAAAGATTTATGAACTTTTCTTCAACGAGATACTTTGTAGGGCCTTTTGCTGTTAATAGCACAGTGGTTAAGAGGCCTCTGCCTTGGAGAACAGAGCCTGTTTGGACTGAAAAAAAAAAATTGCAGCCTTGGGATTCCTGTGGGATTTGTCTCTATGCTTTGGGAAACTGCATGAGCTGCTTCCATCGAGTTCTCTGAGAGAACGTGCACATGTTATTAGGCGATTTGTACAACTGGTTTTATTTCCCAGAAAAATGTCCAGCTCCACTCTTTCCAGTGGTCAGAAGCCATGAACTGGTCAAAGGGAGCAAGCTGTGAAGTGTCAGCACTGGCTTATGTGCCACTCGCTGCCCACCGATGTTCTCCAGCGCCTTCCCAGGCACTCAGCACCAATAAGGAGTGTTTTCTGAAATCTGTGAAGCTGCATGGAAGAGGCCTTGAGTATCTCCTCCAGTACTATGCAGGTTCAGTCTTCATCCTTACCTGCACAAAATCTGCACTATTTCATTGAATCGTTAGAGTTGGAAAGAACCTTTAAAGGGCATCTGGTCCAACTCCCCTGCAGTGATCAGGGGCACGTACTGTGTTGATGCAGTTACATCCATATAAAGATCTTTAATACAGAAAATAATAAGTTCTGATATAAAGCACTTTGTATTACATAAGCACATTTTTGTTCTCTT
Organism: Alectoris magna; assembly: GCA_030625065.1. Classification (NCBI taxonomy): domain Eukaryota; kingdom Metazoa; phylum Chordata; class Aves; order Galliformes; family Phasianidae; genus Alectoris; species Alectoris magna. The sequence goes on along the minus strand of CM060581.1, from coordinate 7,716,300 downwards.
TAAGTTATATATGGTGGTAAAAACCCGTGCTATGGTTTTAGAGCTGGGCAGGCTCTGAGCTGGAAAGGGACCCATCCAGAGAGGCTCTTCTGTGCTGAAGTCCACTGCTGCAGTTCCTTGGTTTTTTTTTTTCTCCATTCCTTGTAGTGTTGAAATTGTAAAAAGTGATGTATGTTTTCCCTAACTCTCCAGTGCAGAAGTGTAGGGAAAGGGCAAGACAAATCTTGCAGTGCAGTCTGAGGATTTAAACATGAGTTGGTGATTCAATGGAAGTACGTTTCTGCCCCAGGAACAAGGATTTTTTTCATATTGCCTTTAAAACATGAAGAACATTTCTATAACTTCATCCTGTGCTGCACAGTGTGTTTCCACGCGTGTGCCTCACAGTGAAGTATTTGCACTCTGTGGACGCAGCGGTATGGAGGTCACAACTGGAGTGTTGAATTCTCCACAGTCCAAGGATTTCCAGGTTTTTCAGTAAGAAAGGTGGTTTTGTTGCTGCTTTTGTTTTGACTTGGCTGAGCTCACCTGGATGTTATGCCAGTAAATTCTTCTTCCTTTTATTTCTATCACAAATAATGGAATTGTAGTGCAGTTAAAACAAGTTTGCTGTATCTGAAAATCAGCTCCTATAGTGAAAATGGCAGATTTGTCAAAAAACTTGTAGCTTAAACACAAAAGGTGTTATTTCAGGAAGGTGATTGTAAGCAGTGATGATGAGGGTGGTGCGGTTACCATTAGTTTGAACACAACAAAGTGCATGCTGAATTCATCCACTTTACAGTCTGAAAAAGGATGCATGTTTTGGTATGAATGCCTTTAGCAGTGACTGAGATGCTGCTGATACCTAGAGATCTCTATATTTCTTAGATTAAATAGTTTTGTTTAATGGACTGGGTGTAGAAACCCTTCAGTTTGGTTTGTACGGCTGGTTTATGGTGCTACTTTATCATGTATTTTTAATTAGTGAAATGTTCAGGATAAGTCTCTGTTACCTAAAAGTGGAAGCTGCGCAAAGATGATGTATAGAAGTTGTTATAGCAGTTTATATAGCCTGAGAAAAGAACACAGTTTCTTTGAAAAGCTCTTAGGAAGATCTCCAGACCCTTTGGTTAGTGGTTCTGGAATGAGCACGGAATGCTGACAACGGAAAGCAAAACCATAATTGTGCTTATGTGACAGTGCCAAGTAATTGGAACGTTTAAAGTAAGTCAGGCGCAGGCTCTGCATTCATATTACGTGACTTCTTTAAACATTTAAAGATGATTTCTCTTTTTGAAGCATAAAAATATCTTCAAATTATTCTGATATCTGTGAGGAGTAGGAAGCATTAGAAACATTTTGGATTGTTTTAGAAGAAGCAAACAAATTATTCTGAACTTGAAATGGGGAATTTTGTACCATTACCTCCATATTAAGAAGGTGGTTCTTGCTTACTGTGGATACCATTTTCTCAAGTGCTTTTCTGATAGATCTCTCTCGCTCTTTTTCTTAATTTAGCCTATAGCATAATGTAACCAAGGAATAAAATACTTTTTAAGCTTTTGCATGTGTTTGATCCACACATCTTTTGGTTCTCTTCCACGACTCTAAGTATCTTTTCCTTTCCTTTTCAGCCCCCTTCCGTAGGCAGGGCCGCCAACCACTACATCAGGCATCAGTCCAGGCTGCCCAAGGCATCATCCAACCCAGCCTTGAACTCCTCCAGCAGGGATGGAGTGCCCACAGCCTCTCTGGGCAGCTTGTGTCAGCACCTCACCTGACATTCCCCTGACATCTGATCAACGTCTTCTCTCTTTTAGTTTAACTGTTCCCCCTTGTCCTATCACTATCTACCTGTGGTTTTCCTCCTGCTTATTTGAAGGCCTCTATCAGGTCTCCCCTGAGCCTTCTCTTCTCCAGGCTGAACAATCCCTGCTCTTGCAGCCTCAGATTCTATGCAGCCGTTTATACTGACTGTAGCAAAGAAGTAATAGTTTTCCAGTTTTACTTATTTAAATAGGATGAGTAAATAGGGAGTGTAAGCCTTTCTTGGTGGTAGTGGGTTATTTAAATGTTTCTCACTCTTTATCTGAAAAAATTGCAGAAGATTGCTTTCAGTTCACATGCAGTCATATTTCAAGTTCATTCCACTGCTATAAAACAAATCCTGTGTCAGTAACATGCTATTTTCAATTAAGTGTATTTTTATTTACTAACCTTTCCGTGTCTCCATTATTAATATGCAGGTACTTGTCAGTGAGGACTCTGACAGTGATGGTATTGTGGCCCACTTCCCTGCACATGAAAAGCCTATTTGCTGCATGGCTTTTAACCCCAGTGGTAAGTTACTTTACTAATTTAATGCAATAGTTTTGTGTTGTTGTTATTTTTTTTTTTTTTAAACAAGCAAAGCACACATCCACATACTGCTGTTATAACTGACCAGTTCTATTCAGTGTCGAATATTCTGTTCACTGGTGAATTTGAATCTTCTGGACATTTCAAACTGAAGTAGCTGTTACATTATGGTATAAATGAGTCTAGCAATTCACATGGAGCAGAAGCACTAAGGAAATGTGTTTTGTTGGCTCTCCTGCTGGCCCAGCATCCAGATGTTCTGACATACAGGTATCCAGAGGGTCAGCATGTTTATTAAATGATACTACTCATAAATATTAAAATAAAATGAGTGACTTCACTGACACTGGTTTTTAAAGGAACTTAAAGCAATGTTACATGTTTTGTTCTCTAAAAGATTGCAGCTGTACATCTTACTTCTAAGTAAAATCATCTCTAACCTGAAAATACTTCTAAGAAACTCCTCAGAAATTCCCATTCCTGTCAATAAATGAAGGAAAAAGAACATTGTATAGATATTAATTGAATGCTTTCTTAAGATTACTTTATGATTGTATAAGTGTATGGCAAACAGTGTTCATGCAAGAGCAAATTAATTTTTTTTTTTAACTGAATATTTGCATACTGTTGGATTGCTAGTATCGTAGTCTGGTGCCTTTGCTTTACTCAGGTGCTAAAATTAAGATCCTTTGTGTGTGATGTAGCAGACTGTTATCTGAGGTCTGATGGTGCAGTAAGGCTTCTCAGGGGAAGATCCTTTTTCCAATCCCTTATTTTTGACAGTTTGCAAGTACTGCATTACGAGGTATTTGTTGGGGGGATGATTTACAGCAAGGTACTGAATCACACCGCGTATCTTGGGTACAGAGCAATATCAAAACAGTTGAAAACTATTACCTCAGCTGCTTCCAGTATGAAAACAGCTCTTCACAATGTATCCTGGGTTCTTTATTTAGCTTCAAGGCAGAATTTCATTTGAAGCCAGTATTGTAACATCATCTTAATCCATTATGTCATGGTGTGTTGCCAGTCAGCTGCTTTCATTACAAAGCAGAACAAAACAAGAAGTGGCTTTTGATACTGTCATCTTCTCTTGGCTGCTTGGACTGAAAAAACACCTTTACTCATAAGTCGAAGTGATGTCTGTGATGCTGCAATAGGACACGGTGAGTGCAAGCTGCTGCCAAAAAGGCAGACAGCGGTCTATTTTAGTGAACTGCTTTATTATCTGTGTCTGATCAAATACCCTGATTTCATCATGTCTCATCTGAAGGGCTCGTGGGTTCTTCAGGTCTGTAAAAACTTAAACATTATCTTAATAAAAACAAACCACAAAGCAGCAACAAACAAACAAAACCCCACCACTGATGCTGGAAGCCACTGACGTTCAGTGGACATAAAGTACAGATGTGTGTGATTTCTGTGTAGTAAAGCAATGGAACTGAGTGCCATGGCCATGACGAGCCGTGTTTAGAAGGTATTGATCCCCAGTCAGATAATGCTGGGGGTTTGTGCTACGTGCTTTCATACCAAACAAGGTGCTTGCGAGGGGTGTGATAACGAGATGTGAGGAATTAGCAGGACAAAATTTACAGATGTAGTTCTTAGAATAGTTCCTGAAAAGGAATAGTATATTTTTTTGTCGTAAAGAGGAAATCCAAGGGAATGGAAAAGAGGCTCACTGATGTCAGAAAATGGCAAAGTCATATGTTTCCACAGTTTTTCTTATAGAAACCAAAAAGAATTCCTTTTTATTCCTTTGCAATGCAAATAAATGGTGCTGATTCGAGTGGCAACCGGAACTTGCTGTGTCAGTGTGGCCTGTGGTATCGGCTGCATTACAAGGCCGAATAATGAAGGAGCAAGCAGAGGTGTCTCTGCACAGTACTTCATTGTGCTCTGGAGATGTTTCTGTAACGGCTTATTTAGATCCACCTTTTGTTCAGATTCAAGACAAGCCACTGTATTTTTTTTTTCTGCTTTAGAGGTAGGCAAACACAGAGTAAACTTGGCATACAGTTTGCATTTTTTTTCTTTAATTAGGTCTGTGGCTGCTCTGAAAATCCAATTGTAAAATAGCTAACAAACTTCTGAAATACCATTGCTGAGAGTGCATAGAGGGCACTGCGGGTGTCAGTGAAGGGCAGCTGCTGTAGGCTGTTATAAGCATCAGGTCCACCCTTATACTTCTGGACAAAGGAAGAAGGCTTCTAACTTTTAGGAAGGCTTTTATTAAAACCTTTCAAGAGGAAAGTTAAGTAATACAAGGAAGTGAAGTAATATTCATGGTCTGGGGACCGTAATCCCGTACCTCTGGCACATATGTTGATGTAGTGGGAACAAGAAGCTTATACTCACAAAAAGACTAAGAACGCTTACTTGAATTCACTTATTAAATGAAAATCACTTTAAGCTTCTGCGTGGGTGCTTCTACTCAGCGTTAGTATTGGGATGGTTTATTTGAGCTTGAATATTCACTTTCAGATGAATTCAAGGCTGGCTTATTATGCACGGTGTCCACACAAAAAGGTAGTACAGTTTGCTAATTAGCATTCAGGTAATTAAGATGAATTTTTCAGGATTCATTTGTGTACATATTTCTCCTAGTTATACTACTTGGAGGAAAAAACATGGAGAGTTTCAGTGTGAGTCCAGGAACAAGGCTGTCTTTTATGGGATCACAGCCAATACACCTTGGCTGCACAAAAAGGATGCCTAGGATGTTGCCAGATAAACTGAGTTACAAATAAGTCATCTACATGATTGGGTCTTTTTGATGAATGTGTTATGTGCTCTGTTAGTGTGGTTTACAGCATCACAGTCTTCATCCCATTTTGCATGCCAAAACTGTAAGATTTTAAAGACATGAGTTATGTACAAACAGTAATAATTGCACATCCTGTAGGAGTTTTATATTATTATTAAACAGCAGCATTGACACAAAGCTTTGTCTTCATCATGGTTGAATTTCTACTATATTTAAAATGTACTCAGGATAAGCATTCTTATAAGGTTTTTTTGGTTATTAGGATGTTTTTCTGTCAATATAACGTTGTGCAAGAATTTGTCTCTGGTCTCCTAATCCATATATATACGTATGTATATATATATACACACATATATACATATAAAAACAACAAACCACACAAAGAGACTGTCACAGTCGGTGCAGTATCACAGAAGAATCCTATCTGCTACATGATGGAGATCAAGAGGAATTTATTATGTAGGCTCTGGATGAAAATGCCTTGGACTAAATTTTGGAAGTTCACAAAAGGAAGGAATACACTATAGGGGATTACTTAGTTTGAGGAAAGCCTCCAAGCTTTTAACGTGGTGGTGAAGGTCTGCCAGGAATTGTAAGTGTATGCAGTGTCTGAAATAGGGAGAGGAAATGAGAAGAGGGAAGGGAAAGGATTAAATGCTACCAATTAGAATCAGTTGCTCAATGATAAACTGGATTAAATCTAAAATAGAGTGCGTCTAGACTGGAGACTGAAAGAACTGTACAAACATCCTCATTTTTCATTATATTGTATTATTTGATGTTGTAACTTAGAGAGGAGGAAAAAACCTCACCAATTCTGATGTCAGCCATAGTCCATTAAAACTAATTCACTTTCTTCCATCGTAGACATTGAGATGGTTGTTAGTCACTGTTGTTAAAGTCAATAAATACACTCGTCTGCGCAGGCCTCTGGCATGAGCTGCTATGGAAATTTCTGTATTCTGCTTCATTTAAGCGTTTTGGGGTTTTTTGCTATTCCCTTTAATATTGGTCCAAAGCATTTGTTGTGTTACTTTCATGTAAGGTCTCAGGACTCAAGTGAGGTTGCGGGTGCAAGTATCCCAGATTGAGAATTAAGACTGAAACGTGATCTGGGAGGCGTGAGGACTTCAGCCTCTTGTTTTATATAAGCTATCCCAAATGCGAACTTCATAGGGTATGTATTATTTGGATTTTAGATTTCCATGATTAAAAGAAATGGTTGTTGTTGTTGTTGTTATTATTTTTCAATGAAAATTTGCTCCCCACCCCCAAAGGATAGAAAGCATTTCATTTTGGAGGGCAATGAGATGCTGGGTTGTTTTTTTTTTCTATCTTTTCATGTAAGAACCCGAAAACCCAGAAGGGGAGCATTTGTTTCATGTTTGGAAACCCCATCAAAGTGCATACTTGTTTTTTCTAAAATACCATTATCCTTTTCCTCTCTACTTGAGGAATATATTCTGAAATGAATTGAAAATTGTAGTTTTCATACTATTCCTTTTTTTTTTTTTTTTTCATCTGATTTCTTCATTTTTATCTATGATTTTAAAAGACTGTGGCCTCCTGCTACCATTTCTAACCGGATTACTTTCAAGTATGTTCAGGTTCCTGATTCTCTACCTAGTATGTATTAATCCTAGGCATTCTGGCAAATTATTTGCGTGGATTTTTATAAAGGCATAATGGGGAAAAAAAACCACAAGCCAACCACCCATGCTTTTGTTTTTAAGGGTACATGAGTAAGTTTTGGGCATAGCAGGAGCTTTGTGCTGCACTCCCCGTATCTAGTTCTTTCGTGGGGTTTTGTAATGCATCATTTCTATGCCATTAATCATCCCATCGCTGGATGCACTTCAGTGGGCTCAGCACTGACACACATGCAAACGCATTATACATACACAGAGAAATTCTGTGCCCCTGGTGTGTGAGAAAGATTATGGAAAAATGACACAGACGCTGTCCATTGCTCAAACGTGTTCTAATGAGAAGCCACCAGCAAACAGTCATTGTTTACAGACCGCATCTCGAAGGAGAAGTTAAAAATACAGTGAAATTTACGTGACGGAATAACGGAGTGAAGTGAACTCCAAAGCAAAAATGCTGCTTGGTCGGCTGGCTGGCACGCAGGCTGTGGTGTATGGCTTCTATTCATAGACGTGAAATTAAAGGATGCAGTTAAACGCAGTTGTGAAACGTCCAGTCCAACAGCTGCATTTAGTTTGTTTTTCAATTTCTCATTGCCTTTCTTGTTTATTAGCTGTGACTCTGAGGTCAGAATTAAAACAAATATTTTAATGGCAGCATTTACGATGTTGGCAGGGAGCGCTGAGGCTCGGCGCTGTGATTCGGACATGGCGATCTGGGTGGTGTGAGGAGTCACCTCTGACTTGAAACGGAGTCACCGTTGGTGAGACTCCTCCAGTGTCAAATGTCTAAATCACACAACCAGTGAGCACTGTGGAATCGGGAATCTGCTGTGGAGTTTCTTCAGCAAAATGCAGATGCTGAAAGGATCTCAGTTTTAGGAGGCTGAGAGGGAGGATCTTTATATCGATTTTCACCATGTTAAAAACTAACAAAATTCCTCTGTTCCTTTTGACAGATCTGAGGTATAAAGGCCTTTATGAACTGTGATAATTAAAACCAACTTGTGTGTAAATTATACACGCCTGTCCATCCTATCGAAGCGGTTGTACTTGCTTTTAAGAGTAATTTCAGAGTCTATGGGGCTGTGGTTTTATTTTGGTAAATTCTCTTTACTTCGCCACATTTAAAAGAAAATTAGACATTTTATTTGTGCTCACGCTGAATATTAGTTGCTAAACACATTATTGTCCACACTTGTGCAAGTTCTGTAAAACCATAGATAATGCAATCAAAATAGAATCCATAAGGAAGGAAATAAGATCAGTCTTTCAGAAATCACTTCCATACAGATCTGGTTTTACATTATATTAACATTTCTATTAAGCACATTTTAGGATAAGTTTCCCCTCCACCCTGTTGGAAAACAGAACATTTTACAGACATACGAAGCTTTATAAAGCATTATATATGGCCTCCTTTTCTATTTTAACTTATGGCCTCCTTTTCTATTTTAACTTCTTATTTAAATGTGGAATTTTTGGGGAGTTTAGGGTATAGTCTTAGTAGTGTTTTGAAGATGTTGAATAGTAAATTACTGGAATTTGGGGAGCTGCACAGATAAAGGATTTTAGTGCAAATTTGGTAGTGTTTGAAGTTGCAGCAGTTCTTTTCACCTTCATCCTAAGTTGAAGACCTGAAATGATGCTGGGCTGTTAAGCGTGCTGGGAAGCAGTGTGCTCAGCCTTTGAGTCTAACCCAGCTGCTTGTCTAGCTGTAACACCGTACCGGCTGTTATCAGGAGGCCTGATACCCAAACCCTCTGCTTGTTATTTCTGTACCTTTGTTATTTATTTTCACTTTTATTTTTATTTTTTTTCCCCTTGCACAAAATATTTCCTACTGTATTGTCTTCCATTCACGAATGTGGGACAGAGTTTTTAAGATTATTTGAAAAAGGAACTTCTCAGTATTTACATTCAGCGTTACAGCAGATGGGCAGGTTCTGTTTATTGGTAATGTTTGGAGCCCTAAAATCAAGGTTTTGTAGGATACAACTTCAGTCTGGGTTTTGATTGCCCATAACGTGCTTTCTAGTTGCAGAGGTGTTCTCACTGACACCTGGATGAAGCACGCTTCTCCAGCGCTGAGATTTTCAGCTCATGAACGTTTGCCAGGCTTAGCTGCTTTCTTGTCATGTCTAGGGAAATGTTTTATAATCAGTTATAGGTATTTCAGTTTAAAACAAAATGTACTGTATGTCAAAATTATTGATCATGGTACAGGTTAATGATGGTTTTTGGCAAGCTTTTTGTATGTTATATGAATGATAGCTGTGGTTTATAGGTTAAATTTCAGATTGTTGGTGACAGTTTTAATGAACACTTTAAAATCATATTCATTTTATTGTCTCTAACATAATTTCGTTCTGTGCAATTCACTGGTTAATGGATAGTCTGTTCATTTATCTAGTGCACGGGTCAATAAGTTTCGTTCTCTCCTCCCTGTGAGAGGGGAGGAAGGGCCCGATCCTCTCCTGCTTACAGAGGAAGGTATGTTTTATATCATCTGCTCTCCCTGACGCATACGCTGTGGGGGCACAGCACCAGCAGCAGCCCTGCGAGTGGAAGGTGCTGCAGGAGAGTGCAGGCAGCGCATGCTGTGCTGTCTCCTTCCCAGGCAGCGCTAGCAGTTGCTGATGTGCTTTTATTCTTTCATTTTTATCTTTTGCCACAGTGACTTTGTAAGCCTGAAGGGACATTGCAGCCCACTTGTGTGTTACACCGTGGCGTGGGCTGCAGAAGGAGAGTTTCAAGTGAAAATTAGGTAGCAATGCCATTTGTAGGCTGTTGCAGTTACTCTGTACGTTCTGGCAGCGTAAGTTCTCAGTCAGGATTGTGGTGGAGTCAGCGGCGGTAAAGCAAGAAGAGAATGTGCTTTACAAAGCTGAGAAATCTCCTCGCTTTCTGGCTGCTGCATTCGTGCTGTAAGTGGGTGTCAGGGTGAATAACCTCCATGTCTGAAGTAAAATCCCCCGCCTCCAGCTGAACTCTGGTAGCATTTTTCCAGGCAGTGTGCTGTGTTTCTGCCAGGTTGCTGAGATACTTGCCTCTCAGCTCCTATAGAAATCTGAGACAATTAATTTTTGTTCCTAAAGCTGGCACCATTCCTTACAAGCGTTAGAGGGATGCCAGCTATCCGCTGTGGCAACTAATCACGTGGCCGTATTGCCTTTGATTTTCTGTATTCTTCTGTGCCATTGAATTGGATAGTCTTACATAAGTGGAGAACAATTTCTGGCTTATCCCAAGAAGCAGAACCAGGCTCTCCTTAGCTGAAGATAATGTGAATCAGACCTTCGCAGGACTACCATACTTACCAGTTGTTTTTAACCTCCACGCAGAAGAGCGCTTTGGGAGCTCCGTGCTGATTGCTCTAATGCTTCTCAGACACAAAGTTGTAAGGATGTGTGTGAGTGAGGGGAATGTGAAAAAATCATTTTAGCAATTTATAGATAAAAGCTAAGAGCACTCAGCCCTGCATTTTAAATATGTTCTCTAATTTGGAGCGTATCAATGTGTCAGGTTTGATTCTGAGGAACATCTTCTGTCCATCTTCTTCCTCTGCACTTGCATTCTGTGGAAGCATGAGGTTAAGCGCACCGATCTAGCGAATGATTTTGGAAGGTAGGCTGAGCTCCTGGGAGAGACAAAACGGGGAATGGTAGGTAGGCCTGAATTCCCTTTTCCACCCATGTTCATCAGCAGTGCTGTGCCTGAGCAGCAACAGCAGGCCCTGCTCCCACCAGCTGCCCGGTGTCTGGGCCTCTCTTGGCTGGCTGGCACAGCCCTGGGCATGGATTCCTGTGGAAAGTCATAGCTGCACAGTAACTGTAATGGTGCAGGCCAGTAATGGATTGCAGCACTTCAGGATTTTGCCCGGTTTCTGCTGTTTGCTTTTGCTGTCCCCCATCAGTCAGACACGGTGAGGATTGCTCTGCGAGTCAAGTTAAGAGCAGAAGCTGGTGCACCTACTTGAAATGTGAATCATTTGTGTCTGTTACTGCAAGCATTGTCTTGTTTCTCAGTTACTCTGAGGAGGGAAGGCTTCACTGCCAAGAACTGTATCTGCATAAAATCCAGTAGGTGGCTGTGGGTAGCCGGGAAAGATGAGAATTATCCTCTACTGGATTTTTTATTTTATTTTTTGAGAGCCTGTGCTTCAGTTGCCAATTTTATTGAGGCGAGTAGCTGGACTTACAGCCTCTGGGAGGGACGCTTTGTTACAGGAGCGTGGTGGTGGTCTTCTGGGATGGCCATTTTGAGTACAAGCTTTTCTGTCCTCATCCTACATGTGCCCACAGAAGTTTGTCAGCTGCAGGATTCTGTCATGTTGTTCTTACCATCTGGGGGGTGTAATCAAAAGCAATATTTTTTGGTACAAGCTTTTAAAAAGATCTGGAAATACAATAATTAGAACATTCCGGTAGCAGTACTTCAAGTACACCTTCAGTTTGGTAGTAGCACAGCTTTTACATTTATGGGATGAGGGAGGTACATTCTGCTATATGTTAAGCAACATATAGCAATAGCATTATATGCAATTAATACATATTGTGTGCAGATGTGTAAATTCATACAGCTACCTTGCAAGTTCGGAACAGGATGAATGTTTTGACCAAGAAAGTTTGTACGTACAGCAGGAAAGATTTTGGATGTAAGACTTGATTGCTGCTGAGTTAAGGGCGAGATTATTAATGTGAAGAAAGATTTCAAAGAAACAGGTGAAGAGAGGAAGAAATGTTCTCAGTGAAAAAAAGTGGGAGACTTTTCAAGTTGTGGGTAGTTAATTGAATGAATGGTGGCCTAATTCCAGCAATGCAATGAGAAGAGGCTAGAAAAAAAGTCTGCAAACAGTATAGGAAACAAAGAGCAGAAATCAAAACTGTTGCTGCAGTTTCAATCCAGTTTTTGCAGTGGGAGTGGTTTCAAAGAAAGGTACATTTAAAATGAATTGTAAGAACTTCAGGCTCGTAGCATTAGAGATTGAAAGCTAACGTTAGGTAAGCTGAAAGGTTGAGAAGCTGTCATCCATTCAAGGTCACGCAGCAAGTCTGTGTCAGCAAAGGACGTCACATAGGATTCTGACTCCGTTGCTGAAACCAGGAAGTGATAAGTCAGACCCAGGTCCTTTTTGTACTTACATTTGTTAGTTGTGGTTATTTAAATGTCATAGGGAAAGTTTATAAAAGGTAATAAAATACTAAAAGTGCTGTTCTTCATAAATGTCAGTTTTTCTTCTTTAAAATGTGGTAAATTATCTGCTTTCCTAAAGAGTTACTCCTACCAGATTAGTGACTGAGAGCTGTGAAGTGCAACGCATCTGAATTTTAAATAATTACGCTTCCTTGGCGACAAAAGAGTTTTTCCGTCCATTAATAATGAGAAAATGAATGTTGGACCAGCAGTGAAACAGATGAAGCTGTATACCCCTTGGGATGCCTGACTGCACCTTTAACAGACCTGAAATTCCTCTGATTATTTAAATGTTCCATATTGAAATGTGATGGTGGCCTTGAGTTAATAGTTAAAGAGGTTTAAATTGGAATGTCCCTGCAGAAGTCTTTCCCATTGATTGGAGCAAGTGGGCAGAAAAATACCTGATTTGATTGTTGGAAAGCACTGACAGTGCCCTACAGTTTAACAGATTTGTTTGTTTGGTTTTTCTACTTCCTATACTATGCAATCAGACTTTTTTTTAAGCATGTAGATTACTTAAGGTTGGAGGTGTCTTTTTATAATGGCAAATTGATGTACTGAAACACTGATTACCTGCAATCAGTGCCTCATCGTGCTGGGACTTTTGTAACGACTGCAGCTTTATTAACAAGTTTGCAAGATGAATCTTACTTTGGAACATCACCCTCCTGGATGTGTCATCTGGAGTAAAATAAGCTAACAAGTAGTTATTTAGGGACAGAATAATTCCTTGCTTTTGCTCTATTTTGACTTTCAATTTTTGACTTGATTTGTTGCCTTTCGAGACGTGTATTAAAAAGAACAGAATGGCATCGTGTTCGGTGAATTGCAGTTACAAAGACTGTGTCAGAGTACTGCATGTGCCTGGGCAGAAGGTGAGAGCCCATGATCTGTAGCTTGAAAGCTATTGACGGGGTATTTTTTTTGCAGCAAAAATGTAGAAAAGAGGACCTAACAGAAAAAATGCAGTTTGTTTTAACACGAGGTGTGGTTTAAACAGATTGTCTCGTAGTGATTAGCCAGGTTGATGTCAGTGAGAATGGCCTCTTTCTGAAACTATTTCCATGTTTATTCTTCTGTATTTTTAACATTTCAATTATATACATCCCTTCCTTGTTTTTTTTACCCATTTTACCTGAAGGCCTCCCTGCAGGAAACCTGTTTTCATTCTACAGGCATATTCCTTTAAACCTGCGGTTCTCTGTTAAATAATCGCTCTCATTTCAAATAGCTGTGATTTAGGTAAGGATTGTTTTTAGCAGTCTGAAATAAAATCCCTCTTTGTTTCCTGCAATTTTTACCCTGGAAGTACATGGAAAAGGATCTTAAACCTGGGGAGAAGTGTATATGAAAGTCAGTAAGTGGGTCTTCGTGTTATGTGGATGAAAGAAATGTACTGAAAAAGAGGGCTGGTGTTGTACAGGGTGTTAATTCTCCCAGTTTTAAATTTTGGAAGGATACGATTATTAGTATTTTAAATTCATCGCTACTTAACCTTTTTGAAAGCTGTCTTTATTAATCCAAGCACCGAACCTATTATCTCTCAAGAAATTTACCCCCAAGCCAGAAAGAAGGAATGCAGCAGTAGTGTTTCCTAGAGGGTTTGAATGGAGCCCATGTCCTCTTTCAGAGTTCTGTTATTTGGGAGAAGGAAGAACATAGAAAACGTTTCTCAGCCATCAAATTGATATCTTCATGCAAATATTTTACTGCTGGAATAGTACATTTGAATCTATTCTTTACTGCAGATACTTCTATATAAACAATTGATATCCACCTATGTACCATGGTAAGCTTTTTTCATTACTGCCAGCAATTCTCCCTTCGATATGAAGCCCTGAAAAGGAGGATCTTGGTGTCCTGTCTTTCACTATATGCTGTTTCTGTGCTTTTTCTACGTTTCAGTGCTTTTTGTAGTCCCAGATTCCCCACTTTCAAGATCAAAGGAGTTTTGGGGTTTTTGGGTCTTTGTTTCTGTAGGACAGTTGCGTATTTTTAAGCTTAATCTAGCATCATTTATAATTTATTTAATTGTTCCATAGCTAGTTTCATCCTACTGCATAAAATCTCACCATTTACTGACCATTTACTTACCATTTACTTACCATTTACCATGTACTTACCATTTACTTGCTTCTTTGTCACCTTTATGTATGGTCAACTAACTTTATGTAGATTTTTTTGTTCCACCTTTTTATAGAAGTCTCGCATTTTATTAAAATTTATCAGTCACAAGTAGGACAGGTGAATTGGATCATAGTGCTGAATCTGTTGAAGAGACGTGTGGGCACTTGCGGAGGTTGGTCTGCTCAGGTGTCACTGGTGAATGTACTCTGCTTTGGTACTTCATAGGTTTGTAATTAATTTTAAAATACGTTAAAATGATTATCAGAACACTCATTTAGCACGACAGGCATTGTTAATGAGTTGTTAATGCCCTTTAGCATTAAAGACGTGCAAATACATACAAAGGGTGGAATTGTTTCCCATCTTGAATGTAGTGGCTCTGCAGACTTCAAGGAGGCCAGGATTTTGTCCTCCCTCTGTAACATTCACTTTATTGTAATTCCAATTAGAAGAGAAAAACACAATAATATATTTCAGCAGTAAAATGTTTACTGCAGTCTGCGCGACTGGAGCAAAGCCTCAAACACCACTGTAACGGTGGTGGCTGTGGATTTGTGTCCCTTGTGGAGGAGTTACAAGCAGGGCTGGAAGAAAAGGAGTCTGTTCCCTTTGATCTTTCGTCCTCATTTACTCTGCTGCCCTCAGTGTGCGTTCTTTGGCTTAGGGAGGGAGAAACCCATCCTGATCGAGGTTTACTATTTATTGGGCCATCAGCTGTAGTCAGTTAGCGTTTGGAACTGCTGAGTAGTATCAGGCCATAAAGTATACTGCTGAGCTGTCTGGTAGGCAAAGCAAAGGTCTGGTGGATTCCATACATCCACCCCAACCTCCAGATATTTGGATTAAATATATAACTGTCCTGATAGTGTTAAAGTGCAGAGCAGTCGCCAGAGTGCACTCACGGGTAATTATTCAGTTACAAGATAACTCGTTTTCTATTTCTTTTGACTTGCTGATTCTTAATATTTATCCTCAATTTTTTTAGATGTCTTTATGCACTTGATTTTTCTTAGTGAATTACAGTAAAGTCAGAGTTTTCTTATTTAATTCAGCTACCACAGACCAAGTTTTGTAGTGATGGCATTTGTGTTACACTCAGAAGCATACACAGGCTCAGCAGCACTAATAGGTGGGTATATTTTGATTAGTATCAGCCTCAGAGAGGAGTTAAGTGAGTAGAAATACATCTACTATTCATGGGTAGTTTGCATGTTTCATAAAAACACAGACCATATAGGCTTGGTCACATCCTCCATGGTTGGTTTGAGGCTTTTGGAAAGGCATAGCAGTGCACCCAGCAGTGTGAAGGGAAGGATGCAGAGTGAGTGTTGTGGGCTGTCAGGAGCGCTGTAACCAGGGTGGTTCCTCTGCGTGCTCTGATGCTGGCCTTCGGAAACCTACAGAGCACAATATTTCAACATTTCATGGTGTCTGTCCTCATATTAAAAAAAATACATCTGTATCTGAGAAGATGCTCTTGTATTTTTGACACTATTTGTAAAATGGGGGATTTGTGCCGTGGCTGTGCAGGTCTTTGCATGCAGGAAAATGTCAGAATTGTGTATCTGTAAATACCTGTGTTCTTTATGCAATTGCATGGCTGCTTTCCTAAAATGTGTGCTCTTAGCGTCCTTAGAACGAATCCAGCTCAGCTCGAATGCATTGAGCTCTTCAGCATGCAATTACAAAATGACATTGTTTTGGAAGGAGGAGAAAAACTGCTGTTCTGAAAGATGACATTACTTCAAGTGAATTTACTCATGAAACCTAAACCCGAGGTGAAATTGTGCACATCTCATTTGTATGCATATAATAAACAACGATGCAGTTCGATAGGTGTTATAAATAGGATGTGGCGGAGATGCTCAGGCTGCTAAGGTTTCCCAGATTTTATAGCAAGTACCCAACTGAGATTTGCTGCTCTCTAATTTTGCCTTTTGGGCTAACCAGCTGACGCCTAGCTGAAAAGAGTTATGTTCCTACAAGGCCACAGAAGCCTTAGTATTCCGTTTCCCTCGGATTGTGGAGGACTCTGTGTACCATCAGCAGCTCCAATCCCACCCTTTAGGCCAACCCTCATCTATCAAACCCGGGCTGAGAGCTAGCGAGAGGAAGCTCCCAGATAAACATACAGCAGCGCCTCAACTCCTAATCACTCTGGGCTTCCGCTTCCAGGCCCTATAATTAGAAGTCCTTCTTTTCCTTGTATTCCCAGTTGACGCAAATGCTTTTTGTGGCTTGGCACCTCATTTAGGGCGTGGGCTTAGTTTATGGCCAGGCCAGAGTCTGGTTTAGTCTTCTGATACTGCATAAATAGCTCTTAACCCACGGTCTACATCTGTACTGGTTTTTCCTTTTATGCATATATTTGCTGTATTTTTTTTTAACGTTTCTGTCCTGAAAGAAGCGTATCATTTCCCAAACACAATGCATGGAAAGCAGGCAGACGTGTCTGTCAGGTAAAAGGAAGCTGCAGGAATTTTGTTATTGTTTTTGCATCTAGGACATCAGGTCCCTTTAAACTGGGTTTTAATCATCTCTATGGATTTGAAAAACCACACGGTAAAGCAGTCGTTAACTTAAACTAACTGTACGCCTCGCGTTACGGATTAAAATAAAATCAGCTTTGCTGGGAGGTGCATACTAGTTACTGTCTGCTTGGCGCATAGACTTCCGTGGGTTCTGTACATGTGAGATGTTCTATTGATTTCAGATGGTATCTGTTAACCAGGGATTAATGCCAGTTTGAAAAATAAGCAGGAAATCCTTGAGAATTGCTCACTTCTCATCTATGGTTATACATACATGAAGTACAAAGTACGAGAAAACATTTTGGAATGAGCTTTTGATAACTTTAACCCCTATTTCCGTCTAAACAACTCCTTGAGAAAACTGTCACAAAGTCTTTGAGAAAGTGGAGCTGAAGCTTCCTGCACATGAAAGAGAAAGTGAGGTCAGTGCTGTGTCTGGAAGTCGGGTGTCAGTGGGGTGGGCAGAGGAACGCCATCTCTGTGCTGTAGGAATCGACAGCTGTGATTCTCTGTGGGAAGCAATGGGAGGTGGAGGACGCCGCACCAGAACACACCTCCCATCTCCTAGAACATCAGATTTAGCGTTTGAGTAACAGCAGTAAGATGTTTGAAAATTTGGTTTTATAGCTGGGTATTCTTTTGCACCCGTGGTGCTGTGCCTGACACAGCTCTGCAAGTATGTATTTGTCCTTCAAATGCAAATGTTTGTAGGAAATCTTCTCCATTAGCTTTCTGAAGAAATAATCGCTAATAGAAGCAAAGGGCCTGTTTTCTTTTGGCTTTCATCTAATAAAATGCATTTAATCCCAGCAGTGTCAGACAGAAGGATTTTCAGTTGGACATGCAAAATTGTTAAATCAGATGCCACCCATCTTTTATTTTTAAGCCAATTACAATCTCTTTCACCTCTGTTCTCCTTCAAGCTAGCAAAAAAACCCCAACAAAAACCCAACAAAAAACCCCCCACAAAACCCAAAATACCCCAAGGCAAGGACTGCACATTGCGGTGGAACCAAGCAGTATTTACCTCACAGGGCAGTGACCAGAACTGCAGGTAGGTGAGCATCTTTGGCTGCTTAATTTGCTCAGACAGTGCATTGAAGTGTGAAGGATGAACAGGTGCTCCTGGGTGCTGTACTTGTTAGCCCGTGTGCTCCCAAACAGCACCTTAGCTCCGTGTGAATAGAAATTACAGATTTGGAAAAATGCCTTTGTGAGGAGCAAGGAGGCATTATATTGGTCTGCGGGCTGTAGGGTTTATCAGTCCATCTGCAGACACCTGCATCTCCAGCCAGGATTGAAAACAAGAGCTACAGAGCAGAGAGGTGTGGTGGTCAATGCGCTGTGGTGATCCCTGTGTTCTCTCTCCTGATTATTATGCAGCTTTCTGCCTCCAGATTGTTGGCTTATTCCACCATGATGTTGTGATCGCACTGTGCCGTGTGATGGGATGCACATGAAGAATGCTGCGTTCAAATCTCTGGGTGCATTCTGCATGTGCATTTACAAAAGACTTCTGGGGAAATAAGCCTCCATGTTTGCCAAGGCCGTCTGCAGGCTGCTGAGAGAAGCCCCGTGGGCGCGTCTCCTCTGGTTATCTTTCTCCAGGGCTCCTTTCCCTTTGGAATAAGGCAGAGGCCAAGAGGACAGAAAGCACACTCAGCCTCCTTGAGAAGTGGTCTGATGTGTGAGGCGAGGCAGACGGGGATGCAGAAAATAAATACTTTGAATTAGGTCTTATGGAATATCCTCGCTCCAGTAATAGCGTCGGCCTAATTCTAGTACACAAACCCCTCTATTTGCTTCCAATTTACTCCACTGGTAACGCTATATATTATCGAGGACCGCACACTTCACTAGGAGGGAAGTGTATCTTGTGATGTTTCAGAACAGAATTAATGCAAATTGTGTGCATAATCCCACACTAAAGACTTGGCTCACTTGCGCTTAAGCAACTTTAGCTGTATTTCCTATCAACACAGTCACTACAAATCAAGGAAATTGCCAGTTAAGCCAACATTAACATCCAGACCAACCTCGACTCACATGCCTTACCGCCCAAACACAATACCCAAATGCACTCGTGGATTTCTGAGCTCCGTAACAAACTCTCTTTCATTTCTAACACTCGGCACCGGGGCAGCAGCCTGCAGCAGTAAAAGTATGTCTCCTGGAGAGAATCTTGCTGAGGTCGGGTTTAAGATATTTAAGATTCTGCATATGCGTGATTTTGCGGAAATAAATGGCTGTGAGCGATGTGGGTGGCCTCGCGCTCTGCCTGAGCCCCACCAGCACAGTGGTCAAGCTAAAAGGAGCTTCGTAGGCAAATCTGTCTCTCCATGCAGTTTGGATTTCTCTGCTATCCAAACTTTGGATTTCTGCTGGCGTGACTCGTTCTTAAAAGTATTGATCCTCACAAGTTTCTTCTGTCCCCAAGAGCCATGGTCGAGTGAAACAGAGGCACTGCGGTCACCCACGGGGTCTGTGCTGGTGCTGTGTTAGTGACCGTGTACCTGGAGCACGCTGGGGGATGCTGGTGGGTCCAGAACATCAATGTTTTGGCTCCAAGCTGAGCTGAAAGGCAGAGAGATTTGGGGGTTATCAAGGAGGGAAAGTGCTCAGGGTAGTGACCCGGTGGGAGGGCACCAGTGGTTCTGCTGAAAGGTTAAACTTAATCTTAACCGAGGGAGCGATTCCCTGCTGCTCCGTATGTAAATTTGCTTTTTTTCCCAGTCTAATTCTGAAATTTTAGGAATGGCATGTGCCAGACACCAGTGATAGTGTGGGGTTTGGGGAATTTGTACTGGATATATCTGTTAGGCAGCAGTGAGTAGAAAAAAAATAGGAAGCATGGAGTCAGGGGTAAATAAATCGAGGACGTGAACTCTCCTTTATGACAGAAAGAAGATATCTGTTTGTCCTTTGAATAGGAGTCAGGTAAAATGTGGAGGTCTGAATTCTCTTCCTGCAGTATAAAATGGTCATTTTAAGTGGAGAACCAATGCAACTTGAACTGTGCAGAAAAATCCTGGTTTCCTGTAGTGGATATGATACTCTGAAAATTATTTAGAAGGCACCTTAATGTAGCTGTTAACATGCTTCAAATGCTTCGCATCTGAAATTGATAAAGTCAGAGGTTTATTTGGGGTGATAATTTCCTTAATTTTATTAATAAGTGAGTTAATGTGGACATTTATATGCAGAAAGATAGATACGAAGTTTGCTTGCTGTAGTCTTGGAAGTATGGCATTATGGCATACTTCCATGTACACCAATATTTTTGTTCGGTATAGAAACATAAAGGCACGTTGACTTTAAATATGTGTTTGTGAATTATGAAATGAGTTATGGACTGACATACAAAGAAGAAAAAGTAAACAGCATATAGAAGTTACTGTGATTCTGCTGGTCTTCTAATTTAATCATTTCAGTACATCCATCAGTGACCTGTTTTCAATGAAGTTAGGACCTAATTTAATATTTCACTTGAAAGCTCTCAACTCTGATTTGCTGCCTTTCCAGCCATAAATCAGACAGTTTCTTTCACATGCATTTGTAAAAAGATGCTTCTTCAGGGTTGTTTTGGCATAGATTGTTTTAGCTGTGTTTTCATAGCAGTTCTGTGTCCAGAATTAATTACCGTGGAAACACCAATCTTTTGTATACGGACTTTCACTGTGAAGAGCACTTTTGGTGATTCCCTGCAGGGCTCATCGCTTCAGCACTGCACGTTGGTCACTCAAACTCCCACTGTGGCTTGAAATACTCGCAGGTTTCTCAGTTGCCTTTGGTAGCTTTGTGCTGTATTTCATCAGCAGTGATGGTGTTGTATGATGAAGGTTGAAGTTCTGTTTCATTTTTATGAAATGAATCTCTTTGAATTCAGTAATTTTCCTGCAACTGTTTTGTTTCCAGAAACCACAATGTAAAACACTTTAGCTTTTTAGATAGACGTTCTTAAGCCTCTTTTCAAGTGATTAATCTCTTGTGCTTTTCTTTTTCTTTTTTTTTTCTTTTTTTTCTTCTTTTTTTTTTTTTTTTTTATTTTTTACCCAGGGATGTTGCTGGTCACTACTGACACATTAGGCCATGATTTCCATGTTTTTCAAATACTGACACATCCTTGGTCATCATCACAAAGTGCCGTCCATCATTTGTATACACTTCACAGGGGAGAGACTGAAGCCAAAGTAAGTTGAACTATTTGCTGAAGAATAATCCCCAGACACCTTATACATTTTGTGTATGTTGGCACTTTAATGTTTGTTTCAGCACAGAAAGAGCCTTTCTTATGTTATAGCCGCAAAAAGGATAAGAGCACAGCGTTTAACCTGGACAATAATAAATTCTTGCCCTTTACAATGAGGTGCTGTCAGATTTATTCGGATATGACTCTACCTCCGAAGAGCCCAGATTATTAGCTGTGTTTGCACTTAACCTTTTCTCATGTAACATTTGTCTAGTGCCTGTGAAGCAACTGTCAGGGTTTGCTTGACTTTGGTGGTAAAAGCCAAAGAAGGGCGACTGGAGAGTTGAAAGCAAAAGTTAATCCAAAGACTGTAATTAACTTTTATCTACGCTTCAGCAAAATGGGGGAACTTGCTGGAGACTGAAGGGGTACAATTTTAACTTTCCAATTAGAATCCCGTTCCTAAAGATGGAAGATTAAACTGGGCTTGCTTAGAATAAGGTGAAAAACCCTGAATGTACAATTAAAAAATGTTCAATAAGTTGTTTTACTAAAGTTAGAGATGCCTCTCAATTGCTGTTTGCTTGCACTGCTGTGACAGCAGCAGTGTGATGTATTATGGCTGGATCCTTCACTGTACTGCTTTTAGGCATCAGGAGAGCTTCACCTTTGTAGCACTGAGTAACTGTTGAAGAACCTGTTTTAAATACATAAATAAAAATGTCACCAGAGGGTAAGAAATGAGTATTGCACTTGCTGATGCAATTACACACTGAAAGCACAGACTTGTGACAGTCTGGCAGATGTAAACTAGTGTGACAGGGAGAAGCCTCGGGCACTGTGATGATGACCCTGACACTGGAAGCCTGGGTGGCTGTGGTACCCTGATTACAGTTGCTTCATACCTTCATTGTTTTTCTATGGGTTGCACAGTTGCCCTTAAGTTTTTTTGCCTTACCTTTAGCAAGCGAAGGCGATAGCTTTATTTAATGCACTGCAGGTTGATAACGTTTCAATCTGCGTGAATTTGAATTCCTGGTGGTTTAAAAGGGCTGCTGCTACTGTGCTGGCAAAATGTGAGTACTATTACAGGCAATGGCTTCCTTCCTGTATAGGGAAGAACAGCCAGTGTGAAAAGTGAGATGAAATTAGGGAAACAAAATGGTTCCTTATGTAGGATAATACATATAGTAATTACCTGGTAACTGGTTTTTATAAATAAAAAAGGCCAAATACTGCAGATCTGTGTATGTACATATGCTTTGTTATCTATTAGAGTGTGATATAATGTCTTCAGTGTGTCGTTCTTGTTTTGCTTGCTTAGAAAAAATCGGAAATATCCCATAATCGATATTCAGAGCCAAAGTGCATCGCTCCAGTCAGAAGGAACAAAGACGTTCTTCTGTATTTTATAGCTGATAAATTTATTTTTAAAGGCATACACTGGAAAGCAAATATTATGTGTTTTGAGACTGAACCTTTATTGATAGAAGTCTCTGGGATATAGCATTACCGTCTGTGTGAAGGTATTGCGTTAACATTCTCAGCGTCAACATAGTAAATTTTTTTCCACATTTGCCACATAGTTTTCATTTGGGACGTGAACAGTATAGCTTTTGGAATGGTATAAAACAGAGCAAATTCTAAGCAGTCCCACGCATATTGATGGATTTTACCAATCCCCTGATAATTGAACTATCCAGCAACAATATCGCATTGGTACATAGAGTTCTCAATGTACATATTTAAAACATTTACATAATACGATGCATATTTCTGCTTTTGGAATAACAGCGCCTTCAGTTCTGTAGTAAGAAGGGCAGTGCGTAGTGCTGTTCTTTTGTTCCATAAATTTCATTAGACAAGAATTTTGGAGGCTGCTCAGTTTAAAATTCTCACTGCAGACATTCTGAGAGACGCATGGAAGCCCCTGCACCTCCTTTCTTGGTCAGAACAGCATTTATACATTTGCAACCAGACTTTTTCCCCCCTGGTTTGAAGCTAATTGTGAATCAAGGCCAATGGTCTTAAAGGTCACCTTCTGTACTGGAGCTATAAAAAGTTCTAATTTTTGTTGATGGACGTGAGTGATTATCAGTGTCAGAATTTGTTTAGTTAGTTCCTGTTATAAATTGCTTAAACGTCATCATATGTCCTTGTTATATGTGGTATTTGAATATCCATACTGAAATAATCTGCTTTCATATGTGAGATTCTGCCAATAGTGCATCACCGTGTATTTTCCCAGATGCCCCTCTCTCTGATGCATGACTTTTTTTTTTCTTGCTTTTTGATTAGTTAGAGTGTTTTTAGCAAATGCTTGGCACCAATACTACAAAGCTATTTAGCTCATGGACAAAGCACTGGTGCAGCATAATGGTTCCAGCAGCTTTGCATCACTCTGAGACCACAACTTTGAGAACTGTATGCATTGATGCTCCCAGGGTACACCCGGAGTTACAGCAGTGCTTGAATCCACGCATCAGCCCCACAGCATCCCCTCCTGCAGGGCCGCCCCTTTTGCCTCCACCCTGGGGGTCACTGGGCAGGCAGGGCTCGGTCTGTCTGTCTGTCTGCCAGGAAGTCTGCCCTGTCGTTTGTGCACAGGGGCACCTCAAGTGGATTACATTGCACGCTTAGTGCTTATTAAAGAAAAAGGAGCAAGTGTTGTGATTTAATAATGGTGTTTTCTGATCGATTCGCTGCACTTGAGCAGTGTCTCTAAGTCACCAACATGTCTTTCTGCTGAGTTAGATATATTAGTTGTACTCAGTTCCTGGATAAGCCCCTGGCTTTTTTGTGTGACCGAGATCAAGATGGGTTAAGATGGAAAATGGACCTCTGTCTCCTGAGGGAATTTTGAGGACAACAGCCTGGAAAGAATGTGAAGTGCTCTGATACTTTGTTGGTTCGAGTGATGGGAGTCCGAAGGTCACAACTTTCCAAGTCACTTTTCTGCAAACACAGTCAGAAGCCACTCTGTCACTTAGGTTGGATTAAGATCTTTTGGTCTTCAAGACCTACTTATGCTTTAGAATTTTTTTTTCGGAGGAGAACAAAACCCGGCGTGTTTGATGCACTGTCACATCATGAAGGCCCATTGCAGGTGCTGGTTGTACGTAGCCAGACCAGAGGGAGAACTGAACCCTTTAGAGAATCCACGCTACGCAGTTCAGCTGCAAAGGAAAGAGTCAGTGTGCAGCACACCTCTTGGTTAAGGATACTTTTCCTTGTCTTGCAGTTCTTGCATTGTGAGTCAGTGCTTACTGCACTCGTATTTTTATCCAAGGGCGCATTAGAAAGCTTTCAATGAAGGTATAGCATGCACTGAGCCAGAGAAGTTCGTTTACTTGCAGATGAAAGTTAGGCTGTCACCTGATGATCCTTTGCTTTTGATCTTAAATTGTAAACAGTAAAAAAAAATCCCTGAAAACAGTATTATCTCCACCTAGAACAAATAAACGTAACGATAGCATCAGTGGGCCGCTGGCCAGGGCCCTCTGTAATCTTTTACGCTGTCAGACTTTTGTTATTCTGACTCTCCAGCTGCTGCTAGAACTGACTGCAGTCAGCAGAGGTAAACAGAGGGAACGATAAAAACATTCCAGCACGGGCTGCTCAGAGCATGGGCTGCTTTACACTTCTCATGGTGTGATTTCATGGGGGTTCTTCAAACGTACCGTGTCTGGGTAGGGAAGCATTGGTTAGTTAACAGACATTGGATATCAACCTTCATGGTTAATAGAAACCTCTTCCTGTCTTGTGACATGGTTATGTATTTGCAGTTATTGAAACAGTCTCTGGAAGAGAGATTTTCTAATTATTAGAAAACCTGGGGGAGTCATGAAATAATATCGATGTAGAGAAGGTGATCAGTCTTTGATGGAAGCAGAGAAAAAAACACTGCTCAGCTGTCTGAGGGCACAGAGCTTTGAGCTCCGTGTCCCTGCTTAACACAGAGCAGCTCCCCTGCCTGAGAGGCCTGGTGTGAGTGCTGCGCTGTGCCCACGTTCTGCAGGGCTTCGTAGGGTTGAAATCGGTTTTGAGTACTGAGGGAGGCAGAGTTCTGTCGGTGTGGGTCTGATAAATCAGATCACGTGGCCCATGATTGTGTTATTTTTTCATTTGCGTTTGTTGTCATGTCATTCCCTTAATTTTCTTGACCAAAAAGAGTCAAATGCAGGCCAGTTCTCTAATTTATGTTGGCTCTTCCCTCCCCTCAGCACTGCTGCTTTCTTGTTGCATTGCACTGTTGATTTTTTTAATTTCTGCTCTCTCTCTGCTCAGTATAATTCAGTACTTAAGCCATGTCGTTCGGATAATGGTATGCTTCCTCTGTGACACTGCACGGTGTGCATGCAGTAATGCTTTATTGTCATTTCACTTCAATGTTGAGATCCAAGTTAATGCAGTGAAATGCACAAGGATATACATATTGTTACTGGGGTAATTTACCATGCCTGAGAAGGAGACACCAGGAAAGAAAGAGTACCAGGAAGATCATTTCAATTGTTGATTCTTATTATGTAAATACACGGTGCAGAGCTGTGAGCCCTGTTTTCTGACTCTTGCCTTGTGCACACATCAGTGGATGTGCACAGAGAGGACATGAGCCCCACATTGGCAGCTCTGCATCACAGCTGGGGGCTGCAGACTGCATTCAGCTCACTTGTCTCTGCCCCGTAACTGCTGTGACAGCCCCTGTAGCTCCTTCTCCTTCAGCAGAAAGCAAGGGGATGGTATAAACGTAAGCATAGTGCAGCAAGTTAGTACAATATTAACTTTCAGAAGACATGAAATCCAGAGGCTGGGTATGGGCTGTCAGTCATTCCCGGAGGTAGTGGTAAACAAGGTCACTGCTGTCCCATGTGCTTCCTTGTGTAATCAGCCATACCTCTGGCTATCCCACTTTAATCAACTGCTTTTAAAATAGGATTTCTGTGGGCTGCTCTTTCTTCCGGTTTGTTTTCTTCCAGTTATGGCTTAAATTTAAAAAAAAAAAAAAAAAGGAAAAAAAAAAAGAATATACTCCAATTAACATTATATTTATATTTGGACAAACTGTGGGAATAAAGAAGGAAGGATAGCAAAACCTTCTGTAGATTTCTGTTGCATGAAAAAGTAAATGTATCTCAGCTTTGAAGCCTCACCTTCAGATATTCCCCTCCAGGCTTTTTGTCATATCAGAAATAGCTGTTAGTCTTGGAAGCAGATCTTCAGTGGAGCTGTTGGTAAATGACCTGTCCTTGCAGGACTCCATATATTGCATTGCCCTACTGCCTCACTCAGTTCAGACTGAGAAGAAGTAGTCATAAAGACAGGAGGAAGCACTGGCAATCTCCCAAAACTACGTGGTATTGCAATTTAAAGTATCTTAAATATTCCTGAGTTAAATGGAATCCTGGGTCTGTGTTGCCTTTTCTTGACACGGACGGAAGAGGGTAGATTAAATTCTGAAATAAAGACGCGGGTATTAAATTTGAGGTCGACCTTGAGCTGGAGAGTAAAGTTTGCATCATGAGAGATCTAGTGTACTTTGTAGTTTATTAACATATATCTGTAAACACTATGGGGTCTTGATTGATCTTTAGTATCTAAACATTACATCATAATTAACAACAAATCCAGAAATATATTATAAATACATGAAATAATAGTCCATTAACCTAAAGGACAGCAATAAATTGCAACGCTTAGCATAAACTTGAAAACCACTAATGGGCCACTGTGCAGCTTGTTTATATAAGGAGCAGTCAAGAACTCTGTGCAGTGTGCAGTAACAGCGTGGTGGATAACAGCAAGTCTGATGTGATAATTTATATATTCTTTTCATGGACACACACAGCTGATTTTTGAAGAGGTTTCTGAGCATGCCACAGCGAGCATTCTGTTCTGGCTAGGATCACTACTGTTGTCCAGGTCTGCTGGAAAGGAGCAATGGGCTCCATCCCATCACAGGAGGACTGTGCCCTTCTGATGTTAACACGCTTTAACCAGGGCCTCGTATGAAGCTGGGAGTATTTTCTGAATTAACTCCTTGATCTGTCTGTGGTTCTGTTGCTCAGCATGTACCTGTGGAAGTCAAACTAGGCCGATTTTGAGACAGGTAGGAGATGCTTGTGTACAAAGGCAGCTTCCAAAGCACAGCTTGGTACTGCTGAGTAGGCTTCGTAGGTGTGTTCCCAGAGATCTTCATTCATTTCACACCCATCTGTCGACACTTCATTTCCCCCCCAATGTGTCTTAAAAACCCATTCTTAGCCTCAGTGCTGTCAGTTTACTGTGAGTCGTCGTGACCGTGGAAGCCAGTGTCCAAGCGTGGTGTTCGTGGTCGTTATTCAAAGAGGACATTTGGATGACGGTGTTCCAGGCACATTCTTCCTGAAAATCAGGAATACTTTTCTGTGTGATGTTTACATTAAGAAAAAACATCCTGCTACGATTGTTTCCCAGGTTCTTGGCTGGAGTTGTCGAATGCCACCAGGGCCTCTGTATTTATGAGTATTTGTTTTTTTAGATGACGTAATGCTAAGGATGCATGCTGACAACAGAGCATTAGTATGGAAACATACGTTTCTGGTATGCAGTACAGTGTGATACATTTTCTTCTTTATCATCTCATAATTGGAAGCTGGATCTAAAATGAATATCGAGTACTTGTCAGACAGTTGTGTGTTCAGAAGGGCAGCATCTGAAGGCAGACGTGGCTGTTCTTCATGTTTTTACACATTAAAGATAGGGCCTTTGATAGGATTGGAGATATACTCCAACAGACTTAATGATTTTAC
This sequence comes from Alectoris magna, assembly GCA_030625065.1. NCBI lineage: Eukaryota > Metazoa > Chordata > Aves > Galliformes > Phasianidae > Alectoris > Alectoris magna. The sequence goes on along the minus strand of CM060581.1, from coordinate 7,688,713 downwards.
TGCGTTAAGGATCTTTCTATTCTAACTGAGGATGGTAATGTGTACGCAGTTCTTACCTTTGATTTGGACCAGTCGATGTTGCCTCTTCACATTGCGGTTGTGTGGTGCCGTGGTTTTGGTCCTGGTGTGTCCTGGTGCCATGGCTTTGCTCAGACCCCACAGCTTTGGGGTTTCTTTTCCTGTGGTTCTTGTTAATTCCCGTGGGGTCTGTAATCCTTTCGGAGCAATCCGTGAAGGTGAAGCACTTTGTAGGCAAACCAGGCTCTGAGTGCTGTGACTTCATGTCAGTAATACCGCAATCACCAAAAGTGCTAAAGCTGCCAGATTTTGGCTGATTGAGGAGCTGTACCATCAGCAGATCATTTGGGTACGTCCCCGTAATTGAAAAGAGCAGGTGTGTAGGTGTGTTTTTTAGTTTATCTATGTAATGTCGATGGAGCACTTTGTGTAGTGACAGTCTGTCAGCCAAATATCGTGTCACAAGGCTGAAGTCCTTTTTTTTTTATCTCAAAGGCTCCGGGGCTCAGTTGGAAACTTGCACTTTGATGAATACTTGCAGCTTTTGTCTGGAATAGCTGGAGTGCATTTCTGGAATATTTGTCAAGATTTTATCAGTGTTTACTCCAGTTGGAGTACCTAGTGTATTGTAAAACTGCCTTCAGTGAAATCTTCAAGAATTTTATTTAGTTTATGCTATATAGTAATATAATGAAAACTAATCCTTCATCTGTATGTTTGTTTGCTGTGTTAAATCCCACTTGTGTATGTGGATCTTTTTAGTCAGCTTTTACCTTTAAAAACATTGTTGGGAGGATTGTTTTAAGACTTCTTTTCTATGATAAATCATTTTAGCCTAGACTACTTGTTTTCTTGAGTTGTCTGCCAGTGTGGGGCTGGAAGCGAAGTTTAATCTCTCTTTTAAAGCATTCCTTCAGCAACAAGAATTTGCTTTCCATCAAAGTGTTATGTAAAGCGCACTTAAAAGGGAATTATATCCTTCTGGACTTCATATCTGAGATCTGTACAAGCAGTAACTATGACAGAAAATATTTAACTGGATTGCTCTATTTGCTTCCACGCTGACCGTTTTAAGCTGAAATTAAGGGCTGCATTTCTCAAGTGGTGGATAAGGACTAGTATGTGTAAGAAGAAATCCAATAGCTGACTGATGAAGATTGTTAGCTATGAAATGGAGTGATTTTATACTGAGAAATCACCAAAGTTACTAAGTTTCTTCCTGACTGAATTTTAAAACCTAAGAACAGCGTTAGTCCCAAGACAGCTGAATGGATGGTAGTTCCACTGATGGACAGATTGAGAGTAGCAGGAGACCATTAGAGACAGCTTTTGAAAATACTGGGCATTGATTTTTGGTTGGTTAAGTTACATGGTATGCAGGACATGGTTTTTCTGTTAACTTTAAATACAGTTTTGGGTTCCAGTATTTGTCAAACTCAGGCTCAGATGTGTTCTCTCTCTTGTTCTTATCCTTCCCTTTTCCCCTTTTTGGGTAGTTTCTAAAATTCTAAGTAAGAAAGCGAATAACAAAACATGTAATTGAAATGATTTCCCAGTTCTTTTTAGCAGTAAATTCTATTTGGAAATTAAGCCAAGCTCTCGTGGCTTTATCTGGTGCTTTGCATCCTGGTTTGTTTTGATAAGTTCAGGCCTGCTTATAAGAAAAAAAAGAAATCAGAATATTTTGCTAAGTACGTAAGATTTGGAACTGGGTGTTGTTCTGCAGCAAGGTTCACCTGGTGTTTGTGAGAAAAAAACGCTTTGTCTTTTTATTAACATTGCCAATAAAGATTTGTCTTTTAAAACATGCTCATCGTTTCCTCTTGTGCAGTGATGACTACGTTTCCATGTCACTTCTCTGCTTCCCAGGTACAGGATATCTCCTTCAGCCACGACTGTCGCTGGGTGGTGGTCAGCACGCTTCGTGGCACTTCCCACGTTTTTCCAATCAATCCTTACGGTGGACAGCCCTGTGTCCGGACACACATGTCACCACGGGTGGTGAACCGCATGAGCCGCTTCCAGAAGAGTGCAGGGCTGGAAGAGATCGAGCAAGAGCTGACATCCAAACAGGGAGGCCGCTGCAGCCCTGTTCCAGGCCTGTCAAGCAGCCCTTCTGGCTCACCGCTCCACGGTAAACTCTTTGTTATCTCCCTGCTGCGTTGTCAGGAAGCCTTTCCCCCAGTGTCACTAATGCCTGCGTCCCACAACACATTTCAGCACCTGGCGTGTGGCTGCCCGACCCATGAGAATTTGGTTCCTAAATATCGTTGGACCTGTTGGCCTAAAGACCTTCGCGGTCTTCCAGCTTCAGAGTAATTGCTAGCAACCTGAAAAACAGGAACGCTGAATTTACTGGAGATTGCAAGAATTGATTAATTTCCTTTTGTTTGCCCATGTAGATTGTGCACTAAAAACTGAGTTTCATAAAATGAGGTGCAGAAATATTTGGGGTATGCAGGTTTTACAAGAGTGAGCCGAAGTATAAATACCTAGGAAAGATAGTTCTAGTTTTGCAAGCTACTTAAGTAAACTGTGCTATCTGTGATGTGTTAATAATTTCCACTCTAAACTGAAAGTTTTGGGGCCTTTAGGTTTCTTCTTCGTCATCAGCCTGGATGATCATGAAGCACATCTGGTGAAAACTAGGCAGTGTGAAATTGAGGGAAAAGATACTTGATCTATCAGCGTGACTGCTTAATATCCTAAGGAAAGGAAATCTAAAGAATGTATCTATAAATCCTCCTTCTGTGGTGGATGTGTTTTTCGTGGTGGTGAAAGGGAGCCTCTAAAAAGGCTCAGCTGTCAGCATTGTCCCCACTTGTTCAGTTTCTCCTTTTTGTTGATTTTGCCTTTTCTTTGATGAGGTCTCTACTGGAAGCCATTTGTTTGGCTTCAGAATCTGCTGCAAACGTAGGAGATAGATACTCTTTCTAGTAAGAGTAAGTCACAGCTTCCATTGAAGCGAGAGCTTAAATATCAGTTTGGGACAGCTAGCCAGGTTTTTCCTATGTAAAGGTATTAAAAGCCACAGGGAACAGTTCCTCTTGCCTCATTACGTGTAGGATAAGAAATGCTTGTGAAACCCCAACTATGTGCTGTCCGCATCTTTGCTGCTAGAGATAATCTGTGTGATATTTCTGAATCAGAGGAGCACATTTTCGTACATGGACACATATGTGCAGTGGTGGGGACAGCAGCTCTTGGAGGACAGATAACACGGAGAGCACTTTGTGGCCTCCTGATAGACCAGGTGTGTTTCTGGGCCAGCAGCTGCTAATCCTTCTGCTCTTATTTCTGCAGCATTACGGTCGCCTTGCTGCAACCTTGGGCCAAACAAAGGGGACTTTGCGAGCAAAACGCTGGCTCGTTATCTTTCTTTTTAGATTAGCAATTATAACCCATTGATGTGAACTTGTGATTAACTTTGGTTCTTGTAAATATTTTCAGACTTCAGACTTTGTAACATTTTTCTCACTTTTTTTTTTACCCCTCGGTTTCAAAATGGAACTATTCGCTGTGTATACAGTAGGAAAGCAATCTATTTACATCTCGTTCTCAGTCCCCCACAAACTGTTTACCCACACAGTGTAAGCCTTTGCTGGGGTTGGGGATGATTTCATTTCCAAATGAATCATAGTTTGGCTTTGTTCTCTAAACTGTTCAATAGAGGATGACAAAGAGATGTTTCCTTGCACCTTTTATAGCTAACCCGGATTTTGTTTGGGTTCTTCTGCCTGTTAATCCAGCAAGGTTATGTTTTTGTCATTCCTTTGAGTTGCCGGAGTGCGTTGTCAGTAATATCCGAGTTTGGTTGAGATCCTTTTATGGGCTTTTACTATTATAAGACTGTTACAACATCAGCTAGCTGGCCGTGGGGCTGGAATGGCAGTGGATACGGCCTCGTGTGACCTCTCAACTTGTATGAGATGGGGGAGATGGCACTTACCCACCTCCCAGGTACACGGTGTGCACCGATCAGAGAGCAGGTAAAACAGTGCCCTGCCCTCAGCGGTAGGCATGTGTCCCCTGAGCTCTGCGTGGCTCTGCCCTGACCTCTGCTCTCGTTCACTGCTGGATCTGCCAGAATCGGAACTAACTTTAAGCACAGGGAGTTAAGCATACATTGGAGCTTTTGCTACGCTCCTACAGCTACTGAAAGTGCTCGGTAATGTTATAATACTGTCTGATCTGTCTTGTCATTTAAGCGGAGATTGAAGTACGTATTTGGGTGGGACAGCTTTGCTGATCACAGCCATCCCATTCTGAGTGCGTTGCCTACTCTGAATTGCAGTACATCGACTTAGAGCTATGAACAAACAAGCTGTTCTGTGCGTATTGCCTTCAGACTCCAGTTTAGCTCTTCGGGAGTGTTTGAGTATAACCCCCTTTCCTTGTCGAAGTATCAAAAGAGTCCTCTCACTTTGCCTTCATTACAGTCACAACAGATTAAAATCCAGGCCTGAATCTGGAGCTTTGATAAACACACAGGCCAAGATGCTTTAAATATTTTCATGTTACTTTTCACTATTTCCCAGAGTGGAACTCCTTTTACTAGAAGAATTCTTATGGGAAAGCAGAGCTGAAAGCACTGACATCATCAGCCCTTCCTGAAAAACAGATTGGTTTCCTTTAAGTAACACTCACTCAAGAAACCACCTATTTAGAGAAAGGCAGACAAAAATAGTTTCGAAGAAAATTAACTGTATAATAACTTAAGGCACAGGAGGGCAGATGCTTTCCAGCATTTAACTTGAGAGCAGGCCCTGGAGAAAGGTTGCTTCTGTTAAGGTTTTGTTTTCCTCCTCTGCAAATCCTAGCCTATCTACAGAAAACGTTTGTTATAAATGGATGGAAACAGCAAGGCGTGCAGCGGGACAGGCACGGGTTTGTAACGCCCCTTCGCTGTTCCCATTTGTTCGAGCGGTGGCACCCATCGCCCTGTCGCCCATCGCTGTGCCCCGCCGCCGCACGCACTGCCCCGCGCTGCCGGCAGGGGGCGCCGCGGCCTCGGCCATCCGAGCTGGGCGGCCGCTCCGAGCGCTGCTGCGGTGCTGCCCTGCGTCGCGCCGTGCCCGCCCGCGTCCCACTCTGCTCGCCATTCGTTGCCTTTTCAGGATCAGCTGTAGAAGTGAAATTATTCACGCTTCAGGAGAATTTGAAGTGCGGTTATGCATCCCTCCTTTTGTGCTGCTGGCTCCTAGCAAACTCTGACGGGTGCTCGTGGTTGTTTGATGATAGGTGTGAAACACCGAAGGTCATAAGAAAAGACCTTTTCATTAGCTCAGGAAGAGCTATGGCTCAGTCACTGAACTACTCCCATAAACCCTCCAAATCTGTTGGGCAATGGGCTGCCTGCAGTGGTTCCATTGATTGCACCCGCTCGTTTGGAGTCTGTCTGTGCAGTTTGAAGGCAATTGAAAAACAAAAATTAACTGGTGGGAATTTTCTGCTAACACCTTTTAGAATCCATTACTTCCATCTGGAAAGGCCCAGTGCTGTGCTGAGCTGCTTGGCTGTGTGAGGGTGGGCAGAAGCCTCCCTCCGTGTTTGCAGCAGCCCCAGACACAGATGTGGGCAGGGGAGCAGAGGTACAAACAGCCGACCCAAGCACTGCTCTGGGCACTGCCTAGCAGCTTACTGCTTGTCAATAGGCTTTGTTTTTTGGTGCTTTTATTTTTTGGTAATGGATGGGAGAATCAGTGAAGTGAATGAAGTGGCTGGTATGCATTGGGTAGTTTCTGAAGTGGAAGGAAAAGATCCATTCCCTTCAGATAAGTAGGGAAGTAGACTGATAAATTCTGACACAGGGGAAGTTCATGTCTGTACATAAAGTGTTTTAGAAGTGGGCTTGTAAACAGTGCTGGTCTGAGACTGGGGCAAATATATATTTGCCTCTATATTTAGGATCAGAGAATATCCCAGGCTGGGAAGGACCTGCAAGGATCATCGAGTCCAACTCTTGGCTCCACACAGAACCACCCAAAATTCACACCGTATTTCTGAGAACATTGTCCAAATGGCTGTGCCCACTGCCCCGGGGCATTAAAGAGAGCCAGCCTTAAAATGGATCCCTGCAGAACCCCGTGAGTGTAATAGCTGTAACACTTTGAGCCCAGCCTGTCAGTTGTTCGCCCATCGCACTACGTTTTGCCAAGGATGTGATGAGAAATGGTATCAAAAGCTTTGCTGAAATCCAAACAGATTGCATCAACCTGCTTCTCGTGGTCGACTAGATGGGCAAATGTGCATTTGGGAAAGTAGTTGCAAGTTTTCCAGATAAATAGAAAGTTGAAGGAGACTGACATCAGAAGGGAATTGAAGTTCTTGAGGTATGAAGTGTAAAGATACATGACTGAGTGATTTAGCACAGCAAATGCTGAAGGAGTGGTCAAGAAAGATTGTGGGTTGTCAAGCAGAGGGGATGTAATAGGTGGTACACAGGAGACTGTGATGTCAAAGATGGATCAAGAGGCGAAAGGAGAAAGGAGTTGGATCACCACAGATGGGAGCATCCCACTGAAGTTCTCCTGTCAGAATGGATGATTTCAGTCTTGGTAACATCAAACTGAAGAGCATTTCTGTAACATGAAGTGTTTCGGAGACAACGTTGCGAGGGAACCCAAGGAGAAGTGGTAGCCAGATTTTTAAGTGTTTCTCTGGGAATGATTTAATAAAATTACCTTGTTTGATTCTATCTCACCAGTTAACCAGGTGTGTAAAAGGCAGGCTGGTGTATCTCCTTCTCATACATCGTGAGGAAGAAAGACAGCCCTTTTGGTGGGGTTTTGCAGGCTGCTCCTGCACACAGCCACTGCTGCTGGAGGGGAACCTGGAGCAGATCCCCCGAGCATGCAGGCTGGATCGGATTGCCTGTGTATATGATCAGTGATTGATTAAGCAGTAATGGATGCTGCTCTTGTTGTCTTTGAGTTTATTATTCTTAAGTAAGTCATTTAAATCAACTGTGCATTTTTAGGAGTCTGAAAAATGTAAACACTTTATGGAAGGAAACGTAAGCATTAAGTTTGGAAATAAAATATACTTGTATCTTTTAAAAGGTTTATCTTTACCCTTAAATATGCTGATTTGGCTTATTCTTTTTGCTTAGTCTTTGTGGGCTGTTAAAATCAGTTGCTTTTTCCCATCTCGAGGAAATGCATCTTTGACACTTCTCATGACCTGAGTCACGATGCTGTCATGGAGCCAGAAAACATCCTGAACGGTCATGGGTAAAAGAGCAGAGCTGCCGAGGGTGTGTGGTGGGTGGAAGAGGGAGCGAGATTGCTATGGCTTGCTTCAGTTCCTACTCTATGGGTGTTTCAGACAAGCCATTTATTATAATTATCCATGGATATTATTATCAAGTTCTCATATGCAGTAGTTCTCAGGGCACTTTTTTTTTCCTTTTTTTTTTTTTTTTCCCCGCATAACTTGGCATTAATCCTGTGTATCGAACCTGGATTGAATTCAGGCATTAAAATATTGGTGCTGGCTGTTGCAGCCGGAGCCAAGGAAAATACAGCACAGGTAACAAGGTGTAGAGAAGGAAACAAAAAATGAGCCACAGGTGTATTGAGATGTAGTTTATTGTAGGTACTGCATTCTGATGGATAAATTTGGGTACAGGCCTGCTGTTTAACATCCCCTGGCTCCTCACCCAACACAGCTGCATAGAGAAGCATCCTTCAGAAATTTCTGGACTACTCAAATGTGGTTTTCTAACACAAACCAACCAGGTTTTCTGGCTGTGCTATCCCAATAGTAGAGAGCTGCATTTGTAAAGATAGTTTTATTCTGTATCATTTGGTAGAGAAATCTGAGAGACCCAACTTTTCCCAAGTTCACTATTCTGAATTGCCTCAGAGTCACCCCTGAAAGAAGGCTTTGTATTCATAACTTGTTGTTGGAGTTCTGACTGATAGGCATGGCGAGGAGGAGGAGTCCTGAGGTGGCTACAACTACACGGCTTCTGGTGCAGGAAGGATTTGCAAAACACTCCATAGCTTAGAAGAGGAATTTAGAAGAAGCCAATCTTGCAGACCATTAATCTGTGTGGAGTTGAAGGTGCAAGGCCTGCTACAACCAGCATGGCAACTGTCTGGACCCCTCCCTGCCTGTGGCTGGCATTCACTGGAGATGACTTAAGAGCAGAAAGGCCACTTTGGCTCATTTTGCTGGTAACCAGCATCTGGAGCAAACCAGCCGAGGTGTTGCTGCTGCAGCCTGCTTTATGGCAATGCAAAGCCTGGAGCCAACTGGCCTGATTGCCAGCTGGCAATCAAGTTTTGCTGTTTTTACTTCAGGGAGAGTTTTGCCCATAAATGGTCTTGAACTTAGCACCAGCAATATTTTTAGTTAAATAAATCCTGAAGGGTGCTTATGAGGCCAGAATTGTATGTGTGGTAGAGGGCTTGTTTTCTAATGAAATGCTTCTAGGCAGCTTTACCAAGCAGGTTTTTGAGCAACGTTAACGTAGCGAAGTGATATCAGTGCAAAATGAGGATGGGAAATAGCAAGGGAAGAAGCAGCCATTTGTCTCAAGTTTTCAAGGAGACATTTTGTGCACAAGGCAGCTAAGAATATGGATGTCCTCACAGCTGCTGGGAAGAGGTGCCGTGGGCCTGGGACACTCACTGCGCTGGTACAGGTGGCTTCCTCTCCTCTTTGGTTCTTCCAAACCACACGTTTAATTTCTTTTCTGTGCAGGAACGAAACACGTCCAGCTGCTTGTCATTAGCTGTAGGAGTAAATGACAAGTTCAAATCCCAGGTGGAGTTTGCTTAAGGTTAGAACTGTTCCTTCCTACCTTTCAGACAAGTAGAGGTAACGGGCAGCAAAGGGGTCTCTTGTCTAGAGAGGAAACTCTTATGTGTCGGTGGGACACTATAACTGAAGGACGAAGTTTTTGAAACAGAAGGTAGTTGAAGAAAAAAGAAACTTCAGATGGAAGAAATAAATATTGTGGAGAAATGTTCCAGTTTTGAGAGGAAGATGCTGACGAGGAGTTGGAAGAGACGCAATTCAAGGAGGTCAGATGAGAGGGCAGAGGACACTGTCTCATCTGTGGCTGAGACACTTGGACTGGTGCATGCATGCCTTGGCAGAGTGTTCTCACTTACGAGCTCATCTGTCACCATCGCGTGCCTTGCCTGGATGCAGAAAGACAGAAAGTTTGGCTTTCTTAGAGTCACTGTGAGATTTAGTGCAGCTGTGTTTCAAAAGGTTCAATATCGAGCAGTTTTCAGTGATACGAAATCAAATGCCTGCGTTATTTTCTCCCATCAGTTTGAATGGAATCAAATTAGTGATAGGTTTTGGACTTGCACCAGTTCTGCTGAGAGAAAAAATGGCTCCAAGTAGCTAAACGCTGTGTGCATACGTGCTGTGGCCAATGTGTAGCGTTCTGTCTTTAATGGGCTTGATTGTATTTGAAGGACTGAGGGTATGGGTGTGAAATGAAGCTAATTTTGGTAGTATACAATTCAAGGAAACTGCAATGTAACTTTAATATAGTTAGATTGATAAGTAAAATAGTTTGAGTTTCCTGACTTTTTCTTGGAGAATGGGTAACATTTTACAAATCAAGATAAACTTGTTTGACTTCATGAAACAAAACAGTAGAGGAGAAACCCATCTTGGCAGCAATTGGTGCTCGTGGTACTGAGTGTGCTCCTCTGGCCGCTGTGTGGGTTTGTCTATCAGACTCTTCCAAATGACTTCTGCGCACCAGCATTGCTTCCGCAGGGCTCTCTAGTCGGGTCACAAGGCAGCATTTCTCACCAGGGCGCTGCTGTTTTCCTCTTCCGACTGGAGGAGATTACAGATTATACTGGAACATGTCTGAGAAAAGGTCAGAAAAGAGGGTGAAAGTCTTGGAACTGTAGCTGGGAAGCTTTCCATTCTCATCCACGAAACTTTTGGTATCGAATCAAACGCAAAGCAAAATAAACCACCACATTCACAACACTTCTGTTTTTTTCCTGCCATTTTCTGTTTGCAAGTTAGAAAGGATTTCATTTCGCTTGCATTACATGATTAATGAATATTTAATTCAGGAGTCTTTGGTGTTACACTTAAACAGAACTAATAGCCAGGCGCTGCTTGTTTTCTTAGAACTCAGCCTGCACAAGATTGCATAGCCTCAATTTACTGCATTTTTATTTACCGAATTAAAGATGTTTACATGTGGTGCTAATGACGTTAGACTTCGTGGTGCGCTTTGAAATGCAGTCTGTTAGAGACTATAAGGTACAAAAGCTAATCAAGTGGGTTTGAATTTTAATGACACCGCACTACTCAGCTTTTTGTACTGGAGTAATGGAAGAAAAGAAACAAAAAAAATCAACACGGAATCATTTTACTGTGCAGCTGAGAGGTGCTCGATACCACTTTAGTTTTCTCATGCAAAGTGTATAGAGAAACTGAAATACTTGTGATCATTACTTTCCTAGGCAGAAAACTGTCTGGGCCAAGTCCTGTTGCCCTGTTCGCTAACAGAGGGAAATTTCACGGTGCCAGAGTGTCAGACAGTGCTGGAAAGAGGAGGTGAGCCATGTGCAATTGAAACTGCCAGGGAAAAGTCAGGGGGTAGAATTATTTATTTTCAGTTTGGCGTTCAGTTGCTGTTTGCATCCCTTACGTGTTACTGAGTACGGCTTTGGTGCTGTGCTGGACTGTGGGTTGCTGACACCTTCCATCCAGCTGGCTGGGGCTGCTGCCTGTGTGCGGGGCTGTGGTCCCGTCGTGCTGGCAGTAGGATGGAGCATGGTCAGAAGCAGTTGGGTCACCTCCGAGGGCTGTGGCACTGTAACTGTGCTGGGCCTTACCTGGGGGCTCCTGCTGATGTCTTTTCCACAGATGTCCAGCTTTGTGACAATCCAGTAAATCTTGTGAAGCTTGTTTTCCTTAGAGCATCTGTGTTTTATAATGGTGCTTTTGATTTGTTTTTCCTTTGTCTGGTGAGATTTCTTTGGTCCGGCACGTTCAGGCCTCCCTTTCTTCCTGGTGGAAGTGAGCCCGTCGCTGATGGCTGCCCGGGGATCACAGCACAGCCCGTGCTGTGCGCCTTCTTCATTCCGACCTCACGTTAATCCGTTTTCCTTTGGAGCATTGGTGGAGTAAAAGGTCTGGAAAAGCGTGCCGCAGGTTTTGGGGGGTGGTGTGCTTGTGGCAGGCTTTCAGCAAACAGAGCTAACGGGTGATACTGGCTGTGTCCAGCAGGCAAAGGTTATCCCATGTAATGCTGCACTTGTAAATAAAGCTCTGCTATCAGAGCACCAGGGCACAACACCCTCGGCTTTCAGCTACTTGTCTGCTTGATCTCTGCCTGCAAGTCCCTGAGTAAAATTAGTAAGAGATTTACCAACAGCTTAAACGGAGACATATTTTTTTGCACTCCATGTCTAAAATGCTGAATTAGGATTAACTGTAGGGGTTTGGGGTTTAGCTATGATCAGGAACTGTGACCTTGAGCCTGTAATATTTGAGTGGAAATAATCATAGAGTCACAGAATGCTTTGGGTTGGAAGAGACCCTGAAAGGCCGCCTGGTCCCACTCCCCTGCGATGAACAGGGACACCCACTGCGCCATCAGGCGCTCAGAGCCCTCCAGCCTGACCTTGGGCGTGGACGGGGTTAGCGAGTGGCATCCTGAGTTGTGGCCCAAGCTGGGAGTGTTGGCAGGTGATTGCAAAGAGGGAAAATAAACCATGGCCGAAACTAGCCTTGATTGGTTCCTTACACAGCACTTGAACTGCCGTCTGAAAATCACTTTTGTGGCAAACACTTGACCAAAAGGACTTGCCCTGCTGTGCCTGGGGCGGCACGGCCTGGCTGATTTCTAAGGGAAGAGCCTCATTGCTACAGATGCTGTGTTGAATATGTTGTTGTGGGAGTGCAATTGCCATGAAATTGCTATGGCCAATTATTTTTCTTCTAGATTATTTGCAATATAGAATATTCCTTGCAAAGTCGGTATGTAGTGATTTATGTTTGACTTGCAGTATGCAGCCAAGTTAGCGTTTAAAGTTAAATTGTCAGTGTGAAGTGAAACTATGCCTCTGAAGGTATCATTCTGAAATGTGCTTCCTTACAGGAATTAATGTGCTGTCCACATGTGGCAAGGTAATCTGACACAGCATCCTGCTGTATGAGGAACGTTTGATATTTCTAGCGGACTTAAACTTTGGCTTATTTCTTGCATGTCCTTTGACAGTGAATCCACAACTGCACCAAATGCAGCAATAATGTTGATGCTTCACTGCATTCTTTGTGCTCTTTTGGCCCTGCGTGCAGAGCTGCCGTTTCCTGCAGGAGGGGGGTTCACATTTGTGAGGGCTGCAGGCACGTTTGTGAATTTCTGGATGGGCACAATAAGTCAATATGCAATTATGGGATTTTTAAAGGACTGAATACATGTAGTATGTGATGCTATTTTGTTTCAATGAAATTCAGACTCTCCAACATGGCTCCTGCCAAATGCTTGGTAAGGAAGCAGTCCCAGGCACTGAGTGCCTTTACTGGGTCCCAAGGCTGTGCGGGTTGGGAGACAAGGACACATGTCTCTGATAGGCCCGGGGCAACATACAATGAAGAAGTAAGAGTATAGAACATTTCCACCATAGAAATAACTGAAAATGATTCAGTGGAAACAAAAGCACATCTTTTTACTTCTTCCCGTTAAGCACGATATTCTTTAACCTTATGCTCATCTGTGCCGCCTTAATATCCTTGCAGTTGGATAATCAAGAAAAACTTCATTATAATTTATCTCCTTTTTGTAGCGTTTCAACTTTTAATTGTTTTACTTCTACCACTGTTTATTGCATTTATTTGCAACAAAGCGACTGAATGTTGCTGCAGGAGTGATGGATTGGCGAGCAGTGGCTATCTGGATATGTTTGGTATTTGCCATTTTCCCTTTTATTGCAGCTGTGTTTTTAGATTTAGAATTTTAAACTTAATCCTGTAGTTTCCTGGGTGCCCTCGACTGCCTCAGGGTTGGTCAGCTGGTGTGGAAATGGGCTCATCCCCATATGGGAGGCACATCTGTAAATGCCCGGCTTTTCTGTGTGCAAACGATGTGTTGAATCAACTGATGGTTTTGCATATGGAAAACAAGGTGATGTGAAGAGCAGAGGGCACTGGGTAATTAAATGTGCCTGTAGAGAGAGAGAAGCTGTTATGACACAGTCAGTTCAGGAGTTCATAGTCAATCATTATGTACCTAACAAGTAAGAGAAAACAAATTGCAGCCGCTCGGAGCCCCTCCTGCAGGTACGCTCAGTGTGCTCTGTGGCCGCTGCTCCTGGTGAATACAGGAGAGTGAAACGGTTTCAGAGAGGCCTTGATTACATGCAACAGTGACTAATTAGACAATAAAGCAGCAGACTATTCATACTCCTTTCTACAAGAACCAAGAATGCATTATGAAACTAATCTTAAAAAAAATTAATTGCATCTCAGTCTTAATTTAAAATGGAGGGTTCCTCCCTCCCCTCCCCCCCTTCCCCCCTTCCTGTTTCTTTTTATTCCAAGTTGGTCCAGGAAAATTGCTATTAATGAAATCTGCTCTCCGAGACTTCAATAGGCTTGTTATTCATTAAGGCCTTAGTATTTCTCTTAAAACGTATTGACCAGTGCTCAGGCCAGATACTTAACACAAAATACACTTCGTAATTTCATCGTTTTTGCTGTTGTGCTTCTCTGAGATGCAGGGGTCTGCAGACTGCAGGAAAACAAATAAAAACCCCGAGCTTACAGTTGTAGAATATAAAAGAAGGGTAAAGGAAGCACTGAGTGTCTTTAAGATGATGAGACATTCATTAAGATTTTTCTGCCTTCCTTTTCCTATTTGCAGCCCATCTGAAGTATCATTAAAGCTTTTCAGGCAGCTTCCTGTGAGAAACCCTCTTCTGCGCTGTTTTTCTTCCTTGAAAAAAGGTGGCTGCTCTTCAGTCAGATTGTATGGATTTGGCCTGGGATTTGTATAATAACTATGGAGAATGCGGCGGTTGTTTAGGAACCTAATTCCCAATATGGCTCCCTTTTGATTAAGAACAAAGCAAGCATTTCACAGCATTATAGGAGCACAGAAAAACAAGTTAATGATCTAAACCTTTTAATTCATGGTTGCTTGTCTATTTAAAGTACTTTTGATTCTGCTATAAACAGACTGGCCCCTTTTTTGTTTAACTTCTTTCTTTGGTTTCTTTGCATTTCTTTCTTTACTGTCCATGAAATTTGCAGCGAGTTTCCTTTTCTAACTGAAGAATGAGAGGTTGTGACTATAGAATGATACAGAAAGTAAGAAAGCGTATCTAAACCGGGCATATATCCAGCACAGACCTCTTTGAAACAAGCTAAATTTAGGGTTGTTGGGATTTTTTCGTTATGTTTTCTCCTTCCCTTTTTGAATACCAGGTTTTTTTTCATTTTATTCCTTGCTTTTTTTTAATGAATATCAAGTCTTTGACTTTTTCAATGCTTGATTTTTAGGTGATGCTGGGAATGGCTTTACTTGATGCAGTTACTTGTGGTATTTGCTTTCTTCCGTAGCTCAGCAGTTTGCCATTCTGTGTGCCTTTATGCAGAGAGACAACGAGAGCGACCTTTTCAGAACTTCCAATTAGCAGCAGAGGATGTGGCCCTCCAGGAAAAAGTTCCCTTCCAGAATATTCTTTTCCTTTTTTTTTCCCCCATAGAGACCTGGATCCAGAGTCTGTTCTTCAAACCAACTCCCAAACTTTTTGGTGAACAAACCTGCCAGGGAAGCAGCTGCGGCATGAAGAAAATCCTTGCTGTGGAAGGGCACCTTTCCCCCTACTTACGTATAAATAAAGATTCGCTGCTTCCCTTGTCATGATGTCTTTTTTACCTGAATTGAAAGTGACTCTTTTAGATTTGTTTTTGTTTACAACAGGAGCTCAGATTATTTTTTTCCTTTCTTTGCCAACGGCTTATTTTAGATACTTGTTAGAAATGATAAACGAAGGGGCAAATTCCGCTCATATGTTTTATTACGTCTCTGTCCCATCAAGGTAAATTGAACAGCCAGGACACGTACAATAACTTCACAAACAACAACCCTGGGAACCCTCGACTGCTGCCGCTCCCCAGTCTGACCGTGGTGTTGCCTCTTGCTCAAATCAAGCAGCCAATGACATTAGGGACCATCACCAAACGCACAGGGTAAGTGCACGTGCACAAACCTTTCTCAACCTTGTTACGTGTAGTTTACGTGGAAATAATTTCTTTCTAGTTGTATTCCATTTCAGTTAATTTATTTATTTGTAATTGCGGTGTGTAACGTAGTGGTAACAGAGCAGTTGGGCATGGGGGAAGGAGAGCTCAAGAAAAGAAAGCCAGCACAGATAGGCAAACAAAAACTGAGCGCAGATCTCTAAGAATTCAGGAGTATTTCGGATGAGACATTTTCTTGCAGTCTGCCATATGGGAAACGCCACACGCTGACATCAGGAGAAGTTTCACACCAGGAGTTGGTATGAAACATAAGCAGAGCTGTATTCAATCAGAATAAGTTATGGGTTTACGTTGTTGGGATGGTTTTTTTTAGAGTTTGTTTCTTTTGATTTCCAAACTTCTCAAGCAGGGATGCTTTTCAACTATCAGAAACTGAAAGACAGCGAGCCAGGTTGAGTGGAGAGAAAACTTAATCCTGATGTTTTCTTGACCTTATTTTTCTTCTGGAGTGACTGTTTTGTACGCTGAAATTCACGTGTGGATTTTCTCTCTGGAGTCAGCAGCACTTTGCTGCTCATTGATGTGCCATGATAAAGAACTGAGACATGCTTATTAAGCAGAGCTCTACTAAATACATTTACATTGAAACTACAAAGAGGATTCTCCGAGTTTCACAAACTATAGCAGTTTTCAGGTTACTTCTTTCTGTTCAACCGTTGTTATTTTTCTCTTGCTGAATTTCAATTCTTCTCTTTTTGCAACTAATGCATAAAACCAGCAGGTGATTTTTTTTAACCCTCTCAATTTTTAGTAGTTCCAATGGCTGAATATTTTCTGGTTACAGTTTCTAAGGCTGATTCGTGCATTGAGCTACAGACTGATTTTATATTTGTAAGAAACATAGATCAAGTTTAGCTTGTGGTTGGGCAAAACAACTGTCAGTGCTACAAGTTAATAGCATTTTCCTGCATTTTGGTAAATGGGTGCAGGCGCTGCTTTGCTTCGGTGGCTTCTTGCTTATCAATAATGAGGTTAATTCCACCTTGTGTTTCATGGTCCGGGAATAATTTTTTGGAAGCAGAGCTCAGGGATATTCCCTCTCTCCCTGAATAATTCCCACATTCTGTGCTGCAGCATTCTGAGCATTCTGTGAAATCTGTTACTGTTTGTTTTGTGCGCTGAGTGTGCATGATGGGCTCCCAAAGCTGACATCCTTATGCACGTATGTACGTCTGTCCCTCTGTGTGTCTGTCTAACAGTGCAGTCCTGCTCTCACTGCTGCAAACAGCAATTTCATTCAATTTGTAGAACCAAATCATGAGCTGCAGTCACTCAGTTGCCCAAAGGAAAGAGGCTACCCGCAGTTTATGTCCCTGACTCCCTCGATAATTGTAAACGAGTGCTAGGAAACAGTAAAGAAGTAGTGTGAGGGTAATGCCGTGATTTACTTCTACATATACATTTCAGTGGTTTGTGTTTGCATTTTTTTTCTGCTAACAGTTTAAACACTTGCAAGGGAAATAGATTGTGTCAGCAATCCGATTAGTTTTGTAAGTATAGAAGGGTGGGATTTGGGGTGAGGGCAGGAAGGGAAACGAAACTCGGGGAAGGTGTGTGGAAATGAGCAGCGAGTTACTGTCCCTGAAAAAGGGAAAGTTCCACAAAGGTTTCATAAGGAGTACAGTCAGAGAACAGAAATGTGGACACAAAGTAATGTGCTCTTGGAACCAGGTGAGATGAGACATAGGAAGAGCGTAAGAAGGCATCTGATGGTCTGTAAGGGGAAGGCAGCGACAGGAGCGGCGGTGAGGGCGATGGTTTAAACAGAAACAGTCTCCGGTGCAGTTTTGGAGGTGCTTGGCTGGTAACAGTAACTCACACAGCTGCCCTTACAAAGGCAGCTTCTTTATTGACACGATGATACCCGCAAGCTTCACAACGGCCATTACGAGTGCAATAAATGGACGTTCTGGATGTAGTGTTTTATCCTTATTTTTCTTAAGCGTACTCAAAATAGCGTCCATACCCATAGTTTTCTTTGATGAATTTCTACTGCTCTCAGCCTGCCCATGCCCTATTATCGTGTGTAATTCCTAAATTTAATTAAATTTAAAATACTCAGTGAGGTTTATGTAAGAGGAGGAGAAAACAGTCATGGGAAATACCCTGCTGTGTAAATAGAGTTTTCGTGAATGAGGATCATAATTTCAGCAAAGCCGGTGTAGATGTGTAACGTTCAGCTGAGTGCTTCCTTCATTTGTTCTGCATCCAAAACATTTGATGAAAGTACACAAAATTAACATGAAAAGCTGTATTTATGAAGCGGGGATTTAGGAGGAATGCCTTGCATCCAAGAAGCCTGGCATGCCTAAAATGACCAAATTGAGACAGCAGCCTTAACTTAAACCTCCAGGGGGCAAAGCGTGTGTTTAACATATTTAACATCTGCCCTCATATTTCTGCAAACACATAGCAATGTAAGTCTGTACAGTGTAATATTTAGACAGGACAGGGACCATCTGCCTCACTCTGGGAAGTGTAGGAGGCGTGTATTACTGCAAATGGCAAAAGACAGATGTATTTACACCTACGTGGTCAGCACCTTTAAGCAGCGCTCCAAGGAAACAAGGCTCTTCTTTGGAAGCAGCTGCTTAACCTTGTGATTGTGCAGTGATCAGAAAAGGAGGCAGAACTGCAATCGGTTGGCTTTTACCATCGCTGTTCAGCAGCCCTTAAAGCTGATTCCTGTCCTGTTGTTTCAACGTTTAAAGAATGACACATTTATTCTGTTACAGTGTATTTTGAAACGTGAAAAGCAAGGTGAAAAGAACCCTGTATAATTTCCCCACTCTGGATTTGTTCATTCTATTTGCTTTTAGCTTCTCTAACGCAAGATATCTTAATTAAGTTTTTCAGGTTATATTAACCATGTAGGGGTTTGTTTTGCCAGTATCCAGGACAGCAAACTATTTTTCAGGTGAAAGGACCGATCACTGCTCTTAATAGGATCTGTCTCCAGCAGAGCTCAACGCATGTCACTTTATTTGACAAGTGGAACGGCAGTAAATTCTTTAGAAGTGTTTGCCGTAGCCCTGTGGGAATGAGAGGCCAGAATCTGGAGCTGTGTCATGATGGTGCTGTTCATCACAGATATTTTTTTCTTGTAAGCTTGCATGTTTGGGAGCGTTATCTGATGGGGCACTGAGCTCTGATTCTGAGCAGCTTCCATTCTCAGCACTGAGTACCTCTGAGCGGTACCTCCCTTCTTACCCATCACCTCTGCTTCCCCGTTCCCTGCCCTCCATTTCTTCCCTTGCTTTTTCAGGTCTCCCAGTGCAAGTTGCCCACTTCCAGAAGCACTTCATTTTCGTCCCTCTGTTTTCTCATCCCGCTGACTCACTTTCCTGCAGTTTGTGCTGTCAGTGCATTCTGAGGAGCAGATAGATGTTCCCAAAGGGGCTCCGGCACTAATGAGGAAGGAAGCATCTAATGTTTAAAGATTAGGGGGATGCAAGACAGTAAAGGAGATAGGTTTAATAAGTCTTTATAGATCTGTGCCTCAGTTTCCCTCTCAGAATTTTAACAGTTATGCTGAATTCCTCTCGTGAATGGGTTAATTCATTGCTCCTGTAACAAAGAGCTTATAGATTGGAAAGAGGAAGAGCTGTACGGTCCATCTCACGCTTGTCTGTAAAAGGCAGTGTATCTGAATATGTTAGAGGGCAGCTTTGTGCTTTGCAGTAGCTTTATAAGCATGCCTTGTGTTTGTGGAATGAGTTGTAGCTTGTTTCCAGTGTAAGAACATGGGGACGCAGATGCACTGTAATAGGAAGGAGGGAAATAAAAGATAGAGTAACAGCCCCAAAAGAAAAACCATTATAGAAATTGACGTCTCTGGCAGCAGCATTGGTTTTAACTTTCTCCGGTGGTTTGGTCATTATATTTGTATCACATTTTGTTCTCAAATTCATTATAGATTTAGTGAAACACAAAGATGTGCCCTATATTCGTTGGGTCTTGTCAAAACAGAGACATCCAGTGCATCTTGCAGGAAAAGAAACGGGCCTTTTATTTTTTCCTTCAAATAACCATGGATAGTGAGTTTTTAAACATGAAACTCCCTCCGTTCTTCATCCAGTTCCCCATTTTCATTCCTCATTACACCCTGAAGAAGGGGAGGAGTAGGTTTAGCGTCTGATGTTGAAGCAGGCTGAGATACTAGCATTTTAATGTTTCTCTTTGCTTATATTACACGTATTGAACATCACTGGTATCCATTTGTTCTATTTTGACTAAGAAAGGCTTGGTTAATCCCAGGTTTCACAACTGGGGCAAGCAAAAGTAAGGTGTGCAAAGCCGTGTCGTCGTAGTATAGTCATGGAGGCACAGTAACTGAAAATCAAGACAATATTAAAAGCAAATCTGAAGAATTCATTAAAATAGGTCGACTGGTGTGTGTGCTGCAGGCAGGCCCTCGCAGGCACGTTTCTCAGACAGGTTTTACATCGCTTTAACATTTTATAAAATGTATTTTGGTTATAAAGCACGTTCTGTAGCTGATACCAAATACAGTCGGGTAGCAGTGAGGGTTTGAGCGAGTGAGTGTCACGCAGTTGATTAATAACTTAAATAGTTGCAAGCTTCCATTAAACGTAACAAAATTGAATAATATTTCAGTTTTGAATTTGCTAAAACTCAGATAAGAAATGAAGAAAATACTGTTGGGATTTTGAATCATAAAACATCTTCAGTTATTAATTTTCCTTTGGAATTCCTCACTAACCACAAGAGCAGGGAGCCTCGGTGAGGTTTCTGCCTTGGCATTGCTCTGTTACTGTCATCGAGCGCAGCCATCTGCTGCTGTCTTTTCAAGGTTGGGTTATCCTGTAATTTGTACTCCCCCCATTAACATACCATCCATATTGTGTGAAGGAAATACTGAAAAACAATTGCTTAAATAAATATCTTAGGAAAAACAACAGTCGTTTTCAAAGGAAGTGGAACTCAAGACTATGCACTATCTTTCTCATGGCTACAGACAAGACTACGCCTTAGTCTTTTGACTAATTTTGACTAATTACATTTTCTACATAACACAAGATTTTGAATCAATGCATGAAAAAGATGTTAATAACAGCAGCAACACTACAAAACAAGAAAACATCTACTGAAGACTGGATCCCCGTAGGTAATTTATATTTAAACTAGAAAGAATTTCTTAATGTGAAAATATAATTGGGTCAGTATAGCATGGTGGGAAAGCCCAGATTTCTGTGATGTTGTAATGCACTCATGTGAGCATCATTGGCCTGCTTCTTGCAGACACAGAAACTGAGGCAGGCGCAAAAGGAATTGCTTGCCAAATGTCCGGGGAGGAGAAATTCCAGGCTCCCAGTCAGAGTTGCCCGCTCTCCAGTGACTCTTCAGATATACATGGGATAGATTCTGGGAATTAAACTTGATTGGCTGTGGGCTGTACAAAAACTTTAGCATTCCGTTCAGTGCTTAAAATGTGCAGCAGTGCTTTGCTGATGTGATGCTGAGCCGTGAGAACGGCCCTGAGCTCCATTAGGCATTGAATATTGGCTGTATGGGACATCCTACCACTATACAGTGCATACAACTCATACATTTCATGCAGTGTAGTTGGGGTTTTGTTCAAATACGATGCATGATGTCTGGAAAGGCAGCTGGTTCCATCAAAGGAGGAGTGAGCACGGGATTTTTTTCCACAGTATTCCGTTCCTTATTGGATTTATGCATCTTAGAATGTAGAAGAATATATGTCCTAGTTTTCTACCTCTGCATTAAAGGTCTTCTTCTAAGCTGTCTGCATTCCTTGATGTTGCACTCGTGCCAGATTTAGTTTTTTCAGTATTTTTTTTCTGTTGCTGTAATTTTAAATGTGTGTACACGAGGCTGAGTGCATCACACCCCTCAGTAGACCTGTTGGGTTTAGTTGATTGCCTGAAAATACTTCACTTGTTTCAACTGGCCAGAATTCATCCCTGAGTCCAGGTATGAAAAGAAAAATGGTGCACTGGCAGTTACCAGATCAGTCGTTCTGTAATTTTGTGGGCAATGTTACATCCCAAATGGGAGTCAAAGGAGCCACGAGCATGTGAGCTTTTACCTCGTGTTCTGCTTTACAGATTTTATGCAAATGTCAGTATGGCAATGGCTTGTGATGTAAACAAGGGGAAATTCCCTGCAAAATGCTTTAAAATTAATGGTGTGTGATACCACTCTTAAGAACTATGCCCTGTACCAAGTACTGCAGCAACAACCAAATCATGGTGCAGATACATTACTGAGTGGCCAGAAGCACTAAGCTCTACAAATTGGGTGATTTTTAACATCAGATATATTTGAGGGAAGTTAGGGTTCTCTTTCCTGCATTCTGTGCAAGCTTATAAACGGGGGAATAAGATTTCTGGGTCATCCACTCCCTAAAGACAGTTGATTTGATAGTATTTTTCTATCCTAGGAAAAGGCTGCGGAGCTTTCCCCCAGGGGAGTGCCTTGTACTGCAGTCTCTTTTGCTTAGCACGTACCTCTGCTCAGTACAGTCACCAAACTGTCCCACACAGAACTTCAATGTTTCATGGGGAGCAGCCACACATTTGTTGCTCTTGTTGCTAATTTACTTTGTCTGTTATGATTTCCAACGTCTATTTAAGGCTCTCTTGACTGCATTTGCCTAAGATTTGTCCGCAGATTTCAGGAAGGAGAACTAAACTGTGTCTAACTTGAGCTGCAATGTCAAAGCCTGCCTGCACCTGATGCGTTCCGTGTGTCACAGCCGTGGTGCATGGAGAGCTGCCCATGAGCTCTCGCTGTGCGGCCGCTCGCGCTGTCCGTGGCACCGTGCACTGGGCAGGCGTTGCTCTGTGTGTCAGCATGCTGGCAATGTGAGAGGTCTACATCTCTTTCAGGGCATCCTGAATGGTTATGACAGTTATTTTGTTTGCCTTCTGCGTAAATCTTACTAGCATGATGTAGAGTGTACTTGTTGGTAATTGAGTTTTCATCTAATTTCTGTGCATTTTTCCCCCTTCCGTGAAGACCTTACCTGTTTGGAGCAGGATGTTTTTCCATAAAAGCTCCATGGTGAGTTCCCAGTTCAATCCCAGCATGCCTATAATTCATTTGCTGTACTCACTAAATATAACTCTGTGTTTAGATTTTTTGTTTGGGATTTTCTTTTTTTCACGTTGTTTGCTGCATGGCTGATCCATAGGTGGAAGCACTGCATAATTTCACTTTTAAGCTGTGGATGCATATTCACCATCAAGCATTGTCAAACAAATGCATTGTTGTTGTGGGTTGTTTTTTTTTTTAACCTTTGAGAGGGCATTTCATTTTTAAGTAGCAAAGAAGCTGAAAAAATGAATTATTTCCCAGCAGTCAAAAAGGATTGCAAATGATTTGCAAAGCAGCTCTGCTTTCTTGTGTAGCTTCCCTTCTTACAGTGGCACTAAGTTGCTTGCAGACAGAAAACATCAATGATGACTTTCCGATACTAAGCCAGATTAGTGGTGAGTAGACAGTAAAGTATTGCAGTAAGAGACATAAAGCAAGTCAGGTGGGCCCTGCAAAAGAATAATAATAAAAAAAAGCTTATCACACCTGAGGAAAAAACAAAGCACAGTTCCCTTAATGTGAGGATATTTGAAATAATAATTTGTTATTCTTTAAAATATGTAAGGTGGAAGTATATTGCAAAGGAAGGACAGTTTGTAAGGCTCATTCTGCCAAAGCTTGGTTCGGGATTCATGCAGTGCGTTGGAACATCGAGCTGCATTTTATCATGTGAGGGTTGGGGTGGCTGCAGTTACAAGCGTCAAGATTGGCAGAAGTTGGAAGGTGTGGGGGTTTTCTTAGGAAACGTACGTGGTTTTAAGGGTGAGGTGGATTTTTTTTGGTTGTTCTTCAGTTTAGCTATGGGTGTGTATCAACTCCATCTGTTGGTCTGTGTTAGTACGTGTGTGCGGCTCTTTGTGAACACGTTATTTCAGCAGAGAGGTCTTGGTAGGAAGGAGGTCGAGGGTGGCTCACGAAGGGTACGTAAGCTGTGCAAACTCTAGGAAAGCAAAGGCACTATGAGACGAAAGGAAAGGTGGCATTTCTTTACTCCTTACCCCGTGAATCATTATTACATGAGCGTTGCATGGGAAAGCATTAACGGCACAGTAAGCATTTGGCTCCCTAAGCAGTATTCCTGTGCACCATCCCTAAATGTAGTCTGCGATGCACCCAGATTTCATCCGGTGGTGATCTAAGAAGTGAAGGGCTCTGGAAGAGGAGTGCGGACCACGGCATGTATGGGCCAGTGGCTGTTGGGTGCTCCCTTCATAGCGTGGGCTCCGGGTGCTGCAGCAAAGCGAGGCCGAGAGGCTTGTCAACCAGAAATGATTTTAGATTGAAGCAAGATTAAAAGGCTGAGATTAAAGAGGGGAATATATGAAATAGACTCAGAAATCGTTGCCTGTCTTTCACAAGACTCTTTTGTGGTTTGTTTAATGCCAGTTCTAGCTCACAAATGCGGGCTTTACTAGCCTACAGAGAAATTAGGATAAAAAACACGCTTTGGGCGGGGAAAGAAGTCATGTTGTTTCCATTAAAGTCTTAATGAGACCTAAATTATGTAAACAAAATGAATGGAGATTTGACAGCTTACTGCCTGGCGAATAAAGGAGCCTGCTATTTCTTTCTTGCTTTCTCTTGTTTTATTCATGATTTGACAACCGGGAACATGCCTTTATTTTCCTCTTTTCGGCACAATGATAAAGTAATTAAGATGTGTGTTTTTTTGGGACAGGTCGGATTTTTGCAGTAATTTTGTAAATTGCATGCAGTATTATTCTCTGATACTTTTGTGGCCATTTATGTGCAAACTTTTCCCTTCAAAAATGGAGCGTGCCCATTTTGGTGGATTTCTCTGTAGATGATCTGTGCAGTGACTTACAGATCAGTGCTTTGGTTGTTACGAATCTGATGTGTTTTAAACCTCTTCAGTGGTGATACAAAACCGAACAGAGGCTGCAGAGAATGAGAATCGCACCATTTTGTAGATGGCATTTGATTTTGTAAATCAATTTCTTCATATCATGGATCTGAAATGCATTTGTTTATACATTTAAAGCCATGTCACTTGTTTGGCTGTCTGAAATTGAAGACAAATGAAACAGCCAGCAGCATTCTGAAGGACGCAGGGCTCTGAGGCACGCTCCATGGCTCTCTTGGTACCTTGTGGTTTTCACTGGTTGCCTGTGATTTTCAGAGTATTTTAATAGAATTAATTCTTCTTTCTTCCTCCATAAAGTGGGAAAATAATAACGGAGGATGAAAAGTAGCCGAGATACAGTTACGACGTTTTATGATTAGTTGTGAGCACACTTTCAGAAGCTGTGGCAGACTTTTTGTTACACAAGTCAAGGAGCCATAGTGCTGAGTTGTTTCAGTAGCTCTTAATCTTCTGTTGCTTTGTCAACATGAAAGAACTTGCATGCTCCTGCTGTAGTCTTCATTTTTTTAAGGAGATGGCAGTGATACCTTAATTACCTTCGGTTTGTTCACATCAACTTTTGTGCCATTTCCATAGAAAGTGCATCTGTATGCCTTTTTCTGGTTATGTATACATCTGTTCTCAGTGTTCCTACATTCAAAATGGGAATCACTCTCCAAAATGATGTCAGAGAAGTTAATCGGCAACACAAATTTCCCCAAATTTCCTGTACTGAGCTGAGGTTTGAGTTCTAGTGGGTGCCTTTGCCACCATCTTCAAGTGGGACAGGTGAATGTGAGCTGCTGGAAACTGAAATTGCACTGCGTTGCCTTTGCTGAGGCAGAGATCTCACTGACGTTATGGCAGAACAAGGGTGATGTAACGCCAAGGTTTTCGTTACCATTATACCACAGCTCAGCAGCTGCATTGCAACAGAGAGGGGTTGGTGTGCTGGGCAGGAGGGCATGGCCATCTCCGTTCCTTTTCTCCTCTGCAGTGTTCTTCATCCTTCCTGCAGCAGAGCTCATTGAATGGAAGAAGCCCCACGCTGTACCCTGTGGTTCTCTGGGCCTTTCCCACACCAGGGCCTCTTGCAGAGGGGCTGCACAGGGCTTGGAGAGCAGGGGGAGCTTTCTGCAGGCCGGGTGGTGGAAGTGGATGGCAGAGCCTGCCTGAAATCCTTGGGTCCCTGTTTTGATAAGCACGATCTGCTTGAGTGATTGCCCACCTACGGTGAAATTAGCAGAAATGGTTCTTTTTTGCAGATGAACTCTGGGACCGTTAGCTCCTTCTGCGTTATGTTTTTCCTTTTCTTTTTTTTTTACCTTCTGCTGTAGGTTTCTGCATCGATACCATTGGGATAAGAACACCTCCGTGCCGTGGTGAATTCTTGGTGTAGGTGGGCAGACCCAGATGGGGAGAGGTCTGCTAACAATTTATCCTCTACATCTCTTATAGGGCCGCTGTGTCTCACAGTGGAAGACTGAAATTAAGAGCGAAGGTTTTGGTCAGATTAGTTTAACTTTTCTTATTTCTTAGCATTGATGCCCAACGACCTGCCCTTCTTCCTGCATCATAACCCTTTCCAGCAAAAAAATACAGTGTAATATTCTGAATTGTAGTATATTATGAAGATTCCTTGAAATTAACTTTTAAAAGTGAAGCCAAATGTGCCTTAATTTCAGCTCATGGAATAATTTATGAAGTGCCGACAGGCTAAGAGCAAGGAAAGAGCAGAAGTTCTTAGCAGAAACCAGTCATTCACCACCTACCTTCAACGTTACTGTTTTGTTATCATTTATAAGGCTGAGAGGGTGTTTGCGTCTGTGTAATGATGAGGATTTATAGTTTTCAAGTTGTTAAAATATCGTAATGACGTGAAAATATATTTTTCTAATAGCATTACCGTTACAGAAAATAATTTGGCTTTTGAGATCTACTGAAAGAAAGAAACTTGAGTTGGAACCTATTGATGAAAACTCAGAGGTTAAAGTGAAAAGGTGGGAAACTGAAAGGTTCCGTAGTTACAATAATTTCAGTGTAGACTTGTTGACATCCCTGCACTTTTTTCAGAAGTACTCAGAAACCAGGGTGATGCAGTAGTGGTCCTTGGGTTTTGTTGTTCGCAGGACTAAGTTTAACCACAGGAGTAATCGTGTTTTACAGGGTCTGCTCTCTCTGACTACAAAACACCATTCTGTTTTGGCACTGAAGCCAACGCTTCAATGCATGCCTTGAAAGACGTACATTCTAAAGGCATAGAGTAAATAGAATCTAGTTGAGAGCATTTCCTCCAGTGCTGTTTATATCCGTGTTTGGTTGAGCAGAGGTCTTTGGGACTAAAAACCCCCAAACTCAGCGAAGATTTTGTGATGTACTGTTGATCCCAGGTTCCCTTCTGCGGAAAGGCTCGAAGCAATGGCTGAAGTCCGTTGTGTCTCTGGTTTGTGGCTGAGGATAGCATTTGCTCCTGCTTTGGTTTTTTTCCTTTCTAAATTATCTCAGTAACCTCAGGTTGTGTTGTGTAAATATTTAGAATATTAGGAATATTAGAATAGCATAGAAAGATTATTCTATGCTATTTATTTCTGTGAGGAAGTGAATGGGACTGAATCCTGCCGGTACTCATGGTTGGCTTTGTACTGATTAAGGGGCAACATCATCCTTCTCCATAATCTTGTTTAATATTAAAAACAATCATTTATTGTTTGAAGTACAGATCAGTAAGTATGAAGCCCGTAATTAGTGCACGCCATCACATTATCATTTCTGCAGCAGTGTCCGTGGTGTGAAGACTTGGAAGCTGAGAACTAAAAATAGTTTTCAACACAGTTTGTCCCAGAACTGGTTAAAAGGGCTGCTTCTGTGACAGATGACTATTCAAAGCGAGAGAAGTCCATTCTGAATCTTTATGAGCAGCTGGTAAGCAGTATGTTAATATCAATCAACAGTTCTAATATTGTGGTCAGGACCTTTTTGGAACACGGATTTTGGATCTGGTAATCTGTAATTGCAGATGTAACAGTTGGATATTAAGTGCTTTGTGGTAGTTCAATATCGGAGTTGCCGACTGTAAATTGCAATTGCTCTCCGGGGACGTTCCACCTTCTGGTGTAAGCAGAAGAGCTTCAGGACCAGTCTGAGTCCATGAACATTCATTTGAATATACAGTCAGTGTAAAGCAGTTCCTTCTGGAAGGTTGTTTTCATGTTGTTATTTTCTTTTATTTCTTATTTTTTCTGCAGATGAAACATGTAACCGCAGGTTTGCTGTATCTGTGAGCTGTGGCACACACGTATCTGCACACATGATTCGTAGGATTGAAGAACTTAAAAAAGAATGCGATGGTGTGGTCACAGATTGATATATTATGGAATAAGAATTAATGGAAGAAAAAAGGAAAGGAGGGAAAGATAGGAAGAGAAGCAAGCAATGGCATAGAATAAAAGAAAGAGAGAGAAAGCAGATGGCAAAGATGGAGAAAAGAATAGGACATGGATAAGAAGGAATCCCGTGTGAACTTCTCAATCAGTGTTTCTGTTAAGGAACAAATGAGATCCAGGTTTGCTGGGCGGAAGGAATGGGCAGTGCTCTGAAAACAGCTTTGAATTCATACAAACCTGGAAGGAGCCAAAGAAGAAAATAAAAATGCAAAGTCATGTTTCAATACAACACAATGACAAACCATTGTGAAGTTTCACGGGATAATTTTTCTGACTCCTTTTATTTGGTGCAACTACTGATTTGTTTTAACATGTAGCACGAGTGTACACATTGTTTTCCTTCCCTCCTACCCTCCGCATGCTGTTCCCTCTTACCTGTTGCTCTTGTCATGTCCATTGCAATGGTTTCAATGCCATCCTCACTGCGCTGGGTTGTAGCTGAGCAGCAGTCATTGTGAGTGCCAGCTGTACGCATATCTTCTGCAAATGCTGGGAAATACCAACCACCCAGAGCCTGTGTTTTCATTCCCGAAGGATTTCTAAACGTTTGCATTCCCTTTGGAATTTGTTTCTATTGAATGCAAATGTTCAATATTGGGTCTTTCAAACAGTCTGACCAATTCTGCATTATGAGCAGCGCTGTTCTTCAAGTTAATGAGTTCAGTGATGGAGGGGAATTTGGAACCTATTATCCAGAAACACTGAGCAGCTGTAAGTCCTGCTGGCTCACCGGGGAACTGCAGATATTCAGCACCTCTGAACTTGTACCCGAGAATGGCTGTTCAGCAAAGGACGTCATCATTTTTTGAGAATCAGTTTTCCTCATTTTATTTTATTTTTTATTTAAGCAAAACCAAACCGGCTCCACAAATTTCACCCAGTAAGTCTGTGGGAGGAGAGTTTTGTGTCGCTGCAGTCTTCGGATCATCGAGATCGTGGTTTGCAAACAACGCTGGGCTGAAAAGAGAAAAAGGTAGGGAAACTTTTTGAAAATGAGCTGCGCTTGTTATGATTTTCTCTTTGTCTCCCCAGCCCCTGCAGTTCTTTTAGTTGACGTATTTGACCACGAGTTGATTAAGCCAGGCGACTTCCAAGAATAGTCTGCCATTTCTGTAAATATTTTCTCTGTTTCTGTTCTGCTATTGCAGTAAGATTTTCTTTCTTCTTGCAAACAGATCAATCCAAACAGTTTGTAGTGGAGTCGCTGTATATCATCAGCTGCTACGGTAGCCTCGTGGAGCACGTGTTGGAACCACGTCCGCTCAGCACCGCTCCGAAGATTAGTGATGACACCCCTCTGGAAATGATGACGTGCCCGAGAGCCAGCTGGACTTTGGTTAGGTAGCTCATTTCTTTTTCTTTCTCTCCTCCTTTTGGTCCAGAAAATGAGCATTAACTTCTGTTATTGAAAGGAATGAATGAACTGCATCGTGATTTTTGCCGTCGTTTTTATCTGTTATAGACTCCTACAGCTTGCCATTGAAAGAGGACTCAATAGCAAATTCAAGCCTAAATTTTCATGTAGTTCTGTTAGTGCTTGTAGACATGGAGCTATGCGAACACGTATAAGATCGATAGAGGTCTTTATCAGTTGGTGATTTTAAATGATCAGTCTGTAATTTAGTTTTTTATATATTTTATATTTATAAATACAGAATTCTGCCATGAGAGATGAGTGAGGTTTTCAAGATGAAGCATTGCAGAGTTAGGCGAGTTATCCTGTAAGTAGCTGAAGGTAGCATTTCTCGAGGTAGCTGAAGAAATCATTCCTGACATGTGGAGGAAAGTAAACAAAAATTGATGAGAAACTGTTGTCAGTGCTTTTGACGTTTTAAAATATTTTCTTATCGATTTTTCTTGGCTCCTATATTCCTTAGTGCTGCTTATTGCTGGACTGGGTTGATCAATACTTGATTTACCAAGCTATTTGGGAATGGCCCACCCTAATTAAAATTACAACACAGACTTCTAGACCATTATTGTTGAAATGAGTAGGTTGTAATGGAATTGAAAATTCTAATTGGATCAATAGTCCATAACTTTACACAGCTTTATTTTCACAGTTTGTAAATGCTCAATGACTTTACAGTATTGAAGCAATGCTAGTTAACAGAACACAAAAGTTCCCCGGGTTCTGTAGTGTGTTTATATTAAACAATGTTACCGTGGTCCTAAATGCATTTACCAGCATAATCCAGTGTGCCTTCGTCATTTCTGTGTGCAGTATTTGCTGCAGCTGACAAACAAGTATTGTCTTCACAATCTGCACAATTTGGCCGTGCTGCACAGCTGCCTGTGGTGTATTTCAGTGTTTGAACAAGCTAATTTAAGTAATTACAAACATTTTGTGAGCTTGTATAGATAATTACATGTGATGACAGAAATGCTGATTTACATTCTCTGTATTAGGCTTAAATATTAATAGTCTTGTGTTTTACCTCAGAACTCCTCAGTGGAATGAGCTCCAACCACCATTTAATGCAAACCATCCACTGCTGCTGGCTGCCGATGCAGTTCAGTACTACCAGTATCTTCTTGCTGGCTGTAAGTAGCTGACAACTTTCTGTCTTATGTGCAAGCTGTAAGCTGAGCATGACTTTCTGAAAGGGATTTTCAAGCTGCATTCTTCAAACAAAACGACAGCAGTTGGCCAAAAGACTTTCTAAAAATTCATAATGAATGAAGTAGGAGGGGCAGGGCTTTTGTGTGAGATATCACTGAAATGTGCTGAAGATTTAGAGACAATTTCCCATAAGGAATGAAGGTTTAGGAATGTAACAGTGTACCAGCAATAACATAATTAGAGGAAGGTAAAATGCTTCCATGCGTTTCCATTATAATGTATAAGCATATATGTATATTTATAATGTGTACCAGAAATAATGCTCTGATGTTCTTTTTTCTTTTCTTTCCTTTTTTTTTTTTTAATATACATATGCTAAAATATGTACGTTGTGTTAAGTTACAGCAACCTGCAGGGAAAGGACCAGCATTGGGATGTTATGGGGCACCTCCTGAGTACTAACACTGAATAAATTCATGTTACATTAAAAGTTGGGAATGGGTAGGCACACCTGTGGGTAGGTATTTAGTGGTATCAAAATGAGCTCATCTGTGCAGCAAAAAGTTGTGTTGGTATGTGTTCACCTTCAGAAAGGAGCTTCTTATTACCAACTGTAGCAGCAATGGCAGAACAGCGGATGTAAATCCATTTCAGTATGAGTCAAGCTCTTGAGGCCATTGTGTGGGCAAAATATGAGTGCTTGGTGGGCCTTGTAAGTGTGACCCCTTAGGTACCCTAAAGGCCTAAGGGTTTCTTCCTCTCACTTCTCCTCTTGCTTTTAGCCATTTCCTCTCATGAAATTTATATTCAGAGACAAGCAAGTGCATCTGCATTTTCCCACTTCCCTGGAAATCCTCATTGCTGGGCTGCTTCCAGCTGCTTCCCTCGGGAACCCTGGCACCGCTTCCAGGGGTGGCTGCCCACCTGCCCCACACTGTGCTGCTCAGCCACGCATTTACAGGGGGTGATACCCATTGTGTCACGTATCCACAAACATTTTGTTTATTTACCTGTGTTTATAGATAATGCATGTATTATACAGCTCGGGTATATGTCATATATTTTTAATGGACAAATGAGTACTTTTATTTATAAAAGTAATATGCTCTTTTTATTCTCACAATTCAAAGGAGACTATTAGCAGTGATTATCAAGTCTCTATTATCGAGGGTGCAGTCAAGACTGAAGTGATGTAACAGGCTGAATTCCTCAACTCTTGGCATATGCAGAGGTACTCATGGGGAAATCAGAGCCTCTGTGCAGTTGTCAGTGCAGCTAATGGCAGCAAGTTATGTGACACGAGCATTCAAAATGCAGAAAGTGGACACCTGGGCCGAGAGGCAGGATGGCTGAAGGTGGCTGGTAAAAGCGACGTTGGCAGCAGACCAGATCTGTTGCCTTCTACCTGTCCATCTGTTACATGCACTGAGAGCTGAAAATGTTGGGGAAACCTGCAGGTTCTTCCTTTTTCGATGCTGCACAGGAAAGGGAAGAAAATCCATAACGTAGAAAATAAAAGGCAGAGGTAACTAACAGCACACAAAACTGAGTGAGCTGTGCTCTTTAGCCAGAATGTTTTCTGATATCTCTGTGTTCTTTTACTTTCACATACAGGTATGTGTGCTCTGCTTTGAGAAGAAAGGTCATTGCAAGGATGCATGCTGGTTGTATAATATTTTATGATACAAATTTAAACATAGATCAGTATTTTCAAAAGAGAGCGAAAGGATGTTGTCCATTGCTGTGTGTGTTTATTGTTCTTTAGGGCTGTCAGGCCTCTTGCTTTGCAGAATTATCTAACCAGGCTAACAAACACAGTGTCTTCAGGGAAAACAGCTATACTAAGTCATCTTGAAGTGCTCTCCAAAGCCAGCTTTTATTCACAGATGCTAGCTATGTTTGTGAGTCCTTGCAGCTTGTCTGTTCAGCCAACATTCCATTGCCCCCTACTCCCCTCCCCAAATTTCTCTGCTCCGGTTGTGGACGTCTTTCTCTTCCATGCTATCTTCAGCTATTTCTCCTGCCGGCTGTCAAGCCTATAAATACATCAGTTATTGCATGCAGTAGGCAGTTATTGCACTGCACGTCCAAAAGCACAGAATGCTCTCTGGGGCATTTTGGACATTCTGTACAAGTATTTGTAAACTTTTTTGTTCCTGCTGAAATGTAAGTAGTACATGGATACCAGCTGAACAAAAGCCTTTCAGTGAGCACGGACGTTCAGATACACAGATACACTTATCCCTCCACTGGAAATAAGGGAAGGATGGGGTTCCCTCTGTATTTATCTCTCTGTATTTCATGAACAACTCAAGTACTGTCTATTTCAAATGTCTTCTGTACCGGAATCTTTTTTGATGGAACAGGAATGAGTGAAAGCCAAATTCCAGCAAAATAATGAATTTCCATTATTTGAATAACAGCAAATAATTTTAAGTCAGATGAGTGTGGAATGTAGACAATACAGAATAATAAATACTAGAGAGAAAAAAATGGAGAACACAGTAAAGTTAGCATTAACAGAACTTTGTGTGCATGTGGTCTTCGAAGCTTTGTCTTCTGGACTTGTATCTGAAGCTACTCAGTGAAGTTTGTGAAGAAGTGGAGGATTTGCACGCATCATTCCCTAGCACCTGTTAGCTTTCCCCCCTCAAATACAGGCTGAAACAAAGTTAGCTGGCTCTGCTTACCTGGAGCAGTGTAATGGGCTGACATTAGCTGCAGCCTGTGGTTTGATGGGCTATCACTTCCGTCAGTAAGTTTAATTGCCAGCAAATGGCTAAATAGGAGGCTTAGGGTGAATGTTACATCTGTCTGCCACGTTAGTGGTAAGAGGAATTCTGGCGCCGTTTCAGGGTCACTATTTGTATCTGTCTATCAGAGGTAGAATACAGCAGTTTCTCTCAGTTTCTGTATAGCATTTCTGCCAATTGTTTGGCTCCATTAAGTGTGCAGGGGAAATAAAAGCCTGAATGACCAAGTCACAAGGGGGTATGGATAGACCCTTTCTTTGTCCACACTCAGAACATTGCATTAGGTCTCATTATCCATTTATAATAAGTGACCTTTGCCCCCTGGGTCATTGAAAAATACTCAGTGTGCTTTTTAGCACAGAGTACCTCTGTCAGCAGACGGGCAGAACAATGAAACGTCTGGCAGGCTGCTTGGAGGGCTGTGCTGTGCAGGTTTTCTTAACTATGCAGTTCGATGCCAAAACACAGAACCTAAATCTGTTTTAGTCTCCAAAAAGTATAAAATTCTTGTGATAAAGAGCTTGCAAAAGTACTGCACGTAGGTATCTTTTATGCACGGTTCCACTTGTAATATTATTAAGGGATTTTAGAGTTGTATTCAGAGCTGTTGAGGAAGGAACAAGGAACCATTGTTTGAAGAAATATTTTGTACAACAAGTGTCCAAGACCTTTATCCCAAGGGTATTTGTAAGTGGATTAGCACAGCTGTTTCATTGCTTTGAGGTCATCAGTGACATCTGCTGCAAAAACCTGGATCAGAGCATGCAGTTCTCATCTACCTGAGTGCTTCAGTGCAGCCACGGCTGGTGTGGAGAGGTGAGGGAGTGGGTAGCGAGAGATTTGAACCCTTCTGTAGGTTCGTAGCTTGAAAGTGAACTTGCATTTTAAGCTTCACAAGGTGCTGGCCTGCGGGAAGCATCAGCATCCTGCTTCTGTAACTGTTCTAGGCTTTTTTGGTCTGAGTAAAAACAATCAGTCATGAGTACCTCTTTGGCTTCTTCTGGAGCAGATTTCAGACTTCTTGCGTGGCTGAATTTATACAGACGTGTGTGTGACACGTAACGGGATTGCAGCGACTTGGAATTCCAGCAGAAAGTCTTACATCCTCATTTCTTACTTCCCGTTTCCCTTCTTTCTTACTCCTCCCCTTTGAATTTCACTGCGCTGGAGGTGTTGTGGACCATAGTTCAGATATCTGACACATGAATGATTAACATGTTAATGAATCAAACCTTGAAATCAGAGCAAAAAGTGATCCCAAAAGATAATGAATAACATTAATTACGATTTCTGTCCTTTGGCTCTTCACGTTCCTGGCAAGAGTTTTGGTTCATCCGGACCGATTCTGTGGAGACGACCTGCAGTTGTCAGAAGCAGGCCAGTGACAAGAATTAATATATTAACTGGTATGCAGTGCTCTTTGACAAATTGCTTACTAAATACATCAAAATTGATTGGACATTCTGCGTTTAAATTGACAAATGACTGCATTAGGGGAAGGAGGGAAATCCATTAATTACAGCTGCCCTCAACCGTAGGAAATGTAATCGTATAAATATAGATTTTGTTAAAACAAAAGTCTGTACTTTACTGTAGTGTTGCTGGTAAGTGTACTTGCACCTCTTCGCTATTAAGCTTCCAGTAGGAGGTTTTGAAGACAGATCTTTGCAACTGGCTTTTAAAGAACCAAAGACCGTTTCTGTGGTGTTAAAGGAATGATGCAGTGTTTTTTTAATCCCACTCTGACCACTTCTGGAAATGGTGTTTCTCCCTCAGAAAAACGGACATCTCGCTGGGCCTTCTGCTGTCTCAGTAGCTGTTTAATCCGAACGCTGGGTGATTCGTGTTTCAGTTTTAGAACCTGGAACAGGACTGCGTATTCTTGTTCTTTGTTTCTGGTTTGCTCTCCAAGCAATATTTGCATGGCTGTTACTTATTTCTGAGTAAGAATTTTCACTTGAGTTAGGCCTGAAGATATAAACAGTTTTATAGACTTCATTAAGGGATTCTTGAAAAGATTAGGGTCTGTATTTATTCATGCCTTTGACTTTTGGCTGTTACTACAGGTTTTCATTTCTGGACCAACTGTTGTACATATTTAGCATTTTACTGAAAATGGCTTTCATTAGAAGTCAAACTTAATAACTGCTCGTTGTCTTCAAAGGAAGGGGTTAAGCTCTCTTCGCTGTTTGCTTGGGATGAATGATAACACGATTTATGCCGATAGTCTGAACACTGACATCATGTTTGCACTTCCTGCTCCCTCGAATGAAAGCTGCGCACCCTGAGCGAGACTTTTGTCTCTAAGCAACATTGTGGTTCTTTATTGCCTATTTTATATTCCTTCCATACATTCCATTGATGGAAATAAAAATTCCATACATACAACTAGTGAGTATAGCGCAGAGGAAAGCAGGACTCGCGCTGAGAGCAGAGAGTATTAA
The DNA here is from genome assembly GCA_030625065.1 of Alectoris magna. Taxonomy (NCBI): domain Eukaryota; kingdom Metazoa; phylum Chordata; class Aves; order Galliformes; family Phasianidae; genus Alectoris; species Alectoris magna. Next base: position 7,653,281 of record CM060581.1, on the reverse strand, counting down.
GTAACTGTGAGTGTGTGCTATGAAAACAGAGCCCGTGAAGAACAGGTTATGATGCACATAATCCCACCCAACCTGGAGCCATTTGAGTGCACTGGGCAGGTACCGTGAGGATCTGGTCGTTGTGCTCCACCAAGGCTTTTTCTGTGCACAGCAGAGCACGTGGTGCGGTCTGGGAATAGGCTAATGAACTGGGGCTGATAATTTTGTTCAGTGTTCTACTGCGGCTCAGCCTTCTATTTTTTTCTTGCACTCTTTTGCATGGATGGTTTTAATAGTGAATTTTACATGAAAGAATACACATTTTGGTACACACCACACACTGTGTGTGTTGCTGTAGTGTGTATGTACCACGTGCTCTGTGCGCAAGAGCCGTATCTTGCTATGTGTATGTTCAATGTCTGTCACAATGGAGCTCAGTTTCAAATAATAAAACTGATCAAAACCAGAGCCTGTTCTGTAGCAACAATTATGCTATCATGCAGTTACGAGGTGTTCAAAGCCTTTTTGCTGTGTTTCTGAGACATCTCTGCATGCGGCGGTCAGAGGCACTTGGGCTCAGAGCAGATCTGGCTGGGCTGGGTGAACAAAGCTCTCTGGCCATGCTGGGGGTGGGCAAAGCCCACTTGAGTGTGAGCCCTGCAGAGGGTTGGGACAAGCAGTGTTCGGTGCATTAACATTTTGAACTGCCCTATTTCTGTATGCTGATCATATGAATGCTGCCCGAACGATGTACCTGCACTCCAGGGATGGTGGCCTTTGCACAAAATCGTGTCAGTTGAGTGTTTCGGGCTTAAATCTGCAGCTGCAGCACCAGGGGAGTCCACACAACTGAAGGAAAGGCAGAGGCAGGGATGGGCTTTGCAGAAGTCAGGACAGCCGGCAGGGAGGCAGCGGGGAAGGCTCCTCGTCTGCGCTGAGCTGAGGTGCAGGCAGCGATTTGGAAGCCTGAGTGATCGTGGGCTCTGCCAGGAAGGGTACTGCACTAACCCTGGGCTGGTTGTTATACTTAAAGGTGGGAAACAGCGTTATGTTGTTTTGGTATTTTGTGTACAACCAGCACAAGGCTGAGATTTCACATACTGCAGTACATATGTTTAACTTTATTATCCAGATGGGAAATTTTATATATATATGTATGTATGTATATTTATATTCTGGATTCTCAGCTTGCCATTAATATTCCTTCTGCCTGAAATTACCACTAGCTAGTGTACCCTTCTCAGTAAGTTCTGCTTTGTTATTGCCATGTAGTAAATGAATTCAAGATACTTCTAAAAGGAACTTCCTGGATCTGTACACCAGTAGTTTCAAAGGAGTTGTTCAGATGTCCTTTAAAAATCCACATCTTTGCAGAATGGTTTTTAATTCCTTGGAATTTTGTAAAGGATTTTTAATACAGAAAACCTCATTTCAGAATTTCAGAGAACCAGTTCTTAATCGGTCATTGTGACTGATATATTCTCTCCAGCTATCACATGAAAACTGTAAGAGAACTTAAAAATAAGTGTTTTGTGACTGTAATTAAAAAAAAAGACAAGTGGAACTATTCCCAAGAGCACATTTATCTTCGGAAGTTCTCATACAGTTTACCCTCAACGTTTCCAAGAGTTTAGAAGTTAACAGCCCAAGAAGAGTTCTTGCAGTGTTTCCTTAAGCAACCACAGCTAACACAGGAACTTGTGCTCCCCTCCATGGTACTTCCTTCTCTTCCCACTGCATTTCAGTGACTTTATAAACATTTCTAAGAATAGATTTGATTTTCATAATGTCCAGTTTTTTTTTAATTGGGATTTCTGTGTTCGTGCTATCAGATGGCTGGCCAGGTATACCATCCCTCGTTTCCTTCAGTGAGTATCTGGGTTTTGCTGGCGGTAGTTGCCAACAACGAAAACAGAATTTTCAGGTTTGCTTCTTACATTACAAGGCGTAACAGATTGCAGGCTAATCTGTATCACCTTCCTGCTCCAAAAAAAGATGTTTCTAATGAAACTGTAGTTCATGGTGTTTTCTAAGGGGAAGCGAAGTTTCCCTTAAACCAACCTGTACTTCCTGTTCCGTACAGGAAACAGGATTAAGTGGTAAAGGGAAGCAAATTTAATTTCGGAATGCGCATTGGACTGATTGGGGTAAACAGGAACAGGGCAGATACCATTTCATGGAAGAGCTGCATCGCTGCATACAAGCAGTGTGCTAAGCCTGATAGGATCTTCAGCCACAGTCGCTGTTAGTGAAGCGGTATAGGCAGGCAGATACAAATGAACTCAGTAAGGTGTTTCGGGGACTGCCAATCTGTGTTTATTTTCTGATGCATACATATACCTGTGTGGGGCTTCGTCAGATTACCAAGGACTTGCCCATCTTAATCCGTGTTTTATATACTAAATGCTGGAAACAGCACTGTGTATAGGAATTAAAATACTTTCAGATGTGTACAAACAACAATAATGAACAAGGGCACATGCTGAAACAGTTCTTTACTATTCTTACATGGTCATCTGGAACTTCTTAGAGCGGGGTCCATCAACACGGAGGGGTCAGTTTTCAAAGCAGTGTACAGGGATTTAGCCGCGCGACTCCTATTGACGTTAATGGGAGTCAAACGGGTAAATCCCCACGCACCGCTTTGAAAATTTACTACTAAGCCTCTTGACTTCTCACTACATACTTTGATTGTAACAGTAATCCATGGTTAACATAATTTTCCCGACAATAATGTCAAACATACTTTTGAAGTCAGTGAATTATAGAAATAGTTACCTCTTCCATAATTCCTTAAAGATGGCCATCAGATGGATTTCACCACAGGTTCATGCAGTTGAAATTATTTTTTAACTCAGGAAAGAACATACGTGTTATCCTTAGGTACAGAGCTGATAGTCTGCTCACAGTCTCAGTATTTGAAGTGTTGAACGGCCTTAAGGTGCTCCATGCTGAGTGCCGGGTTCTAGCTCTGCCCAGATTTAAATGCTCCTTGTACTTGACTGCTTTCCTACGGGCACACCAGGAGAGGAAGCTGGAACTTTAGCACAGAGAACATTTACCTGACTGCAGTGCAACCGAGAGCAACAGTGGAGCCTGAGTACCCAACCAGTACTGTTAGGGAAAACAAAACGCAGCTGTTGACTGTCAGACCGGTGTAAAGTAAGGAGCAAGTAAAGCAGTCAGCCAGGCTGGGGTAAATCTAAGCAGAGTTCATATCCTGCTTAGAGTCCTGGCTATTCCTGTAAGATTAAAGTTCTGATACAGAGAAAGGATGGTCTATAAAGCACCTAGTAAACTGGAGTCAATATACAAATAATGAATAAATCTGTAAGTCAATTGGTGTGATGAAATAACTCTTGGGCTGGGTAAAATCCTGGTTTACAGATTTTTTAACGTGTAATTTTATGATGTTTGTGCATATAAGAATCTTAGAAACAGTTGTAATATGAGAAAAACTGAGGGGAAGAAGCTTTGGGTAGAAGAGGATATTTTAATTTGCATGGAATGCTCCTGCAGAAGTTTACGTGCTAAAAAATGCATTAAAAACAGAATATTGATCACTAACATACAGCCACGAGTAAAAGTACATAGATATACCTCCAAGCTAAAAGCAGTTTGTTTTAAATGTGACTATAAGAATTCTAATTGAAAGGAAAACTTGGTCTTTGCTTTACTGTCCAAGGTAGAGAAGAGGTAGAGCTAGCAGTTAGATTGGTGCTGGAAGGGAAAGCAGAGAGAGCAGTGAGACTGGATCAGCAGTAGTTGGACTGGAACTGCAAGGCCCTCAGTGATGGGAGTCACCTGGTTGTGGGACACCGCATCCCGCCTCTGGTGGGAGTGAGATCGCATGGTCAGATGGAGAAAAGTGGGACCTGTTGGTTTAGCGGTGGCAGCATGCAGACCTGCATCACATTCTGCTTGTCAGACGTAGCGTGGTCTTACCGGTGCAGCAGTAGTTGCAGAAGCAGTGTGAAGTTGGTCATTCAGGTTGTGGCGTTTAAGAGTAGTCCTGAAGCTTGCTGACAAGCATGTGATTACTGCAGGTCTCTCAACCACCTCTGATCTTTTTAGTTATAACGTAGGAATCACGGAAACTACATCAAAATCAGATGTTAGCATGTGATTCTAATGAAGTCAGTGGTGCGTAATCTGCTGTTTGTGTACCTGTTTCTCTTGGACATCACTACAGCCTGCATGGAGATGAAGGACAGACTTTGGATTTGATGAACTGGTTAAGAGCACGCTGTGTCTGTACCTACTAGATTGCGCAGTCTTACTTTGAATGATAAATTTTGCGTATTCAGTTGAGAAAAAGAAAGGCTTTCTGGGTGTCTGCACGTGTGTATGGCAGGCGGCACAGAACAGTCTTTATAGTCTGCAAACGCCTTTGTTCGCTCTTAATTTGGACAAACTTACATCCCTTAGAAAAGAGCACATTGGGAGTTTCATATATAACTCAATTAAACTGAATTGTCTAAAGCTTATTTATATAAATGAGAAAATTAAAACTTTTTGGTTCAGAAAGTACACAAAACTAAGTAAAACTGATGATTTATTGTTCACAAATCAAAACCATAAGCGTGCGCACACCAATTGAGCTGTAGTGTTCCTTTGTTCCAACACTTCTTTGCTGCTGAAAGATGTCAATTTATAATGTTTGAATGAATAAAGATTTGTCTTTGGTCTAGGTATTTATCATGTAATTATCCCATCTATGAACAAAAGCACCGTTTGTTAATTCCGGTATTTGCCAAGCATATGTATTTCTCTAGGTCTCGCTCACGCATCAAAAATGCCTATGCAAGTTATTCCCAAGCTTAATATAAATTGTCTGTTTTCTGATTTATCAGTAATGGTAAAGGTTCAAAACAGTTTTTTCTGTATTAATCATTGAGCTGTGTGAATAGGGCCCTGGAAGGTTAGAGGACACTTCGTTTTGGTTCGTGAAGCCTTTCTCTCCGCAGTCATTTCTGTGCAGTTATCACACAAACTCCAAAATGTGAACTCCAATAACCACCTGCAGCTTTTATTTGGGGGATGAAAATGAGAGGGCCGTGTTCAGGTCAAGAAAGAAGATGAAGAACAATGATTTCCACTCCAGTTCTCATTTTCCTTAGTTGAAGGCGCTGTGGCTCAGTAGAGCTAGTCGGGAAAAGAGAGATAAGAATATATTCCAGATTTAGAGCTGGTGTAGATCACTTTCCATTGTAAGGAGGATGGAGTTTCAGGTCCCTAACAGTACTTCCGAGCAGCTCAGAGGTGGTTTTGCCTCTTACCAAACGTTTATGTCAAAGCCCTGATTTCTGCTGTGGGTAGCGCTCCAGTTTTTAAAGCATGACCTTGAAAGCATGCCAGCGTGCTTATGTTTTCTGAGGTTATGAATTAGCCTTAGAAAATCATGTCCTGCTCTACTGCTTAAATAAAAACTGCATGTTTTAATTCTCAGCTTAGATTTTTTAATAAACGCTCAGCTTTGTTGTATTTTTCTTCACTCTGCAGATATTTGTAAAAATTCCTGAACGTTTGTGCATTTTCAGAGTAAGTGAACTGAGCTGTATTCTGACATTTGGCATATCTGTGTTCCAGATGATGGAGTAAGTACAGCAAGAAGGTGAAAACTGGCATAACTCAGACACTGGATTGGATTGGATTACTGGCACCTGAAATTGCCAGCAAAATATCTCAGGAGGAAGGGCTTGCTCTTTACCCACGTGCGTGACACGATGTGTTCCCAAAGGAAGAAGAACAGCAAGGGTGAAGCTAAAAACACAGCTTGATACAAAGCTTTTGAATTATTGTGAGCATTATAGAGAGATTCTCTGAAAACTGAAAAGCTGTGTGGCCCAGTGTAGGAATGGCAGCACTGATGTGTGTGGAGCTGTCGTACCTTCCAGTTGGGATTCAGACTTAAAGACTTAGGCAGGAAGATATCGTATTACTTTTGAGCTGAAGTTCCTGGAAATGTCCCTCTGACCGTGGCTTGGTCCTGTCCTGGAACCGAATGGTTGATAACGATACAGGACGTGAGTGACCCAGAAACACAGAAAGAATCTCTTACATTTTTAGGTCATATTTGCTTCTATAATTTCAGGGTCATTTTTAACCTGGAAAAAAAATGAAGTATGTATCTCTGTCTGTAATAAGGAGCACAGCCATGGCAAATCTCCAGCGAGGATCACTTGTCTCAGAAAGTGCTGCTTGCTCCACTCGGGCAGTGGGAGTAATGCGTGCTTTGCCTGCCGCGAGGCCGGGCCCGTCATTACAGGATCCTGCTATCAAAACCAGACTCTCTTTAAATGCCTGCTTTTGTGATAGGTGTGGCACATAAATACTATTTTATTAAATAGCAAAATAAATTATTGAGGTTTGACCTCAGCTGAGGCTTTATCACTGTTGCCCCGCCGGTGAACTCGGAGGCAGAGCCGTCCCGTGGAATTCCGCATGTCGTCACTTCTTGGTGGAAAGAGTTAATGCTGCGTCTGAGCTGCACTGAGACGTGCGTTCCTGCCTGCGCAGGGCCAAGCAGTGCTGCTCTTCCACAAGGAAAGGCGGGAGTGGAAAACCAAACCTGCTGTTCGATTTGAACTGTTTCTTTTGTACTGTGAAGCAGCCTTGAGCTGCCGCGGCGCTCGGCTTGCCCTGAGGGGCAGGAACGCACCCACAGCGCTGCGCTGCTGCTCCCTGCACGGCGCTTGGCAGCTGAGGCGTTGCCCCTGGGACAGAAAGAACAAAAAAATTCACAACAGTCCATAAAGTTCCCGTTGGTTGGAAAGCAGAAACATCTGCTGGAGCCGTGAAGTTTGTCAGCAGAGCTCCATAAGGGAAGGCGGCAGCTGGCCGGTTGTGCCCTCGGAAGCGGGCAGCTCCGCAGGCTGTGTTCCTTGTGGGGCACGGGGAGCTGTGGGGAGATTGGGGCCACAGCAGAACGCGTCAAAATAACGGCAAGGAATTAGAATGGGCGTTATGGTTGTGCGTTCAGATGTGCGCTATGAACCGCCAGCTGTCTGCAGTCCAGGATGGTACCTGTGTTTTCTTAATACCAAGCATGATACAGGGCAGACGGACCCATCCGTAAGTCACGGAATTACAGGACAGGGTCGGTGCTGCCCTGCAAGCGCGCACGTGCAGCGCTGCGTTGCCGCCCGCTGAAGCTGACGGCGCACCGCAAGGCGCCTCACGCTCCGCTCTCCTCAGCACGCGGCGCGTGGCCGGCAGCGGCACCAGCGCCTTTCCCGCCCTGCGGGCCGGCCGCGCGTTCAGTCCGCCCGCCCAACTCGCGCCAGAAGCTCTCGCGAGATCTGGCGCCTGTGCAGTGCGGGAGGCGGCGGGGCTCGGAGTTCCCTCCGGCGCTGCCGCCATTGTGAGTGTCGATGTTGAGGTGCGTGTATCTCCTCGCGTGCCTCGGTTCTGTCACAAGTGAGGCCCGGAGGTGGGTTTGGTACATCACAGCCTTCAGAATAAGGATATACTGCGATACCGAGGTGTTCAGAATGGCTCCATAGCTGAGGTTGTGTTTGGAAAATGCACTGAAAAAACAGGATGGAAATTCCTTTTTTTTTTTTTTTTGTCTTGTAATGTATGGATTTATGAAAACTCCACGCTGTTTATGTTGTAGAGGCGCCGCTCTGTATTTATGGGTACGGTTGTGTCAGCTTCGCCATCCTGCTGTTATCGGCGGCTCCCAGCCTGTGAAGTGCTGGGTGGGAAGCTGCCGTGTAAAGCTCAGCCCTGTAACATCGGGGCTCTTAAAAATCACTTTTAAGAAATCAGAGTCACGCTCAGATGATGCTGATATAAAAATACTGGTTTGAATTCCAGTCCGCACTCTAGTGTGACCGGGGATCATCCCATGGTAGCATGAAGCCGTCCCTCCATGGGCCGGACGCTGCAGCCCCCCCTGCGCTCAGCCCTCCCCGCTGTCCCTGTGCGACTCGTGGCTCTCCCACACGTGGAGACGTCCTTAGGGCCGCACTGTGCCTTCGCCACAGACTGTAAGCTTCGCTGGCGTGTTTAAAGGACTCAAGGACCGTGAATCGTGAAATATTAATCTTTACAGTAGTGACTCTAATAGCATCTCCCTTGTTTGTGGTAGCGTTTGAGCACTGGCTTGTGATTTTCCCCAAAGTTATATGTATAAACGGTGATGGCATTAAAGGTGATTTCGTACGTTATGCAATCCACAGAGCTGAACATCTAAAGGTAAATTTTTCCATTTTCTTCTTTTTAGTGGTTCCACCAGGGAGCCCCGGGCCTATCACTCGACACGAGTCCTATGACAGCTTGGCATCCGACCACAGCGGGCAGGAGGATGAAGAGTGGCTGTCACAGGTACGTTCTGGAGAGTTCCACTGCAGGAACCAAACTGTGCCCATATCCTCTAGGAGTAAAGCTGACAGCTTCACTTCAGAATTGAAAGTAAACTGACAGTATACCATGGCTGTTATCGTGTGTAAAACAGACTTCACTCCTGACTTAACACGGAATGAGTTTGATTGTCTCTGAATTTTAAACAAGCATGTTAAAAACCACGTACAACCCCTTTTTCTCCTGACTTGGATCTTTTCAGATGTGGGTACAGAAGTTGGCTTGGCAAAATGAAGATGTCTTTGGTGTTATACATACTGCACTTTAGCATAAAAATAGTAGATAATCCTTCTTGGTGGAATAGTTTCTTATGGGGTGAAATATGGCAATTTTAGCCATTCTTGCTTTGTTTCAGTGAGCGAAGCTTCTTTTAAGAACCCAGTAAATATGATGACCTGACTCAAAGTATAACTTCAGTTGAAGAGTGTAAGTCGCGAATAATATTCTGAGAATTAGATCCTGTTAAAAGTAAAAGTCTTGACAGGAAAAAAGAAAAAATTCTGTATGCTTTGGCTTTACCAAAGTAATTCTAAGGTACCTGGTACGTGGATTTCATTCTGACGAAGCAGATGGGTTTCCTTCTGTGTAAGAACAACGTTATTATGGGAGTGATGCATCAAATATGTTACTGGGGCAAATCGCGTTGTTTAACGAATATGAAATATTTGTAGATGTGATCTGCTTCTCCCACTGGTGAATAAATCACACGCATTTTCCTAAGAGGAGAAGCTGGGCTTCCGCACGTGCCCTTCAGGGAGTTGCATTCAATGGCAAATCTTTTCTTGTGAATCTACTCACCTGGTCCAGGATTTCATATGTAGCTCCACAGTCATGTAACTTATCTGCTTAGGCTGGCTGTCATTTGTCAAGGCGTAACGATGGTAAAACTACCAAATGGCTGCATGCAGGGGGAGTTCTGTCACTGCTCTCATTGGGTTCAAGATTCCATCTGTAGCTTTACTTATTACCTGGTATAGCCTCTGCAGTACTGTTTGGTTAGTTGTGCTTACATTACTGTTTTGGTGACTTTCCAGTGTATAGTGAGAAAAAGTAAACAAACCTACATGATGGGTGTTAGTTTGTTACTATTTCTTGGATAGTAGGGAAGTCAAAGGAATTCAAGAATGCTCAAACTTCATCACATCCGTCCGTCTACAAGACAAAATACATTTATAATAAAAAATGGAAAGTGACATCATTCAGAACACGTATAATTTGGAGACTGCTTCAGGAATGTTTAATTTTTGCTAAGTGAAACGAGCAGTGATACCTCTTTTGAGCATGAAGGTGTGAGCATTCTCTAAGCAAGCCACTTCAGATTAAGCCTAAAGTGTAAGTATGTTTTTCAAAATTAAAGTGTTGTTATCAACAGTAACAGCATGCAGTGAAAAAACACTGCCCTTCACTTCAACTTTTCAATTAGAACAGTGGGTAATGTGTGCTGTCAGTGTGAAGTAGATACAATATGTTTGTCCTGCACACAACAGGAGAGTGAATAGGAACATCTGGCCATAGCCTCAGTAAAATTGCAAAGGCATCTGTTTACCTCTCGGCTCTGTGACACTGATGGTTTCAAGCTTAAAATATACAGATTACTTTATCTGTGGCCTAATTTACACTGCTACATAAAAGCTACTTGACTCAGAAACATCTACAGTCAATCTGAGTTACGCTAGGATAAATGCAGGGATGGAAATAGTGCTAAATAGGCTGTGCATTTGTCGTCTTGTATTAGCAGAGAACTTAGAACAACATTATCCAGTGTTTAAAATTCCTTCTTAAAGAATTAGAGTCAGTAGTACGTGTATGCGTGCACAAATAAAACCCTAAGATACATATCTCTGTCATATAGATACAAAAATACATTTTCATGGGTTTCCTTACTAAATTGCATTCCTGTCGTGGAGCTGATTGTTATTTGAACATAAAAGTATAGGAAGTTTGCAGTCTATTTTTGTCATCGTAAAAACATGAGTTCAGCAGGGGCTTAATATTTTCATTTCATATCGCCTGCTTCTGATCTTTAAAGGCTGATTCTTCTTTCAGTTGTTACTGAGGACTGAAGCTTTGTTTGCCCTTCTGTTTTCTCAGCTTCATATCTAGACTGTCGCTGGTAGAGGAGATTATTGTTTGTTAGATGCACCTCCTGTATTCTCTATGCCTCTTGGAAGTAGGGATGGAACTGTGAAGCTGTGCGTGTATCCACACACAAACATGCCCACAGATACATCTCATATATACCTGCCATATCATGGATGTGTGGTTGTTCAGTGCAAACAATCACCCCCACCTCCGTCTTAATTCTGAGAATTCATTTAAATGAAGGTGTGTGTATCTGTCCTTCTAAGCTCTGTAGCTGCACACACGTATCTGCATTGCACAGAAATGAACTTGACCTGAGGTGCTCAATGTCTCACAGTGTGTGTCACATTGCTCTCTGTCACCAACCTTGTTGCGTTCCAGCAAGATGGTCTCTGCCAGTGGTATCCTCAGTATGCCAACACTAATTAGGAGCTTTGGTTTGAAATATAGTTCACACTATATGCTTGTGAAGCAGTGCTGTTTAGAGTGTGAACTTTGAGAAAGCAGCCGGAACAAAGCTGGAACAGCTTGTTTTTAGAAAGCACATCCCTTGCCCAGCTCAGGATTGAAGTGACTGACCAAAATGTTTGGGAAATACAGACTTTCAGTTCCTTTGTCCGCTCCACAAGGATGGTGTCAGAAATGTGTTCCCCCACTTGCTACCACAACAGTAGATGTTTAGTGGTCGTGCTGTAGCATCTATTTTGTGTGGACCTTTCCCTCTGTTCCCACAGGTCGAGATAGTGACTCACACTGGGCCCCATCGGCGCCTCTGGATGGGCCCTCAGTTCCAGTTCAAAACCATTCACCCCTCAGGACAAACCACCGTCATTTCATCCAGCTCCTCAGTGCTGCAGTCACACGGCCCCAGTGACACCCCACAGCCGCTGCTGGACTTTGATACAGATGATCTCGATCTCAACAGTCTCAGGTAAAAATAAAATGAATTTCCAAGCTGTTTCACGTTTGTTGTGTGAATCACTTGTCTTATGCTTAAATGAGGCCATCTGTATAGAACGCGCAGTACTTTTCATCAAACTTGTCCAGATGAAAGTCTAAGAAGTGTATGACAGCAGCAGTAAAGATTGATTAAAGGTCAAACAGCTTACATTCATTTTTGCCACCTCTTGTGTAAATTACAGTGAAAGATAATACAGAGTCTGGTGGCCTTGCTCAGCATCGTCTTGGCTTTGCGGTTTCTGCATTGCTTAAAAAATTAATTCTCTGAGTCCCGAGAAGGAACGCGGTGCCATGGATCTGGGTTCTGGCAAGATGAAGCAGTCACAGTGTTGGAACAGTATGGGAGCTCTGGAGAATTTTTCCCCTTCTGCCCTTTGTTGTTTGTTTTGTTTAGTTTTGTTTTCTTCCTTTCTTGTCATTATCGATCATATATTTATTTTATTTTTCTCTTGAAACTGAGAGAGGGCAGCCTAAGAGGGGGAGGGTGTGTGTGGATTTATAGTCATGGATGTAGCAATTTTGTAGAAGTGCTTTACGCACCATATGTTTCTGTGTCCCGTTCAGTAACTCAAGATTTAACAAGTTTCCATGCTTCTGAATCTGCAAGTGGTTTGAAGTCCGAAGGTCTGTAGAGCGGACTTGGATTGTTTGGGACTTTGTTTGAAACTCTTACGAGTAAAACATGAGAAATGGGTGATATGAGCAATCCCATTAAAACTGGGTAGATTGTCCTTGGACCGAAAGCACGTGGTTTTGAAATACGAGTTTCTTCCCTGCATACACTGACCTCCCACAGGTAGGGGTAGAAATGTCAAATACGCTATTAAAAGATTTTTAATGCTGTCTATATGTGAGCATACACAGAAAGAGAGTAGAAATTAATAAAGAACATGGATGTATTCACATATACATACTACAAAAGGAGCAGGCAGTTACTAGTGTGTCCTTTCTCCTAAACTGCTGAAGAAATTGCTATTGCTCAGGAGGGCCTGGAGGAGCTGTAGGCTGTTCACATAGGCTGGGTGTTTTTGTCGGGGGGCAGCTAACATGTGAGGTGTAGTGTAGGGATATTCACAGGGTGTAACATCTTAACATGTCTGTGGATGGATTGGCCATGCCTTGGCTCCTGAAAGCAAAGTAAAATTCTAGTAGGGCAGCTGATTTGAAAATAAAAAGTTGCTCAGTTGCTTGTTTGTTTTTGGCTTGTGATTTAATTACAGCCCACGTGAGCACTGATTTGACACAGGTGGTGACTGTAACTTATCATTTAGGATTCAGCCGGTTCGTTCAGAACCTGTTAGCATGCCCGGCTCATCGCGTCCCGTTTCCGATCGCAGAGGAGTTTCAACAGTGATTGATGCGACTTCAGGTAAAAACACGTTGGTTTTTCTCTTCTCTTTGATACTCGTGGCATTCATTGATCGTGTCTTCTCTTTGTCTGGTGACACGTTCACTAACCAGTGCTGTGCACTTGAAGGGTTATCACAGTTTTCAGCTGCGCTAACTGGTAAGTGCTGTCCTACACAAGTATATCTCAAAGGCTACAATCATGATGACTTTTCCTCTTACCACTCATGTCTGAAGTCACAGCACTGTCCTAAGACATGCACGCTATATTTACGTTACGCTAGAGAAGGCTTAAAAATGCCCAAATTAAAAAGCAGAACATTTGCAAGCAATGAGACTGAAATGCTTTTATTAATGAGTGCCTGAAGCGTAGAATATTACAATTGAATCTCATTTATAAAATACATTTCATTGAAATGTAATCATAAATGTAGTTTATTTCTGTGAACAGTCAAGACAACATGGAAGCTTAACTGATGTTTGTCTAAAAGGCACTTTTTCACTACTCTGCTCTAAAACAGCGTGTGTAAATTTAATATTACAGCAGTTACATTAATATCAACACAGTAATGTGTACGCTATAAAGTTTTTTCTTTTTCGTGGTGCTGGGGTGTAGTCTATATAAAGAAACAAAGACAACAGAGCTTTATATTCCAGTACAGCTGTATAGCGTCTGAAGGTTCCACACAGCAGGATTTTGTCAAATAAAATCTCTCACAAGTAGAATTATTAAACACACAGCATTAGTCAAACAGTCAAGTCAGAGAGGATTTTAATCTGTAGTGATTTGAAAATCCCTGGAGACTGCTGATTGGATTGAGGTTAAACTGTAAAAGGAGACTGTAACACATACAGAAACTCATTTCTGAAGGTTGTTTTAAAGAGAGTTAAAATAAAAGCTCCCGTTCCAGACTCTGTTTGTTATATTCCGAGTCCAAGATTCTGCATCGTTTGCCAAATTAATTTATTTGAGTATTACAGGGTATTTCTTAGATCTGTTTATAACTGTGTTCAGTAATAACTACGTTTACGTTGGATATTGAGGATTGTCATTATAAATACCATTTTCAAGTATCGAAAACTAGTTAAATTAATTCCCATTGAGCTTGGACATCTGATGGTGGTTATTTGAAGGGAATTATATTTGTTTTAGTGCACGTGAATGTGATTTTGAAAGTTCTGGTTTGATACGTAAGAGAACAAAATTGCAGCAGTTACGGCTTTCTGGATTAGTCCATCTGTGTGCATTACCCCTGGAAGATGGAAGCCCCAGTTACAGCAGTGCTTCGGTCTGCGTATCTGACACTTCCGATTCAGAGTGACTAAAGGCATGGTTGTTGCTTGCAGTCAGTGTGACTCTGCCAGGTGACACAGATAGAGACATCCGCATTGCCAAGGTTGGCTTCTTTTGTATTTTCTTTCCTAAGTGCGAATGGAGCAGTGCAGTTCCCTGTAACAGGGATATGTATTAACTCTGAAACGCAGCCTTTCTGTAACGGTACCACATTCTAGAGCTGTTTTGTTCCAACAACACTGGAAACAATGAACCATGTTCGGACCATTCTTCTGTGCTGAGCTGCCTTTCCTGTAGAATAGATGGGGCCTTAATGTGAAATGGCTCATATGAATGTGATGAAGCTCCATTGGTAATGCCTTTAACATGTGTGTCCATATTAAAATTGCCAAAGTCAATTTTATACATTGTTATGACACTAAAAATATATTTACTGTACAGCAGTGACTCTGTTTTATTGTAACACCTCATAAGTTTCTTATAAACAATACATGGGTTTTGTTAGAGACATGCTGATAGCAGTATTTATTTAGCTTCATTGCCAGGCTGTTCGAGTCTGAATTGATTTTTGATTCAGGGACTTTAACATCTATTTGCAGTTTCCATATTGCCTGGTCCTTGGCAGAAAGTATTTGTCCAAACGTGGGGTGGGTATGTGTGTATATGGGAAATGGTGTCGGGGTGGGGGTTCTGTGGGGTCAAAGAGACACAGGGAAAAAACGTGTGCAGACTTTTGGCATCTTGTACTATCCTTGTAGCAGAGTTGGGCAGCAGGAGGAGGAGCAGCGTGCGTCCTTCCTTCCTACCTTGGAGGTGTGTGGAAAACTGCATTAAGCTCAGCTCTGCTCGTAGAGGTTTTGTTTCAAAAGTTCAGGTGCAACATAGCATTATTTTAATGCTGTATTCCACTACTGTAAGTGTTCTCATTTCCTGCTGCTACTGAGGGACGCTGTAAGTGGTTTGCGTTCTTTGTGGGAAATGAATTTATTGGAAAATATGTATTTAGGTTTGAAGCATTTTTTTAAGTAGGTCATAAATTTTTACTGGCTAAGCTGAACCAGGAAGTGATCCTTCAGCTCTGACCCATGCATGTGAGTCTGGTGCACTTTATAAAGATGTTTATCTGGTGTTGCTTAGAGACGCAACCAGCGTGGCGCCTCTCCTTATCTGACTCCATCGCTTGTTCTTTCTATCAGAAGATTTCAAGTACATGTTTATCATCTTTAATTTTTCCATCGTTCTTTTTAGCTTCCTTCCGTCTCCCCATTGGTGAGAACTTTGTCATTGCAGCTAATAGGACATGGGTGCAGTTTTTTTAATAGTGATTTGTGCACGCGTCTGCGCGGTGATGGCGTAATGACAGCGTGCTCTCATGAAAGCATTTGAAAGAAATATTCATTGGAACAGAGCAGAACTGTTGGACTGGATGATCTTCTAGGTCTTTTCCAACCTTGATGATTCTGTGATTCTGTGATTCTGTTAATTAGGAGCATATTTTCAAGGTGGATGTCAGTATCTGTAACGGTGGTGGATACATACAAAAAAAAGCGGAGGTCAAGATCATTGTCTCAGTTTCACTTAAAATTTTTCTAAGATATTGTTCTCCATGTTTGGTTGTTCGTATTGAATCGGTAAGAGAAGTTTGCAAAAATGCAGTCACCTAAAGCTGCTGGACGTGCGTCCCTCAGCACACACGTACCAGTTGGATGCGTTGTAGAGAGGATGTACCCTCAAGGATTAAATGTACCGTGATTCCAGTTGCTGTTCCAGAGTCGCAGTTTAATGTTGAAGGGACAAAGCTGAGTTTAAAGCTTTGTAACGCAGGAAGTTTATAATATGCACTGAAGGGAAGGCTTGTACACATGGCAGAAGCACACTGCGTATGGGAGAGGCGAGCGGTGAGTCAGGTTACATCCAAGACTTTTTTAGACGGCAGGGTGGAAAAGAAAACTGCTAAGTGTCCCATCTGCAGGAGCTGCTGCGGCTGAACGTCACACACCTCATACATGTAAACCAGCAGTCTCTGGGACAGGAATCTGTAGGGCAAGAAGTATCGACCACAGAATCATCTGGCTCGATTTCAGACTGTTCTGCAGGCATGACTTGAAAACTGTACGTTAGCTGTAGGCGTTGATTGCTGTTCCTTTCTTTGGTGTGACTTGAATTAGATAAGGTTTTTGGGTAGCTGAGGGTATCTGCAGAATTACTGGAACTAATCTTGGAAGCAGCAGCATTGCCTAGGTAGGCAGCTGAGTATCTCCAGTGATGAATGGGTGCTTTTCAGAAGTTTTAGACTCTGACCTGTAGCTGAGTAATTTATGTGTTACTCACCTGAAAAATCACAACTTACAGAACTCTGTTAGATAATGGAGAGATCAAAGGGGGCTGCAGGAAGGCTGGAGTATCTGCATGGAACAGCAAATCTGAACTGGCAGAAATGGCAGAGCTCTAGAGCAAGGGTGTTGCGGCCATTCCTGATCACACATTTGGTCACACAGCTGCACTGAGTCTGTATGGGCAGACACTTCCTTTAAGCTGCAACAAATGTGTTGTTGAAGGGCTTGAGTATTCAGGTGTGCTGTCATACCTGTAACTTCAGTGCTGCTCTGTTAAGAAATGTGTTCATCTGTGTGTGTTTATGAAAAGCAGAGAGTGTTCCCTCATACAAAGTGGTTTTTGACACTTAGCAGTCAAGTAATAATTTTGTTGCGTTGTCAACTCAGCAGAAAAACATTGACCAGGAGGGAGCTGTCTGATCTCTGCATCAACGTTTTCCTTTCCTACTCAGAGGAGATCTGTTTCTTTCTTGCTTAGTGCTTAGTATAGAAATTGCTTATGGCAAGAAAATTTTGATGAATTAAAAAAAATATTTTTTGAGCTTTTTTTATTTTTCCCTTTTGGTTGAGTGTAGGGCAGGCAGAACATCTATATTCTCTTGTAAAACCTGGCATGTGCTGTGCTTCTTAGGGAAGCACACATCATTTTTTAATGAAGATTGTTTATTATTGTTGTATGAAACACTGACAATATGAGGCTCTCTTCTGGTTACTTCAATCAATGCCTTCTTAAAATTGGCTTGTAGTTTAGTACTTCCCTCTCTTTTGTTTGTGACCAGTGGCCGTGGATAGATGGCTTGATGCCTGCAGTGGGTTTAATGAGCAGAACTGATGTGGGACTGGGTTAAGCGGGGGTGGGAGGTTGCCTCCCTCCCTCTGCCTGTAAGGGATCGTTCATTGTTCATCACCACACCTGTGAGATAGGGACCCTGGGACAAGTTCGTACTGTCCAGCAATGCTCTCACTTGGAATTTAATAAACACTTCTGCTGTCACACCTTAAACCATCTGAGCTCTTTTCTGTTGTATGTGCGATCAAATATTTATTCCCAACTGCTGTACATCAGAAAGCGCTGCCTTGGAGTAGCACAGATCAGTTATTCAGGTAGTAAAGATGTGTGAATGCAGCTGGCAGATGAAGTCACCAACATTATGAATTCCCAGGCTGTCCTTATTGCCACAGGCTATAACTGACAGGCCCGAGCGGCCGGCGGTTTCCCGTTGCGGGTGCTGGGAGGGCCTGAGGATCCCGGTGTCATGGATACTTGAGCTGCCCTGCTGGAGTGGAGCCGGCCAGCGCTGCGGGGCCTCGCGCAGAGAGCTGTAACCGATCCGGTCTGGAATCCTTGACCCGAACCTGTAATTACCTGGATGGTATAAAGGTGGTTTGTTGTTGCAGATAGAGATTGCGCTCAGATCCTCTGAGCATAATGCTGAGCTTTGAAGCCAGGGAAGAGCTTTGGCCCTTGGTCTGTTCTTCACGGCAATCGAGAGGTTTTAATAATGGTCTTATAACAAGCTGTTCTTAGGGGGCATCACCTGTGCAGTAACAGAACACATGCCCAGCACTGATATGTTGTACTTCTGCACCGTCAGCTTAAATTTAAATATGTTGAAGTTATGGTTCTTTCCTGCAACAACTTCCAAGCAAATTATATTAATGAGATACCTATTTAAAACACTTAGTATGTTTCTCATTTGAAAAGTGTTTTTTGGAGTACTTCCAGGACAATTATAAAGCTTGGGATATGCTCAGGTTTTCTTTTAGTGGTGAAATATCACACGCCTGCGTGTGTGTGCTTCCTCCATCCTGTTTGGCTGCCTTGCTAAATAAGTGTGTGTGTGTGTGTGTGAGCTGCACAGTGCAGAATTCTGGTACTTAGATTTTTTTCAACTTGATCTAGTTCATCTAATTTGAGAAAATGCTATCTGATGATTTCTGGAGAGGGCCTTAAGACAGAAGCGAATTCATCAGGCTCCAAGATGCCAATGCAGTATACATGATTACATCTAGCAACAGCTATGCCCTATAGACTATGAAGATGTGAAGAGAAATTAAAACGACCTGACACTACTGACTGGGCACTTGCTTCTGGATCGCTGCCTGGCTTGGGAAAAGACTCAGCTGCAGGGATACATGGAGTAGCATTAATGTCTTGAAACACTGGTGGGTGTTTACCGCAGGCAGGGGGAAGTATACTGAAGAGAAAGTGCATGGGGCAGTGAGCAGCAGCAGATTAATTCTGTAGTAATTTATTTTTGCCCCTCTCCAATGGTGTAGACAGGTTTGCCTGCTCTGTTTGCTATGTGCAGCGTGATCTGGGACTCTGCCCCATGCAGGTGGCAGGGGAGGCTGCTGCTCCTCATCCCAGACTGCCTTGGGTTTTGCTGAGGAGCCTGGTGGCAACTAAAGCAGTTCTTCTCTTCTGAGGTGGTTGTGCTTTAACAGGTGTGTGTCCAATAGCTGAAAAAAAGGAAAAAATCACAGAGGATTCTCCCAAACAAACGCAGTGCTTTCCATGTTGCCGTCATAGCTGGATGGTAACGTAACTGTGACCTGTGCCGCATACAGACCAGGTACTGGATAACGAGTTTTCTTCACATATGGAGATGAGTCACAGTGAGGCCTCCAGGGGTTACGTTAATGGTCATTGGTGCAGTCCTCTGCTGCTGGAAGACAGTTGTTCTCATGTCACACAACCCGCTTGATGCGTGTTCCAGTGGTCCATTAATGCAGACAGCAGAGTGTCTTATTGCTTAAGTGTTACATACTGACTTCCAGCTGGGAAAGCCACCTTCAGTTCATATAATGGCTTGTCAGCTGAAAAATAGCAGTGTGCTAGAGCATGCTCTATTCCAAGCATATAAATGCCTCTTGTTTATCTATAGGGAAAAAATCCAAAGCGCACAGTAGTACTTTGCATATCAGTAGCTAAAGCACATTCATTCAAAATATAAGTTTGCCTTATATACCCTTCTATTGTCCTTCATTAACAGTTGCTGTTAGTGTTTTGCATAGATAGCTTTAAAGCTCAGAGTAAGTGGAAAGTGTTGATTCTAATCATATCTGACACCACAATCTTCTGTGGAACAACACATGAGCTGAGAGTCCCGATGGGCTCCTGTAGGATACAATATTTATTATAGCTTGAGATCTGAGAGCTCCTAGCTACTGTTCAACTTACTACAGATCCAGAAAGCTCAGTGTCTGTGCTTGGGTTTTTATAGCTTGCACAGAAATAATGCACTGCACAGTGTTGGCAAAGAGGCGTGATCATTGGCATTTCTGTTCCTCTTACAGTGCTTAGAGAGATAATTCTATGCATCTTAATATTTTTGTAAGTTAGTGTTGTATTATATGCTCATCTATTAGTCTAGAGTGTTTGAAATGTTCTTAAAATGTTATTAGATGTGCAAGTTAGAAGGCCATCCATTTGCAAATGAATTTTAGAGTCAGGATTTTTCAGGCAGAGAATTCCGTTTGGAGCATTGTCCGGTTTATGGTAAGGAGGAAATGCACAGAGCATCAGCCCCTGTCCTCAGGGCTCTGTGGGTGCTTCCTTTCGTCTTCCAGCTTCCCCCTGCCTGTCGAACACCCAGAGGCTTGATGTCCACAGCCCTATAGCACAGCGCCTGCCTCAACATTGTATTGCCTCGGTCTTTTCAGAGCAACTGAATCTGTAGGTGCATGAAGCAGTCTTCTAGAATGCTTTTTGGGGTTTATTTCTTTTTAAAGAGGATTGGGAGTGGTGGGGCAGCTGCTGAGCAATGTCTCCTCGTTTCATACTGGTTCCTAATATCTTTCTGTTCTCCACTTAACATTAGAATGCAAAAATGCACCAATTTTCACCATTGTTAATCCAAAATCAGCTATTGTTCATTAGAGTGTAATGCGGATGAGTGAGCAGAAGCATGCATCAGTTGAGGTATATGTCACGTAAAATTGAGCTGTTTGGTGTGATAAAGTAGCCTTTGGTGTGTCTCTAAAGTGGAGTTTAATACTTTGAGGGTGTGTTAATCACTGCCTCTTCACTGCCTTCTCCTTGCAGGAGTAGGGATGTCCTCTGTTGGAAATAAATATTTATATCTAGGTTGAAATACAGTCAGTTGATATGTACTCGTATATACATTTTATTGCCTCAGTGACGTAAGGAGTGAAAAAACAGATGGAAAATATTTTGTTTTTCTTAATTATTCAATGCTGTGAAATACCCATCGGCCTGCAGCCGCCTTGGCTCCTCCCCCTGCCTTGGCTTCCATCCCTGGCGTGATCCCAGCCCATATTTAATAGTGCTTTATCCGCTGCTTGTGCTGCATTTAACTTTCACTTTTTATTAGAATGAAAGCTGAATTGGGTGCTGGTTAGCAGTGGGGCTACGGGTGAAGAGCTGCAAAAAGCCAGAGCTGGTGCCAGCAAGTGGCTGCTGCGGGGGGCGGCCAGCATGGGGTGAGCTGCACTGGGAGCAGGGGAAGGAGCCCTGCTGAGCCCCGGTCCCCAACTGCAGGCCCCGCTGGGTGCTAGGGATGGCCTGTCCAGGGCTCGCCTGACGTGAGAAGCACGCAGAGTGCTGGAGGGAGCATGTAAAGCCAAGTACCGCATGCACGTACATAAACCATGTGGTGCTGTTCCCCTTGTAAAGGTGAAAACAAGCAGGTCACAGTTAGTAAATGACAGAAAACAGACTTGGGATTATTCACATCATTAGCACAGGATTTCTCTAGATAAGAGAAGTGGGATATGAGCCTCTACTGCCCTGAGGCTGTTTTTGGTTTGCTGCGCAGGGCGTCGTCCTTTAAAATGGAGCAAGAACGGGGAAAAGAAAAAGGTGGTAATATGACTAACATATGGTTTTCGCTGGATTTCGGCCACAGATTTTAAGGCCTTGGAGTGGATTCCTCAGGCCTTCATGTGCTGTCCCAAAACCAACACAAAAGCCTTTCCAAATACGTTTTATAAGCTCTGTGATTGTAATAGTCCTCCTATCCAATATCCCATGTCCCCGGGTCAGGTGGGGCGCCGGCCCTTCTCTTCCACAATCCCAGCCTTGCCAAGTCTCTGTGCCTGGTGTTTCCCTCCAGCAGTGACGGGCAGCCATTTGTGTCTGACATGCAGAGTTGCTGTGGGACTGTCCAGCACAGCTGCTTTCCCTTGAGCTCACATCTGCTCAGAGCGAGTGGGACCTCCACGTGCTCACTTACCCGGGCTTTTGTCCCAGATGCAGCTGGTCCTGGCTGTGCTCAACCCACCTGTATTTCTGGATAATTCATAGAATTTGCTGGGAAGTGGCACAGAGGCCCAATGCTTGTTCATGAGTATCTGGGTTTGAGCATTAGTTTTGATGACCGGCCGCTGTCATGGTCTTTGTTTTACTTTTCTATTTGCTGAGTTATGGTACCATTAATGAAAGAAGAATGCAGTGCAGGAAATGCACACTCTGCAGTTCATTGCCTCTTGTTGTTAGGACTCTGCTTTCTGGTCCTGACTGTGCCACTCCAGCAAGGGAAGCCTCTGGGAGGATTGGAGCAGTAGAAGCCACAGATGCAGTAAGATCTTGTAGCTCTTCACCCCTTCGGGTTTTTACCTATATTATTGAGCAGTTCACTGCGTGTTAAACTGTTTGACCATCACTTAAAATATGCTTTGAAAGTGTAACGTTCTCTGAGTATATTTGTGATTGAACGTTAAATTCTGTAATTGACCACAAGGCTGTTTGTGTTCTTTGTGATATTTTAACAAACTGAAAGTTGCCATGAAGGAGAGAAAAGGAGATGCAGTCGTGCTAGTCTTCGGCTTGTTTATGTGGGTTTTTTTCTACTTTTTGAGCCTTAAAAAAAGCAACCAACCAACCGAGCAAGAAAACAACCCAGCAACAAACAGTATGCAGTGAAAGACTTGCATGGAAGGACACTTTACCACTGAAGTTAGATAAAAAATTCACTATATCATAAGCGAACCATTTCCCCCTTGATTTGTGTCCAAAATATGAGGAAAAAC
The DNA here is from genome assembly GCA_030625065.1 of Alectoris magna. Lineage (NCBI taxonomy): Eukaryota > Metazoa > Chordata > Aves > Galliformes > Phasianidae > Alectoris > Alectoris magna. The sequence continues at coordinate 7,630,922 of CM060581.1, read as the reverse complement.
ATTGCAGATGTATTATGCATTTTACAAAAGAACATATGCACGCATTTAAATCATTTACATTTCATCTTTGCTTTCTCTTATTTTTAACCCATATTATAGTGAGTGACAGCATGTTTGGAAAACCGAGGCTGAAAGCAGAGCTTAAACTTTCATGCCCAATAAGCTGAACTGCAAGCAGTGCTTCACTATTTCATGATTTTATTTCAAAGTTTTGCTTTCTCTCCACTGAAACATGTGACTCAAACTTTGGGAGTCTGTGGGTTGTAAAAAAAGATGATGTGTGCATGGTATGTGCTGGTCCTACAGAGCCTGCGAAGCAGGAGCTCATCCTTGGTGAAGGAAGATACGTAAGCATGTGCCTAAAGCTGTTCTGAATCAGGGCTCGGTGAGGTTATTAGTGATTTAGTTGTTAGTATCAAGGCCTCCTCATGCTATAAATTCCTTTTCAGTAGGGGGATAAAGAGGGCAGCAGCTCTGTGATGCAGCACCCCAACGAGGCTGGTTTCCAGCACTGCCCTGCTGTGCATTCAGGTAGTAGCTTCTGGCTGCCCTGCTTACGTAGCTGGTAGGGGAAAAAGAATTGGAGTCACAGACAAGGTGTTTTGGTTAATGGCATCAGCAAGCACCACTTCCCCCATTGCTGTGAGTGGACAAATAAAATTCAGCTCTATTGGCCTAATTGTAGCGTTTAATCACACTTCAGTGCAAGGCTGCGCATGCCATGCAGTGCTGAACGTGCGCTCTGCAGCAGTGTGGTGTGTGCGAGGAGCGCTGATACGTCGGCTGGTTGGCAGCCTGTGGGCAGGAGAGCGCGGGCACATGGCCGTGTGCAGGCAGTGCTCGTGGGTGCCTTGTGGCCTTCCCTGCAGCCTGGCCTGTGCTCTCCTGCTCTGGCTCCTTGCAGAGCTGTGCGGAATCCTCAAAACCAGCATCTCCAGCTCTGATGGGAACAGGAGCACTGTGCTAGGACTGGGGGTTCAGTGAGAGTCTGGCATCCATGGAAGTTGTGTGTTTGATAATGTAGATTGGAAATCTAGACACTTGGACACCTCCTGACGGCTTGTAGAATTTTTTCCTCACTGCCCTCACCTTCTGTGAAGAGTCATACTCAGAGTTCCTGTTTTTCTAGTAAAGAGTTGACTTATAATTGTGGAGAGGTTAAAAAGGTATTGCTGATACTGAAGCAATTATATTTGGAGAACATACGCTTTGGTTTTACATTTCTGGCTCTAAAAGGTGACATTTCTTGTGTTTGTCATTTAATTTAACATTCTATATATTTTTAAACGGCTGTATGATTTGAAATCTCCAGATGCAATGCTTTATGCTAAATGAGGTTGACAGTTCAGTGATGTGGAAGGCCATTATCTCACCTTTGTGCTTCTAAACTATAGCCACTTGCCTTTGCCTGTTCATAATGCATTTATTGCATTACAGCATAGGAATTTTTAACACCTATTGAAAGCATTAATTAAGTATGCCATACTGATGAGCACTTTAAGATGAGCGAAAAGCCAGAACCGATCATGTTCTTCAAGTTTGTTTTTCTCCTATTGCTTGCAGTGGGGACTCCTTACATGACTGATGAATTCCAGTAATGCATCTGGGCTGGAATTCTCTGTGATACGTATTGCTGTGATCTCACAGCAACAATTAGCTGTATTAACTATCATGGGCTGGGGCGATATCTTTAACATGGCACCGCAGGGTGAGTGCCTGGTGGTCCTGTGACAGCTGGGTGAGATGGTCCTTGGCTGATTGAGGACTTCAGGCCACGCCATAGGAAGACCGCAGGGTTTTCAAGCACACAGTTGAGTGATTTCCCTAAGTTCTCTGGTCACTCTTGTTATGGCTGATGTATCCTCAAAGGCTGTGATTTGGTTTAAAAAATAAAAAATAAAAAAAATAGTGATTTTAAGGTAAAGTAGTAACATTGTAGAGGTTTGTCTTGAGGTTAATTGACTCGAAGCTTCTATTCTCATTTTAACTGGATTTATAAATACTATAGTAGTATTTGTTAATACTATTATACAATTGTATATGTTCTCGTCTGATGTTTGATTATTAGTAAAAGGAGTTTTTGTATTTTCACAAACCAAACATGTAAGTACCTGCACGAAGCCTCAGCAGCTAAGAGCATAAAGAGAGATGTGTTTTGTTCTGAAGAGTCCAAGGTGTTCCATGTTGATGTTTGGGGATTGATACGATCCCATTCCCATAAACTGGCACCCCTCTGGGGATGTACCATTTCCATATGTTTTGTCCCCGCAGAGGGAAGTTGGCTCCCTGTCCTCAGATTGTCACGGGATAGTGTGACGGGGTAAGGGGTACCTGTGGATGTGAAGTCCTTTTCCTCAGCTGCCCTCCACGGTGAGCCCCACTGGCCACTGTGCTGCTCTATAAACCAGTGAACCAGAATTCAGACTTTTGTATCCTGTGGTTGTTGTCCTGAGTCAGCAGGTCTCCTATCGAGGCATTTTTCTATAAACATGGAAAATGGATAATCATTACTTTGTCTGTTAGAGCTCAGTAATACAAGAATAGGTCATAAAAATGTCACTTGTGTCTTAAAACCTAACCAGCTAGAAACTCTCCCTCTTGTCTAGTCTGGCCTGCAGTGCCTTTGATCACCTTTTTCTTCGTCAGTACCCCAGCTAACTTCATAGTTTTCCCCTTTTTCCTTTGCCATTGTGACAGTGTTCTGCTGCAGATTACAGCTGTGCTCAGACACCATAAGGTTTATATGATTAGTCAGCATTTGGTTTCCATATATAGCAAAACTGCGTCTGGAGAAAATATTCTTATACATATTTCCAGGCAGTAGGATCAAAGAGCTCTCTAGGTTCTCAGTTTTAATTTATCTCTTCATGCTCGTTGTATAAGGAACATCAAAAAGAATCCGTGTTTGCAGGAGGGAAGGGAGGGAGCCCTTTGCTGTGTAGCTCTGGGAGCACCACTCACCCAGGCCGGCCTCAAATCCCAGCCTTTGTCCTCTGTGGCATTGCTGAGATGCAGATCTGGTTTTTCTTGCCTCCATGTTATGCGCAGGTGGGACTCCTTTCTCATCTTGAGTCCTGTGACCTGTCCTGTTCTTGTTTCCCTGATGCCCCGTTGGCCCCGACCGCTGAGCTCCCCTTCCTCCATTAGGGCTTTTCCCATGGCTCTCCATCCCCACGTTGGCTCCTCTCCTGCCATAACGCATGCCAGGTTCCTGTGGTTGCATCTAATCCTTTGAATGCTTGTTCCATCTCACTTTTGTCATCTCAGTCATTACCCCTCATAATATCTCTCAGTATTTGCTTCTATTCAAGAAGCTCATCCTCCAGGTGTCAGCTCCCAAAGCACGCCAGGCCTCTCTGAGACTCTGCATCTGCTGGGATGTGCGCCAGGTAACCCACCATGCTGGGAGGGAATCTGCCATGAGCTGAGGGGGCTGTGTGATCGTATTGGGTGCTCTATACACGTCAAGTTTTCTCGCACCTCAATTAGATCCTTTTATTCTGTATCTTTTATTGGAATTATAAGGCAACAATTTGTCAACTTTTGTGGTTTAGAAGTACACGGCAGCATGGGTGCTGCTGGCGACAGGCATACGTTGTTGTTAAATAAACAGCGTGCTTCAATCCTGCCAATCCCTGTAGTGTTTTTCTATGAGTTAATGTTCTGAAATATTACTATACATAATAAGCCAAGACATCTGAGACTTTTATTTTACGTCACATTCTTAGAAGAGTCTTTTTTTTTCCTGCTGATAGAAGATCTGCATTAAAAAAATGTAATGGTTTGATTTCAGTCATCTACTCAACATTTCTAAGCTACTTGCCAAATGATCCCAGGTGTGGGATTGCAGCAGGTAATTTCCTGCGCTGTATTTGTGCGGATGATTTTCTGTGTTAGAAGATGATATCGGCTCACCTGGCCTCTCCGTGACAGAGAAATCCTTTGTTTATTCATTTAGTAGGCAGATTAACCCTAATGAATATGGCTTCCTGGAAATAGATACAGGGGACAATAGCGAAGTGAGGAGTGGGGAGAAATGGGGCAAATTCCCTTTTCTTTCTTCACTTGTAAATAATGGTAGCTTTCATGGCGAAGTGTTTTAAATGAGAAAGGAACGTGAAATATGTCAACCAGAAATTCTTGATTTTTGAACAAAATCCTTTCTTTTACGGTTCAGGACAGTGCTGGGGGTTTCATAGCAAGTCTGGTGGAGTTCCACCGCGTCGGATCTGTTTGGCTGTTTTCTCATGTCAAAAAGCAGGGTGGGGTGGGCATGGCTCAGACCTCGCACAGAGTGGTGCTTCAGTCCTCACAGCTAGAGGATGTGAGTGCGTGCTTCATGTGGTTGCTCTTTGCTGTTCTGCGGAATATCTGCTGGGGTTTGCATTTTGTGAATTAGTAGTTAACAACAGAATCTTCCTTCAAAAGGTACTGTAAGTTTTACAAGGTGAATAGAGAAAGGTGTTAACCGTAATGCCTTGAAGTATTTCCATCTATTTCTTTTTGTTTCTTAGGAGTAAAAAGTCTGGCTGGACGTGTCAACAAGTGCGCTGTGTCTGCTGTCTGAGCAGCTGCTCTATAGAAGAAGGCTGTGTTCACACAAGGGTCACACTGTATTTTTTTTTTCCCAGTCATTCTCTTATCTTGAGTTGACCCAGAAAGCTTCTTGAGAGCGTTTCACACAGAACTGCTGTGTGCAGTGCTCGGGTGTGTGCGTGCCTTCCACACGCGGTCTGTCCGAGGTGTGCAAAAGGCTGGGCCTTCATCAGTTTTATTCAGATCAATGAGTGGGTTCTCCAGTGCTGCTGCTGTGACACTGGATTGTAGTTCCTAACAGAGTTGGAAATCTGCCTGGAAAGGTAGTCAGTGTGCATGCAGAGCCCTGAGAAGCTGGGGGAAAGGTGGTCCCTGGCTTTGTGGGGTGTAAATCAGGCGGAGCAGTTCACGCCGTGGTGTCACACGCAGGTTGGCTGCAGTATCCGTGCCGTCTGGTACAACAGTGTGACTGAATTATTCAATCTCGGGGTGAATAATGCAGTGATGAATTAAGTCGTATGCACGTTAGTGTATGTTTTTATGTATACACATTGAATAGTTCATACTTTAAATGAGAGGAAAGCTCTGTAGTTTGCTAACTCAGATGGCTGTTACAAGCTACTGGTCAAAGTGTAGACATAAGCACAATGAATGGTTTTGCTGTGTTTGTGAGAGGAGCAATTTCTTGCATTTTTATGTGACTGGTACTTGAGATACATTATTCCCAAGACATGAATGTGTAGACACAGATGTGAAAATCTCTTAACTTCCAGCCAAACTTTTCCAGATCTTATCACTATAATTTATTCTTTACTCTCTGTAGACTAGAAAAATGTCTTCTTTCACATAACTTTATACATTGGAGGAAAAGGAAAGTTCTCTCCTACCACATGCGAAGTGTTGAAGATGGGATACTGTTGGCTTTACTGTGCTGACTTTTGTAGTCGCCTGTAAAAACTCCAGAGCTTCAGAAGGGAAGTGAAAAACCAGAATTTACCTATCCACGAAGAATGAAAGTTTCCATTGTTTCTGAGTCACATTGCAGAAAGAATAAATGTGCAGGAACAGATAATTTTTTGAAAGTATACATTCGTACATGGGTGTGTATGTGTGCACGGGGCGGCAATAAATTACAAATGAATTTGTTTGCTTTGTGTGCCGATTGTTTCATCCTTCTTAAAACTACTATTTATATAACCTTTAACCAAGCGGAGAGTAGCCAAAGCATTGTCAGGAGTGAGAGTTGTTTTTCTGGCTGGTGCTCGGAACAACTCAGTGAGCTGAGCGGTTGTGTGGCACAGCCCTGTGCTCGCGCTGTGCGGTAGCTGACCACGTTGAGACGAGGACAACTTTGCCAGATTTTTTCTTCTTTGCATGCTAAAGATCAAAATAGATGTGTGTCACATTAGGTGTCATTAGAATACAGCTTGTGATAACTAAATAATAGACTTAATGCTGACTAATTGTCTTCAGAGATGTTGACACAGTTGCAAAAGAAGGACGTCGCCAATTGCCTTTTGAAACAGTGTAGACTGTCTGCATTAGCAGGGTGTTTTTTTTCCCTTTAGCGAAAACCGAAGGACAACAGTCATTATACGATTCTGTACTTTAAGTATTTTCATAATCCAACATAAATTGGCCCACCCAAGGATTATGTCTGTCTTATAAGGATGTGTTTATATAGTCATTGGGTGAAAGATTGCAGAAGTTGAACCACTAGTTTTGAAAGCCGAGCCAGACCAGGAAAAATCAGGATACAATTTGGCACTTATGGAGACTAAATGATTTCCTTTTTAGCTGCTGATTTCTACTGGGAAATGTATCCTTGGACTGAAAATTGCATCCGGAAAAATGTTTATGTAGTGTTTTTCAAATGACTGATTATTCCTCTAACCTTTAACACGCACTGTGTGTGATTTTTGTTCCTTATTAACTCTTTCACAGCCGAAGGAATGATTTCCTTCGCTGTAAGTAATGTGAAGTGTTTATTTCACATCGTGCAATATTTTAATGCTGTAATGACACAAAAGAAGACTTGCCAGGGATTTTATTGAGTCGGTAGCACTGGGAAATCCGGCTCATCTTCTCTGTCAGGCTTTCCTGGAAGAAGCATATCCTCACACAGCAGCGAGTCAGACAGAGCACAGTGGCATTTTATCCTGATTACTGCAGAGGAGAACAAAAATGTTCTTAACATACCATTAGATGCAGTTTTCTGGTGGCTGGAGGAGATCTCCCCAGGGCTTGTGTCTGAGGTATGGGGATTGTGCTGCCAACTACTGGCTGTTACCTGCTGCTGAATGCTGTGAATTAATTCAGAGTGGGCTTGGGGTTTGTTTGGGGGGCTAAGGGATTGGTGCAGCTGTAACAAAATGGGCAGTTTCAGAGTAGCTCCACACATAAATGCTGTTCAGAGTTAAACTGATTTCAGTGGTGTCTTCTTCACATAAAGGCATGCAGTAGCTCACTGTGATCCCTCTAGCTGGTATCCTTGCGTAGAGCATACTTATGTTTGGTTTTCTCCTGCATCCAGAACCTCGGTGATGCAGGATGTGAATCTTCCTGCAGGCTGTTGTAATCCTTGCCCAGGCTGGGTTTAGTGCAAGTGGCTGACCATGCCGCCCATAGCAGGGCGAGGAAGCTGCTGGTGACCTGGTGAAGCCACGTGTCATTAAAAGGCATTCCAGGTAATCTAGGTGGAGTGAATCGCACGCTGACAAATGAGTGTGTCTGCAACATTGTTTCATTGTGGCCAAGCTGTCTGTAAATCGTGGTACGTGTTTTCCTGTGTAAAAACATGCAGAATTTCAAGGTAAGTTAGACTAGTTTCTGTAAAAAGTATCACCCAGCCCATGACAAGTAGGATACTCGGTAAAAATCGCTAGAGTGGAAATGGGGACCTAACACAGGCGTAGCAGAGGTAGTCTTATAATGGCTGTTCCTGATGGTCTCGTCTAAAAGGACAGGTTTGTATCCTGAGAGAGGAAGCAGAGTTGGAGAGAAATGAAATCCCAGACCCGCAGATCCCGGCGAGTTCGGGCAGAGATGTCTGCTCTGCAGCCTCACAGCGCCCCGTGCTGATAGCACTGATGGTCACGGGGTGATGGTCTGTCCTTCCGACATTGACTGGGGAGTAGGCAGTGAAAAATACAAGCTGGTGTTCCTCGTGGCGGCAGCAGTCATCGTTCCTGCCCTGGTGGGGTTAAGGGCAATGCCTGGCAGCTGCCATTTTCTTTGATTTCTCCTGGTTCTTTTTGGTCGCTTCTCCTGCAGCTTTGTTTTCATGCACGCCAGGGAAGATCTGTATTTATAAGCAAACAGAGGATGCAGCCCTGCTTGCCTCAGATATCTTTTACTGGGAGCAGCAATTCCCAGGCAGTCCCTTTCATTTGAGGTAATGATGGTTTTAGGAAATGCGTAGAATGTGTAGCAGTCAAATGTCTTTTAACCACCTATTGCTGGAGTGAAATTTGGCAGATGACAGGGGAACCTTTCGTTTTATTCCTGAAGTCTGAATAGCTTGACAGCTGTGCAGAGTCCCCTGAATTTACGAGAGCTGAATGTTGGGGTTTGGGGTTTTTTTCATGTGGAACCCAGCAGAGACTCTGACGGAAACTGTTGACCCTTCTTTGTGCTGTTTCTTTACTGTCTCGTCAAACATCTGGAAAACAGCATGTTTGCAGTCATTTCACAACATAATTCTGCATTTACATCATGTGCTATCTGGTAAAAGTTTTCTTGTTTTTTCAAGGGGAGGGGGAAAAAAAAAAAAAGGGGAAAAGAAAAATCAGCAACTCGAAGGCTGCCATAAGGTCAAGTGGTGACGGTGGATGCTGCCTGTACCGAACATATGTTTAACTCAGAAAAGCTAAGGCAGTTCCCAAAA